>JARHVA010002503.1:1875000-2519316 GCA_037957365.1 Torreya grandis | reverse complement strand
GGATGAGGAATGAGCTAAGTGTGTTAAGCAAGTGGTCACAAGTTCATTACTTTATCTTAAATATTGATTTATGTTTCTACATATGCCCCCCTTTATTTTAATAATGAAACAAAGTGAAAGTATTAGAGTAAAATAAAAAGTGCATACTTGAACTAACCTATGAAGTGTAGTATTAAATATAGGTCACAATGTTGAAATGCGTTCCATGTGAACCTACAATGAAACATGTATAAAATTATTGCTCACTTAAGATGAATATCAAGAAGCAAAGCTAATAAACTTATGGATCTAATAAAAAGGATCAAATACACTTGATTGAGTATGTGAACTATTGTGTTTTCCTAATGCAAAAACTAATGACTATAGAAGGTAGGACCCTTAGATGTTTCATTTACATTTAAGAGTTTAGATTATAGTGTGCATGCCCTAATACTCATTGATAGAAGAGTGTGCTTAATAACTAAAGGTGTGTTTGACTCCATCATTTCATACCCAAATTAGTGAAGTAGTTTGGAATCTGTGTATGAATCCTAATAGATTGTTTTGGTGAAAAAATTGGTGCAAAGGGGGGAATCAATTACTGTAGATAGAAAAAAAGGTTTATTTATGATACAAAATTGATGCAAAAATTTAGTATAATATAGGTCTAGTGTAAAGCTCTCATGGGTGGTGTAGTTGGCTAAGGACTTTGGTTTTTTCCCATATAAGTCCCAAGGTTTATTCTAACGGCCTGAGTTAAAATGGCTGACCTATGCGTGCAAGCCCCACCGCCAGCCCCCAGAGGACTAGTCTCACCTCTGCTCACCCCAATGAAGGTCATTAGGTGGAATTGCAGTATCTCAAATGGGATCAGGGATACCTTTGGGTCAAAAAAAATAGGTCTGATATATATAACATAGAGAATGACAGGCATTATCATTTCATCTATGAAACTAGTGTAAAACTAAACAAGGAGGAAGTCATATGTTGCACACATGTCCCAATTTGATATTTGATGTGTATAAATTTTAAGACTGAATAATAACAACTAAGATTTTGAATAATAACTTGCATGTTAAACTGGAACACATGATGCCCACAAATTAAGCAAATATGGGATAAAACTTGAGCATTTTTTAGAAATTAACATTGTGTACTTATTTAATACTACCTTGTACTTCCTGAGACTCTGAGAAATTATAATATTGATTATTTTATAGGTATTAGGACAACAACACCCTATTTTGACAACAACAAGGTACTCTCCTATCGAAATACAATACTATTTTTTAAAAGTAATTTTTGGGTGTTTTTGAGCATGTTATGTGATCCACTATGTGAGGTTTGAATAATTATATCTATGCACTATAGTGTATGGGGTTAGTCTTTAAGATAGGACACTATGTATGCCCCTTCTTTTGAGATGAGTTGTTGAACTTACACAATAACTTAACTCAAAAGAAAACGATATGTAAAAAGATGTAAATCAGAGTAATAATGATAACATGGAGGAGCATGGCATCATCATATATATACTGACTAAAATGGTAATTTGAGTTGCATTTATAAATAAGCACACATAGTGCCATTGTCAAGATATATTTTAGTAGTGAATCACACATATAAGTGATCTAAACTGAGTATGTAAAGTGAAAATATAGCAACTCAAGGAGGGATGCATGATATTTGTCATGAAAGAATATATGAAAATATATAAAATAATATGCAAGATAGGGATCTAGGTGAGTTAATAATAACAAAGCATGCAGATCAATGAACACAATGACATAGTGATTTAATAAGGAAAAACCTTGAGAGGTAAAAAATCCACAAAGATGATTTTCATATAATTGAGAAACTCTACACCTCAAGACAAAGCCTTCTTACTTCTCACTTTTTCACATAAGCCTTCACATAACTTTTGTAAAATATTTACCACATGTAAATATCAAATTCATCGAGTTTGCATCAAATTACTTGAATAACCAAGTGTGAATGGCGATGACCATTGTAACCAACGAGTCCAACCATATCGATAATCAATGAATTTTATTGCTAAATAACAAACCATAATACTTTATCATTTATTTAGATAAGGTTTTCACCTCATGTTAATAAATAATAAATCATTATTATTTAATTATACACCAAAGTATGTTAAGGATCTAAACTAGTCAACTTAGACTTTAAATGTTCTAACACTCCCCCTTAATAATAAGTAGAGATAAATGTCATAGTCACCTTAATACAATAATTATACTATATACAAAATTAAGGATTTAAAAACCTTCATTATGTCAAACATCATATTTTGAAACAAGTTGAATTATAATCCATAAACTACTATAAAATACGTCTAGATTAGCATGATCATGAGACTACATCTCACAATTTATCATGAATAATCATTTAAGCATATTTAGATCCCTTTATAACATAAAGACCTCTATTACAAAAGATGTTTTTATGTATTGGGTTATAAAAGTAAAACTTTCACATGAATTTTACAAAAATCACATGATGTGATATATTACAATGTTTTATAATGAGAAGTAGAGACAAGAAGAGTGAACAACATGGTTGTTAGAAAGTAGAAACACACTCCCACTCAATGAAAATTTCAAGAGACCCAACATTGCATGAAACTGATAAAACTTGGTAAAACCAAGTGGTTTTATGAAGATATCTAAAACATGTTCCTCTATAAGATAGAAGTACAAATCAATATCACCATTGAAGACTTTCTCTTGAATAAAATACATACGAAGTTCAATATATTAAATTCATTGGTGTTGCACTAGATTTTTGGCCAGAGCAATACAACTTTGGTTATCACAATGAAGGGATGGTACTATGAGAAACATAAAAATAAAGTTATTCTTACAACCTTTGTAGTTACATGGCTTCTTTAACAGCTTTTATGCCACTTATATACTCTATTTTTGTAGAAGAGATAGAAACAATTTCTATTCAAAGTGATAACACCTATACTAAACTTAAATACTTGTCTAAAAATAGATTTATGGTATCATAGTATGGTTAGCATCACAACAACAAAATACATAAAGATAAATGAAAACATGTTTATTTATGGTAAAATAGGTGAACTAATTTGCTCCTTTGATTACTAAGTTAGTGAGACACATAAATCATTATATGCAATTCATTATTGGATATCTTCAAAACTGACAAGATGGACATACCCAACTGTCATCTAATGCACATACAATAATTTAAGTTAGCCAAATATCTTTAAAAAAACATTGTAATTTTAATATGTTTTTGCCATCTTTTAATGATCTAAAATTAGATCTAACAGAAGATTGACGTATGTAACCTCTCATATATCAAATATGGACAATTTTAGCATGAAATGCTATCATCAAATCAAATAGATTGAGATTGAAACAAATAATTTCAGACATGTTAAAAATACTTAGTAAATTTAATGATAAAGAGTCAATTAATATTACAAACTTCATTTACACTTTGCATTTCATAATATACTTTATTATCAAATGAAGCATCTAAGCATGTTAGCATGAACTTGCCCCACTATATCAAAACAAAGCATATTAATAATTAAAATACAAAAATCCTCTCTTACTACGCATGATCTTATTACCAAATGCAATGATTAAACATGATCATCTTGTCAAATAAAGCACAATGTTATGTATATAATGTATTTGAATGCTAACTCCAACAATATGAATAAAAAATAATGATAAATGTAACCATTTTGAAAACAATTTAATGTCTATATATTTTATTTTATTCCTTATCTAAGACCAATATATTTAATATAATATAATTTTAATTAGCATTTTGCAATAATTAAACTAAATATTTTTACTAACATATACTATTGTAGTTGAGACACTATCAATTTAGTTATTATCTTTGAAATAACGACCAAACTATAATAATGGCAAGTGATATGCCATGATCATACATGTATTTTGGTGTAGAAAAATGTAAATATTTAGTAGGGATTTTATTTATAATGTGCATAGAAATATTCATGGCTTTGGCCCATAAGAATCGAGAAACATTTACAAAATGCAAAATTGTTCTAGTTATTTCAATAATGGTTTGGTTTTTCTTTTCACCAAAACTATTTTGTTATGGGGAATAAGGAGTTGTTAATTATCTTTGAATACCACAATAAATGTCAAAAAATAATCAAATTCTTTACTAATATATTCTCCATCGTTATCATATTTTTGAAAAAGGGGTTAGTATGTCGTTTATTACGTAAGCATCCCTCACAAGTTTCATGATGAGAAGAGATAGAAGGAAAACTAATAACAAGATTATGAGAACCCATATCATATAAACTTATAAAATTAATATGTCCTAATATTTTATGCCATAATTGAGATTCATTTTTACTATGCAGTGAAAGACAACATGCAAAAGAAGTAGAAAAATTGAATAAACTATTTTTTCAACACCTTTAGCAATCAGAGAACCAGATTAATTTTTAAAGGACCAATTATCTTTAAACAAAGTTATAATGAAACTATCATTTGTAAGTTGAGAACAAGATAAAAAAAAATTAAGTTTAGGTACACAGAAAACATTATTAATAATAATATTTGCAAGTTTTGTCTTTCCTTGTTTAGTAGCTTCTACAAAGTAATAGTGTTAGTATTATGATCTACATTGTTGTCATGATTCTAGTTTTAATTTTTCTAATGGTTATGATTAGGTTTCTTTTTTTTTTTTTTTAAAGGTTTTATTGTTAGTTTTATCTTTGTTGTTATAACAATTTTCCCTTCTATAACCAAATTTACCACACATGTTGTAATTCCTATTAAACTTAGGTTTATAATTCTTATTGTCATTTTTCATGTTCTTATTTTTTTCATTAAAAAAATTAGGATTAGGTTTCTAGTTTATATTATTCTTAGAATCAGGGTTGAGAGCAAGAAGTACCTGAGTGACATTCTCTTTAAAAATAAAAACTAGACATCACTTACTTTTATCGAATTAGAAGAGTTGAAAGGGTCATGAGGTCAGGGATATCTTGCTTTGTTTGGTATTTTAAATTCAAAATTAAAATAAAATTATGAAATTTTTCATGAATATTAACCTAACTAATAAAATATAAAAGCTTATCATGAATAAGATTGCAGTCGTATCCATCTAACTAAACTTTAATATTCTTAATTTTAGTAAAAAAATCAATATTTTTTCATCGCCTTTCATAGGTGTAATTAGTAGTTCAAAAATAAGCTTAATTATTTAGAGAGACAAATGTCCTCATGAATAGACTCAAGAAGTTTCCAAACATCACTAAAAAACTCTTGATTGTTGATATAGAGTAGGAAATCATCCTTAACACTCCACAAGATAATTGGCATGGCTTTCAGTGATTTTTATTAAAATGTATTTGAAATCTCAAGTGTAACATGTCATCTTGATGAGGTTTTTTCATCCCAAAAACTATGTTCCACAACTTTTGGGCCATAAATTTCATTTTAATGTATATGTTTTATATATTATAATTTGATCCATTAAGCATTTGAGATTTATCTAATACAACGTTAGGTGAAGCCATTGCTTCTTTTAAAGAATGATAATATGACACTAAATAATAATTAAAATTGAAACCTATTTAATGTGAATTTTAACTTTATCTGATGGTACAGTAGATTCAAAATATAAATAATAAATAATTTTTCAAATAAATATAAAACAATGTAATATATTATAATAATTTTCACTAGATTAGGTGCCACAAGTATCATACACCGAACAACTATCTAAACACTGTGATTTAAAAAGGTGTAAAATTTATAATGAGAATCTTTAAAATAAAAAATGGACCACACCAATATATTTGGAATGTGCCAAACCTAAAAAATGATTGGTCACACGACTATGCTTGATAAAAAAATCATGAAGTCAAATGTCGTAAAAGAAAATAACACTAAAGATGGGTTTACTCATGAGAAGTTTAGCATGCAAACCCAAAAAAAGAATTCAAAATTAATTAATTTTGAAATAAATTTTACCAAGTCAAAATTTGATCAAAATATAATTTTTTTAGGGGGTTTTGAACACTAGAACACTTCACCTGTAATATTTTAATAAGATGTTAACCACCAACCCTCCTAGGAGCATAAATGAAATGATACATGCACTAATTTATATTTAAAACTTTTTAAATTGATGTGTGTGTGTGTGTGTGTGTGTGTGTGTGTGTGTGTGTGTGTGTGTGTGTGTGTGTGTGTGCGCGCATGTAAATTTAAAAATAAAAATTATATTGATTTTTTTTTACTTTTTGGTAAAAACTTAAATAGAGAAGGTGATGACCAACACGTCTAAGTGGAAAAAAGAGAATAAATAAATAGATTATTTATTAAATAGTTAAACAAAACTATTACATACCTATAGCATGCTCTAGGAGGAAATATGACACTTGGATGGAAGTTTGAAGATACACAACAATTTGTATAAGCCACCAAAGACCATGAAATTTTGTCAAACTTCTTGAAAATGTTCTTAAATATCAATCAAACCTTCAAAATTGAATTTTAATGATCACATATAATATTTGTGCTGATATATAATGTACATGGACATAATATGATGTCATAAACAACAAAGATCTTCAAAAAATTAATTTAATTTTCAGTAGGCTTCTTAGAAATGTGTTTACATGCTCAAATGATGAAGATCTAATTAACAAGAGCTGAGATTTAGGTTGAGAAGGAATGAATACTTAATTTATGATTTTTTTTCAATTTTTAACCTCTTCAAATGGTCATACCATTACTTTCAAACAACATGAAATACAAAAAAATTATTATTTAAAACCTGAACATGGTCTTTAATGGTGTTTGTAGACTAAAATTAGGAGATTTGACCTCTCAGAAGAGAGATCCAAGCACTAAATATTCAAAAATTGGTTTTTTATTAATTTTTTCAACTTGCTTTATTACCATACAATTGTTGTTCATGGCTAAAAATAAAATAATTTTCCTTGAATTTGATCAAAACACTACTCTCTAAGGATCCATACCTCCACAGGTAATCACACTTGCTAATACTCAACCCACCACATGTTTTGATTCTATGAAAGAATACATGAAAATATAAAATAATATACAAGACACGGATCTAGATGAGTAAACAATAGTAAAGCATATAGATCAATGAACACAATGACATCATGATTTAATGTGAGAAAACTTTAAGAGGTAAAAAACTCACAAAGATGATTTTCATATAATTGAGAAACTCTACACCCCAATATAAAGCCTTTTTACTTCTCACTTCTTCACATAAGCCTTCACAAAACCTTTGTAAAATATTTACGTGTAAATATCAAATTCATCGATTTCACATCAAATTTTTGAATTATCAAGTGTATTTTAAAATAGGAGTAAAAATTTATTTATAATGTAGATGAAAGGAGGTGACTATTGTAACCAATGGGTCCAAAAGTATGTTAAGGGTCTACACTAGTCTACTTAAACATTAAATGTTCTAACACATCATGGCATCGAAAGCACTAATAAGATGCATGATGTCCATCATGACATCAAAAATAGAGTAAATTGAAAAAATAAGTGTCATGACCATGATGCATACAAATAAAGAGTACATGTAAAGCACACAAAACACACAAGAGAAGGCCAAAGAGCCATATACAAGAGACATGTTGAAATGCCACTCACATGCAAAGAAACATACAATGAAGGCTTAAAGCCACACATAAGGACATGCTCAAATGTCCAAAATCCAAATATAAAATACATAAAAAACATGAAACATGAAAAACATGCATGCATATATGTAATTAATCAACATAAGTAATTTGTAACATCACTACATTCAACAACTTAGGTAACCAATAAGATATCAGTGTGTTACTGAGAAAAATTGATAGAGGTTATGCCATGTAAAGAACTGAGTTGTGAACAATAAGGGATAGCAAAATAAGGATAAAACCCATACATAGGATGCATCTAATGAGCTTGTTAATATATATACAAGTTATAGATGTTATTGTAGGAAATTATTTTCTTTATATTTATTATTATGGATTATTCTTACACATGTTTTTAGTTTGTTTAGGTGTTATTTTGAGGTCACTTAGGTGTCATAAATGAGGTAATTAAGGTGCACATGCACATGTAAAAATTGTAGTCAAATTGGTGGGTAAGGATACCCTTACCCACCAATATTGACATATAGAACACACAAACTATTTGACAAATATCTTGTGTTCACATTGCCAAATATCTTAACTCTATGCCTCTATTATACCTATACATATGCCTCTCATATAAGTTATTTTTAATGAGTTATGAATGTAATATTATTATAATTCTACTCTATTTTGATTTCAGTCTCAATAACGGAGTTCTGCTTCTATTTATTTTGTATTCGCAGTTCATGTGTTCAATTCTATCAATTAGATCTTGGACAATTTCATCATGGTATCAAAGCAAGGTTCTGGTAAAGAACACCATTTTATTTTTAATTTATTGAAATCTTGAGTAGTTTTTGAATTTGTATTCTAACTGAGATTGTAAAAGAGAAACCTGTAGATCTATGTGTATCATCTACAGTCCTTTCTTCTCTAATTGGTGAACTTCATCAGCATTTGCAATTATTTTAATTGTATTAGATTAAATAACTTTTTGTATATCTAAAAGGAGGATTGAAGTTGGTTGGACAATAGACTAAATCTTTTTTTGATAAGGAGGCAAGATTTACGAGTTGTTTTACAAATCCATTTTTTAATTAAAAATGATTGTTATTTTGGTAAGAAAAAATAGTAAATAATCACTTGAATTTTTTTTGAGTTCTATGAGTCTTGGTTTCCTCTTTTTAGATCATTTTGAAATTCATAATTTCATTAATAATTTCAAAACTTATCATAGTTTTACTAATTGTGTTATTATTCAGAAAATTGCAAAAAAAATTACATTTTTGATGATGGAGAAAATTTAAAGAGATTTTTTTTAATTTTTTTTTAAAACAATATTATTATGGGAAATCATATTATAAGGAGTTATTTATCATTGTTTTATAACATTTTATTTTCTTTCATGAAGACGAAGGGTGAGGTCTGATTTTGGTAGGCGGTCAAACCCCTCACAAGCAAAACAAAATTTATCCTCTCCTTTGCTTGACTCACAATTTCACCCTCTTATTTTCTCCTCATGAACGTATTTTTGGTTGAGCTCGACATCCATTTTTATGATCTTGCACTATCAATTATGTAATCATTACATAGATTACTCATTTGTGGATGCATTTTCGACTGAGTTTCACATCCATTTTTTATGAGCGTGCATTGTTATTTGTGCTTTTATTACAAATATTTCACTCATTTCTACGCCAACCACTTTGTTGATGTGTGTATTATGCAATAGTAAATACTACATTTTACTGCGCATTCAATAACCTCAAATATTCATCTTAATATTGTGTGTATTACATGATAGTGAATACTACAATAAATCATGCACTTTGACAACATCATCCATATCTTTATGGTTTAATGTACATATATGTACCTATAATTTATTATATTTGAGTACAGATCTACTGTGCAGTATCTTATTTGCATTGTATTATGTATTATCTATCCTTGTTACATGAGTTGAAGCTTCAAGAATCAACTCTATACTCATGTTTACGGTTGTCTTTGGCCCTGTATGATATCTTAAGATTTGATGGGTTTTATTGTGCAAAAAAAATGGTGCCTATTGTATATGCACTAAAGTGTTGATTGTATATGCATTAAAACATAAAGTGCCAATTATATGCACACTAAAGTGCTAATTATATACGCACTAAAACATAAAGTGCCAAACCTCTATAATTGGGAGGGTTCTTTTTGATAGTTTGAGGGGGGTTGTTTTGTGCCTTGCCTTCTTTATTGCTCATTTAGTTTTTACTTGCACTACATCATGGATCATAATTTGGTTTCACTTCTCACTCCATTTAATTATCATGATTGGAAATCTAAAGTGCAAAATTTTCTAAGAAGTAAAGGTTTACACAAGATAACCATGAATATGAAAACTGAACCAAAACTTGGTGCAGATAAAATTAAGTGGTATAATATGTATGGTGAAGCATATGGTCTTTTGTGTTTGTCTATTTCTATTGACTTACTCTTTCACAATAAATCTACTAAATCATCACATGAGATTTGGAACACCTTGGAACAACTCTTTGGGAAGTAGGATGTAATGAGGGGTCATGAGCTAGAAAATGAGCTCATTAATTTGAATTCAGAAAGTTTTGACACTATAGAAAACTTTTTCACAAAACTTAAATCACCTAGGTTGCAATTAAAATTGTGTGGCATAGATAAAAATGATGAACAATTGATCCTCTCTATTCTTTCCAAGTTAGGTCCTGACTACTCAGTTTTTGTCTCTACCTTTTATGCTACAAAACGTGCCCTAAAAACTGCATGGAGTATGCCATCTTGAGATTATTTTGCCAAAGAATTAACTAGGGAGCAAGACAAGCTCATCAAAATGGGTACATTGAAGTCCTTAAAATCACATGCTTTGTTGAGTCATGACAAACTCAAGACTTTAATTAATAAAGAGAAGAAACAAAATAAGGACCAAGAGCAAAGAAGGGGTCAAAAATTAGATACTAAGCCAAAACTTCATATGAGTCCTCTTTAGGCAGGAAACCCAAGAAAGAGAGGATCACATGTGCCTATTGTAAGAGAATTGGGCATGATAAAACAAAATATATGAAGAAATGAATTGATCAACTAATAAAGATGCTTGAGAAAAACAACATCAATGTCCCTAATACAGTCAAATCAATCTCATCAACACATGACTCTTTTAAGGCAAAATATAGTAGTAAGATCAAGGGTAAGGGCAAGGCCCTTATTGTAATAACATCTCAGCCATCCACATGGGTGATTGATTCTGGTGCCTCACATCATATGGCTTCTTTATGAGACTTGTTCTCATCCTTTGAGCCATGTTCTATGACATCTATTCTAATAGGTGATGACACTTCTATTAAAGTTTGTGGGAGAGGATCTGTTGAAGTTAATGATGGAACATTTGAAAATGTCTTATGTGTTCCATTACTGTCAACTAATCTCCTATCTATTTATCAAATCACCCACCTTGGATCACGCAAGAAAGTTGAGTTTGCTCCAGATTATGTTATCATTAAGGAGTTGCATAGTAATACTATAGTGGCCATTGGGAAAGCAAATCATCAATCAAATTTGTACACATTCTCAAATTTTTCTATTAATTAACCTTCTACTGCATTACTCACTCATTCTGATGGGATGAGTAAACTATGGCATGAGTGATTTGGCCATCTAAACTATCACTACTTGGAACAACTCAGTTAACAAGATATGGTAATAAGGTTACCTCGTGTTTATTTTTTTGATGGTGTTTGTGAAGGTTGCATGCTTGATAAACATCTCGAAGATAAATATGACAAAGGCAAATCATGAAGAACCACTCAAATTTTGGATCTAATTCACAATGATGTTTCTAGGCCATTTCCAAAGCCTTCATTCAATAGAGCTAAGTACATGCTTACCTTAATAAATGACTTTGATAAGTACACTTGGGTGTATTTTATTCAATAAAATTTTGAGGTATTTGACCATTTTAAGGATTTCAAGGCTCTTGTTGAGAAACAGTCAGGGAAAACCATTAGGATTTTGTGCACTGATAATGGTGGTGAGTATGTTAGTCATCATTTTTAGCAATTTTGTATTTCAAAAGGGATTGATCTATAATGAACAGATCCATATAGTCCTCAGTAGAATGGTGTTTCATAATGTAATAATAGATTTTTGAAGAAAATGGTAAACTATATGATACACTCCAAATCACTTACACCACAGTATTGGGCAGAAGCCATTAATTGTGTTTGTTATATCCAAAACCATGTTCCTCAAAAAGTGTTGAAAGGGATCACTCCTTTTAAAGCTTGAAGTAATAAAAAACCCAAATTTAATCATTTTAAGGTATTTGGATCTCAAGCTATGGCCCACATTCCTAAAAAGAAATATAAGGCCATGGAACGTTAGAGTAGGATTGCATATTTATTGGGTATGTAGAAGGTGTTAAGGGATATGGGATTCTTCATCCTACCATACATGAGTTGTTAATTGAGAGGAGTGTACACTTTCAAGAGGGTCCATTAGACTCCATACTTGACACTTCTACCTCCTCTTTGGAATCTCTAAGATATGATGATAGTTCAGATGATTCAAATCATTTAGATCAGATACTTGTTGATAAAGATTCTTCTTCTAGTTTAGATGATGAGGATAGTGATAGAGATTCACCTCATTCCATTCATAATCATATTTCTAAATTTGAAGAATCTCCTCCTAATTCTCTGACTTCAGGTCCTCTTTGGGCTAGATAGACTCTATAGAGTGCAGGTGATTGGGTTCAAGATCCATCAGATGTCAGAGAAAATCGTTCATAATTTTAGGGTGTTTCACATGTTTTCATTGCTTTTGCTTCTGATCCACATTCATTTCATGAGGCATCTAGCATTCTTGAGTGGAATATAGCTATGCATTAAGAGTATAGTTCCTTAATTAGGAACCACACTTGGGATCTAGTACCCCTTCCTAAGGGAAGGAAACTTATTCATTGTAGATGGATCTATCAAATAAAATTTGCATCAGATGGGTCGGTGGATAAGTTCAAAGCATGATTGGTAGTAAAAGAATTTTCATAAGTTCCTAACATAGACTATATTGAAATATTTTCTCCAAGCACTAAAATGAATTCTATTCGACTCACTCTTTCTATTGTCATAGCTTATCATTGGGATGTTCATTAGATGGATGTGAAGAGTGCCTTTATTCATGGAGACCTTGAGGAGGAGATATATGTGGAGCAACCACAAGGTTTTGTAGAATATTTTTCCTTAGTGTGTAAAATTCAGAAACTATCTATGGCCTCAAATTGGCCCCTCGGGTTTGGTATGCCAAGATGGATTCATTTATTCTCATAGTTGGTTTCACAGATGCAATTCTGATCCAAATGTCTACATCTTGCAATAGTATAATTCACTCTTGATTCTATTTCTATATGTGGATGACCTATTGATCATAGGGAGTTATTCATCCTCCATTGCAATAGTGAAAATTACTCTGCATGATAGATTCTCCATGACCAGCTTAGATTTATTGTATTACTTCTTTGCTATTGAAATTTCACAATTTGACTTAGGGATTACCATTGCACAATCCAAGTATGCTCTTGATTTGCTTGCATGGTTTCATATGGATGCTTGTAAGCCAGCTCTGAATCCCTTTATTTTTGGAGTCAAACTTAAGGCTGAGTATTCTCCATTGGTTGATGCTACCTTGTATCAACAACTAGTTGGCAGCCTCATCTATCTAACTCACACTAGACCTGATATTTCATATGCAGTGGGTATGGTCTCTAGGTTTATGAAAACACCATATGAGCTACACTGGAAAACAACCAAATAGATTCTTCACTACATTTAAGGTACTCATAGTTTTGAGATTCACTATGAAGCAAGCAAAGATATTAACTTGATTGGGTACATAGATTCAGACTGGGCTGGTGATATTCAACATCATAAGCCTACTTTAGGATATAGTTTCTCACTTGGTTCAGGATTAATTAGTTGGTTTAGCAAGAAGCAAAATGCTATTGCTTTATCATCTACTAAGGTTGAATACAGAAGGGTTGTCAATGTTGCTACTAAAGCTATTTGGCTTTAGGGGATTCTTACTAAGTTTGGTATATAATTCAAGTGACCCATAATCATCTTTTGTGATAACCAAAGTACCATCCAAATCTGTAGGAATCTAGTCCAACATCAATGAACTAAACACATCAAGATTCATATGCACTTCATTCAGGAGCTCATTCATGGACATGTCATTGATCTCAGATTTTGCTAGACTACGAAGTAGATAGTTGATATCTTCACCAAGACCTTCACTAAGAGTAAGTATCTTCACTTGTGTGCTCTTTTTGGGGTATGGGTTGCATCAACATCATCTTCAAGGGGGCCTTATAGTCCTCTTCTTCTTTTCTCCCTTTTGGGGAGGAGTTTTTTTCCTATGGATTTTCTCTTTTTCCTCCACTTTGTGAGAGTTGCATCATACTTGGGTACCTCATCAAGCCATGTTTTTAGGACCTAATTTTGTTTACCCACGTAAGTTATGCTTAAGGGGGGGGGGGGGGGGGGGGTGTTAGTGTAGGATATTATTTTCCTTGTATTTATTATTATGGATTATTCCTACATGTGTTTTTAGCTTGCTTAAGTGTTATTTTGAGGTCACTTAGGTGTCATAAATGAGGTAATTAAAGTGCACATGTACATGTGAAAATTGTAGTCAAATTGGTGGGTATGATACCCTTACCCACCAATATTGACATATGGAGCACACAAACCATTTGGCAAATGTCTTGTGTTTATATTGCCAAATGTCTTAACTCTATGACTTTATTGTACTTATAAATACACCTCTCATCTAAGCTATTTTTAATGAGTTTTGAATGCAATATTATTATAATTCTGCTCTATTTTGATTTCAGTCTCAACAATGGAGTTTTACTTCTATTTATTTTGCATTTATAGTTCATGTATTCAATTATATTAGTTGGATCTTGGACAATTCCATCAATAAAAAGCTTGTATATGATTTGGATATGAGACATGATAACATGTGCTCACTAGGATAATGGTAGGGTAATATAACAATAACAAGGTGCGTTACTATTTGAATATGGTGATATTGTCTAAATGCAGTTCCTAAGTTTGAGATAGTGAAATAACCTGCAACTAGGTCTAGGGATAGAAACATGTATGCTCTGAACTCACTCATGTACACTCATGAAACATATATGGTATTAAATTAAATAAAAATAAGTACTAAATAAAAATGTATAAATTAAATGGTTTAAATCAACTAAACATAAGCATGTATAGGTCTTGATTTTGATTTTTTTTGAAATATCTATTTTTTTTGTATTTTTGCATATTTGAACTGAGAAATAGAAATAAGGATTCTAACCGATGAATCCATTAAGGGTTTTATCATTAATGGATCATGTATATAACATGAGAAATAAAACCTCTCATGAATGGAAAATATCATGCCACTGTGAAGTATATGTTTCATCAGGATCATACCAATCCTTTGCATTGTAATCATCATGTTCATAATCATTATCATGATTCTAAAATTTTGAGATGCCATTGTGATGATCTTGTGTATCTATGTATGAATAACTATTTGTCCTATACTATTGTGTTGACTTTTTTAATTCTTTCTTTGCAATATGTATTATGTCATGTGTTTCTGTTGATATGACACTACTTATATTTTCTTGAATAATAATTGAAGATATGTTTTCTTTTTGTTATTCTTGCTCTAAATGTTCCATATTCTCTTGAAATTGTGATCGTTGCATTTCATGTTCAAATGTGATATGGTTATTATCTTTTCCTATTGTTTCCCCCATTATTATCATTAGTGATCTTCCTAATCTAGTGTTATATTAGGCCAAACTAGGACATATGTGAAATACCATTGAGAATGTTTTGGGACCAACTATGAAAGGTAGTTCAATGGATCCGATAAATGATTTAGATATAGTAGTCTTATTCAAATGTTCCTTATCATATCTAAGAAATTATAGGAGTTTCATGATACAAACGTTCATTTCAATAGTGTTATTGATCACAAAATTGGTACATTACTTGCCATCTATGAGGGGATTAAGAATCAAAGGCTCTTGAAATGATGAACACTTTTTAGTTGACTCATTTCAAATGGAACCTATAACATTGGCTTTTGTAGGCATCTCTTGCTTTGGAAACTCTTTTGTTAGAAACCCTCTTTTAAGAATGTTCTTTTTATTTATCTTGAATTTGATTTGGCAACTTCTCTTGCAATAATTGTTCTTTTTCATCTCATGCCTTTGTAATCTTGTTTACTCTAATTTTGCCTTCTGAAAATTTTCTTGCTCTAAATTTTCCTTTGGTACATCCATATTTGTTGTTTTTGTTCTTTTTGTACTAATTATGATTTTGTCACTTATTCTATTTGCACTTGTTCCACTATGGTTTGTTTGATGGATGTATTTTCTATAGAATCACCACTATTAATAATACTTTGTATTTTTTTCTTCAAATCCAAACAACTATATGTATGATGCTTATACATTCCATGATATGCACAATAGTATTTTGAGCTCCTTAGAGAATGTACAGTAGCTGGTTTGATCAACTTATTTCTAAGCATTTCTCTTAGAATCTCACGTGAACTCTTATTAGCGTTTTGCACAATTTTTGAATCAATAGTTGTATAAGTATCCTATTGTAGCTTCCCATTTTGATATGAACTCTTGTTAGGCACAACATTGCAAGATGAAGATACAAATGCATGATTAACACTACCAAAATCTAGATTCCTGACATATATGAGTTGATTTTTCAATGATGTGATCTTTGAATTGAAATATTGATTTTACATTTGCAACTCTTATATTATCCTTTCCATATTGATCATTTTATCTTGAAGGGCTTCACAAGTACAAACCTTAAGTACTTCAGATTGAATATGCATACACACACCATCAAGAGGAGATGTGGAAGGTGGAGGGGTTGAGGAAGGATATGTGGGTTACCTTCTTTTGGCACTATAGGATGGGATACCTTACCTCTTGGGATGGTTATATTATGGACCTAGTTAAAGGGAAAGTAGCTATCATAACCTTGAGGGTTAGAAGACCAGGAAGAGATTCTTTATTAGTTATTTTAGATTTTATAAATACTAAAATGATAACAAAATGGGAGAGATGAGCTAATGTTAACACATAGTCTAACATTACAAAGAAAATAGAATTTAATTTGAAACCCCAGGAGGACATATTTTTAAAAAGAAACCCTAATGGAAATCTAGAGTTTTGGGCAAACTTCAATAATAATTGGGTTCACCAATATGTTTTATCAAATTTTGACAAACTAATGAAATTAGTTACCCATATATGACAAACTATTATGCAAAATCATAATGCTACCTACAAATATGCAATAAATGACACAAAATGTTTTAGAACTTGTGAAATATAGAAATATACTAAATATATAAATTAAAAAAGAGAAATATAATCTTAGATGGAAAATTGAGATGCAAACTATTTCTAGATTTGAGACTGACATGGAGACCGTGTTGATTGAGTGTAGACCTAGAACAAGAGTTGGCAGGGTTCTTGAATAATAGCGGTGGATCTGGATACTAATGGGGGGTTGTTATTGTCAAAATAGAGTGGCCCTATCTAACAGGCAACACATATTCAAAACTTATCAGTTATGTTTTCCTTCATCTATGTGTTCTATAGACTATGCGGGAGCTTACAATCTAATACAGGGACTATTATATAATTTTTTTTTCACTTGAAACCCTAGATCAGTGACATATGAAGATGAATGTAATCACATAATAAAAAGAGGTTAGTTACTAAAGTTGTGCTTGACCTTAACACCCCTACGTTGAGTGCTACCTACATACTAATACTCTAAAGAGGGATCAAACTCCATGTAGTTCTCTCATGTTATGGTGGTATATGTGAAAGATTGGTACAAAATGCTACATGTTGGTGCAATCCTAATGTGATTAAGTTCTTCAACTGTAATTTATGACCTTGGAGGTGAATTCAGACTTTAGTGTAGGGATACTAGGGTTGTATGTAATAAAAATTAGAAGTAGAGAATTTTCTCCCAATGTGTAATTATAATTATGGTGATTTTTAATGTGGAAGCCTCTTGTTTGCAAGATGGTTTGAAATACAGCTCTATACTGGTATTTTGGGAATTCTTTCGGATGGGGCTTGCTAAATTTATAAGCCGACCCTTTCATGCCTTTTAAATTTTAGAAATTAATCATTATTTTTCAGGAGGATGCTACTAATAGATTTGGACAATAATGGGGAATGATACTATCCAAATAGGGTGCTATTATCTAAGGGGTACAAATAGTTATTATAGGTACTAGGGACAGTCTAAGTGTGAGATTAGACTAGTTTGTATAAGGAATATCGACATTATGAAGTCATTTACATTGCGTAGAGGAATGGATCATCATGCATAAAATGAAGTAAAATGGTCAAAAGGCCCTAGGATGAGGCATGAGCCAAGTGTGTCAAAAGAGTGGTCACAATTACACTATTTTAGCTCAAATGTTAATTTGTGTGTCTATATATTCTTTATTTTCATCTTTTTTTCTATTATGATAACTTGCATTGTGGTTCCTTTATTAACACCATTATACCCCCATGCCCTTTGCCATTCTCTATTATTTTATTCCATATTGATGCCTTTTAAATTTGGTGTCTTGCCCATCATTCTTATGTGTTTCAGTCAAAATGACCATATCTTTATCTCTAGCTATGGGCACTAACATGGGTCTTCTTCTCCAAGGGTAGACTCTGTAATTCTAGGTTACCATCGTAAGATGCTCTCGAGTGGGCCATACTCCCTATTTACTTTCAATTTGTCAAGCTATGATATAGGCTTTCCCCTTTTTTAGGTATGCCTACCTCCCTTCCTTTGTTGTTGTCTTCACCTTTTCCCACACCTTGTTTCTCTCTTCTAGCTACAAAAAGGTTAAGTCTTCATATAGGTCATTGTGTGAGCCTCTCAACATGCATTTATTTCTTATTACTATTGTTTTATCCTCAAATTTAATGGTTGTGACCCAAATATGTGTATCTCTTCCTCCCTCTCTCAACTTACCAATTCTACTTATTTGTTTGATCTGACATTTCCATTGTAATCGATATGAAAGGAAGTCTTTTATTAGGTTACTCATATTCTCCTTCTCCAAATTCTTTCTTATATTTGATTGTTATATTTGATAATTTATCGTGTCATTATATCATTTGACTATGGACTTGCCTCTCTAACAACTCCTTCTACTTGTTTAGTGGTTTATTTACTACTTGTGCCCATGTCTAAGCCTCTAGCTTATTTCGTATCTCATTTTATCTCATTTCCATGCCATGAAGTACTACTTGTAATTATTTTATTTTCATTTCACATGTTTTTTCATCCCCTACCTTAGCATTTATTGGAGAGTGGATGGCTTGTTAGAGGGCATGTTATTTGTGTTATTAAACATTCACAAGATTTTATAATTTTTCCACTTAAGCTTTGAGCATGTTAATGTCTTGTTCTAGTTTTTGCTTGGTGTTTATCACCTATTGTATTTTCTTAACTTTTATTTTCTCCCTTGCTTCCATACTTTATAATCTCTCTTTCAAACTCATTAGCTCTTGCACATAGAGCTTCATTGACCAAATAAGTGGAATCATTACGGGGCGGTATGTTTCCTCACCATCTTGGATATCTTCTTGGTGACCTCTACCCCTAGTGTTATGTTTTTTCCTACTTCCTGTGATGGCTTTTTTAATCATTACATAGTTATGTTCTTATGTTTTTCATTCTTATCGGTATCCTTGATCCTTCTTTTCTTCTTTACCTTGACCCACTTTCAGTTTTGGTTGAGCTTTTTGTATTCAAACAAGCAAGGCCATTGACTTTCATTATTATTGGATTATTTTTGCTCACGTGGTTGTATCTCCTTTGTTGTTAATCTCTGTTTATGCTTCTTCATAGTCACTACCCTTCCCTGAGCTTGTCGACACCTTATGATTCCCTGATATTATTTTACATTGATGTATTTTAGTTTTGAGATCACTTTTGGGGTGTTATAGTTCGCTATGATGTTGAGTTGGTATTATGTGTGAGCTCTATCATTTACAGATATAAAAATTTTTATGTTCTACTAACCTCGTATGCTCTAATATTCCCTTTAATGATAGGATTTGTGTGCGCATATGTGAGGATCAACTAAGATTTTATTATGCCTTTAATTATTATAATTATATCTCTCTAAACCATATTTTTAAAAAGCAAACCCTATTATTTTTTTAGCACTAATTATAAAAATTGCTTCATCTCTAACATGTACTTCCCTAATAAGAAAGCTTCTTCCATTAAAAAAATAACCATTTTAAACCCTGAAAACCTCTATACCTTTATCCTGATATCCTTCTCTCTTATTAGTCCTGGAGGGTATACTAAAGCCTTCAATATGCTTTAACCCTCGATTAAACTTTGCATTTTTAACCAATGAGAATGCATTGTTTTTTGTGTATGAAAAAATTTGCAATTTTACAAAAATTAAGTTGTGCATTTTTTAACAAAAACAATGGAAAATAGCATTTATCTATATTATGATTGGTCAAAATTGTTTACATGTTATTTTGGGAATGAGCGTTGACATCATCAATAGTAACTAGAATAAATGCATTGTCCTTTGATTTTTATGTGGAAATTAAAAATAATAACAATGAAAATAAATAAAAATATTTGCAATGAGCACAGAGCTAAGATGCATCAATAATTAAGTTTTTAATACCTACCGATGAGACTTCTATCGAACAGAAAGTGCAGGACAACTCATCAACTGTCAATGCAATTAAAACATTATCTACCACACTTAAATGAATGAACCTCTGTATATGAGAATAGTAACTTGTTGGCATGTCACTGACTATCAGTGTGGTAGGGAAGAGTTGAGTAGGTTAGAAATGGAGAGCAAGAGTAAGAGTGAGATTAAGGCCAAGGATTTCAAAGGGTAGGTCATTATAGTGCCTTACTCTATTATTGGACAAACCAATCCTATGCTCCAATTTGCCAAAAATCTTGCATTCAAGGGGCTACTCATATCCTTCGTTAGTCTCTACTCAATTATCATAAGATTCTGAAAGTATGCCACTCCTTGCAAAGTCTAGGCTTCCTTATTCAGCTAGAGACATTCTAGATGAGATTCCTCCTTATGTGCCCATCGATACACACATAAATAACTTCTTTTTCTATGATATGTACCATGCCATGATTGGACATGGCCTAAAAACCCTAATCCATCACATCAATGCATCTACCAATCCTGTGTCATGTATAGTTTATGATTCGTTCCTTCCTTGGGTTTCAAAAGTTGTAGCCAAGCTCAATGTCCTGTAGGCCTTCTTTTGGACACAGTTTGCTACAGTTTTCTCTGTTTATCACCACTTCAAGAATGGTTAGGCATTCATATTTTTTGTTGTTTTGTGTAGGGGGATCTAAAAGATTCATTATTTAATTTATGAAATAATTTGTTTTTTGTTGTTGCATTTTGACAATGGAAAGGTGGGATGGGGAGCAGAAACTACTAGAGACAATCAAAGTTACATGTATTAGCGAGCTTAACGTTAGGGATTTACCCTCAGCATTTCATCCTGACAGAGATCTCAACGTTCAAAAGGCACCCCACTTCTTTAGATACATGGATTCTGTTGTAGACACTTTATGGGTTCTTGTTAATTCCTTTTATGAACTGGAATAAGAAGTGGTTGAGCACATGAATCAGATGGATTGGTAGTTCTTGCAATGTATTGAGCTGATCTGCCATTAAGAATCTCTATTTTACTATAAAACTGGGCCACAGGGTTGGGGTTTAGAATTGGGACTAAGGTTTTCCCTAAATTATTTTTTCCTTTGCAAGACTCTAAACCTCAAAAGGGATAGCTAAAAATCTGATTTTTTTGCTATCTCATTGAGTAAAATGTCCTGAATTGACTGTTCGTATCAATACTCACAATTGACATTACAAATTCAAAAACCCTAGTTTGGTCTTGATAATATCAAGGACTGGGATTGAGACAACCAGGGTTTGAAACCCATAGTGGAAAATCATAAGAGCTCATGAAAGACATATATCGGGTGCACCCTTTGTAGATTCATTGGTTTTTTTTCAAATGGCGGGCAACCACTGCCACTAACACATTAACATGATAGGATAAAACATGAGTCTTCTTTTGTTATGGGCTTCAAAAAAATTGATAATTCTTTATCTGGGCTACATCCATTTTAGTAATCATCACTTGAGTTTCAAAAACATTGACAATCCTTTATTTGGGTCGTATCCATTTTAGTAATCATCACTTGGGTTGCAAATATATAGTGAGAAATATTTAGTTTGTCATCACCAGTTTTAGTAATTCTTAGTTGGGTTTCAGATTTAATTAAGGTTTTATCTATTAAAGGGCTTTAGCCTAGGTACAACTTATTGTTTTAGGCATCAAACTTTGTTTGTTAAGCTTAGAAAACCATCTGGAGGTGCATACAACTTGAAAAGGTCAGTTTTTGCTACCTTATTTTGGATTCTTAAGTAAGTAATTTTTCATTTTTAAGTTGGGGTTGGCTTTGTTTTCCTTCTATTCCAAAGGAAATGTTTGGAATCTCAAGTAGGTTAAATTTTTTCTTTGTTGATTTCTAATTTAGGCTTTTTTTTGTGTGGAAGAAATGTTGATGGGATCAGTATTCAAATTTAGGTATGTCATAGTAGTTACTCTATGATAGTTGAACTCAGATCATTTTATTTGTAAATGTAAATTCACACTAAAAGAATAATTTTGGATAACCGATCAAGCTCTTACTTTTATTTGATTTTATTGTAATCTCTCCAGTGGAGGTTTTAAGCTTGCCTGGACTTGAAACACCATAGTTGGGAATCCAACTTTGATCATTTTTCTCGTAAATGTAAATCCACAACAAAAGACCCATAATGGACAATTGTCAACCAAAAAGTTGTTCTGACCTCAGATCACTGTAGCCTTATATATACACACTAGCATATGGGTATCAATTCTAATGTGGGTCTAGGAACCAATGTGGCTACCTTTAGGGCAAGCTCAGGCTTAGTGCTTTTTTCTACTTTCAAGACCCCATTTGTTTGGTATATTGCAGGCCACCACTTTAATTTCAATTTGAAGTGACCGCATTACTTGATCATATTTCAAGCACAAACCATGCTTTATTTGGGGATTTATAGACATCGCATCTAATGCCATCTCATGCTACTAAGATTTTTTTTTAATTTTGAGTTGGTGAGGCTTAGAACTCAAAAACTAAACCACACTTTTAGCATGGTTGTGGAGAAAATTTTCAACAGGGGGCACGCTCTAGTCCCTGGAAGCAGGTGATTTTGGTGTCATGGGGACTATGTCCAATCATAGGAGGAATCACATAGCTCTATGAATAATGTAAGCCAAAGAGCCTCACCTCTGCATACATAAAAAGTGGGTTTGCCCTAACCAATTGACAAACCCTTGGTTTATGGGCCAAAGGGATCCTATCCCATTGTGGAATTATCTTGATGCATCGAAACTAGTTATTTAAGGGATGGTCATTTGATTTTAGAGACAAACTCATTTCTATTGAATCTTTCTTGTCTGTATCATTATTTTGTTAAATTGAGATTTAGATCTCCACTGAATATGTTATGGGTTTCTAGCGATTGATTGTATGGTTGGAAGTAGCCATAGTGAGGTTGAGAACAAGAAGGGACTAGATAGTTTCTGCCCTGCATTGGCACTTGATATTTTTTAGATACCTATGCAGATTGTGTGTTGATAGATGAAAGTCATAATTGATAAATCCTTGGCTTTGAAATTGATCTTTTTGAATTTGTGTGGGTGTGCATATGTGTTTTAGCTTATTGTGTGTCTGCAGATATTTGGGATGTTTGCTTCAGTTTTTTAGTTCTGTTAATTTGATTGAAAGAATTTACTATGTGTTTGGTGTTTGCAACTCAATTAGAAAATACTTAGTTTATCTTATATTCTGGCTTGGAATTTGATGAACATTTGGGTACCATGTTATTTTCTTGCTGTGCGATTCTGACTGGCCATAAAGAGCTTCACTTGTACTAATAATTTTATTTGAATGTTTACAATATAATAGCATGTTTCATTGCAACAGGCCCTAAAAATTTGGTGTGTTATTTGCTTATTGTGAAGTTAATTTCCCTCTTTATTTGTAGGTCTTAGAGTCTTAGACCAAGTGGGAGGAGTGGAGCAAGATGGATATAATGCAAATGGATCAGAGAACCTTAACACTTCTTGGGGCAGCATTCAACACAATGTTGACCATGCATTTTACTGTATAGTTGTTATCCCAACACTTGTTCTACTGGAAGAATCCCAAGGATTAGACGGCCATTATCATTATCATATTAATGGCTCCTCTCTATGTTATTGATGCATTTGTTGGCTTGGTGGATATTCAAGGAAGTGAAAC
Organism: Torreya grandis; assembly: GCA_037957365.1. NCBI lineage: Eukaryota > Viridiplantae > Streptophyta > Pinopsida > Cupressales > Taxaceae > Torreya > Torreya grandis. The sequence continues at coordinate 2,495,172 of JARHVA010002503.1, read as the reverse complement.
CTTCTTCATGTTCTTGAATTCAATTAAAGAGTGTTATGAGGGCCTAGTAAGTGGTATTGTCATCTGAGCTTTGGCGATGGATAGTGACACACAAACACAAAAACTTTGCACTAAATTGCCAAACTATTTTCAAGGAAGTAGATCCCCATCCTTAAATTTTCTAAAATTTTGTTACTATATAGTAATGGAAGTTCCTTGGTCATTTAGTGAGACAAATATATTTAGCTACATGGCTGACGTTTTATTTCAATTATTAACTCTTTAAGATTTCCATAGGTTGAGATTATGAATAGTTTATCTTGATTGAACTGTGTTGTATCCTTTTTATCTTGATTGAAATGTCTATATATGGAAGAAAAATGACACATCACAGTTCAATCCAAATATTTTATTTCATTTGCCAAAAACAACAAATCAGTTTTAAACTCATAACAAAAGGAAATTTTAACTAGTTTTCAGGTCATTACAAAATTCTTGGCTTTGATGTATAGTTATTTGAATATATTGATCAGTCAGAATAGAGTACCTGATGAAATTAAGGGTAGAGAAAATCACCATTCACTTCCCATGACACTATTCTAAATACCACTAACTTTATTGCTATAAAAATCTTAAATTCTTTTTTCAAATTTAGATACTTACGTAGTATCTGCATGGCGATGGTTTTTAACGTCCTTTAGAAGAAATTATTCTATAGGACCTATTGAAGTATAGACCAATTAATTCAATTATGGCATGATTCTATATCAATCAAGTTTTATGACATGTGACTCTTACAATGATGGATATAAGGATTTACTTTGTATTGATTGGCATTAACAATACTCTTAAGAAGGGTATGCGTATATTCAAGGTTTGTTATTTAAATAATCTACTAATAATTTTATGTCTTATCAGCCTCGTACAATGCATCTGGATCATAACACACTTAAACTTCTAAAGTATTGGACATGGAAATTTGCCATTATAAGGCTAGTTTTATCAATTTTGATGATAGTCTTGCAATTGCTCGGCCTATACACAGGATGGATCAGTTGGAATTTTTCAATTATATTAAACATATCTGTATCCTTGGCCCTTCACTCATTGGTGATATTTTATCATGTCTTTGCTAAGGAGTCGGCACCCCACAAGCCCCTAGCGAAGTTTATGTGTATCAAAGGAATTGTCTTTTTTAGTTTCTGGCAGGTATGTGTCTCACAGCAATTTGTTTTTAACTTGTTTTATTAGATCATCTTTGGTAAAAAATTTATTAAACATGGTTTACTGCTATATAATCTTAATAAAGGATAGCAGGGATGATTAGCACTTCTACTTTGTTGCATGCATTTTATTCTCATGATCTTCTATGCAAGTTTATCATTTGTTTAAATTGAGCGTCTTCCCTCATGATTGCAGGGTGTTGTACTTGACATACTAGAATCAACTGGTATTATCCACTCTCACCATTTCTGTCTAGATGTGGAACACATTCAGATTGCAATGCAAAATGTGCTTATATGTCTACAGATGGTTGTTTTCTCTGTAATTCAACAATATGCATACCATGTCCAGCCATATGCTGGAGACGTGCAAGAGCGACTGAGAAAAGAAAAGAAGGAAGAATGATAAGGGTCACCACTGAAGTTATAAATATCAGAAATAAGGTATTTACTTTGTGATGGGAGAATAGTTTCATGTTTGTAAGCACAAGGGTTTTTATATCCTATTTTGTCACATTTTGAATTTCCATCACAATCCACACAATAGTTTTGGATTGTCAACAATCAAATTAGTATATTGTTAACATACCAATGACATAATAGTTAGTATATTCAAGCTTTTTATTTGAGTTTTGCTGGACTTTCTTAAAATATTTTTCTTGATATACACTAAATTTACAAAGCAAAAAATTTGGTATTTTACAATGTTAATATAACGTTACCTTGAACACAATATTTTTCTCGTTAAAGCATTCTTTCAATGGTTGCAGAAAAATGGACATATGAGATGTCTTGAAATTAGGTTATGTACTAGTTGTGGGAGAAGATTGCTCTTGGGGATAAGACCAACTGAAAGCAAAACATTAAAAACACAAGAATGGACCAATTTGCTTTAATAAATTTTGAAACAACAAAGAATTGAGCGTTGAGATGGCAGAAACATCATGTTTATCCAATAAGCATTTTTATTTTAGCTTGGACTTTTTGCTGTAAAAATCCCTAGAGGGATTATTTTCTTTGTGGTTTTTAAACGATATTATTTTGTGTAATTGTAGAAATATCAACCATTACCTCAAAAATTGGTAGTGTCATTTCTAGTAAGGGGAGATCAAAGAACTAAATTACTAATATTTTAATGCATATGTGCATCGTATTTCCTTTAGCTCTCTTTGAATATCTTCTGTGGTTCGCTAATGAATTCAACATGTTTCACAACACCTACCAGGATTACATTCTAGCTGCATTATACCAAATTTGAATAATGTGTAAAAGTGATGGGGCTAGGCAATTACCCCATCTAAGATGAAGGATGTTCACAGAGGATTATTCTTCTATTTAAGTTGTTATAAGTGGGAGGCCTCTCTTTAGAAAATCAAATGTTAGGTAATATTTTTTATCACTAAAAAAATTTAAGATGTTGTTCTATTTTCTTATAGATATGCATTGTGTAGGCTTATTATTAAAATGCTAGAGATGCATGAGAGCAAATTATGTTAGCGGTATTGAGTTGGGTTTATGTTAGTGGTATTGAGTTGGGTTTTCCTCACTTTTTTATTGGGACAAAAGGTAAAGTAAAAGGCTGACAAAAATTACACCTTAAGAGAAAATTAGGTCATCCAAAACTGAACAAAAGTAGTTGTAAACTACAAAATATTAGGAGGCTTTTTCGTATGCATTTGTTTTAAGCCTTCCTCTATCACCCTTCCACTTCTATCTCTATTGTTCTTGTCATATATTTTTACATCATCATTATTACATAAAACTCAAGCATATCATATCTATATCTACTCTTATTGACACCAAAATTCTTTGATTTCCGTTCCATAACTCATCGATAGATGATACCAAAAAAAGGTGATAACTCTTGAGCATTGATTTTTGCTATTATGAGTTGCATGTGCTTCCCAACTTGGGTTTTCCTCGACTTTGTAATCATGCTTGCACTTCTTAGCTTGTTTTCCTAACAGTAATCATGTTTCTTCTTTAATTGGCTTTGTAGATCTTAGCAGCAAACCATGCAATATGTTGATTCTGCAACTGCTATTTCTTGCAAAACAAATGGTTATTTTTCAAGTTTTGGTTATGGATGTTGTAAATATCTGTTAATTTTGATTTATATATGGTGTATTGTAGAGATTTTGTAGTATTTATCTACAAATTTTAGTCTTAAAAAAAAATTCGTCTTCCATGGAAGTCGATGGGATTTTTTTTAGATACAATGGGAATCGGTTATAGTCCTTCATTATCTTCACCTAGGTTTGCATCCACTATAAGCCACCCTCATCTTGGTAAAGCCCAGTCGAAATGAGAGAGAGCCTCAAGATGATCTCTAAATTAACTCTTTAGCACTCTTGGTATCGAGAAGAAAATACCAGGGTTATAGCAGACAATAAGTAGCTGTCTTTTATCAAGAGCTATCTAGAAAGAGAAAGCACTAAAGGTTAGGCTACAAAATAAGAAAAAATAGAAAATAAGCACACATATTTATAGAAAGAATATAATATGTATGAAGGGATATTCAAAAGGGATCCTTAGAAAAATCCCTATATTAAGGTTTTAGCTTTATATGCTTGTTGCCTTAATTTGTCACATTGCCATTATTGGTAGGATACCATAGTTGGTTGCATTTATTGTACTAAACTCAATCCCAAGATGAGTATGCTTAATCATATTTTAGTTTCTCATATTTGATTATTTTTTTTTCAATTACAAAAATTTTCTTCTTCTCGTAATACAGGAAGAAATATTTCTCCAACAAAAGCTTCATTGAGGTAGGAGAAGAGTTAATTTATAATTACAAATGCAGGATGTGAACAAGGGATTTGCTCTGGAAAATAATAAATATTTTTATCAGCTCATATCAGTGACAGAGTCGACTGTAAGTCAAAATTAAGATTAATTTTAAACATGGAGGTTAAAGATCCTTTTGCATCTTTTATGTTTTAAGATTTTTCCATTAAAGATTCTATTGTAAGTACAATTTTCTTTTGGAAAAATTATGTGCTTCAAATTTATTTCCCTCATGCAATTTTAGTGAAGTAGATTTTTGGCTTAGGGTGTGTGAATTTAATCTGCAAGTTGCATGCAACCTATATGGGATTTTCATTTCAAAAATTTAAATATTATAATTTACTAAAAAATTACAGAAAAAGAAATGTTACTCTTTATTTAGCCTATAATTTGTAGAGAATCAGATGTTGCAATAGAAATGTTAAAAATGAAGATTTTATTTGCCCGATGATTTCTAAAGAATCAAATTTAAATATAATAATTAACTAAAAGTTTACAGAGAAGGAAATGTTAATCTTTATTTAGTCTATAATTTTGTATAGAATTAGATGTTACAATACAAATAAATACAAGTAAATGTTAAATTAAAGTATTTATTTGGTCCGTCCTGATATTGTTTTTACTCAATTCACTTGCCATCAAGTATTAAGATTAAAGAAACAAATATACTATAATTTGAATCATGATAGTCTCTAGAATGCACTGGTTTGACTCCTATTTTAATGCAACGATAAACGATGAGTTGTTGCAAATGCTAAGGTTTGGTATAGAAATGGCCTTCAACTCAAAAGACAATAGAGTTATTGCAAAAGGAAAGGAAACCCCTGTAGATCTTGATGCAAAAATGAAGAAGTTTAAGATGCAATCAAATTCAAGATAAATGACAATATGGCATCCTTTTAATCTTGACTAATTTATCTACTACATTGTTTAGTATATTTTCTAGAATTGATTGCTTATTCATCAAATTTTATTATAAAAAATATAAAAAACTACTCTGGTCGAGTTAGGTATTTGAACTAGTTAAGTATTTTTGACGATTTTGTCATGGTAATTGTTGTAATATAATAAATCTTTCTAGGCTGACAAGTTTTTCGAACATTAAAATGTATTGGCAATTAATTTTGTGTTGATCTTTTGCTCTTTGTGTTCACATAGTGAATGATGTACCTATAATACGTATTGATTATTTTGCATTCAACATAGTTAAGAAACTTGAAATGCGAATACCCTATCTATATTGTTAAAGACAATCAAACAACTAATCTCTATCTAATTGTATTTGTCCAACATTAATTCCTCATTCTTTTTTCTGTTAGTTGTGTGTAGCGCAATTTAAATAATTTTACTTGATAAAAGTTCACTCTATGATCAATTCTTAAATCAAATTTCAAAACTATTCTAAACTCTCACAAAGACTTAACACATGACACCCTTGTTCCTTATCTATATTTCTTTTAAAACCCACTTATATTCTTTCAGACCCAAAACCCTAAAATTATGATATTTTTTTCTTGTGTTACCTACTTAAAACCTCTAAAACCCTACTTCGGTGCCCCACCTTGAACTTTTATATTTGAAATAAATCACCCTAATCGACCGGTGCCATTTTTCAAGACGGCATAACGGTTAAAACCCTTTTCAAGGTATTTTAATATAAGGACTAAAAACTGTTATTTTTTGGTTTTGTACCAGATGTTTATAACCAGACACTCATTTGCCTACGAGAGTGTATTGAAATTGTTTTCGTTTTAAATCACGGTAAGTTGAAATTATGGTACTCAGCTCTTCTCTTGCCGTAACTGCCTCTGCGTGCCCTAGCCCTCTGCCCTGCCTCTGTGTGCCTCTCTCTGCATGCTATGCTGCTGACTTAAATCCCTGCAAACCTCTGCGTACCTGCAATACTTCTTCAAAACCTCTACGCTTCTGGCTCTATGTTTCTGGCTTCTGCTGTTGACTGTCGTGTACGTGACCCGCGTTCCTGGCTTCTGCTGGGGAGAAAAAGCTTACGTTTGGCCGAAAAAGTTTTTGTAAATTACTAAAAACTGGCTGGAAACTATTGAGTTTTTGTGCAATTAAATCGACTTCCAATGCTGGGGACGAGTATCGCTCCATATCCACTATATGTAAAACCAATTAGTGCAAATTCATTGTCTGGGTATAAAACAGATTCTAGAAGATATGGTTTTGAAATTGACGGGGACATGGTGTCAGTGGTTTTTTAAAACTCCATTCCCTCCTTCACCCACTAGAATTGCAAGAGCATTTCTGCATACCCAACTGAAAGAAGGGGACATACTGAGGAAGGAAAGAGTTTTTACTCTTGAAGAAGTAATCAAATATTCACAGCTTAGCCAGGACAGCAACCCCATTCATTTGGACCCAGCGCAGGCAAGAGAGGCTGGCTTCAAAGATACAGTTGTTCATGGAATGCTCTACGCCGCTCTCTTCCCCTGCATAATAGCCTCTCACTTTGTGAGTAACTAAACTCACATCCATTTCTGACTGCAATTGTTTTGTATTCGTTCTAATTTTTTATTTTTTTGCAGATTAGTTGCCTTTTAAGTTTTTAACAGTATTCTATCATTTTTTTGATTTCTATCTTGGGTTTAAAGATGTATTTGGGTATGAAGAAGAAATCGGTAAAAATAATATATCGAGGGATGTATTTAGGTATGAGGAAGAAATCAGTGAAAATAATATATTGAGGGCGACTTACACGGCTGGTAATAATAAAATAACAATCCTTAACAATGCAAAATAACCCATTTTATCCGACAGCTGAAGTTAAACCCTAATGCAATGAGATTGCTGTTTATATGTCACTCCGATTTTAAGTTACCGGGAAGACAAAGCCTGCACAACGTGGGTAGATTCCTGTGGGCACCAGCTTAGAGATTTCTGGGTTTATTCTGTAGAAAGGAAGTAGAAAGAATGAAATTACACTAATGTCTATGAATGACCAAACTAGGTCAATTGGACTCAAAAGCGTGCCAATTTATAGTACCTAATTAGGAATAGTAACATGAATCAAGTAGGAATCATCTAACAGGAATGTGAGTTGTAATAAATATTAACTAGGCTGAAGGATGCGTCCATTTTGGAGAATTGGGCTTCTTGTTGCCTGGACTATTAACTAGCCCGGACACAATATGAACTGGGTTCTGGCATTTCTTGCAAATGCCTGCTACTTCCAATGTTTTTGCTCCATTAATAGGACCATTATTGGGCCCTACAAGATCATCCTTGGGCCCTTTAAGCCCTTTTGGCCGGCCCTTTGATATGTGTTGTGGTTGATTGAAAAATTTATTACTTTATTTCATTTTTTAGGCGCTTTTGTAATTGGCACTGCTGCTTGCATGCAGAGCAGGTTGCTCACCTTTCCTATATGTTACCAGAAATTAGATGGTGGTAGTCTTCTGCCTGTTGTAATGGGTGAAACACTATTTGCAATGCGTACTCTGTTTCTTGTTGTGTTCTTAAATTGTTTCCGCAGCAGCATCAGCAATGCTACTGTTTTTTAGTAAATTTAAAGTAACTCTTCTTCACAATGTTTAGGGTTATACAGTCCTTATCGAAGGAAAAATTACAAAGTTTTTGAGAATCGAGATTTCTCAGATCTGGTAGGCTTTGATTTGTTGTCTACATAAATTTGATTGAACATTTCTTACGTATGCCTTGATATTAATAATGGGAGTACAATTTTTTTTAAATGAATTCCTTTTTAGTTATTCACGATACAAAACTTTTTAAATAAATTCCTTTTCAGAAGGTTCTATTAACCTATTCTCATAATTTTATCATCTCTTCAGCTCAATGACATTAGGGCATTTACCATCGAAACTTTCCTTAACCCTTGTCCAAGCACTGTATGGCACCTGTGGCAGTATGGTTGATGCAGGATGTGTTTGACAAATTGTATGAAAGAAGTAGCTCCTCAGGGAACATAATAATCAGAGGGCATGCTTGCAATAGCCGCAGTGAGAATCCCCTACTCTCTACAACCAAATGCAAAACGGAGGTATAGACCTTATAAATTCAGCTTTCTCTTTGTAGTCAAGGCATAGGCTGCTCTATCCGTTCTAGAAGAGGGCAAGGAGATTGATTATCATATAGTCAGAGATGGACATGACTCTCATATCTTTATGGGAATTTCTGTCTGGCAATGCATGCTAAGTGTGGCGGTATGGAACTGGCTTACCTTTCATTTTACAAGATGTCTGAGAAGAAAGTAGCATTTTGGAATGCAATAAGTACAGGAGATGCCAATAATTGGTATGCAATTGAAGCTTTGGCATTTTTTCATGAATTACAATTAAAGTTAAACCACAAAAGGCTATGATTGCAAGTTTGTCGCTGTATGTATCGAGTGTGGAGCTCTGCTGTTGTGTATTTTATCAAATGCAACTAGGAGGTATTAGATCTAATTTGCTCACCATAGTGAGTGTGCTTTCTGCATGTGGTTTTTTACCATCATGTCAGAAAGGTAAGTCAGTCCATTTGTACATTATTAGAAATGGTCAAGAGTCAATGTTAGTGTTTGTACTGCCCTTGTAGATATGTATGTCAAATGTGGGCCCATGGAATGCACATCAATTATTTACGAGCATCTTGACATGAAATGTGCTGTCATGGAATGTTGTGATTCTGGATAATTCTATAATGACCATGCTAATGAGGTCCTGAAACTTATTGATCAAATGCAACCACTACGCGTAATTCCTGATAGGGAAACTATGGTGAGGATGCTACCATCATTTGCTTATTTTTTTTATAACAAGGTAATTGCATTCATGGGCACATATTTAGAAATGAGTTTGACTTTTGACTCGTGACTCTTGACACTTGGGTCTTAAGTTGGATGTGCGGGTGGGTATTGGCCTACTTAGCATGTATGCCAAATGTTGGATCTAGAAATTATATTTGACATTTCACTTCAAAGAAATGCTGCATCATGGAGTATAATAATTTTAGTGTATGGAATGCATGGGTGTGGTGTAAATGCTCTCAAGCTTTTTGCCAAATACAGCAGACAGGCTTGAAGCAAAATTACATTATCTTTTCCAGTGTTTTGTATGCATGCAGTCATTCAGGTTTAGTGGATAAAGGCTGGAAATTAGCACAAGTCAAGATTACTACATTACACTTGAGTTGGATCATCATGCATGCATGGATCACTTTCTTGGACGTGCTGGGCAATTTGATGAAGAATATGACTTCATTGGAAAGATGGCATTAGAAACTGATGCTGAAATGTGGGGGCTTATTTGATGCCTGTATAATTGACTGCAATATTGAGTAGGAGAACATGTGGTAGGTCACCTGTTTGCCACAGAGCCTGAGAATAGTGAAAACGATGTGCTTTGATTACAATATTGAGTAGGAGAACGTGTCAGGTCACCTGTTTGCCATGGAGCCTGAGAATATGTGCTTTAGTCAAAAATCTGTGATGTGCCTGGAAAGGGGGTTGATGTAGCAAAATTGCGAATAATGATGCAAGAAAGAGAATTAAGAAAGACATTATGTTGCAGGTTGATTGAAGAGAATTGTTTGTTGCATGCATTTCTGTTGCAGATAGATCACATCCTCAATCTGATGAAATTTATGCAACGTTAGAGACCTTGCCTGGGCAGTTGGAGGTGGGGTATATATCTAATAAAAACATGGCAGATGGAGGAGTCAGGGTACATATCCATTAAAAACTATTCTACATGATGTAGGAGATGAGATGAAGGAAACAATTGCTCTGCAGTCACAGTGAGAAGCTGGCAGTTGTGTTTGGACTTATAAATTAAGCCTTGGGATGCCTATTTGAATTCAAAATAACCTTCCCATGTGTGGCAGACCTACACTGGGCTACAAATTTTATCTCAAAGATTGTCAGAACATATATTATTCTGAGGGATACACCCATTTTCTTGCAGAAACTCTTAGTGACACTAGTAATAGCAATCAACAACAATAAGCTTAACTCCAAACTTGCAAAATTTATAAGTTTAAACTCTAAATTGGCTGGCCAGAGTTTGGTTTTATATATTTCAGCTGATGGGTTTACCTGTTTCAAACGGCCATATTTCAGTGCAAGCAAGATGCAACACATAGTGGTCTACTGTTTCAAGTGAGCCCTTATATAAAATAGAAGTGCAAAATAAAGTCGTAAAACATAAATTGTATTGTTATGGTGTTGCATCCTTGTAGGAAACCTTGCAGGGCACAAGGACAATGTTGGAAAATTTAACAAAGAGCTTTTTGGTGGCAGGTTTGGCATGTGTACGGCCCCATTACAGGTTAACTACATTTGATTTCTCAAATGGTTTATGATGATATTGTGTGGAATGATGTCTCCAATTATCTCATTCTTAAAATTTATTCCAGCTGTCACCAAATTGAATATGTTATTGAAAAATGTGTCTAAGCCAATACCTTTATCATTTTATGGCATTTTTCTTTCTTGGAGGTGAAAAATATGCATCTCAATAAACCTTATAGAGAGAGTTTCTAAGACTCCACTGCCATACTTAAGATTTAAAGAATGCTAACCATTAATTATACAAGTCACTATACCATAGGACCTAGGTTCAAACCAGGATTGCATTTCAGCTTGCATGTTATTGGCCTCCAAATAGAATCTTTTTTAAAGTAGTTTGGATTTTGTGCAGATAATGATGGATTGTGAACATCCATGACAAGTAGCACAAGGAGGCAATAATGATTCATTCTGATAAATATTAATTTTTGTTTAACCCTAAATTGAGATGGGTTAATATAGTATAGGGTTAAGAATATAGAAATGAATAAGCACAAGGGAGATAAACAAATTTATGACAAGCCAATTAATTGCAAACTCATATAAAGAATCATCTGAATCTAAAAAATGATATATGCTAAAAATAGTAAGTACAACTACTGATTGATATAGCAATGAAATGAGAACAAGAGTACTTCGCTGATTAATTGTGCATATTCAGGTCTGATATGGAACAAATTGGAAATAGATTATATCAGTGCCCTGGATCAGTCATCTAATATTAGAAATTTGATCTCTGTGGCCTCAAACACTTGCATCGACCTCAGACAGTTGCATTGATGCTTTTGTTTGACTTGGATGCAGGTGTCCAATACAGAATACCCACTGAATCTGAATGTGACCACTTGGGATATTTTGGGTTTTGTGTCGACTTCGCTCTGTTGTGTTCATATTTGGATCATGGGCTGTCGATCCTTGTCAAATAGCAAAACCCTAGTACTTCATCTTCATAGTGACTATGGGAAAAATGGGTTAGTGGGGGCTCACATTGTCGAGCTAAACCCAAAGACTCATTTGTTAGTGGGTGTTGCTTATATAGCCACTGCTCCAAAGAGGGCCTCAGACTGATGTAGTTCTCCCCTAATGTGTTGGCTTGTGTGTGCACAAGGGTCGAATATGTGGAAAGCAAGTACAACAGTGACCTAGCTTGTAACTTGACAAATATGACTCATGGGCTGCTCCTTCAGTATTTCAAACCTGTAGATGTGCTGTCCCTATGACCGATATGGAAATAAGAGAAAATAGGGAAGCTTTGCTCACTTGAATGCTTTTGGTAAGTTGCTTTGTGAGTTGTTAGGTTTGTGCTAGGGGAGGAATGAATAAGGATTGATCTTGTATATATACCAATCTTTTAGAGAAATATATCGCATTAGAGCACTTAGGCTGACCATAGGTATACGTTTCATTAGCAAATTTGATGACTTTAAGGCATTGGACACTTGCGTTGGAACATGACACTTGTGTCGACATAGGCATCTTACTGGGATGCAAGTTTCTAGGAAGTTGAAAAACAGGTATAGGTCCAAAACTTGTAGAGGATGATGATAAGCAGGTTAATAGCATTTTGAGCAGTATAGGAGGCCTGGTCATTAGAATAAGATATGGTTGGACTAAGAGATAAGCGATAGGCACAAGAGATAGCCGATGCGAGCCTTTCGGTAGCAAGAAGGCCTTAGGAACTGAAGGGTATAGCCATGATATTATTTGCCAAGTGTACAAGACTGAGGTGCTATATAATTCAGATTTAGTGTCTACAATTTCATAGTGTAGAATGCGAAATGTAAATTGGACTTTCTTGATTGAATTGTGCATTTTGTAGTTCACCTTATGAAATGTGAAATGTGAAATGTAGATATATCCAGCCAATTCTACTTTTATGAATATAATGAACAAAAAATATTAGATTATGCAACTGATTATTTTCCTTGAATTTAGTTTTCTTTATCAATCATTTGTTGTGTGGATAGATATTTGAAATTGAATTAGTAGGAATATTTTTGTCAATCAAAGGTGTGAGCATTTATACTTACCATTTGTTTTTTAAAGGTTCAATTGTAAAATATTTGAAACTTATGCAAACAAAAGTCATAGGTGCAAAAACCTATTATTGTGAGGCAAAGAAAGCTAAAATAAGCAATAGATAAATGTGCACCACGAGGTTTGAAATTTGAACTAACAACTATGTGGTTAAGATTCTTGGGTTCATCATTTGAGAGATCTTTATAGCTCACAAATGTACGTAGTGTCTATACCTTTTATTCATGTTATTGCTCCTCTTAAGCTAAAACCTAACTGGGATTTTCACCTACCCAACAACAATTCATCCACACAACTATTATCCTAGTTCTGATAACTAATTCCCCCTCTTGGAGGCTAGGTGAGGAATGAATAAGGATTGATCTTGTATATATACCAATCCTTTAGAGAAATATCCTGCATTAAAGCACTTTTGTTATTTTAAATTGATTTTCCCTGTTTGTGAATGTTTTCTTTCCGAAATACACGGAAGTTGCAGAAGGGTTTGATTGTTTTTGTGTTTTGATGAATTTTCAGCAAGCAAATAATGAAATACAAGAACATGAACAATTCTGAAATTAAATACCCAATATAACCAAATAAATTCGCTTGTAGGCAGAATTCTGGATATTAAACCAAATAGGGAACCAAATACAAATTTTCAATAGTTCAGGGAGATTACAATCACAAATAGACCCAATCTGAAAAACTGAAGGAGAAGTGTACACCAGAAGAAGGCCGCGGCAAGATTCCAGCCCTTAATGCGTTGCACGTAGGAAGGAAGCTGGCTGCCAGGTACAGCTGTACAGCTGCAAGGGCTGCTAGATATAGCTGTACAACTGCAAGATCCTCTCACTCTGAAATAAACCCTTAAATGCTAGCTGAACTCTATCACAATCCCTGCGCTTACCAGAAGGAATACTGAACAATCTCCAGATGCTACTGAGCAAATCACAACAACTGAATTGGGGGCTACGTCCCAAACAGGGATGCACTGGGGTTTGGCGTCCCAAATGTTGGACGCTCTTCCAGAGCCAAAGCGCAAATCCCAAGATAAAATGTCAAGAATGAATCATAATTGTGTTTTAAACTCCTTATAACCCCTTCACAATTAGCTCGAACCCTAAAAGCAAACCCATGTGGCGTTAAGTTATAACATGTTATATTTCCCCTTTTAAGTGGTCAAGTACATAAAAATTGACCCTTTTTTCAAATAAAGAGAGATCCGTCCACCGAAAGGATCTGAGTTAAGAGAGAAATATTTAGAAAAGTCCAAGACCTTTCCATCGAGCTATTACACCATGGGATACGCATCCAGATGAGGCCAAAAACCCCTTATTACTCTAAAATGGCTATAAACTTAGCCTTATTTAATTAAAAGATGGAAACTTAGAAAATATTAAAAATATAATCCAAATAGCGACAAAATGTACCAATGACACCAGAAACCAAAAAGTCACCCTGCCACCTGTTTGTGACTAAAGTCGAAAATCAAGAATTCATTGGCAGTCTCGTGCATAAATAGACCCTATGGATTATGTAATTGGCATCCAAGTTTATTTTTTGATCAGTAAATCTTCTTGAGCATTTGTAAGGCTTCAGAGTCTGCAAATTTTCAGATTAATCCTTGAGAACGATACCTCTCAAGTGATTTGCATAATTGAGGAAGTGAGAAATCTTCTGAAGGGTTGCTTGGAGGAATTGGCATTCAGCTAATTCAAGTGTGCTAAACTGGAGAATTTCGATGATTTATTCTCAGCGAAGAAATCTTCAGTATTTCAACATTTTTGGGCAAGGAGAAGCATAATTTTGGCATTAAAAAATCGAACCCTTGGAGGCAGCAATTTTTAATAAATTTTGGTAGCATTTGGGAGGATTTTTGCAGCGATTTTTGAAGGTTTTTCATAAATCCATATGGCCGTACGGATATCCGTACGGACGGGATTTCCAGCAGTCAACAAAGTCAATTTTGAAGGCTACGGCGCTCCTGATTGGACGATTTAATTCCTGCAATTTTTGGTAAGGCATTCAGCTTGGCAGCGATACTGTAGGACCTGAGGCGCTGAATTTTGGAGACCAAAAAAAATAAATCCGTACCAGTCCGTACTGTACGAACTGTACCTGTAGCAAGGTACGGACAGTTGCTGGGCAGTCTGTGGACAGCAGCCAGAGTGTAATCTACAGACCAGGGTTTTATCAATAAAACAGGGTCCCTTTTTATTGCCAATTTTTAGTCTTATGTATCAGGGTTTAGTGTAAGCATTCTGCTCATTTTGTAAGGCTTAAATAGCCATAAATATTTTATCTAAAGGACTGTAATTTTTTCAGAATTAAAGAAATTTTATTGCTGAGTCACTTGGGACTGTTTACAAACTGTTTGTCAAAATTACAAAGCCATATTCAGTGACATGTTTGACAAAATTTTTAGTGCAATATAATTTCTGATATTCATCAAAGTGTTTGACGAAATTCCATAGTATAATATCAGTATTTTAGTGATCCTACTAGCAAGGGTCATTACAGTGGTATCAGAGCCATCATCCTGCCATCTTGTGGTCCGCTAAATAGCCGATGAGCGATAGAGAAATCAGATATTACAGCCGGGAGCAGCAGAGGCAACCTCATCAGAACCCTCAAATAATAGAAGATACATTGCCAGAAGCGTTGAGGGACACCGGCAAATCAATTCAGAATATGGCAGAAGAAGACAGAGAAAGAAGTGCTGAAAGAAAATTTGACAACATGCTTGATATGATGTCACGTTTATTGGCCAGAATGGACCAGCAAGCCATTCCCGATCAAAGTCATTAGCACATAGCGGAGCATAGTGGATTCAATGAGGAAAGATCCGTACAACATGCTGGAAACACTAGAGGATCAGCATCTAGACCTCTTTTTCCCACCTTCACACCCAGGGAAGAAAGTTACATGTTGCTCCAGCTACTCCATTTGGCGAGGAGGCTAGACAGGCCTACTTAGAGTATACCGCTCTCCCTCCTGATATGCGTCAAATATGGACATTTGACCAGTTCATGAATCAGAAGAATAAGAGAGGAGGCAGAAATGATCACCGTGCACCAAGGAATGATTATCAACAAGCACTTGGTAAGATTTCCATGCCTAACTATGATGGAAGTAACAGGTGTACAGCTAGGTTTTGGATTCAAAAGCTAGATAATTATCTTTCTCTAAGACCAATCCCTGAGGAGGATGCCATAAGATTTGCTACATTGCACCTTGAAGGAGCTGCTCACGAATGGTGGTATCATGGTTTGGTCACTCTGGGACACAACCACATCACTACCTATGAGGAATTTACCAACAGATTGATCGAAAGGTTCGATGTCAAAGACCTTGAGGTAAGCTTCCGTGAACTAGCACAATTAAAACAGCATGGTTCACTTGATACTTATATTAATGACTTCCAAAAATTAGCGGCAATGGTACCTGATATTTCAGAGCGTAGAATAGTCATGCTAGTTACAGAAGGGTTGACTGAACCACTCAAAGGGTGGGTCAAGGCCTTTAGTCCTCTCACATTCCAGGTAGCCATGAAGAAAAGCCGCAGTATGGAACTTGCAGCGTCAGCAAACAGGTTCGGTTCAAAAGGCTCTTCATCGAACAAAGATAATAAAGAGGATTTCAATAAAGGTAAAGAGAAGGATGAAGATACAAAAGACAAGTCAGCTGCACCTTTGAATAAGGAAACGCTTAATGACTTGCGTAAGAAGAAGTTATGCTTCTATTGTAAGGATCCCTATGAGTTTGGACATGATTGCCCTATGAGGCCTAAGGGAAAGGCCAACAGGATGATGTGGGTTTATTACGAAGGTTCAGACTCAGACAGCTCAGAGTACCATGATCCTGAGGATGCAAAGCAGGAACAGGAGGTAGAACAAAAGGGGGAACTAGAGTTACATTTACAAGAGGCACGTCTATCTAGTATTCAGAGAGAGGGTGCTTTCAGAATTAGAGGTATCTTGGCTGGACAAAAGGTTATTACACTCATGGATACTGGTGCCACGCACAACTTTATTGATGCACGCTTCGCTGAGAGGCGTGGACTCACCATTGAGGAGTTTGAGGGACTGAAAGTCAAGGTCGCTGATGGATATACTCTTCGATGTGACAGGATTGTACGTGATCTACCTCTACGCCTGAACAACTATGAGTTCAAGGCAGATTATTATGTGGTCAACATGGGTGACATGGACATAGTGCTTGGGATGCAGTGGCTACATTCGTTGGAGGAGATTACCCTGAGACTTAAGGATATGGAGATGCGGTTTGAGGTAGGTGGCAGAACACATGTGCTGAAGGCTATTCGTAATAGTGATGATAGGACTATTACACTTAAGAGGATGGAAAGGCTAGCCAAGCATAATGATATAGAACGGGCAGCTATTTGTACTTTGATGCCTTCACATAAGGAACAACACAAGGCTAAATATCATCTTGATAAGAAGGCATACATCAAGATTCCACCAGGCAGACCGCCAGATAGAGTGCGTAATGTATTCCATGTATCACGCCTCAAGAAGGCGTTGGGTCAGAATGTGGTGCCTTTTACAGTGTTACCTCCCTTGGATAATAAGGGAAAGTTAATTCCAGAATCCATCTTGGATAGCAGAGAGAAGCAGCTTCACAGGCGAGTGATCAAAGAGTACCTGATTAAGTGGAAGGATCTACGCGTTGAGGGTGCTATGTGGGAGGGTGAGGTCATTCTGCAGCATCCAGCATTGAGATTGCTTGAGGTCAAGCAATTTCAGGAGGGGCGGATTGTCATGTCCCCTCTCTAGGGCGACTCGACATTTCACGAGGATTTGCCTATTCCTGACTCTCGTAGGCAGATAAAAGGTGGTGAGAGGGTCATTTTTGCAATTCGATGGCTCACGATGATGCGGGAGATAGTATATTTTTATTATAGAGGCCAAATGGCTATATTTTTAATGCACTTTAATTTTATTTTAATAAAATTACTTTTTATTTAAAAAGTATAATAAGTTTTGTGATGTATTACGGAAACTCTTGGAAGTTTCGAAAAAGTGCATAAATAGACCCTATGGGTTATGTAATTGGCATCCAAGTTTATTTTTTGATCAGTAAATCTTCTTGAGCATTTGTAAGGCTTCAGAGTCTGCAAATTTTCAGATTAATCCTTGAGAACGATACCTCTCAAGTGATTTGCATAACTGAGGAAGTGAGAAATCTTCTGAAGGGTTGCTTGGAGGAATTGGCATTCATCTAATTCAAGTGTGCTAAACTGGAGAATTTCGATGATTTATTCTCAGCGAAGAAATCTTCAGTATTTCAACATTTTTGGGCAAGGAGAAGCATAATTTTGGCATAAAAAAATTGAACCCTTGGAGGCAGCAATTTTTAATAAATTTTGGTAGCATTTGGGAGGATTTTTGCAGCGATTTTTGAAGGTTTTTCATAAATCCGTATGGCCGTACGGATATCCGTACGGACGGGATTTCCAGCAGTCAACAAAGTCAATTTTGAAGGCTACGGCGCTCCTGATTGGGCGATTTAATTCCTGCAATTTTTGGTAAGGCATTCAGCTTGGCAGCGATATTGTAGGACCTGAGGCGCTGAATTTTGGAGACCAAAAAAAATAAATCCGTACCAGTCCGTACTGTACGAACTGTACCTGTAGCAAGGTACGGACAGTTGCTGGGCAGTCTGTGGACAGCAGCCAGAGTGTTATCTGCAGACCAGGTTTTTATCAATAAAACAGGGTCCGTTTTTATTGCCAATTTTTAGTCTTATGTATCAGGGTTTAGTGTAAACATTCTGCTCATTTTGTAAGGCTTAAATAGCCATAAATATTTTATCTAAAGGACTGTAATTTTTCCAGAATTAAAGAAATTTTATTGCTGAGTCACTTGGGACTGTTTACAAACTGTTTGTCAAAATTACAAAGCCATATTCAGTGACATGTTTGACAAAATTTTTAGTGCAATATAATTTCTGATATTCATCAAAGTGTTTGACGAAATTCCATAGTATAATATCAGTATTTTAGTGATCCTACTAGCAAGGGTCATTACAGAAACAAACCCTATTCCTCTGAAATTGAACTCAAGGAATAATCTCATGGAGACCCACCCCTGGGTATGATTATATCCTCCTAAAAAGTAGGGGTAACTCGCATAAATTTAGGAACTGCCTCCTAAAAAATAGGAACGTCTCCAAACTGATCAGCGACGGCCAGAACACCAAGTCCCCAACACTGTATAGCCATACTGGGTCTCTATCCAACAATGTCAACCTGCAAGACCCCATAATACGCTGACTCACATGTCTCTGCTAGACCGAGCTAAAGAGGGGACATGACAGAACATGACACTTGCGTTGATGTGGGCATCTGACTGGGACACAAGTGTTTAGGAAGCTAAAAAATAGTTACAGGTCCAAAACTTGCAAAGGATGATAATAAGTAGGTTAATAGCATTTTGAGCAGTATAGGAGGCCTGGTCATAAGAATAACATATGGTTGGGCTAAGAGATAAGCAATAGGAACAAGAGATAGCGGATGCGAGCCTTTCGTTAGCAGTAAGGTCTTAGGAATTGAAGGGTATAGCCATGATACGTAGTTGCCAAGTGTACAAGACTGAGGTGCTATATAATTCAGATTTAGTGTCTACAATTTCATACTGCCGTATGTGAAATGTAAATTGGACTTTCTTGATTGAATTGTGCAGAAATGTGAAATGTAAATATATCCAGCTAATTCTAGTTTTATGAATATAAGGAACAAAAAATATTAGATGATGCAATTGATTTTTTGCTTGAATTTAGTTTTCTTTATCAATCACTTGTTATGTGGATAGATATTTGAAATTGAATTAGCAAGGAAAATTTTTTCAATCAAAGGTGTGAGTATTTATACTTACCATATGTTTTCTAAAAGTTCACTTGTAAAAGATTTGAAAATTATGCAACCAAAAGTCACAGGTGCAAAAACCTATTGTTGTGAGGCAAAGAAAGCGAAAATATGCAATAGATCAATGTGCACCATGAGGTTTGAAATTTGAACTACCAACCATGTGGTTAAGATTTTTGGGTTCATCATTTGTGAGATTATAACAGCTCCCAAATGTAGACAGTGTCTATGCCTTTTATTCATGTTATTGCTCCTCTTAAGCTAAAACCTAACTGGGATTTTCACCAACCCAACAAGAATTCAACCACACAAAACTCTGATCCTAGTTCTGATAACTTTTTCTCCCTCTTGGAGGCTTGTACCGAAGTAAAATCACTTACAGGGCAAGAAACTTCATGTCCACCTCCTATCATTGAGTGTACAAGAAAACCCTTTTAGGAACCAAATTTGCAGCAATGCATACCACCTGTGGCATAACAGTTGATACATGCCAAGTGTTTGACAAATATCTCAATGAAGTGGCTTCATACTGAACACGATGATCAGAGGGTATGCCTGCAATGGTCCTTGTTTAGAAGCATTTATTTTTTGCCATCAAATTAAAGGGCAGGAATACAGCCTGATAAGTCTCCTTACCTTCCTAATTAAGGCATGGGATGGTTTGTCAACTCTAGAGAAGTGCACGGAGATCCATTTTGCGATTACTTGCCGAGTATGCATACTATCTTATCTACCTCTTCTAGCAAGATTTGTACCCTACACCATGTACCCTATAAATTAAATATGTAGTGTATGCTGCCATCTAAATGCTCTTCATTAATAGTGCAGGTTCCTCCCTACAAATGTGGATCACACCTACAATGTCGATGAAGTGCATTTTGTGGGCAGTGTATATTATGCCATCTAGTAACCACTTAGCCATTGAGCACATCAACATTGCATCCCCATTCACTACCTAGCTGTTGCGCAACAGTGTTGTTTGACATTTAGAGCATGAGACATTCAAAACTTTCATTTTCGTTTTTCTTGATCCCATCATATTTTTTGAGCTTGGAACGCCTTTTCATAGCTCCAAATTTTAACAGTTCGCAATTCCAGCATATTCCCAAGTCACATATGTCCTATTCTTGACATATATATACTGTTTGGTGTGCTATGAAGTGCAAGTTCTTGCGTGTGTTGATAGATAAAATTCCCAATAAGTGCTAGTTGAGTGCAAGTTTTTGTGTATGTTGAAGGAATTCTGCATATGTAGATAAACTTGTGCTAGTTTTGATTAGCTTTTGAAAATCAATGCAGTAAAATTGCTTTGCAATGGTTTTCTTAAGTTATGTTGCAGTCTAGGAGCTTTTATATACACTTGGTATGCTTTATTGCTCATGGATAACTTGGAAAGAAAACAATGAAGGTCAAGTGTGAACCTGTTGACTATTTTTGGTTTATCATTTAATGACATATGCTTATTAATTAGTGCCTCACTTCAGTGACCGCTCTATAGTATAGCCTGTAAAACTATAAGCTGTTGGCCATTTCCATGATTGAACTCTTTCCACCATTTTCGAACCAGTCCCTAAGCATTTTTTCAGCTAACAGACTTGTTTCTCACTCTTTCTTGGGCTGATTAACCCCTAAATCTATCCCTCAAGAAAGCCATGGCTTCATTCCTATGTGCTCCTCTTAATAGGACCTCCTTGTATTCTCTTATGGACATGGTAATGGATCCATCTCTTGAATCCTCTCTGAACTTTTGATCGGCTGTCTCAAAGGAGGCACCACAGATTTGTACAGAAGAAATTAGGATGTTTGTCCAACATCATGCCATAAATACTGTCCACAAATCCCTACTCCCCCACCAATAATGAAAATGGCTGCTATTTGAAAATGGTGGTTACTCCTCCAAAAGTTTCTTTCTCTATGGGAAATAGAAAATAAGATCTATATGCTTAAAGAAAGATCTGTGATTTGCAGGTTCGTGGAGGCATTTACAGGTCCAAAAACACTATGCTTCTGGGTTTAGGAGAACTGGAAACCCACTGGCATTGTTGAATTGTTGATGATGCCAAAAGGTTACTTTTTGGCTGTTTTCTTTCTGAAGATTCAGAAATATTTGTTTTTTCAAGGAGGTCCTTGGTTCCTCAAAAAGTCTGGACTCTTCATGAAGCATTGATCCCTTGATTTCAATCCATTGTTCTAGTTTGTGTTCGTTTGCCCTTGCTCCCCAGTGAGTATTGGCAGGAGTCATCTCTAAATAAAATTGGCTTAGCAATTGGAGAGTACATTGCTTCCTTGAAGTTTATCACTAAAAACCCTGGAGTGTTGAACTATGTGAGGATTTGTGTTAATCTGGATTATGAAAATCAAAAGCCTCTACCAAACCGGCTAATACTAGATATTGGGGGGCATCGAATGGGGACAACCCCTTGATAATGAGAATATCTCCTTTAGGTGTCTGGTTTTCCATGAGCAGGATGGTACATCTTTCCACAGCTTGCACCTAGAGAAAGAGGCGTCGCCTATAAAATAAGAAGATCAATCCTTAGCAGACCTGTAGAAAATTACTGCAAATCAGTAAACAGATGAGAACAAGTTTCAAAAAGCACATACAAGGAAAGGCAAAGTTTGTAAGAAAAGAATTGCAATCTATTCAGCGAATATCTTTGCTGCTCTTGCAGGTCAGGAAGGAGATACCTGGATCTGGCGGGGAGCATTCTTGAACAGAGCATCTCAAAATACACAACATGCCTTCTACCGGATGCAAGTGAACAGGCAAAATATAGCTACTTTACATTTCACTGCAAACATAGGTGTTCTATGCCTCAATATGCTAATTGTAAAATACTCGCCAAACAACTCCTTTCATATGGAGCTAATTCCCATGGATTTGGGTATCCGGGATCCTAAACAGTTGGAACCAAAGAAAAAAATAAAACCTCTCAATAGGCTCATAGAACCAGCTGGGGAAGACTGTGGGTGGAACAATTTCAAAACTTATGCAGATCTGGACACCTTACAGAGTCCCCTTTATAGTTGAGCACCTTTGACATTCAATCAATCTCATAATATGGATCCTCCCATGGAATATATGGGGTTTTGGTGTTCCCAACAAACGTTTTCTCAAAAATATAGTCAAAACTGAGGCAGCCGACATGATTCTGCTGTAAGCAGTTATGCTTTTGGCCACCACAAAGATCCAAAATCTGCAGGCATCTGAGGTAGCAAACACAATGCTCTGCCCTGCTACTAGAACTCTCATTCATTAGTGAGGGTGGATGGCTATTTTTTATTCCAATGATTCCAATTCAACTTTTGCATTGTCAATATATCCACCCCCCAATGGAAAACCATAGGATTTTTTGCTTAAACAGCTCACAATCTAATCTTCATGGGGATTTAACTACTGTAAAATCACCTGTTGGAAAAAAAGGAGGATCCGGTTTTAACCACAAAATTGTTTCAGATTTCATTGATATGGCACTGAGCTCCTCTTTGATGGACATGGACTTGGCACAAGGAATCGATACATGGTGTAACTGTAGGAAAGGGTTCCAATATATCATGGAAAAGATTGACAGAATTTTGATTTCAGAATAGTGGCTAATGGGAAACCTCCACTTTTCAGCAAGGGTGGGGGACTCCACATTGTCTGATCACTGTACCATCTCTTTGGCCATATTCCTTGCCTCTCAGATGCCACGCCAACCACATTTTAAATTTTGGGAAAATGTGGGTTTATCAACCCTCCTTTTTCAACAATTTTGCCCAGTTGGTGGGCTGATTCTGATTGCGTGCAAAGTCATGCAATGTACAAGTTCATGGAACAGCTCAATTATCTCAAATCAAAATAAAAAATCTGGCATAAGCTTGTTTTTGAGAATATGTTTCAGCAGATATTGACTCTTCATGGTGAGCATGAAGCAATACAACAACAGATTAGGAGCTTGGGTTTCACTACAGTACTTGCCTCTCAGGAATAATAGCACATCAAGTATTAGCTATGGTGCATAAGAAGGTAGAAACCTACTGGTGGCAGGAGGTACAGGGAACACTGGATTACTATGGGCTGACTCCAAAACCCAACATTTTCACAGATCAACGTTGAACAGACTACGCTTTAACTCTTTTCATCAAATAAAGAAGTTAGATGGCTCTCTTCTCACATATCAAAGGGAGATATCTCTTATGTGACAAAATTCTTTTAATCAGCACTCACAGAGGAGGCACACAACAATGCACAAGCTGCACATGGCAGGACCTTCTTTGGCATATTCCACATTATATGTATGAGTCTGACAATAGTGTTTTGATGAAAAATATCATGGAGCAGGAACTCAAATCTGTAGTCTTCTGTTTTCAGCCTGATAAAGCCCCAAGGCCAGATGGTTTTCAAGCTTTCTTTTATCAAACCTTCTGCAATATATTAACGGAGGATCTTCCTAATTTACTCGAGGAATCACTGAGGAACAAGGAATGGCTTCGAAATGTTAATGCAACAAAACTAAAAAGGCTTTTTATCTTCACGAGGCTGTCACCCTTTGGTGAAGATTTCTGTAGGAGGAGCCTAGAGGCTCTAGAGCCCCCATGTTGATCACCTCTCTCTTCCAGCCCATCCAGACAATTGGCAGCACTAAGTGCCCTTTGGACACCAGTGCGTCACACATTAGAGCTGATAGATCAGTTAGGCGGTGCTTCTCTTAGCATATCATTACTATTCAGAGTACTTAGAACCCCCGTCTTGCTCTCCCTCGGCACTACTTTGCTTCTTTCCACCGTCGTGGCTCCGCCCCTTCTCGATGACATGGACCTACTACTTACTGGCCACCCCCTAAACCATAGGGACAGACTCACATTATGAGTTTCTTTTGTACTATGGGAAGTACATGGGCCTTGGATGCTAGGGGAGATTCTAGAGGAAGTGCTTTGCTTCCCCCTAGGATCTGCCAAGCGGGCCCCTAAGACATTGGGTATTCCGTAATGAACACTATCAAATCTTCTCATAGTGATTGGTGATGGATTAGACAGCCCCTCCACTTCAGGCACAGACAGAGATTTCCGACGAGGTCGTCTAGTCTTCATCGACACATGTTTTGGAGGCTCTTGTTTGCCCCTTATTGCTATTTGTATTGGTTCCATTACCACCTTTGTCAGTGGCACAATGCTTTACTTTGTCTTATGTACTTTAACTTCTTGGATTCTCTTTCCTTGAACTTTCTATTGTTGAGGTTTGTATCCTCGAGTCCCATTGGCCTACTTTTGGTCATCCTTGGACATTAATATAATTTCTTTCTTTCTGATCCTAATAAAACAAAAGCAAATTCGCATGATCAGTAGAGTCCAATTGTGTTGTGAAATATGTTATACAAAATCTTGTCAAAGTTAATCACAATGTGGCTCAAACTCCCCCCGCCTAAAATAATTTTTGTCTCCCAGTTTGCATTTGTGGCGAGGCAACAAAAAGCTGACAACATTATTGCTGTACAAGAGCTCATTCATTTTTTTCAAAATTTAGCATAGACCAGGGCTATTAATTAAAATGCGTTTGATCAATGTAGTTGGGAGATGATTGTCAGCACTCTTCTATCTTTTGGTTTCAGTGGGTCAATAATTGAATGGATCATCAGCTGTATTAAAATCTCAATGTTCTTGATGGTCAAATAGGGTCTCCTTTCCTGTTTACACGAGGAATCTGACAAGGAGATCTTGTAAGCCTCTATCTCTTCATCATAATGGGGGAGACACTTTGTCGAGCTCTAGATGATGTCAAGATAAAGTGCTAAATTTATGGTCTTCCAGCAGTGGGCCATGGGAACATATCTACTAATTTCCATTTTGTTAATGACACACTTTTCTTCTCCACAGTCATTCTGAAGAAAATCAGGTCGTTGCAGTCCATTCTTGCAAGGTATCAACTGACATCAGGGCAGCACATTAATCAGCAAATATCATGTCACTCAAGTGGCTAAGTAAATCATTTAAATTGTGCAGTACCAAGAAGGCCATTTTCCTCTACGCTAGGGTTTTCCATGCATATGCAGAATACCATCAGCTTTTGGGATGGCTGTATTTTTTAGTTACAAACAAAGTTATATCATTGGACTCACAAATGGATCTCCTTTGTAGGTAAATTGCAGCTACTAAATTCAATATTAAAGACTGTTCCATTAGATCTGCTCTAATTCCTGCATCTCCCAATTAATGTACCAGTAATGGACCAGAACTACAGATTCACAAATCATTGGCCCAATGAATAACTTAGTCCTTACGGCCCTCATCTCCCACTTTCCTTGTAGCATTCCCAGGTCATTGTTGTTCCACTTATATTCATTTTTCACCACCTCCTACCTCCACTTCTCATTTATGCGTTTACCTGCTCAAGCCTTCTTCCACTGTATCATCTTGGCTCCCATTCACATCTTTTTTAGCAGGCAGGGGAGGGGTCTTATAAAGTGAATGCCTTCAATGAGATCCATTTTCTTAAAACTTCTTCCAGAACCCACGTTGACCTATTTCTTTTTCCTTTTTTAAACTTGAAATCCTTCTAGCTGTTTCATTTCCTAGGTTTTTATGTGCTTCAATCCTTCACTATAAACATGTTTGTGCCCTAGCCTTAACCATTTTTTCTTCTTTCCATGGCACTATACTTCATGAAAACATTGTGCGTAGTCAAGAACAATGGTTATATGGCTAAGCCACCTCCATAGGCAATGCCACCTGAACATTTATTACATTTTGCATGTGCTTTCTCTATGCCCGCCAAAGAATCAGTCTTCTCCAAACAGCCACACCATTGGTGGCTTCATAAGGAGTTTGAAAAGACACACAGTGGTATTATTTATGCCCGATCACCAGTTTTCAACTCAATTTATTTCCTTAAAATGGCAATGTCGATGAAGGCCCCTACAAGGCGTGCAATATGGCTAATCATACCCACTGTAAGGGCCACCTCAGTGTTTATTGGATTCCAGTATACTCTCAGGGTGATGATTTGTCTATTTTAAATATCCACAGTCGCTGCCACAAGGGTCTTCCTGGTCTGCGACTCATTGAACTCTCTCCCATGATGTCTGTAAGTGGGCAACAAGGACAGATATTTCAAGATTCTTTGGCAAATCATAATAACTCAGCAGCTACTTCAAGGATCTGCAATCTCATTTACCAAGTGATAGGACATGAGACTGCACTAAGCTCTGGGTTGATTCATAAAGGATACCTTGTAATGGGGATTAGGAGTAAATTGTTGCAACAAATGGATATGAAAGGGAAGTTCAAGTTCTGCAAGTGTAATTGGTATGTGTCCAAAATTCAAAGGTTGCAAGTTAACAGCAGACAAAAACGGAGACAAATGACATCCGATGCTCAAATTCAGTATGCTAAGAGACATCAGGTGACAAGTGAAGAGCCTCACCTCATTTATCTTGATGCTGAGGAGCCTCTCCTGTGTGATGAAACTCTCGAGGTTGAGCACTTCAAGTATAGAAATACATCTCTTTTTCATGGTGGTACTTAGCTTCAACAGCTATTGGCATATATTATCAAGATGTGCCACTCCCCCAAACCTCTGCTCCACTGCCAAACACTCCTAGGCCTCCTTTGCCAAATACCGACAATATCTACATGGCTGTTGTTCCAGCTATAGTCAAGCTTGATGCCAGGCAGATCAGCTTGGGAATTATGGCGCTGTTATGCCTCTACCAGGGGATTGTATTTTGAAACTTGCCTCAAATGATGCCAAGAAAACAGATATTCATATTCAACACCGTGATATTCAAACTGAATTGAAGAACATCTTTTCATTTCATCAGCACCATGTCCAAACAATAGAACAGATATTGCTCTATTATCCTAGTAACTGTCTTATCCAAAGCCATAGCCAAGGAAATGCTATGTCTGGTGGGGTACCAAGCATAAAGCTGCAGCAGTAGATGGTGTAAACACTACCCAAGGCCAGGCTCTGCCAGGTTCTGGTTTTCCATGATGAATGTCGAAGGTTTTCCAACACAATTCTGGGCAACAATGATGCTCTGCGAGCCAATAGGGAGGCTGCTGGCCAGCAGCTCCATCCTCAAGGAAACAAATAATTGTGCAAAGGTTGCTGATTTGGATGGTTCTATGTTGAATATCATTATCTGTCCTAGTTTTTGTTCATCACTCCAGATGGAGTTATAGATGACTTTCCACTATGTATTCCTTATGTTTGTTAGTATTGTTTCTTAATGTCTATTGCTCTTCGGGAATGTAAGCTTTCTGACCAGCTAGTGAGATTTTTTCCATGATTGTCTGGCGGTTTTTGTAACCTACTTTTCATATCAATATACAATTCCTTAAACTTATTTTAAAAAAGTGACGTGCTTATCATACTGTATTGAGTAAATAGAAAATAGAAGGCTTAGACTATCTGTTTCAGCCTTTTTCTGTGCATTGTTCATCCAAAACATCATTTGTTGCTTTCATCATTTAATGCTCATCTCACAATGAAATAAATCTTTAGCCTGTTGGGAGTACATTGCCCTGTTTCTGTGGGTTTATTACTATTGTCAATAACGTGGTCATTTTTACACTGACCTGCAAATACAGAAGTAAAGATATTTTGAAAGGGAAGTTAAAGGAAGATGGAAACTAAATTGTAGATCTCATTGATAAAGGTGCAAGAGATTTTGATGACAAAGTGAAGGGGACGAGGAAGAACGAGAATTATTTTGAACATGCACTCTAATGACAAAATATTTTAGCATTATCTCCAGTTGTTGATCATGGTCGTGGAATAGTTTGCAGTTTTCTGTTGTTGTGTCCCAGCTTACTGATGTTTTTCCTTCTGTGGTCATTGTTGGGAGGGTAGTCTTGTATGCTAGTGGAGTCAAGTTCTATCTTCAGTTTGTGTGTCTATAATAATTCCTCGTAAGCATGAACTAGAAGATGAGTTCCAAAGTCATTATCTAGGGTGTTTAACATGGCAATCTCACAAGCCAGAAAGACGAGTCTTAATACAATTGAGCTCCATGTTTTTAATTTCTACGAGAGCTGAACAATATTAGTTTGATTAAAGTTTTCCTGATATATGATGAAATTCAGTAAATTCCTTTAAACCCAATGGTATGTTCAACTTGTCTATTGTTATGGTTTTAAAAATTATCTATAACCGTCATGTTAGTATTGTCATTGTCATTAGTGTATTATTAATTGCATGTTTTAGTAGCCGCATTGTTAGGTTATCAATGATTGTATTGTTGGCTCTAGGTGGTATTGTAATGACACTCTTTAGTATGATTGGTTGTGACAATTGTTTTTAATTGACAACTGTTGGGTCTTCTTGTTATGCTGATAGGTGTCCTACAATGACAGCAAAGGGTGGGATGTAATGGTGCGAGCATGTTGACAATTATGTTCGACCTTAAATTTGATGTCCTTTTTTCCGTCACAACATAATTTCAACTTTAAATTTGATGCCCACTTGACCATCACTTAGAATTTTTCACTTTTTTCTTGGAGAAGTCAATTGAAAATTCATAATGTCTTGGCCATATGTTAGAGTTTAGAGCCTGTTTATTTATTTATTTTTTTTTTTAAATTCTAGAAATATTTTTTCGAGCCAAACTGTGGTGTAGCTAGATTGATGCCTTTTGTCACCAGTCAGTAATGCAATTATTAATCAACGTGGTATGTGAAAAATTTAAAATAAGAACCTTGAAATTGATATATGTCGGTGTATTTCATATAGATGTATTCAAGATATCTATACTAGTCATATAAATAGCATGATGTACATTGGGGTAAGGGCATTGTGTATCAGTTCCCTATGCTGAACAATTGTATTGAGAACTACCTATGTAATAAATCTGTGATTACTCTTATGATTTTTATGTTGTGTTGTGGTATTCATTTGGTATTTTGTAACTGATATTACTTGGTAATATAGTTTGCATATGTTATGTGACAATATCTATGATTTTGTTGCGTATAAGTATAACAAACATTTTGGTATCGTTGCCTTTGTGAAGTTGGTTCAAGCTAATGTTGGCTAGAAGCAAATGTCAGTTGATGATAACTTTTGACAATGAGGCATTACATTATCTTATAATATCTCCACGCCGAACGTAACTGTGGAGTACATTGACAAAAGGTATTACAATGATATGAAGAGAAGGGTCATCAAGAAGACTGACACAATATGAGAGACTATTAATGCTATTGACCTTGAACAGAGGTTGGAGAAGAAGACAACACGGTTAGGGAGTGGAGCGAGAAATCATACGGTCTACTCGATTGGTGGAACAGCAAGAAAGGCAACCATGGTTGTGTTACGCAGCCAATTCTAAAAATCCATTGAGAGAAGTTTTGAAGGTAAGGATCTTTGGTATACTGACTGCAAGGAAAAAGGTCACATCTTATAGGACATTTAGTGAAGGATTGTCCCTACAATTTTTGGAACAAAAACGTCTGATAACTTTTGAGTCTTTGACACAAGGAGAGTAATAGAAAGCACCTACCATGATGCCAAAGAATTACCGACATTAGAATAATAGTCAGATTTGGTATGACTCTCAAGGATGACCAATTGTACGTGTTGGAAGTGCAATGAGTGGGGCCATTTTGCACGAGATTGCCCTGCCAAGTAGACCTAGGGACATATTAGTATTAATATGTATTTAGCAAGTATGATGATAATGGCCATGATCAACTTGAGGGTTAAGTTACTCTAAATTAGAAAATTAGCGCAATTCCAAGCATGAATTTGTATTAAAAGCCATAGCCCTAAAAGTAATAAGAGAATATGATCACATTGGGCACGATCAACTCTCAGGGTATGTTCTTGTAGATTAGAAAATTAGCCCAATCCCAAGCATGGATTTGTACAAATAGCCATACCCCTAGAAGCAATAAAATGGTTATAAATCCTTGCCTTGAATTTGTACAAATAACATACCCCTAAAAGCAATAAGATGGTTATAAATACTTGCCATGGTTATGCTATCAAAGTTAAGAGAGGAAACATAAGAGAAGGGAATGCAGTGGTGGAATTTTATCAAGTTGTATTTTGCCTTTTTTTTTAATTGAAGCTACGGAATGGTCAATGCACCCACCACAAAATCTCTTGCTCATCTTTCTCATTTTGAATTTGCACATTGATTTTG
This sequence comes from Torreya grandis, assembly GCA_037957365.1. Classification (NCBI taxonomy): domain Eukaryota; kingdom Viridiplantae; phylum Streptophyta; class Pinopsida; order Cupressales; family Taxaceae; genus Torreya; species Torreya grandis. Next base: position 2,464,842 of record JARHVA010002503.1, on the reverse strand, counting down.
TGGATGTTATTACTATAGACATCCAATTCTCACCACTGTCGTGTCAAAATTGCAAGTCTAAATGACTTCCTATAATAACGCACAAATTGAACTAAAACTACCGAAATGTTTTGATTTGCCCGCACACATCATGTGCAATCCTTGATTCATGTCAATATGTCCCTAATTGGAGTATTATCCTGTACGCAATCGTTACCTTTTTCTAATTCATCTCCAGTCAAATTGCGACCCAGCAAATTGACGTTTTCGACCAACAGTGCATGGAAATTAATCAAATTCGAAGAATTGCAAAAAGCCTAATCAGATTCATTTAACTAATTAAATCCAATTAAATGCTTAACTGAAAAATTCATATCAAATTAGCTAATATATAATTTTGAAAAATGAAAATTCAACAAAAGGTGACATCATCATGACATAAGCGGTCACAAAGTCAAAATGCAAGCCATGTCTAATCAATGCAACAAATATCTGATTTGTGCAAACTATGCCTATTAATTGTGCTCCATTCTTCTAAATATTAATTACAACATTTATTGCAATTGGTCTTCAAAGTTGAATTGATTTTGTACCACACATCTTGATCTTAAGATGGACGGTCCATATCATTTCAGTCAAGCTATAAATACAAGGGCCATGACCATTTTCTATTAAACTTTTTATGTGCAAAGAATTAATGTCAAAATATTGCTAAGAAGCTTCATTATTCTTCATCCAAAGTGAACAAAGCCATAGTGGAGAAGGGGAGTTGCTGTCGGATTGAATACACGCATTATTAAAGACTCCTATATTCACAAACCGAGCAAGCATTTGCCTAACAATCGCTATAGGGAGTCTTCGAGGAAGGTGAATGTATTGTTATTCTTCATGTATTGATTTCTTTGCTTTAGTGATTATAGCTCACCTAGGGAACAAACTTGAAGTGTTATGTTTCGTGATTTTGTTTGTATTTGAATATTAACATATAGAAACTAAACCATCTTGTGATTTTGTTCTACAATTACTTATGTTCATTGCATTCTCTACCTTATATGATGCATTTGGACACCTCCCCTACACTATACCAATAGGAAAAGAATTACAACATCCTAGAGCTTCCATAATCATAAAAGTTTCTCCTATGGTTAGACCACTTACATCTACTTCCACTTGTTTTTCAATGGCTCACTTATGGTGGCACCCCTCCATCATAATTTCACAAGCACACAACATTTTTCCCGAGTTCCTTTAGACCCTCTTACTAGTTTTCTAAAATTAGAATATTAAGCACGTGGTTTATGGAATAAGAAATGGGATGGTCCCTCACCCCTGGCTGGAGTATCATCATCCATGTAGGTGTCTTACGCTAGGCATCCTTGAAATGGCCTGGTGGGTGTCTGGGCATCCCTCAATCATCCAAAGGGCACCCAGGTGTCCCTCACGGTACAAATGCTGATTCAACATCTGACCCACCAAAGAATAATATAAAATATAAGATTAAAAAAGCATGGGGACCCACAAGGCCCCCAACCTACTATAAAACCAAAAACTGCCTAATCTGTTCTATTTTGCTTTTGTATTTCATTATTTCAAATGTGTAATTTGATTGTAAAACATTTTATGGTTTTGTACTGTTTATGGATTCCAGTTTCGTGAACTCATCTTCCATTGTTATGCCATTTTCTGAAATATGGGGTTTCTTTCTAGCCATCCCCATAACACGGTCCCCTAGACCTTGCTGCACCCGTTCCTGAAACCTGGGATAATGTAGCTTTTTTATGCTCTCAAGGGTTTGATTTATTAAGCTTTCAAATGGTGGATTCTCTTGTTTTTATTAACCACCCAATCTGCCCTCCACTTCCTCGAGTCCTAGCTCTTATCCACCCTCATCTGTAGTTTCTAGTCTATAATATTAAATACCAGGTGCGAGTCTTGTGTTTAACATCAGTCTTCGTATTATTTGAAGCTGTACCATTTGCTATTATATTGGAGGTGTACCATTTGTTACCACATTGGAGGCTCTACCATTTGATATCATATTGGAAAATAAATTATTCTCAATTTTTGCATTTGAATTTCATTTCCTCCATACTTACCAAGTAGATTAGTTGCCCTGTTTTGTTAGGTGCATAGGGGTGAGACTATTGTGCCTTCACTGTTTGCAGGGCTGGGGTGATTCCTCTTGCAATTTGAAGTGTTCCCCGGCTCACCGGGATCATTTTTAAGTGCAAGCTGTGTAACCACCTGCTAGAATTTATGAATCAGGGTGAGAATCCAGTGAGTGTGTCTAGTGTCCAGGGTTGTAACTTGGACGGGTGTAAGAAATGTGTGACATGCATTTGGACCCTGAGACTCACCAGCTCCATTAAAAGTCAAAATGAAATTATGTTTCATGAATAGAGACATACCCTGTACCATGGGATATGGCTGGGTACATCCCCGTACAGCCTCTGGGCATCTTACTATTGTTTCAAGGTATCCCCATCCAAGTGTGTGTGCATTTAAAGTAAATTAGTTTTTATGTGTATGATCCATATCTTATGGTTGAACGTGGGGGTAAGGTTTAGCAGTCCCATATCCCTTTCAAAGAGGTTTTGTTACGAACAGTAATATTTGCTACTTGCATATCTATTACCTAGGTTTTAGGTTATGTCTTGAACTTGATTCCAGACTGAGATCAAGATTTAGAATTCCCTTGGATGGTTATACACACTGCAATTCTTGTTAGTGTTCACTTCCATGATATGATAGCATGAAAGATGATTTTATCCTTCCACACCCCTGAAGATGGGTCTAGAAGTTAGACCCAAAACGTTGGAAGGAAGAAAGGATACAACACAGCTGCATTCAGATATACTACTCATTACATAACGTTTGAATTAACTTTTAAGTAAAGTGAGTGCAGTGCTATAATATTTTGTAGAAGATATGAATGAAAACTTTGATTGGGGCGTGATTTACATTTTTTTTGAATTTGTAACCCCATTGTCTTACTGATTTTGTTTGTTTATCTGAGTATGCATATTTTATAGCCAGGAGCAATTTATGTATCCCAAACATTGCAGTTTAAAGCTCCCGTTTGCATTGGGGATAATCTACTTGCTGAAGTTCAGGCCCTAGAACTGAGGGAACATAGACAAAAATACAGGTCTCTCACTATCTTTCTACTCCTGTTCATTTAGACATGTGTGGATGAACATAATGGCTATTTTGCTTAACCGGTCAGTGCATGTGAAAGTTAAATAAACTAGACAAAGTATGTAAAGATGGTCTGCTTGGGATTTATTAATATTGTGCATCTATTTTTCAGAGTCAAGTTTGCAACCAAATGCTTTAAAAAGGAAGGAATGCTTGTTGTCCTTGATGGTGAAGCTGTAGCTCTGTTGCCAAATTTATTTTACACGGGATGAGATGGACTTTCACACTAAATTCAAATATATTTTCTGATCCATTTAACGAATCAAAAGAACCACCAGATATGGTAGACTAACAGGTTGGGGATTGGGGTTGGAGAGGTTACACACGTTAAATCATTTAGAGGAGAATACCTTTGTACTTGTACACGTTACAAATGTATCTGTTGAATTTATATACAAACTTGGTTATTCCATTCACTGTATCACAGATTTTACAAAATGGAGCTCTGCTAATTCTTGTGTTTGTTTTCTGATAGTTTCCAAGTGGCTCTCGCCTTATGCTAGGGTAGCTACAAGTTGAATAAACCAGCAAATTTTATATACTATGTTACTTCTCAGTTTATATTGTATCTATGTTATTAAATCAATGTCGTGATTTGTGGTACAATATTCTGGAAATTTGAGTTTGCGAGTTAATTAAAGTTGAGTGCAACTTATGATACATCTTGAATGTTTAAATGTACACAGTATAAATTCATCAATTTGGCAACAACTCTTTAAGCATAGAATTATGGTACATATTTTAACCTCCCCACTATTATAATGATTTGAGGAACTATGACACATACATTTGCAATCTTAATTTACTATGTGAAATCCTAAATCAAGACAACTAAACAAAGGTTGGGGGATTTATTTTAAAATCTAATGTTTTACTGTGTGCCATTTCGGGGGAGATGAAGGGGATGTCTGGAGTACCCCAAAATCATAGGAACAATATTTGAATAAGAAAATAGCATGGGGACATAGACGGGGTTGAGGATCGGGGCTACCCCCCCGTGAAACATAACATAAAACTAAAGTCGTGAAAATGATATTCTAAACAAGTAAACACACTCTGATAGGTCCTAAAAATTACTTTGGCTTAAAGGACATTAAAATGTTATCTTACATTATCTTTGTGCAGCACATTCATTTTGAATTTTGTTGTAATCTTCCATTTTGCAGCTTATATGCAAATGTTATCCTTGGCACTAAGCACATACCTGAATGATGCTACCATATATGAGTATAATGCAGCGATAATGCCGGAACATGAGCTCAACTAAACATTTGCTGATCTTCCATGCTGATGTGGATTTATCCTTACATTTTTACGATATTTATGCCGAAGCAGCTTGACCAGTTACTCTACGCTACAGTACCAAATCAACGGTTGTAAATTTTTCCTTGTTATTTTCTCTTCTTTTGATATTTCGATGACCATGAATTTCATCTGGAGCAAACAAGTGTCTTTCTCTGGAGTGAGCAAACATCAAATCAGTGAGCAGATCATGAATTGAATGGTGAATCTATCCTTCATTGAGAAGGTTTATACAAGATCATCGATCTGATGAAGAGGCCTGCTGGTCAAGATTAGCGCATGAATGAGAAAATCAAGAAGCTCAAGGATTATGATTAGGAGATTTTAGGTCGGTTCAGAAATTGGGTTGGGTCTAATTTTTTCTTTTTTGATTTGGGTTTTTACATGTTCTTGATTTATATATCTAAACAGGACAGGGCAGGTGAATCGGGGGTTTTCTCCTTTAAATGGAGATTGAGCTGTAGTGCCAAGTGCCATTGGTAAGGTTATGTTTGCAGAGGGTGTTGGGGACAATAGAAGCATCATTAGGGTTCTGTGTAGGGTTTGCTGTTCAAATCCGTGGGAGGGACGGGTGAGGAACAATGACAGAGGAGGAGCAGGGTTGACAGCAGGTGTGGAGGTCTACCACGAGGCAGAGGAGGATCTGCATGCCTTGTGTATGCTTCCAAATTTTGCACACAACTTTCAGAGCATTCATACAACAGGACAGGGCAGGTGAATCGGGGGTTTTCTCCTTCTAATGGAGATTGCTGTAGTGCCAAGTGCCAAGTGCCAAGTGCCATTGTTGAGGTTTTGTTTGCAGAGGGTGTTGGGGACGATAGAAGCATCATTAGGGTTCTGTGCAGGGTTTTCTGTTTAAATCCTTGGGAGGGATGAGGGAGGAACAATGACAGAGGAGGAGCAGGGTTGACAACAGGTGTGGAGGTCTACCACGAGGCAGAGTAGGATCTGTGTGCCTTGTGTATGCTTCCAAATTTTGCATGTCTTTCAGGGCATTCATACAACAGGACAGGGCAGGTAAATCTGGGGTTTTCTCCTTTTGATGGAGATTGCTGTAGTGCCAAGTGCCATTGGTGAGGTTTTGTTTGCAGAGGGTGTTGGGGACGATAGAAGCATCATTAGGGTTCTTTTTAGGGTTTGCTGTTCAAATCTGTTGGAGGGATGAGGGAGGAACAATGACAAAGGAGCAGCAGGGTTGACAGCTAGGTGTAGAGGTCTTGTGTATGCTTCCAATTTTTTCATGTCTTTCTGGGCATTCACACAACACTCGACAAAAAATCACTTTCGATTATCCTTTGATGAAATATTCATGCCCTATTCAAAAGTTCTTATTTTGGCAGAGGCGGGGAGGATGCTGGCAAAGGGTTTTGGAGTTTGGCCTTTTCAAAAACTACGTTTTGTCCATAACCTTCAAATATGGCATTTAATGAGAACACAATTTTTAATGGATTTTTATTGAAACTTTTAAAAAACAAAAAAAAAAAAGAAAAAATTGGTTTTGCACATTCAGTGGCGGTCATGGATTTCGTGTGCAGGCAGGCATGGAGCATACGATCTGTAGTTGTAATGATGAGTGAACAAGGGAGGGTTATTTGTCATCCTTATTTGTCAAAAAAAATATTTACATGCAAGAATATGGACTGACGATTATTTTGTCATCGTGGGATGGTGTTGAATATGAAGAGTGTGGCAGTTGGATGAGAGCCTAGCAGCTTAAAATTTTTGGCATCTTAATTGTCTTGGTTGTCCTCGTCCTCCTTACAAAGTTTTATTCTTTTTAATATATAAATTTCACTTTCTCTTCGCATGTTTTCATGTAACGCCTTTCTGCATCCCATGATCCAGTCTTGGAAAACTACTATTCTTTATGATGGATGTCGTCATTGTATTCTTTGTAATATTTAATTTAATATATATATATATATATATATATTTTTGTTTTTCATTTATGTCGATTGAAAGTCTTCACCTCCTTAGTACGTTGTTGTAAATTGTATTGTCATTGAAAGTTCAGGAAATGGAGATGGGAAATATGAAGATGGATTTTGTTTATGATTTTTCTTTTGGTATATTGGCGTAGTGTCTCTCTCATTTGTTCAATGCTAATCAAACATTACTTTGATTTGCATGGAGATGTTTCGTTTCTACCTGTGCAGATGGTATTTTGGTAAAGGATCTTGATAGGTAAGCCTATTTTTGAGAACCTTGCATGATACACGTGGCATAACATTTACCAAGTGCAATCATACATGGTTTAAAAACCCATATAACGTTTACTATCCTTGGATAAGATTACCGTGTTTAGACTACTCACTATTTTATGGAATTGTGGCCATTCATGGCATTGTAGGCTCTGCATGTTTCAATTCCATATTTTTAAAATATCATGTACTTGTTTTCCATGAGCTGAGAAGCCCTAGGCTGCCTAGGTTGAAGAACCCTCTCGTCAATATAGGTATAAAAATTATACCCCTTGGAACATTTAGAACTTGGTCTCATAATACTGCAGTTGTAAAAATAGTTGCAGGGGTTGGAAATTGTTTAGGAGTAAATATGCAGTGAAAAGGTCTTATGGATTTCAAAAAATGCAAAATTTATTCTTGTAGAGGAAATCTAGGTGGTTTGAATGTAAAACCAAATTAAAAAGATATGTATAAAATATTTTTTATTGGTTGTAAAGTGCCTAAAAATTCTCTGTGGTTGCTGCAACTTCATGTTCCCTGCTGCTCTACCCATCTCTAAAACTCTTTTTCCTATGGCGCTGTTGTTTCTATTTTTCAGGGAAAGATTCAATATTTTGTAGTCCAAAAAACTTACAATTACATGGGACCACTTACAATTGCAAAATAATTGTAGTTGCCCTCTGCATGAGATCACAATGTATTCTATAGTAATCATTACTTGTCTTTTCTCTTTGATTGGATAATTTTGTGCATGTGATCCATCCCATGCCCAGAAATAGGTTGGGGTTTCTGGTGTTTATTATATATATATAATGCGAACCTATTTTTTTTAAAATATTTCTATGTTAAGAATTGGTCGATTTTTCTTTATAACCAACATAGTTGCTCTCAAGGTCATAGTGCTATTGAAAATACAAACCATCTTTTTCAATTTTACATGGTATATGCAAAAACATTCCATGCTAACACAAAAAAGTTTTGGACACCATATTTATTTGTCTCAAAGATAAACAGCAGAATTTTAATTGCTGTCCGTTATTATGGGATTAGAGTATTTCAGTGTTCCATTTATTTATTTTTTTATAGAAAAACCACTTAAAATTTTATCAGATTCTCAAAGATAAACAGCAGGATTTTAATTGCTGTCTGTTATTATGGAATTAGTGTATTTTAGCATTCCATTTATTTACTTTTTTTAAAAAGATGGTAATGCCTCCCCTAATGAATATCGTAAACAAGTAATTAGATTCCTATTTATTTATCAGATTTTGACACACATTAAAAGTTCTCTTTACAATTGACTAATTTTAATGAGCAGCCATGAATTTAAAATTGGTAATATTTATGTTTGGTATTTTAATTTCTGCCCATTCGTTTCTTTGCTCTGCACATGTTATGTATTTTGTGTTCCATTTGAAGTGTGGAAACAACATAGGTGGTGGATGGGGTTTGAACCCATGATTTTTTTTTCTATATTTATAGGCAGGCTTTTTATTTTAGAATAATATATGTCCTTAGCCTATGTTATACTAGGATATGGGCTTGAATGAGGTTGTCAAAAGATTGAGATATTTCTCTTTAATGAACAATTTTTATTTTTTAAGTTTTTGTAAACATCAAATTCTATATCTTATACGTTTAAATTTCAATTTTTGTTTTTGGTATTTTTTCTGTGTTTTTATGATGTTTTAAAATATAATGGAAGAAATACAATTTCAATTCTTTGTATTTTCTCTTGTATATTTTTAATTTTCTCTTGTAAAAGAAGGTGAAGTTTCTCTAGGAAAAGGTACTTAGAACTTTTCAGAATAATTAGAAGAATGTTTGGTACATTCTAAGCAATGCACGAATCGACACAAAATCATTGCCAGTAAAGTATTCCAATCTCCCAAATGAATTTTCTTATTAACATGATCTTATATGCTTCCCTCTCTATCTATCGTCGTCCAATGCATTGATATTTTGGGATACAATTCATTTACCTATATCCTCCACAATTCCAACACACAATACATCAACTCTACATGCTCATCCATGGTCCAACATTGTCTCTTCAAGTGTAGTAGAATCTTTGAGGAGGATTATTAGGACTATGGTGATCAACATAATAACGAGCATTTCTTTTCAGCTCTATAACACCTATTTTGCACCTATTTTGCGGAGGTATGGTATATGGTAGAAGACCACCAATTATTAGTTTAAATATACTGAGGATTATTAAGACTGATAATCAACATAATAACGAACATTTATTTTCAGCTCTATAGCACCTATTCTGCGTAAATATGGTATTTGGTAGGAGACCACCAATTATTGGACAGTGGAAACAAAACAACCTTGAACTGTTAAATGATGCTAAATGGAAGGTACAGTGGAGGAAAATCCTTGCCACCATCCTCCTCTTTTTAACAATTGCATTAAATATTTTAAATTGAAGCTTCCCTTTAGGTAGTTGTATTGTAAATTGGATACACAAATTGAAAATAGTGCTCATAGTTTGGAAGTATTTAGCTAAATAAAAGGACTTCACATGATGATCTACCTGTTTAGAGGCATTATTTCTGTAATTGCCCAATCAATATGTATGATTTTTGAGGCCGTTTGCCTTGGCATAAACCATGCACTTTCTTTTTATAATTTGTTTTATATTTTTATGGAAAAAAAAAAAAAACCTTTTTTAAGTAGTGTTTTTAAAATTGCTTTTGAAAGAAACTTTGATAGAAATATTTACATTACACGATCGATCTCACACCGCCTTATATAGGCTTGGAAGGATTTTTTCTATTGTTGATAATTTAATTAAAAGTCATTGCCACTTCTATTTTTTAAAAATCATTGTACCTCAACATTGTGTCTAGCAAGTGTAGAATTTAAAATCATTTTTTTTAAAAAAAATTGAGTGGCTTTGTTTTAGCTATAAATTATCTCATGTATTTAGTGGGGATTTTTTATCTACAACCAGCTATTAAATTTGAAGGACCGGCTTTAATTTTAAGTTGAAGGGTATTTATTCATCCAGTACTACAGTGATGAAAAGTTGTAAAAAATAGTTGCACTTAGATTGAAAAGAGTAAATTTAGTATGCGTGTCTAACAATGTATATTATTCATAATGCACTAGGATATACATAATGTATATAATGTTTACAAAACTAAAGATATTTTGTAGTTTATTGGTCATCCATGAAATAAAATATCAGGGGAAATCTATTGAGCATTCTCTAGATGTATTTAAATTTGGGGAAAGGTGCAACACGTAATAGTTTCATGAGAATATTATTCATGTTATACCAAAGTGTATCTATTAGATAACCTTGAGAAGTATTTTAATTTTTATAAAAGTTTAGTGTATGAAACAAAATATATGCCCTACTCCTAATAAGCTAAACATGTTAGACATATTTTATGACTAAAATCTTTTATTAAAATACAAATGCTACTAAAATCATTTCCATGGACAAAATAATCTGAATACAAAACTTTTATGTTTTATTAATTTATAATGAAAATGGTTTCATTCAAAATGTTTTTCTTCTAGAAGCGCTGAGAACTTTATGATCTAAGTACAAAATGACTATCAAAATACAATAGTATAAATAAGGTGATGTAAAAGTTAGACACTTTGCTTTACAACAATAATATGAATTAAAACATTTCATGCTTTCACAATCCATATACAATGAATAAATGATTTTTGGTAAAAAACTGTATCTTTTTTAATTAACCTCAATGTTTTGGATAAAAGGATAGTTTTTAAACCAAAAGCCATTTATTCACAATAAATGAGTTGTATTATTTCATTTTATGAGACCAATTAATATTATATTATACTTATTTTATATTTATATATATAAATAAATTAAAATAAGATTGGTTTCATAAAACAAATTATATATATATATATTAAGGTAAGATTGGTTTTATAAAACAAATTTTATATATATATATATATAACGAAATATAAAATACTAGTTTAAAGTGAAATTATATATATAGTGAGAGTGGTCTCATAAAAATGAAACAAAAGATATATATATATATATATATATATATATATATATATATATATATACACTGTAAATTAATACTATAAATATATATAAAAATGAAACATATATATCCACTGTAAATCAGTATTATATATATATATATATTTTCACTGTAAATCAGTAATATATATATATATATATATATATATATATATAAAATACTGATTTACAGTGAATATATATGTTACATTTTTATTTATATATAAATCAATATTATATCCTAACTTGTAGGGTGAGTGACAAGTCTGCGGAGTGGTGACAATTCCGGGGTAGAGTGCGGTATCTGTGTGACTTCTTCACTCTTTCCTCAGAATAAACTTAAAACCAAAAGCATATATTGAATATTGATGGAGCAATTTTGTCGAAAGCATTTTCGGTAGAAATGGTTCCCAATGCCATACAAAAAAACTGAAACAGATGGAAACATAGAAAATTGCCACTGCTTAGGGTTTGAGATGCTTCACGAATCCTAGGGATAATCATAAGAGTAATGGTGAAATTGGTGTAAATGGTGAGTCCCCTGCGACTCGAATTCCAATGCCCACAACCAAGTGCCACTACCACTGTCGTCAAACTCAGAGTCGGTGACCCAAAAGGCACATAGTATTAATTGCCATTAAATCAAATTTAAGTGATCAAGATAACTATTAACTATGTTTAAATTAATTCTTTTCCAATCTGAATCCTATTAGGCTATCAACGACTCACCATCGATCCGTAGAAACTAATTAAGATTGTTAGGGTGTGTTTAATGGTTATACAATAAAATAGCCCTTCTTTTGACACTTATGAAAAAAGATGATATTCAACCATGACAAACAAATTCAAAATTTTAATTTTTTTTTGACGGTTTATTTTAAAACTAAACTTATGAGACGACTTGAACCCTTTAGACAGGGTTTGATGGGTGCAATTTTGATCACTATCTACTAGCATGTATATTTATAATACAATGAAAATGATTAATGAAGACCTTTAAAATTGGAGTAATGATCAAGAGCACAATAAACTTTGGCTAAGGGTGGATTGAGGTGGCCCTTGTATGTGTTTATATAATCATTGGGGATGGATTTTGTTTTATCACTTCTTAATGAGTTATTCCTTGAGGCTTCTCGATGCAACATCTCAATTGTTTTAGTCTTAAATGTTGCATGATTACTTTTTGCTAGCATGAATGAGGATAATTAGATTATATGTATATTGTTCTTCCGGTGCTTTCTCCCAAATGATTGGTCAAGGTCATGAATATAAAATCTATGATAAATGCCTTTGAATGTTGTTAGAGGTTGGCCTTTAATGATCATATAAATCCTAATTGATTCTTAATTAGTTTAAATAAGGTGTTTTGTTTTTTCAAAATATGTCAAGCGATATTGTTATAAAGGCACCAATAACATTCATCCTTTATTTAGATATAGATATTCTTGAAATCTTCCAATCAATGATGAAGATATGTAAAATAAAACCTTTTAGAGGCAATGCCCATGGCTTTCATGTGAAAATTCTTGTGTTGTGTGAAAGGAAATTCGACATGATTCATATACATTTGAGTGCAATTATGATGAAGGCCATTTTATTCAAATTTATAATAAATTGTTGCATATTATCATGAATATAACATTAATCATCCATAATCGATCAATTAATTTTAAACAGATGCCCATGGCATAGAGTGGTTGATTAAAGAATTTGATTTCATTGTTTTAGATATCTTTGATACACTTTACATTGGTGCTACGAGTGGTTGGAGATTCTGTGAAATGAACAATATGGTGTCGTTATTTGTATAGGAGAAATCTTTGGTGTGGGCTATATGAGTGTGGCCAACATCTTTGGAGGAAGTGAGCTTGATGGATCAAAATAATTAGTAAACCGATATGGTCGGGTCATGGATTGATCCTCAAGGATGTTCTGAAAGGGGTCAGAAGTAACAAGAGTTGCATGTGAAGTAGAATTTGGAATGCACTTCCTCTCAGACTTATCAACATCAACCAAAGGAGGAACGATGTCAAGGAAGTCAAGAAAAGGAGTGCTAGGTCAAATGACATCAATTAAATTAATTCTATAAGAAGATGAAGATTGCTTGAAAGAGTGTTGAAGAGAACAACACTAATGAAGGCTTTCCTTACCCTTGGCTTAAGTGTAGCCAAACAAGTATGGGTCATCTAAGGTGTAACCGTCGTTTTAATCAAGAGTGGTGAGGGATTCTACCCCTATGTTGCTAGAAGACATGCAAAATAGTATTTTTAGGTAACCATAGAAGCAGGAAACTCATTAGTTAGCTTTTTGCGAGAATGAGGTCGCAATGTGGGTGGCAATTGAGTGATGATACTAGGAAGGTCCGATATTTTGATTTTAAAGCTAATCTCATCGAGCTTGTCATCGTCATAATCAAGAAGGTTGGGTGGAATGTTTCCCAAAATCTCAGGGTAACCACTATAACCTTGATTTGAGTTGATGGGATAGTTAAAGCGATGATTTTCATGTTATGGTATGCTAGACAAAGGTTCAAGGGTTGGGATTTTAGAGACATCATGTTCTTGGAATTGTTCAAAATTACAAGGGTTGATATCACCTTGTATTTTGTGAATAGTACCTATGTAAATAAACTTCAAGAATTGGCATATAGAAGAGGCCACAACCCTCATACGATGAGTCCAAGGGCAACTGGGCAAGATGTTATAAGATAGAGGGAAATTGATTATCATGACCTCAACTCTAACATTAGTAAGTGGTACCATGATAGGAAGCCAAACACATCATAATGAAGGCATTTGTCTTTGGTCATATCCTTGGCACATGTTTTGGGAAGACTTAAGGTTGCATTTAGAATATTCTAAAGGTTTGATGAATTCCAAAGAGGTGACAATAGTGCTGGAGCCTTTGTCTATCAAAGGCTTGCTTGACTTGGATGTCACCAACTTGGACAATAATGAATAGAGGAGGATCATCCACACAAAGTAAGCTTTTGTCAGAGATCATAGATGTGATAGAAAAATTTAAGAATAAATGAGTTTGTAGTGTGATCGACCTGGATAGACATCTCTTCACAGTTTTGTAAAATGGTTTCCTCGGACTTGGGAAGGTAACTTCTTGCCCCAGAAGTGGTGGTAGAGGAATATTCATATCAAACAAAACCTGCATAAGGTAGTTTTAATGACATGGAGAAGTCCGCTTGAGCTCAAAAAACAAGATTTGAGATGCGATTCAATTTTTTTCTATGGAATCATATTCATCAAAGCTAATGTGAGCTAAACAAGACTGTAAAAGAGGGTCTAAATTCTGAAGTGGATTAGTTGTAGAAGAAGCTCAACCTAATTAAGTATGAATTGGAGCCAAAGTATGTGGTATCGACACTACCACTATAGTTGAGGCAGACTGAGTCAACTGTATCACCCTGGCCAATACAGTTGACGACACAAAGACATCATAAAAACACTATATCATCTTGGCCAATGTAGTAGAATCAAAATTGGGTAAATAGAAAGATAATATCAGGTTGACCGATAGTATAAAAACATAACAAATCAAAGAAATAGACTGTACTAAGTGTTAGGTTGTGGAGCTAAAAGCTTCACTGATGCAAATAGGGAAGGAGGTTGCTGAGAGGTTGCCGAGTGTCACAATCACCGGCATCGGTTAGGCCGACCGACGTCGGCCAGTGGTGGACAGGAATGCAACCGACATCGATAGGAGTCGGCCAACGTCGGTCACCTCCAGGTAGACAGGGACCGACGTCGATCACCTGTACGGTTCTGGAACTGTCGGTTGCACGAACAGTTTGTTAATGAACCGAGTGTTTGCATGTTAAGAGCCGATTTTAGACTTGAAGCTGCGGATCTAATTATTGTAATTGGATGTCTAATTATTGTTCGCATGAGATATATTTAAGAGACTCATGGGCTGTATTGAAAAGTGTTCTAGTTTGAGTTGAGCAAGGTTAGCTCCTTCTGTGTGTGAAGAGAGCAAGGGTGTTCCTCCTAGTTCCATAGGGGTGTCGAGTGTGTATGATCAGGTTGGTTTGCAGGTGTGCTAGATCAGGGAGAAGATCCATCGGGGTACTGGTTTGGAGAATCATAAGGACTTGATGAGGCAAGGACAAGGGTTCTTCAAGGTGTAGAGAGATCTACATGGTAACAGGTGTGTGTGCGAGGTCAAAAGAGATCTGCAGGTGGTAGCAGAATCAAAGGTGACAGCAACACATTAGAGAGCAAAGAGGAAGGCAAGGAAGTTCCTTCCATAAGTAAGATCATTTGAGTTGCAGGTTGTTGCAAGTTCAGGGGAGATCTACTTGAAGTACGATTGTGTACTTGGAGTGCGTGGAGCACTTGTGTACTGGCAGTAGTGGATACTGACTGGTTGGAGGTGAACACCAACTCTGTGTTTGAGTTGTGTGTTGGGATCGTAAGAGAGAGAGCTTTGAGGAAAGAGTTACTGTACACTTGAGGTGTGGGAAGCCTCTGAGAGGTGTGAAGAAGAAGTGGCATCTTCTTTATTGTATTCTTTTTTGGATGAGTATTAATACAAGTTGTGTATTGTCTCTCATATTCTGTGTTGTTTATGGTTTTTAGTTACTTGTTACTTCTGGTTTAATTCCGCATCTTAAGTTGCTTGTATATGGTAATCAATTGTGCTTCCGTGGGGTTCCTAACACTAAGCTGATTGATATAGTTGGACTTGATTTGGAAATGAAAAATTGTACCAAACTATTTGATATAGTAGGAAATGAAGTGGTTGAAAGAACAAATTGCATTGAGTTGGTCGATACAGTTGTGAAGGTAGGAAACTATACTGGGGTGGCCAATATGGTTTTGAAAGAAAATAACTATATCAGGTTGGAAGATATAGTTGGGCTATTAGAAAGCACATAGGTGAATTTTTTTCAGATCTAATAGCTGTAAAGAGATGAGGAGGATATCTTGGATTGTTCTATAAGTTGGATAAGAAATATGAGGCTTAAGAGGATAAGGATCAATGTAGGCAATGTAACGCTTCATGTTGTTCACATTCACTAAGTTTTTCACATCTTTGGAAGAATGAGGGTTAATCATGGTTTCAACAACATTAGTGGCTGGTTGAGAAGAGTTTTGATTTTGATTGTTTGCTTGTTGGTTTGAAGTGTGGTTTGGAAGTAGATTGGAATAGATGCTAACGTGAGTATTTTCTTGGTGAAGTGCTTCATGGGTGACCTTGGAGTTATGAGCCTAAGCTACCTTATCATATCCTTGGTAATGCTCTCTAATAATATATTCATGATCAAAGTTTAGACCAAGAAATAAATCAAAATTTAGATTTTTAAGTTGCTTACAAGTCTCATGAGAATGCCCAAAATTTGTATGAAACCAATGAAAATTTTAAGGATCATACCAATGAGCATTAGGATGAGAATGATCAAAATATCTAGGTGAGGGTCTAGGAAGGTGTTTCCTAATCTCAATTAGGGAAAGGGGTTGATAGATTTCATAATTGTTGACTTGTGAAGGAGGAAGAGGATGCTAGAAGGAACTTCACTTGATAGGTGGGAATATAGTCGCTTCATTGGTGCTTCCTGGTATAATAGTATTGATGGTTCTCTTAGAACAGTAAGTATGAGGGACACCATCATTTGTAACATTATTGTTTTTAGATATCATAAGCATTCGAGTTCCACGCTTGGGTTGGGAAAGATCGAATTGTCTTATTAGGAAATCTTGACATTTGGTTTGATCTAAGGCATCCTCCAATCGTTTTGGAGAAAGAGTCCCGACTATATATTATGATTTGACATTAAGTGCATTGGTGAAAAGGTGGAAGAGGTTGTCTTCCATCATATTGTGCTCAAATTTTTTGGCTAAAGCTTTCCAACACTTGATAAAAATTTGGGCAATCCCATTCTCTACTTGTTTGCAATTGATAAAGTGAGCTAAGTTATTTTTGGAAAAATATTTGGATTGAAACTCTTGGACCAATGCATCAACCAAGTCTTCCAAGCTAGAAATAGAATTAGATTTTATTTGATTGTACCATTCTAAAACATCGCCAGAAAGGTTTTGGAAATTAGTTTGGTAACTACAAAGGTGTTGAGATTAGTCCAGTCTTTATAAAGGTTACCAAAGGCGTCTAAAGATAAAGCTAGATCGATGGATCCACTGGATATCATAGGAGCGATACCACCTATGTCAATGCAAGCAATGTAAGCAAGTGCCCTTTTTGAACTATTAGGGGTAATTGCAATGCAAGCAATGTAATAAAAACAACAATTACAAACTAAAAATGACATTAATTAACTTCCAAAGTTCATACATAAAACATTGAACATTAATTAACAAAGAGAACATTACTTGTTGAGGCAGAGGTATAAAGTGTCAAGCTTAAATGATTTTTCAGATAAATTTTATCATTTTCAGTCAAAAAAGCTTTCGTTGTTACAAGTTCCACGTTTGTATGTGGCATCCCTGTCAAACAGTGTATGTCTAAAGGCGAGGTGCCAAAATTAATAGTCTGCAAGCCAAGGGTACAAATAAACTCTCTGATAGCAGTTTGTAACTGGACACAAGAATGTTGAGTTTTTTGTGTCCGTCTCATACTGGGGCATGTAAAGAAGGCCTTTAAAACAACATTTGTTAATCCATTCGTTGTAAGTGTCATTGTCTTCTAGTAGCCTCAATATTTTTGGGCAAATTAGATTTATGTAGATAATTTTTTGAATGGGGGTAGAAGATATGGGGTGGGAAGCCATTTTTGAGATTGAGTGCCAAGGATGAGAGATTACTTCAAGAAGAGAGATTGATATTTGAACTTAGCAGATGACAAAAATGAGTACACGCAAAGTTTTAGGGAAATTTATAAGAATATTTGTTGGACGATGACTACATTTTTCCAAATGGCAAGTATATTTATTAGATGGTGACCACAATCCCTAAACATTGATTATCGACTATCGTAAAGAAATAATTAAATTCCTAATATATTTCAATGTTCCATTATTTACTTTTTTAAAGAGATGGTAATGCCTCCCCTTATAAATATCGTAAACAAATAATTAAATTTTTATTTATGTATCATATTTTGACACATATTAAAAGTTCTCTTTACAATTGACTAATTTTAATGAGCAGCCATTAATTTAAAATTGGTAATATTTATGTTTGGTATTTTAATTTCTGCCCATTCGTTTCTTTGCTATGCACATGTTATGTTATGTATGTTGTGTTCCATTTGGAAGTGTGGAAACAACATAGGTGGTGGATGGGGTCTGAACCCATTATTTTATTTTATTTATATTTATAGGTGGGACTTTTATTTTAGAATAATATATGTCCTTAGAGTATGTTATATTAGGATAGGGGCTTGAATGAGGTTGTCAAAAGATAGAGATATTTCTTCTTAATGAATAACTTTTATTCTTTTAAGTTTTTGTAAACATTAAATTTCATATTTTATATGTTTAAATTTCAATTTTTGTTTTTAATATTTTTTTAATATTTTTATGATATTTTAAAATACAATAGAAGAAATACAATTTCTATCTTTTGTATATTTTTAATTTTTTTAAATTAAAAAAAATAGGTTTTAAAAGAAAAGGTACTTACAACTTTTTAGAATAATTAGAAGAATGTTTAATACATTCTAAGCAATGCAAAAATCTATACAAAATCATTGCCAACAAAGTATTCCAATCCCTCAAATAAATTTTCCTATTAACATGATCTTGTATGCTTCCTTCTCTATCTATTATTGTCTAATGCATTGATAATTTGGGATAGAATTCATTTAATTCTAATAATTTGAAAAAGATTATTAAAACTATGGTGATCAACATAATAACAAGCATTTCTTTTCAGCTCCATAACACCTATTTTACATAAGTATGATATATGGTAGGAGACCACCAATTATTAATTTAAATATCCTGAGGAGGATTATTAAGACTATGGCAATCAACATAATAATGAACATTTCTTTTCAACTCTATAGCACCTATTCTGCGTAAATATGGTATTTGGTAGGAGACCACCAATTATTGGACAGTGGAAACAAAACAACCTTGAACTGCTAAATGCTAAATGGAAGTTACAGCGCCTTGCCACCATCCTCCTCTTTTTAACAATTGCATTAATTATTTTAAATTGAATGCTGCACTTTTGGTAGTTGTATTGTAAATAGGATACACAAATTGAAAATAGTGCTCATAGTTTGGAAGTATTTAGCTAAATAAATGGATTTCACATGATAATCAACCTTTTTATAGGCATTATTTCTGTAATTGCCCAACCAATATGTATGATTTTTGAGGCCGAATTGCCTTGGCATAAACCATGCACTTTCTTTTTATAATTTGTTTTATATTTTTATGAAGGAAAAAGAAATATAAACCTTTTTAAGTAGTGTTTTCAAAATTGCTTTTGAAAGAAACTATGATAGAAATATTTACATTACATGATCCATCTTACACCGCCTTATATAGGCTTAGAAGGATTTTTGACAATTTATTTAAAAGTCATTGCCACTTTTATTCTTTTTAAAATTATTGTATCCCAACATTGTGTGTCTAGAAGTGTGGAATTTAAAATTATTATTTTTTAAAAAAATTGAGTGTTTTTTTTTAGTTATAAATTATTTCATGCGTTTAATAATGATTTTTTATTTATAATCAGTTATTAAATTTGAAGGGTTGGCTTTAATTTTACACTGAAGGGTATTTATTCATCCAGTCAGTGATGAAAAATGGTAAAAAATTGTTGTACTTTGATTAACAAGAATAAATTTAGTATGTGCATTACTAAAAATATGAACTATAGAAGCTTCGATTCCAATTTATTGGAGAACAATTCAAACACACAACATATGGAGTGTTCAGATAAAAACAATGTTCAAAATATACTAAAATAAATTTAAATTTAGAGAAATTTGTATCGTATGTAAGAGTCCAACAATGTATATTACTCATAATGCACTAGGATATATATAATGTATATAATATTTACAAAACTAAAGATATTTTGTAATTTATTAATCGTTTATGAAATAAAATATAGGGGAAATCTATTGAGTATCCCTTAAATGTATTTAAATTTGGGGAAAGGTGTAACACATAATGGTTTGGTGATAATAATATTCATGTTATACCAAAATGTATCTATTAGATAACCTTGAGAAGTATTTGAATCTTTATAAAAATTGTAGTGTATGAAACAAAAAAAATGCCCTACTACTAATAAGCTAAACATGCTAGACATATTTTATGACTATTTTTTTTTATTAAAATACAAATACTATTAAAATCAATTCCATGGACAAAATAATCTCAATACAAAACTTTTATGTTTTATTAATTTATAATGGAAATGGTTTCATTCAAAATGTTATTTTTCTAGAAGTGTTGAGAACTTTAAGATCTAAGTATAGAACGACCATCAAAATATAATATAAATAAATTGATGTAATAAATATACACTTTGTTTTACAATAACAATAAATGAGTTATATTATTTCATTTTTATGAGACCAAACTCCATTTGAATCAATATTATAAATAAATATAATAGTATTCAATTTTATATGTATTTCTTCTTATATATATATTTATAATACTAATTTAAAGAGAAATTAGTCTCATAAAAAAATACACACACATATGTTGTTTCATTTTTATGTATATTTATAACACTAATTTGCAATGAGATTGGTTTTATATATATTTATAATATTAATTTACATTGAAATTAGTAATTTACAATAAAATTGGTCTAATTATATATATACACTGCAAATTAATATTATAAATATAATATATTCATTATAAATATAATATATTTACTATAAATTAATATTATTATAATATTTAAAAAAAAAAAAAAAACAAACAAAAACAAAACAAATCGCAGCTTGAAGGATGAGTGGTGATAATTTCGAGACAAACTATGGTATCTGGTTTTTTCACTCACCCTCAACATAAACCTAAAATTAGAATTAGATATTGAATTTTGATGATGCAATTTCATCGAAATCATTTCCGGTAGAGGTGGTTGCCAACGCCATACAGAAATAGAGAGAAAACTGCCACCGCTTAGGGTTTGAGATACTTCACAAATCATAGGAAAAATCATAAGAGTAATGATGAAATTGGTGTAAATGGTGAGTCGTCTATGACTTTTGTCCAGATGCCCATTTTCATTACCGTTAGACTCGGAGTCGGTGAGTTGGTGACCCAAGAGGCACATAGTAGCAATTGCCATTAAAGTGTATTTAAGCGATCAAGATAACTTTTAACTACGTTTAAATTAAATCTTTCCCAATCTGAATCCTATCAGAATATCACTGACTCACCATCGATCTGCATAGACTGACTGGGACTGCCAGGTTGTGTTTAACGGTTACGCAATAAAGTAGCCCTTCTTTTAACACTTATGAACAAAATTGATACTTCAACCATGACAGACAAATTTTGATTTTTGAATTTATGAGACAACTTGAAACCCTTTAAACGGGCTCTGACAGGTACAATTTTGATCGCTATCTACTACCATGTATATTTATAATTCAATGAAAATGATTAATGTAGACTTGAACTTGGAGTAATGATCAAGAGCACAATAAAATTTGGCTGAGGGTGGATTGAGGTTGTCTTTGTATATGTTTATATAAAATTTGGGGATGGATTAATTTGGCTAAGGGTGGATTGAGGTTGCCTTTATATTTGTTTATATAAAATTTGGGGATGGATTTTGTTTTGTCACTTTCAAAAGAAATGTAACATGTAATTTGTAAGCGAATTTTAACTACATGCTAATTGCTTCTTGTTGTCATAATTATATGTAAGAAATTAAAATGCAAGATTAACTCTTCTTAATGAGCTATTCCTTGGGGTTTCTCAATTGTTTTAGTGTTAAATGTTGCATGATATACATGTTGCTATCATGAATGAGAATAATATAGATTATATGGAGATTGTTCCTCCCACTCTTTCTCCCACATGGTTGGTCAAGGTCATAAATACGAAATCTATGATAAATGCCTTTGAATGTTGTTAGAGGTTGGCCTTTAATGATCATATAAATCCCAATTGATTTTTCTTAATTAGTTTAAATAAGGTATTTTTTTTTTCAAAATATGTCAAGCAATATTGCTATAAAGGTACCAATAACATTCATCCTTTATTTAGGTATAGATATCCTTGAAATCCTCCAATCAGTGATGAAGATCTAAAAGATAGATACCCTTGACATCCTCCAATTAATGATGAATATCTATAAAATGGAACCTTTTAGAGGAAATGCCCATAACTTTCATGTGAAAATTAATATACTTGTGTTGTGTGAAAGGAAACTCGACATGATTCATATAATTTTCATGCAAACATGATAGAGCCCATTTTATTCAAATTTACAAACAAATGGTTGCATATTATCACGAATATAACATTAATCATCCATCATCAATTAATTAATTTTAATTGGATGCCCATGGCATAGAGTGGTTGATTAAAGAATTTGATTTTATTACTTTTGGTATCTTTGATACACTCTACATTGGTGTTATGAGTGGTTGAGATTATGTGAAATGAACAATATAGTATTTTTATTTGTATAGGAGACATCTTCGATGCGGGTTGTATGAGTGTGGCCAACATCTTTGGAGGAAGTGAGCTCGATGGATCAAAAAATCTAGCAAACTGATATGGTTGGGTCATGGATCGATCCTCAAGGATGCTCTGAAAGAGGTCAGAAGTAACAAGAGTTGCATGTGAAGTAGAATGTGGAATGCACTCCCTTGCAGACTTATCAACATCAACCAAAGGAGGAACAATGTCAGGGAAGTCAAGAAGAGGAGTGCTATTTCAAATGATGTTAATTAAATTAATTCTAGAAGAAGATGAAGATTGCTTGAAAGAGCATTGAAGACAACAACACTAACGAAGGTTTTACTTACCCTTGGCTTAAGTGTAGCCAAACACGTATGGGTCATATAAGGTGTAACTGTCATCGTAATCAAGAGTAGTGAGATATGTGTTAAGGGATTCTACCACTATGTTGCTAGAAGATGTATGCAAAATAAGATTCTTAGGTAGCCATAGAAGCAGGAAACTCATCAGTTAGCTTCTTGCGAGATTGAGGTCGCAAGGTGGGTGGCAATTGAGTGATGATACTATAAAAAAGGTCTGCTATTTTGATTTTAAAGCTAATCTCATTGAGCTTGTCATCATCATAAGCAATAAGGTTGGGTGGAATGTTTTCCAATAGCTCAGGGTAATCACCATAGCCTCGATTTGAGTTGATGGGATAGTTAAAGCAATGATATTTACGGAATGGTATGTTAGGCAAAGGTTCAAGGGTTGGGATTTTAAAGACACTACGTTCTTGGAATTCTTTAAAATTACAAGGGTTGGTATCACCTTGTATTTTGTAAATAATAATTATGTAAAGAAACTTCAAGAATTGGCATATACAAGAGGCCACAACCCTCATACGATGAGTCCAAGGGTAATTGGGTAAGATGTTATAAGATAAAGGGAAACTGAATATCATGACCTTAACTCTAACATTAATAAGTGGTACCATGATAGGAATCCAAACACATCATAGTGAAGGCATTTATCTTTGGTCATATCCTTGGCATGTTCTTTGCGAAGACTTAATGTTGCATTCATAATATCCTAAAGTTTTGATGAATTCTAAACAGGTGACAAAAGTGTTGGAGCCTTCGTCTATCAAAGGTTATTTGAATTGGATGTCACCAACTTGGACGCTAATGAATAGAGGAGGATCATCCATACAAAGTAATATTTTGTCAGAGATCATAGATGTGATATGAAACTTTAAGGACAAATGCCTTTTGCAGTGTGATTGACTTAGATAGACATCTCTTCACATTGTTGTATAATTTTCTTCTCAGATTTGGGAAGGTAACTTCTTGCACCATAGGTGGTCGTAGAGGAATATTCATATCAAATAAAACCTACATGAAGCAATTTCGATGACATGGAGAAGTCCTCTTGAGCTCAAGAAATGAGACTTGAGGTGCGATTCTAATTGTTTTCTATGGGATCATATTCATCAAAGCTAATGTGAGCTAAACACGACTATAAAAGAGGGACTAAATTATGAATTGGATTAGCTGTAGAAGAAACTCAACCTAACTGAGTCTTATTTGAAGCCAAAGTATGTGGTATCGATACTGCCACTATAGTTGATGTAGATTGAGCCAATTGTATCATCCTGACCAATGCAGTTGATGACACAAAGACATTATGAAAATAATATATCATCTTGGCCAATGTAGGAGAATCAATATTGGTTGAATAAAAAAATAGTACTAAGTTGGCTGATAGTGTAGAAACTGAACAAATCCAAGAAATAGACTGTACCGAATTGACCGATATAGTTGGACTTGATTTGGAGATGTGTTACACCCTTAACCTTATGAGTACCAAGGTTATGGAATGGAGAGCATAACCTTTATCTTTCATTGATTAATTATTAATAGATAGGCTGACATAATTGGAATGAATGGGTGTGACTCTTCTCAATTATGGGTATATATATGGTGGAGCATGGCTCTCTATAATCATCATAAGCTTTATTATTGAATGAATTTCATCATTTATTCTGATTATTGGCAGTTTCCCCCTTGAAGTGGATTATATTTGAATGTTATTTTTGTTATTATAAAGAAATATCTTAACAAGTGGTATCAATGCATCAATTTTGGCAAAGATTTATTTTCTCCGCTATCTCTCTCAAACTGTAGTGATTCTTTTTACAATTTGTTTAGTGGAGTTGGAGAATCAATCAAGGAATCTACAGGGAAAATATTGGGCTGTGGTGATAATTATTGAGTGATTTATTGTGAGTTTATGATTTTTCAGAAAATGAATCTACAAGCCGCAATTTTAGGAATTTTTATAATTTGTTTATATTTTCAAAAAGCTCATAAAATTTCAGTTAGGGTCTTTTCTTTGTATTTTGATATTTGAGGCATTTTATATTCTAAAATTTGCTGGTCAAAATTGGTCAATAGTGAAACATATGATTCTGATACAACACATGTTTTAATTGTTTATGGTTACCACTCGCTCCAGATACTTTCCTCCAAGAATTGAGAACAAATATAGAGCTAGAAAAAAAACCAAATCAATAGCCATGCCTTTTGGAATAGATGATTTTTTTTCAACCATTGATCCCAATGATTCCCTTTATTGTCCACCACCTAAAACTGAAGGAACCATACCTAAGGGATGTGAAACAATGGTCACTTTTATTGAGGATAATTTGTTTGAACAATTTGTAACATAATTGAATGAGGGTTTAGACAGGTTTAAAAAGGATCTAATATCTGAATTGAAGTCCCTAATTAATCCACATCCTACAATCACTCATACACAACCAAACCATCTTGGAAGTCACAATAAAGCAAACATAGGACAACAGTTCCAAGGGACAAAATTACACCTACCAAAGATGGACATCCTAAAGTTTGATGGTATGGATGTAACCTCTTGGATAAGTCTCATGGAACAATATTTTAAGCTTCACAATATACTAGAGAATGCAAAGGTTGACATAGCCTCACTACATCTAGAATCTGAACCTTATCAATGGTACCAGTGGATGATGAGTGACAAAAAAGGACAAGGGCTTAGTTGGGATGACTTTACTAAGGACTTATCAGGCCACTATGAGTAGCCATAGAAGGGAAATTATTTCACCCAACTAACAAATTTGAAACAAACAAGATCCATAACAAAATATAATGCAGATCATATGAGATTAGCAATCCAAACTTTAGAAGCAACACCTTATCAGAGACTGCAATTTTACATTAATGGACTAAATGAATGAATTAAACACGATGTTTATTTATTAGAATCGTGTATAATTAGTAAATCAATGCAACAAGCACTACACATTGAGAAACATAACTCTACTACCAAGAGATTCATGCAAGGTCAAACTTCAAGATGGCGATATAGAAATGTGAATAATGTTGTTGATAGAAATATGGTCAACTCTTTTAACCCAAGGCAAATTACCAATCTCTCTCCTCAACAGGAGGTAGAAAAAAGAGAAAAGGGCCTATGTTGGCATTGTGACAGTAAATGGTCTAGAGGACATAAGTGTGCTGATGGCGAGAAAAGACTAATGAATATTGAGAATGAGGTTTTGGAGGAAAAAGAATTAGATAAAGAAGAACCAATAATAGAACAAGAGCATGGAAATTCTGAGGAAGAAGAAAGCCCTACTATCTCTCTACATGCATTAAATAGGATAAGCACACCACAAATACTCAAAGTGGTGGGTTATATTAAGAAGAAGAAAGTGATAGTTTTAGTCGATACTAGGAGTACCCATAACTTCATTAACAAAAAATTAGATAATGAGCTCAATTACTTAATGTATATAGTCTCCAATTTTCAAGTCATGATAGTCGATGGGAAACAACTCTCTTGTGGGGGTAAATGTCATCATATCAAGTTCTTAATGGGGGACTCTCAATTAGATTTAGAAAATTTTGCCATACCAATTGGGGGAGCAGATGTAGTTTTGGGAGTGCAATGACTTAAACAAATGAGAATCGTGTCTTTCAATTTTCAAGACTTATTCATGGTTTTCAGTATAAATAAGAAAAAGTACACACTTAATAGGATGAAATCCCCACTAAGCCAAATTATTAGCTCTCATATGATGGAGAAGTTACTTAAGAAAGGATCTTATGGCATAGTGGCACAACTACATTGCTTAGAAGCACATGATGTAGAAAATTAGGAACCGCCAAATCTTCAAATGATTATTCAATAAAATCAAAAAGTATTGTGGGTTATCATGATCCTATCTTCACCAACATCTTTTGGATTCAACTATTTTCTGCATGGGGCAAAAAACTTGCCCATAGTTCATCTTATCATCCACAATTAGATGGCTAAACTAAAATTGTGAATAAATGTCTCGAAAGATACCTTCGATGTTTTGCCTTCGAAACATAAGAACATTGGTCCAAGTGGATTTCACTAGAATAATGGTGGTATAACATGCCATTTCACATCACGATAAAGATGACACCATTTGAGGTTCTCTATGGATAGGCCTCGCCTTATATTGCATCTTATTTGTAGGGTCATTCCAAAGCCTGTGTGGTTGAAGATCATCTTCAATACCAATAGGAAGTGCTTCAAGTCCTTAAGGAGAATTTGGTTGTGGCTCAAAATAGGATGAAACAACAAGCCAATCAACATCGCAATGAGAGGCATTTTGATGAAGGAGATTGTGTGTTCCTTCGCTTGTAACCCTATAAACAATGGTCACATAAAAAACATAAGAACATCAAGCTTGCACCAAAATTTTATGGGCCCCACAAGGTTCTGCATGGATCAAAAGTGTCGCTTATAAGTTAAAACTTCCACCTTCTTCCATAATTCATCTTATATTTCATGTTTCATGCTTGAATAAAGTAATTGGTTCCAAGCTTCCAGTCCAGTTTGATTTGCCTGAGTTAGATGAACAAGGGAAGTTCATTATGGTACATGAGTCTGTTATCGAGACACGAATGAATAAATTATGTAACTGAGCCATTTCTAAATTTCTCATCAAATGAAAGAATCTACCCACTGAAGATGCAACATGGGAGGATGAACAATTCATGTAACAACATCCTGAGTTGCTAAGCATTGAAAGCAATGCTTTTATGAAGGGGAAGGGCATGTTACACCCATAACCTTATGAGTACTAAGGTTATGGAACGGACCGCATAACCTTTATCTTTCATTTAGTAATTATTAATAGTTAGGCTGACATAATTGGAATGAATGGATGTGACCCTTCCCTATTATGGGTGCGACTCTTCTCAATTATGGGTATATATATGGTGGAGCATGACTCTCCATAATCATCATAAGTTTCATTATTGAGTTCATTTCATCATTTATTCTGATTATTGGAGGTTTCCCCCTCAAAATGGATTATATTTGGATGGTATTTTTGTTATTATAAAAAAAATCTTAACAAGATGGAAGACTATACCAAGTTGTTCAATATAGTAGGAAATGAAGCGGTTGAAGGAACAAATTGCATTGAGCTAGTCGATATAGTTGTGAAGGTAGGAAAATGTACTGGGGTGGCCGATACAGTTTTGAAAGAAGAGAACTATATCAGGTTGGACGATATAGTTGGGCTATTAGAAAGCATATAAGTGACAATTTCATCAGATCTAATAGCTGTAAAGAGATGTGGAGGATTATCTTGGCTTGTTCTATAAGTTGGATAAGAAATATGAGGCTTAAGAGGATACATATCAATGTAGGCAACAACACGCTTCATGTTATTCACGTTCATTAAGTTTTTGGCATTTTTGGAAGAATAAGGGTGTATCGTGGTTTCAACAACATTAGTGGCTGGTTGAGAAGAGCTTTGATTTTGATTGTTGGCTTGTTGGTTTCAAGTGTGGTTTGGAAGTAGATTGGAATAGATGGTAAGGTGAGTATTGTCTTGGTGAAGTGCTTCACATGTGACCTTGGAGTTATAAGCCTAAGCTACCTTATCATAGCCTTGATAATGCTCTCTAATAATGTATTCATGATCAAAGTTTAGAACAAGAAAAAAATCAAAAGCTAGATGTTTAAGTTGTTGACAAGTCTCATGAGAATGACCATAATTTTTGTGAAACCAACAAATTTTTTAAGGATCATACCAATGAGCATCATGATGAGAATGATCAAAATCTCTAGGTGAGGTTCTAGGAAAGTGTTTCCTAATCTCAGCTAGGGAAAGGGGTTGATGGATTTCATAATTGTTGAGTTGTGAAGGAGGAAGAGGATGCTAGAAGGGACTTCGCTTGATAGGTAGGGATAGAGCCATTTCATTGGTGCTTCCTGGTATAATAGTATTGATGGTTCTCTTATAACTGTAAGTATTAGAGACACTATCATATATAACATCATTAATTTTAGATATCGTAAGCATTTGAGTTCATTGCTTGGGTTGGGAAGGCTCAAATTGTCTTATAAGGAAATCTTAACGTTTGGGTTGATCTAAGGCTTCCTCCAATAATTTTGGATAAAGAGTCTAGATTATATATTGTGATTTGACATTTAGTGCATTAGTGAAAAGGTGGAAGAGGTTGTCTTCTATCATATTGTGCTTAATTTTTTTGGCTAAAGCTTTCCAACACTTAATAAAGGTTTGGGCAGTCTCATTCTCTACTTATTTGCAATTGATAAAGTGAGCTAAGTTGTTTTTGGGAAAATATTTGGATTGAAACTCTTAGACCAACACATCAACTAAGTCTTCTAAGCTAGAAATGGAATTAGATTTTAGTTGATTTTACCATTCTAAAACATCATTGGAAAAGGTTTTGGCAATTAGTTTGAGAACTGCAAAGGTGTTGAGATTAGTCTTGTCTTTATAAAAGGTTATCAAAGGCATCTAAAGGTAAAGCTAGATCAGTGTATCCACTGGATATCATAGGAGTGATACCACCTATGTCAATGCAAGCAATGTAAGCAAGTACCCTTTTTAAACTATTAGGGGTAACTGCAATGCAAGCAATATGAGAAAAACAATAATTATAAACTAAAAATAACATTTATTAACTTCCAAAATCTATACATAAAACATCGAACATTAATTAATAAAGAAAACATTACCTACCGAGGTGGAGGTATTGAGTGTCAAGCTTAAGTGATTTTCCAGATAAATTTTATCTTCGTCAATCAAAAAAGCTTTTGTTATTATAGGTTCCACATTTATATGTGGCATCCCTGTCAAGTAGTGTATGTCTAAAGGCAGGGTGCCAAAATTAATAGTCTGCAAGCCAAGGGTACAAGTAAACTCTCTGATAGCAATTTGTAATTGGACACGAGAATGTTGAGAAAATTCATGTCTGTCTCATACTGGGGCATGTAAACAAGGCCTCTAAAACAACATTTGTCTATCCACTTATTGTAAGTGTCCTTATCTTCTAGCAACGTCAATATTTTCGAGCAAATTAGATTTATGTAGATAATTTTTTGAATGGGGGCAGAGGATATGGGGTGGGAAGCCATTTTTAAGATTGAGTGCTAAGGATGAGAGATTACTTTAGGAAGAAAGATTGATGTTTGAACTTAGTAGATGATGAAAATGAGCACACACAAGGGTCTAGGGATATTTATAAGCATTTATATTGGACAACGACTGCATTTTTCCAAATGGCAGGCATATTTATTAGACAATGACCATAGTCCCTGGACATCGACCATAGGGCCTGGATGGCAACCACAAGGCCTAGACGATGACTACATGGCTAGACAATGACCACAATCCCTGGATGACGACAATAGGGGCTAGACGGTGCCCACAATCCCTAGACGGTGGCACAGGGTCTAGACAACGACCATAGGTCTAGATGGTGACCACAAGCCCTAAACAATGACCACATGGTCTAGACGGTAACCACAAGGCCTAGATGGTAACCATAGGGCCTTGACAATGACAATAAGATCTAAATGACATCAAATAGTCTACATACTCTGGTCAGTGTCTGCAATGTCTAGACAATAGGCATTATACTTTTAAAAGATATCTAAATGTTGTGGTCGGGTGACGCGTAGGGTTTGCCTTCACGACGAAATGACTTTTCCTTTAATTCACCAGGAATTCAAAACATACTTTTCAATATTTACCAAAATTTTACATAGAGATTTTTCCTAGGGGCCTTTAAGAAAACCCAGTTGTGCACCTTTTAGCTCTGTCTTGCTTATCCAATCTCATTCCCATACTTAGATTGGATCTCACCCCTTAGCTTCATTAAGTTTAATCATGCTTATTTTCTTTGTTTGCATAGTTAAATTGCTTCATGTTTACATATATGAGGAATCAATCCAATCTGCAATGGTGTATCATCTTTTTAATTTGTTTCTTTTATTCCCCTTTTCTTTTATACATCAGAGAGATATAAAACCGTCTCACTTCGATATTAATTCCATGCTAGTAGAACTTCTCATATTATGATTGATTATATTGGCATCTTAGATATCAAACATATTAGATCACTAACAATTTCTCTTATCTTTCTTTTCTAATAATTCTCTTCTTTTACAATTAGTTTTGCCTTGTTGATACAATTAGTTTTACCGTGTTGATACATATTTGATGTTTGGAAACATGGGAGTGTTATGTTAATACATAAGTTTAAAGCCGAGAGCTATGTATGTCTTTAGTGTGTTATTTGAGCCTTGTTTGGAGAGTCCTACTTGTTCCTTATCATTTTGGATTCGTGGGGATCCATAAACATGTAATAATCGGGGCTAAACCATATCTAAATATAACTAAAAACATATTCTATGTAATAATTGGATTAACATATGCATATGTTAATCCAATTATTCATTTTCAAAACCTATGCAACCCTACCTTGTATGGTAAGATATATTCTAAATGGGATATAACCTATAATAAGTAACTATGTTATTAATTTTATATTAATTGTAAATAATATCATTGTTATTATGAAGATCAAAGATATGTAGTTTTATTGTTTAAAGAGATTATCCAACACAGAGTTGGTTTTCTTAAAAATTGTTAACAAAACATTTTGTTTCATGATTCAATTTTAGATTTATTTCTTTAATCTCAATTTCAAAGGTACAAATATATCCATTATTCTATTAAATAATGATAAGTTGTCAGAGAAAGATATTAACAAAATTATTCTTTTGTTTGTTCTTGGGGTTGTGGTGTAAGAGTTAAAGTGGATGCATTTCCAGATTGACAATCCATGTTCAAATTCCACTAGCGTTCAGGGTGCCTATAATGAAGGATAGATTTCGCTGATTAGCAAAGTGGAGGATCTGAGACTGAAACCTTTGCTTGTATCTCAGAATGGGTGTGGGTCTGCGAATCCCACAATTAAATGTATTTAAAACTTAACTCTTATATTTTATTTCATTTTTTTCTTATAATCTCTTTTGAAATGTACTTTTCTTGGAATCCTATTACCCTATTAGGGTTCCCAATGGACCATTTAGTAACCACTAGTGGACAATTGACATTCTACATTATTTGGGTATGAGAATAATTTATCATTGTTATTGTTTTTCTTAAGATTGAATATTTCTCCACTTGATGTTTAAAGTTGACGCTCATATAAACATATTTTAAATTTTTAATCATGAAATATAACAATTTTATGAAAACTATATCAAATGAAAGAACAAATTTTGAATAGGTTGATGTTTAAATTTGATGCTTATATAAACATATTTTTAATTTTTAATCGTAAAGTATAATAATTTTTTTGAAAACCATATTAAATGAAAAACAAATTTTGAGTAGGTTGATATTTAAATTTGACACTCATATGAACAGATTTTAAAATTTTAATCTTAAAAAATAATAGAAAAAGGGATTTACAGATTTTAAAATTTTAATCTTAAAATATAATAGAAAAAGGGATTTATAGTAAGCTGTTAAAAATTCTTGAAAAAATGTGATAATTTTCATTTAGTTTCGTAAAAATTAAGATAAATAAGTTGAAACACCATCTTACCATTTGAAATGCAATATTGAAGTCTATAATTTATATATCTTCCACTCAAGTGTGGAATTTTAAGAATGGATTTCGTTTGCCAAAAGAAATCGGAACTTTTGGCGCCAGCTTCAGGTTAAGGGCCCAACCGGATTCGAACCGGTGACCTCTTGATCTGCAGTCAAATGCTCTACCACTGAGCTATAGGCCCTGAGTGGCAACACTTTTAAACATAATATTACTTATAGATATTCCAAATAAACAACTTTATCCCGCCAAACAAGGCGTCTACTTGTATATATGGCGTCCGTGAGATTCGAACCACAATTGGCTAACCCATTTAATTAATTAACTTACAACTTGTAGTCAACATTTGTCATGATTCTAATGTCCTATGAATCAATCTTTATTAGACATTTAACTAGGTTTGACAAGTTTTTTCCTTTTTTTTTTTTTTTGTTTTTACAAATTTTTTTTTTGGGGTGGGTAATGGGTTATAATTTATGACTAAAAAAATTAATTATTTCATATCTTTACATGTTAAAAGTCTTTTCTCCTCAAAATTATGGGAGTAGGAGTGGTCTTGGGGTTGCTCTCACTCTTGTTTTTAAATTTCTTTGTTCGATCTTGTTGTTTGATGTTCTTTTTACATTTGTCTGAAATTTTGATTTGGATTTAAACTCTGATCTAAATTATATCGTTTAGTTTTAGGTTCATTTAAGAAGCGCAATTCATTTCAAGTTGTGTTTCATTTTTGGTGGTCCTTCATTTGGGTTTCTATGAAACCAACTGTGAATTTCGTGGTTCTTGTTTGGTGTGGTTATCTCCTAGTTGTTCTACTAACCCTTTCGGTCGTTGGATCTTCTTTGCATTGGATGTTTCTTGATAGATCTTGAGGTCCTTTGCATATTGGACGGATCTAGTCCCATTATGAATGAATTTGGCCTTGTTTTTTCAGGGGACATTATGGTTCATTGCCTTTGTTCCGCATGGTGGTTGTTTTCTTACAAGACTTGTGGTTTGTTGCTCTTTTTTGTAGGTTTCTATTAGCGATTCTTGGTGAGCTCAACTTAGTGTCTAGACACGGGGCTTTTATTTTTCTGGGCTTTTCAAACGAGTGTGCTTTGTTTCATTTCAAATTTCTATGGATAATATGTTTTGTATTAGGTTTTTCCTCTAAATCTCAGAGTATATTAGCATTGAGTTTATTGTTTGAAAGCGATCTATGAAACATTGGATGGGAAGATTTGGCAAACATTTGTTGATGGAGTTGTTTGTTCATTGTGGCCTTGAGGTCAATCTCATCCTTTCCCCTCTGTGGTTGTTCTTTTTGTGCCTCTGTGAAGGCAGTAATTTATGGGTCTCTTGGTGGTTGATCATTAGTTTGATTGGAGAGCGCTATTTAAGGGCTTAGCTAGTCAGTGGTCTCCTCCCCTCCCCCCAAGTGCACTCGACTTCATGATGTTCATATCTTCATGGTGCCTTTTTTCTAATGACAGTTCAAGTTGTTGGCTTCAAGGCCAAGCTAGGAAGACCCTTCGTTGAGGTAGAAGTTGTTAGGTTTATTGTTTAGATCACTGACTTTTAGTTGATTTATTGTTATTTAGTTGTTTATCCATTGATAGAGATTTTTAGTTTGAGTTTAGTTTGAGAGATCATTGATATATATTTGTAAAGGTTTTGGGTCCTTAAAAAATCCCTTTTTACTATAGACTTATGTTTGTAAAATCTATTTTCAGTATTGAGTTGGGTTAGTGTCTATTTACTGATAGTTTGTTATTGGTTAGTTATCATTTCGCTATATGTTCTTGTTTATCTTAATCATTGTTAATAAGCTCTATTGAATATATTTTAAAAAAATTGTAACATTTTGGTTGACTTGTCAAAACCCTCTTATTTGATTCATAGCTCTAGTCAAAAGTGTTTATCTTCAATAAAAAAAAATTAGAATGTAGAAGCTTAAAATTTATTATAACTTATATTGTTTCACCTTATATATTTTTTAGTATTTTTATTTTTTGAATTATAGATGTTACTAATATATTCACAAAGTAAATGAACTTTAAAAGAATCACATATCTATGTACAAGTGCCATGACTCATCTTCAAGAAACATTTATCACTACTCATCCTTTAATAAAATAGGTTAGCAATTTGTGGAAAATAAGAGTTATATATAAATAATATATACAGGATGAGATCACAACCCCTAAGGTAGAAAACATGTTGTACCTAACACTAAACAATAGTTTTGTAAAAAAACATGTATGATCCTAAGCATCAAGATAAAGTTTCAAAAACATTTTGGAGATGCAAAATAACAAATATATAGATTGAACTAGAGTCGACATGGTATAAGTCTAAGCTGTCTAATAAGAAGTCACTTTTTAGAGTTGCTTAAGATGGTCCTTAGACTTAATAGTTATGTTGATGATATCAAAATCATGAGTGGATCTAATCTACTTGCAATAAGAGTGACAAAAAGATGAATTTATTG
Organism: Torreya grandis; assembly: GCA_037957365.1. Taxonomy (NCBI): domain Eukaryota; kingdom Viridiplantae; phylum Streptophyta; class Pinopsida; order Cupressales; family Taxaceae; genus Torreya; species Torreya grandis. Next base: position 2,430,158 of record JARHVA010002503.1, on the reverse strand, counting down.
AATAGATAACATATATGCATATCCATAATATAGAGTTAATAATGGTACTTCTAGATGTGAAATAGGGTCACAATTATACATGGGTTCCAAATGCGTGTAACAAGGGAGGAGATTGAGATGCCCAAAAGTGTTGTTTTATTTTTAAATTTGGTTTGTCAAAAGAAATCACATACTAGGAATAGTAGAACATTGATATGGGGCCCAGGAGGAGACCTGGTGGACAACTTGCTTAAATGGATTTAAGATGGTTATATATGGAATCAAATTGTCAATGCTAAGGCATATGATAGTGCAATGTGAAAATGAATAAGGAAAACATAGAAGAAAATTGACAACCAAAGCATAATTGTGATATAAAAGCTGTATCATGCTAAGTTTTGTACAATATCTGAGAGATCAGATATATGGTGTCTATGTACTCCCTAACTTCACTCTTCTCTACGTACTTCATGTAACCAATTACAAAGAATGGAATTATACAATTATATACAATAGAGGGATATGAATCATTAGTTGAACCATTACAAGAGTTAGAAGTAATAAATGTTGAGTGGATGAGGTCACTAACTATTATTATTGATAGAATGTGCACTACAATACTAACACTGCAAAGTTGTGTGCTAACACCAAAGAAGAGTTAGATATTTAAAATTGGAATGTATGTGCTTCCATTAATGTAAAATTTATTGATGTGAGTGTGAAAATTCCATAAAAAATACAATGAATTATGATAAAAACTAGTGACCAAGATTCTCTTAGATCCATCATCCTTCCTTGAAGAGCAATGGTTCCTGTTGCATGTCGTTGTGGTAAAAGATGTGGAATAAAATTAACAACCTCCACTTCTATAAATCATTTTACCTAGGAAGGAAATTCACATGTATTGATGATCTAGAAGAGAGGGGTATCTTATCGTAGGTCCATTTCAATTGAATGTCAATGATTTGATCAAATTCTACTAGGATATTTCAATCTAGGTCGATATCTATCTATTGGAGAGCCTTTGCCACATCTAAAATATCCAATAGAGGTGGAAAGTAATGGCACAAGATTTATGAATTGAAGACTAGATGCAACCTAAAGTAAGAAGAAACATTAAGCTCAAAAGCATTATCCCTTACTTGTTTGGTGATGGTATAGGGCTTGAACCGAAGTGGACAAAGTTTGTGATTATTTGCCCTTAGAATTAATTAAGCAATGTCAATTAACTTTAAAGTATTGTAAACTTGAAATATGATCTAGGAAGATAAATAAGGCAACCTACTATAAAATTATAGTGATATACAAAATTTACAGAAGTTGTAAATTACTAAAAATAACAACTAGGGTTGGGGTTAGAGAGATGTTCTTACAAACTAATTAATTCAAACTATGTTATTCATCTGATGACTGTGACTATCTAAAACTGCTTATTAAAACCTGAAAACATAGTGTTAATTTAAAATAGTGATTTGATATATTTTGGGAAAAGTACAAAATAATCAAATAGGGTCACAATGCGCTATTGTCTACTAATACAACTCTATCTATGTTAATTGTGCATCGAATCTACATATTTATATATGTTTGACTCTTTATGATTATTATTTGTTTCTATTCAGATCATGTTTGGATTGATAGGAAAAAATATCCTATTGTGCAAGAAATTAAATGTGGAAATAATAAGCTAAAATAATAATGAAAAAGAAAAACAAATTACACAAGTAGATTACGTGGAAACCTTGCTAAGTGCAAGAAAAAACCATGGGCAAATGGCAACTGTAGTCTTCTATTAAATTTGAAATTAACAACCTCTCCACAAAGATTCCTCTCAACACACTCCTCTCTTACAATGCTTCCAAAAAAACATTCAAACTATGCAAAGATTTACAAACAATCGATCTAGTTACAACACTACACCAAGATTTTACAAGCTTCTCTAGCTTTCAAGCATACATACTTGCTTACACTTTTTACCAAGTTTACACTTGCTCTCAAGCTTACAGACATAAAGAGAAAGTTATAAATTTATATAATACAAAGGGATAAAGAGAATAAAGGTGAAAAATAAGAGGAAGAGTAAATATGCGCCACCCTCTATGTGGCCTCACCATTCATCAATAGTGAACATTGTCCTCGTCACATGTGCTTGGTCAAAAGATGCTCCCACTTTTGACCTGAGTATCCCACCTCCATGTGACTCAAACATGTCCCTACTTCACATGTGACTCCAATCAAGCATAGTGGTCAATGTCCCTACAGCCCATGTGCACTCACATGAGTCAAAAGATGCCTCAATCATATTTTTGAATCCAATGAAAAAGGGCCCATAGACAAATGAACCCCACAAGCACATGGGTGAAGACGCTTGTTCCCCACATGCTTCCAAAGGTCACCCATCATGAAATCATTCCCCATTTCTCTATCTTAATATTTTAATAAATAAAATATTCCACATGGACCATGCCACATCACCAAGGTACCACTTCATAGGCATAGTCACTACCAACTCACATTGCCACCAAATCATCACAGTCACTGCCAACTCACCTAAGTGAATAGTAACTACCACCTCATCAACACAATCACAACCAACTCACTTATGTGAATATTAACTGCCACCTCATCACATGAATAGTGGCCATGAATAGTGTCATGTGAATAGTGACTTCACATCCTAATAATCTCCCACTTAAAGTCAATATACATAGGCTTTTCCATACCTATGTATTCTTCCATCTAGCTGCCAACTATGCCCTCTACTGCCCTAACATAAACCCAATAGAAGTTTTGTTGCACTAATAAAAGTTCTCTGTCCTAATTGCCTTTGTCAACATCTAATGCTCCATAAAATATTACAACCCCTGAAGTGATTCTTCACTTCTCCATACAAAAACCAATCCTCCTATAGGGATTCTACCATGAACTGCTCACAACTCCCACTACTTGGAAGTATCTGGTCTAGTGCTCACCATAGCATCGTGAGGCTTCCTACTCCTGATGAATCCAATACATAAGGAAAAAAGAACATGTCTTCTCCTCCATTATACGATGCTCCTAAGAAGATAACTCACACTACAAGAAGTAGGGTACTTCCTTATTTTCCCATCCTTATGCATCTCCATCCTTGGTTTTCTCCTCATACCACCTTCATTGCATCCTTATCACTAAGCCATCACACCATTGATCATGTTGGGGCCAACATACAATGTGTCGTCAACACATATAACAACAACCTATGCTAAACACTTTGGCTCTCCATGAAGGTACCACTGCACTCCCATCCACACGTCTACTTTAGCTTGTATAATCTTCTTACAAACCATCAACTCTTTACCTCATCCTTATAGCCCTCTGGCTACTCTATCTTTTCTATAGAGATCATGTAGAAATAAATCTTCTCAAAATTTTAAAAAAAACTAGTGCACATAACACTCTTGATAGTAGTAAAGAAAGAAGATGACATAGAAGTCAATACAAGACTTCTCATAGCTTCTATCAACTGTACCCAAACATGGTACAAATGGACCAATCACAACTCCAAGGAAGTCATAGTGATACTCAGTGTATCAATGCACCTATCGAGTTTTTGATCCTAAAAAATATATCCAAAATGCATCATGCTCTATCACATGTCCAAACACATGGTCTTCTCCTTCTGAGAACACTAGGTCTCACTTTGTCTTCTTCATTTTATATTTACACTAATTCAAATAGGTGCAACGTTAGGTCTCTATTATACCTCCTCCTTTTCATGTATTTTCCTATCATATACAACATCTCAGCTAACAACATGTGGTTAATAGGATATCACATCATACAACCCCATTTCTTTGTTGCTAAGAACTACAATTGCTTGATTTCAAATCAAGCCTAGACTTCGACTTGTGATTTAAACTTCACCCTCTTACAGGGCTTGCTTACAACTAGCATCACATCACCCTGAGAAATCTATGATGTTGTTGAATCTTCTCACAATCAATACAAGGAGCCATAAGATTCTCCTTTTGCCACCACTAGGGTTCCTTTGGAAATTTTGCATTTACCATTCCCAAAGGTACAATACCCTAGCTCATCTATCCTCTTGATGGACATCAAATTCTTCTTCAACACAGGAACATTATAAATATCTTTCAACATTCTAATTGTACCATCATGCAGTCTGATCCTTATATCCCCTCTTCCCACAATCTCTAATGGATGATCATCATCCATATAGATAGACTCTCCACTACATGGTTGGTAACCCATGAACCAATCTCTAAGTGGAAACATGTGAAAAGATGCACTTGAGTCCAACACCCATGCATTGTCACTTAATCTACTACTATTGAAGCAAAAATCCTCATTTGTTATCTCTTCCTTTGAATCTGCTATGTTGGCCTTGATTGAAGGTGGATTCTGATTTCCATCTTTATCCTCATTCTTCAAATGCTAGTAATCCTTTTGCAAGTGTCCTAGATTTACATAATGCCAACATGTGGTCTTCCACTTGGGTCCTCTAGACTTTGATCTAAACGGTGATCTCCCTTATGTGCTCTTCTCACTAGATCTCCCTTTCATTGTTAAAGCTTCATTACTTGAGTATGCACCAGAAGACATTCTTCTCATCTCCTCTCCAAGCAATGCTACAACCACATCATCAAACTTAAGAGCTCTAGATGATGAATTATTGATGGTCATCACCACATGATCCCAATTATCTGGGAGTGAACACAACAAGATGATCGCCTTTTCTTCATCCTCCATCTTCACATTGATGGATAATATTATCAGAGTTATCTCAGAATCTGGATAATGTGAATGCAATGGAGACGTGATCACACGAGATGAAGCTAGTGCACATCACATAGATGCTAAAGCAATTTGAAATTATACAAGGAGATAAATTGCAAAATACAAATAGGAGAAAACCCAATATTTGATTAACTTAAGATGGCCAAAGTGAAGAATACATATAGGAGAGCATGTAAGTAACTCTTCCACAAAAGGTGGTCAAAGCACCCCAAGAATAAATTGTAACTCCTCCATGAAAGGTGGTGAAAAGGTGCTAAGAATAGAGAAGTAACTCCCATACCCGGAATAGCCAGTCAAAGGAGTTACTTATGACATTCTTATGACACCTATGACACATCTATGACACACATCTCCACATAAGCTAGCATATCCCACGAATGTAGGAAAACTCCATGTATGCACAAATATATAATATTCCCTAATTAAATAATAGGGAAAAATAAAAACCTACACTAACACCCCCCCATAAGCACAGCTTAGGTGGGCAGTGTGGAAATATAAAATGGGTCCTGACAACTAGGCCTGATGAGGTACCCATGTACAAATGTAATCTCCCATAAGATAGAGAAAATGAGAAAAACCATAGGAAAAAACTCCCCCCCAAAAGAGAGACATAAAAGAAATGACGAGGCTAGTGCCCCCCCCGAAGATGATGCTGCTGCAGATGTGGACTGTACCCCAAGAAGAGCTCGTAGATGAATGAACTTGATCTCGGTGAAAGGTTTGGTGAAGATGTCTGCAACTTGCTCCAATGACTAGTAAAATATCAAGTCAATGATCTGACTATGAATAAGCTCTTGAATGAAATGCATGTGAATATCTATGTGCTTGGTCCGCTGGTGTTAAACTAGATTCTTGTAAATCTGAATGGTACTCTGGTTGTCACAATAAATGATGGTGGGCTGCCTAATAGGAATGCCAAACTTAGAAAGTATCCCCTGAAGCCAAATAGCCTCAGTAGCTGCATTAACAGCTCCCCTATACTCTGCCTCTGTGGATGATATAGCAATAACATTTTACTTCTTGCTAGATCAACTGATAGGACCTAAACCTAGAGAGAAACTGTAACCAGAAGTAGACTTGCGAGTCTATGAATCACCAGCCCAGTCTAAATTTGAATATCCAACCAAGTCAACCTCTATGCCAAATCTGTAATGAATCCCGTATCTATGTGAACCCTGTATGTAACGCAAGATCCTCTTAGCTGCTTTCCAATGCAACTCATGAGGTTCCTATATAAATCTGGAGACAATTCCCACTGCATATGATATGTCAGGCCTAGTGTGAGTCAAGTAGATGAGACTACCAACAAGTTGTCGATACCGAGTGGCATCAACCAATGGTGAAGAACCGTCAGCCTCAAGCTTGACTCCTGATAGAAAGGGAGTCGGAGATGGCTTGCAATTAGCCATATAAAACTGAGCCAATAAGTCAAGAACATACTTAGACTATGCAAGAGAAATCCCTGAATCTGACTGTGAGATCTTGATGCCAAGAAAGTAGTGCAACAAACCCAATTCTATCAGGTCAAATCTATCCTAGAGAGATGCCTTCATCGCTGTAATAGCCGATGAAGAAATCTCGGTGATCAAAAGGTCATCAACATATAGAACCAAAATCAAGAGTGAATCATCCTGCTGCAAGATGTAGACATTGGGGTCAGAATGGCACCTAGTGAAACCCACTATGAGAAGGAAGGAATCCATCTTGGCATACCAAGCCCAAGGGGCCTGTTTGAGGCCATAGATAGATTTCCTAAGTCTGCATACTAAGGAAGAATCTTGAACAAATCCTGGTGGCTTCTTCATGTAGATCTCCTCTTCTAGGTCTACGTGAAGAAAGACACTCTTCACATCTATTTGGTACACATCCCAACCATGTGTTGCGATAATAGCCAAGGTGAGTCAGATAGAAGTCATCTTTGCAATGGGTGCAAAGGTCTCTGAGTAGTCAATGCCTGCCGCCTATGAGAAACCCTTGGCGACCATTTGCGTCTTGTACTTATCAACTGACCCATCTGCTGCAAAATTGGTCTGAAATATCCACCTACATCGAACCATCTTCCTTCCCTTAGGAAGTGAAGTCAAGTCCCAAGTGTGATTTTTGATTAAGAATATTCTTCCTCCATAACACTATCCCACTCAGGTACTCCCAATGCCTCTCAAAAAGTTTGTGGATCTAAAACTGAAGCAAATAAGGCATGTGGATCTCTCTAATAATCCCCTCTAGTGCATCTATCATCTATAGGATCTCCTACCCAAGTGCCAGCACTCTCAAGTGTCTGTTTGGCCCAAAGTGGCTCAAAAGTGGGTGAGTCAGGTGCTAACTCCTCATCCTTTGACTGACTAGAAGTGGATGACTCTGCATCACTGTCCTCGCTGTCTGAACTCGAAGAAGAAAAATATGTCTCTGGCTCAGGAACTTGCTGTGACTGATCTAAATCTGAGGAATCATCATGAAGAAGTAGATCCAATGAGAGAGAATAAGTGCCAAGTGTTGAGTCTCTAGGACTCTCTTGAAAGTGGACACTTCTCTCAATGAACAACTCATGAGTGGTCGGATCTAGAAGGCGATACCCCTTAACACCATCTAGATATCCTACAAAGATGCAAGGCTTGGACTGACGTTCCATAGCTTTGCATTTCTTCTTCGATATGCAGGCCATGGCTGGGGATCTGAAAACCCTAAGGTGCTCAACATCAAGTTTCCTTTTATGCCAAGCTTCAAAGGGTGTTATCCCTTTTAAAGCTTTGTGAGGAACCCTGTTTTGAATGTAGCAAGCAAATTGATGGCTTCAGCCTAATACTGTGGTGCTAAGGATTTGGAGTGAATCATACAGCTACCCATCTCTTTCAAGAACCTATTTTTGCATTCTGCAACCCCATTCTGTGAAGAAATGTAAGTGACTGTGTGTTGCAAATCAATCCCCTCTGTGGTGCAAAATTGCTCAAAGTTGTTGCTAACATACTCCCCTCCATTATCAGTTTGAAGAACCTTGATGGATTTCTCACTTTGTTTCTTAACAAGAGCCTTGAAATCTAGAAAATTTTCAAATACTTCAGACTTTTGTTTGAGAAAATATATCCAAGTGTACCTAGAGAAATCATCAATGAAAGTGAGGATGTACTTGGCCCTTGTGAAAGATGGTTTGAGAAAGGGTCCTGATACATCACTGTGGACTAACTCCAAAGGTTGTGAATCCATCCAAGCCTTGCCTTTATCAAATTTTGCTTCGGGATGCTTCCCAAGGGAGCACCCCTTGCAAAGTCCTTTTGAGAATTGGACACGAGGCAAGCAAATGACCATGTCATGTTTGCAAAGTTGCTCAAGGTAGCGGTAGTTAAGGTGGCCAAACCGCTCATGCCATAATTTGCTAACTCGATTTGAATGAGTCAGCAATGTTGTTGGAGAAGAATCAGGTGCAAAATGTGAGAAGGTGTATAACCTTGCTTGGTGATCTGCCCTACCCGCTGCCACGTAGTATCACTATGCAACTCCCTGATAGCCACTGAATTTGGTGAAAACTCAACTCTCATGCCCCGACCAATGTGAGTGATTTGGTACACTGATAGGAGATTGGTTGAAAGAGAAGGAACACTTAAAACATTATTGAATGTTCCTCCTTCCATTTCAACTGACCCTCTCCCTGCAATAGAAACTGATGTGTCATCACCCAAACTAATTGAAGTCATGTTACAAGGCTCTAAAGATGAAAACTCAACTAGGGAAGAGCCCATGTGGTGAGAAGCACCCGAGTCAATGACCCATGAAGATGTAGAAGCTGGTGTAGCTACAAGGGCCTTGCCCTTTTATTTTTCCTTACCCTTGCCTTTTGCCTTAGTATAATCTTGGGTAGATGAATTCTGCTTGATAGACTCAGGAACACCTATGTTGTGCTTCTCTAAAAGATGAGTTAGGTGATCTATTTATTTCTTCATGCATTTGTGTTCATCATGCCCTGTCTTCTTATAATAGGTACACTTAACCTTCTCCTTCTTAGGCTTAGCATTGGAAGAGAAAGACTCAGTGTTGTTTTTGGTAGGATTGTTTTCTTTCTTCTTCTCCTGGTCCTGGTCCTTGTTCTTTTTCTTCTTCTCCTTTGTTGAAGTCTTATCCTTACCATTTACAGCTATCAAATCTTTGGGTTGAGTAGACTTCATTGTGCCCATTTGAATTAGCTTATCTTTCTCCCTAGTCAAGTCGGCAATGAATGAATCCAAAGAAGACATTTTCCATGTAGTGCCAAGGGCACTTTTTGTGGCATGGAAAGTGGAGACAAAGACTGAATAGCTTGGACCTAACTTTGAGAGAATAGAAATGATGAGTTGATCATCTTTCTTCTCTATCTCGCATTCTTTCAATTGCAATCTAAGGGCCTTAAACTTAGTGAATAAAGTCCTGTAGGGTGTCAAAGTTGCTAGGACTTAGACTTATGAGTTCATTTTTGAGCTCATGACCTCTCATCTCATCAAGCTTCCCAAATAAGGTTTCTAGGGTGTCCCATATGTCTTTGGGAGTCTTGGAGGTTTCTAAATGGAAAATAATTTCTGGAGACATGGACAAGCTCAATAATTCATAGGTTTCATCACTACGGTTGTCCAACTTGACCTTTTCAGCATCAGTGCTGGGTTCAACTTCAGTACCCATGGTGATCCTATACAACCCTTTACTTCTAAGAATGATTGACATTTTAACCTTCCATTCATGATAGCTGAAGGGTGTTAGGAGTTTAAGTTGAAAAGAATCTATTTTAAGCCGAATTTAGGTGAAGTTGTGTTGATTTCAAGTTGTGAAATTATGCAAAAAGGAGAATGAAAGCAAAGATTGCAAGTGCTAAAAAGCAATCACACCCCCCTGAAATGTTGAGCTCCCCCAAATATGCAAGTTCACACTTAAAAGACGTCGTACTCAGCCGAAAATTCATCTTAGAGCAATTTGTGCAAGTCAAGTTAATAACCCAAGCAAATAAGACATTGGACTCAACTGAAAATGCGTCTCGGGAGACCCAAATTTTTGGCACTTTTTAAAGTTGTGAATTTTTGACAATTATCTAGCCTAAGTTGTAGAAAATTGAAAACTAAGCACTTTTACAAAAGATGGAACTCGAATCTGAGCTACCGTTTGCAAGATTTTAAAGTTTTAATTTCTCGTAAACTAGTAATTTTGCAAAAAAATAGCACTAAAACATTAAAAAAATGCCTATTTTGAGAGAGAAAGTGGCCTTCCAACCACTCGTTGGACCCGACATGGAGCAAGAAATCCAAAAGAGGTCTTTGTGAGGGGGAATTGGCCTCCTGCCAACCTGGGCCTCACCCTTTGTCTTCGTAGGTCGAAGATACAAGTTTTTAAAACCTTTAAACTGCTTTTTTAAATGCTAATTTTCCAATTTGACTTTAATTCAAAAAATCAAATAACTGATTTATGAATAAAAGATTAGAATAATTATGAAGAAATTAGACAAAAGCATATTTGACCAATTTTGCTCCTTTTAAAAAGATTTTCAACTCACTTGTTTTTCAGCGTACTAAATGACACAAATTTTCTAGCTGCAGTCCGAAAACAACACTTTTGCAGCAAAAAAGATGACACCAAGGTGGGATAAAGAGTCCCCAAGTCACTCAGAATGTGCAGATTTGATGCAAGGAGCAGAAATGTGATGCCAAATTGTTGGGAAAAGACTTTTTGCTGCTGCTGACAGCGCCAAGCTATTGGAGAAAAATTCCTGATGGTTGTAAAAGGACGCCAAGTGCAGCTGGTCAGACCTCAATGCAAGAGAGCAGCAAAAACATCAATGCCTCCCTTTACCAGACAATCTCAGAGTAGCAAAAACCAATGCCAAGTACAGATCTGGAAGAAAGAAAGTTTAGCCAAATGTGCAAAGATCTTTTTTTTTTTGCAGAACGACAAAAAAAGAATTCCACCGCCTTTGCTGACGCCACAACAGATCTATACAAGATGTCTCGACAAATTTCAACACATATATCTAAAGGGTAGATCTGAATGAAACTCAACAGAAGTAATTTTTATTTTTTTAACAGGGTTCTGTATGGATTTGCATGAGTTTTCAAGAAACTCGACCAAAACTCTCAAATACAACTGAGTTAAACAAAAAAATACGAAGAAAGCAAAGTAAGAATTTTAGAATAAACTGATAGCATAACCAGACACACGATTATTGGGGTGGCTCTGATACCATATCGGAGTTGTCTCAGAATCTGGATAATGCAAATGCAATGGAGACGTGATCACACGAGATGAAGCTAGTGCACATCACATAGATGCTAAAGCAATTTGAAATTATACAAGGAGATAAATTGCACAAGACAAATAGGAGAAAACCCAATATTTGATTAACTTAAGATGGCCAAAGTGAAGAATACATATAGGAGAGCACGTAAGTAACTCCTCCACAAAAGGTGGTCAAAGCACTCCAAGAATAAACTGTAACTCCTCCATGAAAGGTGGTGACAAGGTGCTAAGAATAGAGAAGTAACTCCTATACCTGGAATAGCCGATCAAAGGAGTTACTTATGACACCTATGACACATCTATGACACACATCTCCACATAAGCTAGCATATCCCACAAATGTAGGAAAACTCCATGTATGCACAAATATATAATATTCCCTAATTAAATAATAGGGAAAAATAAAAACCTACACTAACAACTATCTTGTTGACAACAGTGTTGAAGTCATTCACCAAGAGATCCTCCACCTTCAACTTCCACATGGAGAAATTTATGCCATTAAATTTCTCTACTTTGAATCTGGTTACTCTTCATGTCATTGTATTAGCTCCCACTTACACACAACAACCTTTCAATAGAAAACACTCAAACAATAGTTTTTCACCAAAGCTCTTATACCAGATGTAAAAAAATATATCCTACTATGCTAGAAATTAAATGAGTAAAGAACAAGTGAAAATAACAATGATAGAGAAAAAACATTACACAAGTATATTAAGTGGAAACATTTTTAAGTGCAAGGAAAAACCATGAGCAAATGGAAGTTCTAGTCTTATATTAACTTCAAAATCAAAAACCTCTCCACAAAGTTTCCTCTCAAAACACTCCTCTCTTACAATGATTACACACAAACATTCAAACTATGCAAAGATTTCTAAATAATCAAGCTAGTTACTGTCAGGATCTAACAAGAACAATTGATTAATGTTGTGCAAGCAACTAAACACGAAATTAATCAAAAGTAATAAGTAACTAGAAACTAGAATCAGCAAAGAACATGAGATACAAGAAACAATGAAAACTTGTATTAAATTCTTCCAGAAGGAAATACAATTGAAGAAATCTCTCTTTCTTCCACACCTCTCAGATGTATAGATCTCTTTCCCTCAAGAGTTCTCTCTCACAATTAAAAACACAATTCAACTACTTGAATTGTCTGTTACTCATAATTACAAGCTATGAAGATCTATTCTTATTATATAAGATTAGGGATCATGAGCTATGCATTTCAACCATTAGATACACCTCATAATCAAAGGTTCAAAATAGTCCTGCCAAAAATAGAAACGTAGACTTACAACTAACAATTCAACTTATCATGCAAACAATCCGTTCGTCTCACGAAAATAGAATTTTGGAATGCACAGGTGATCCACGTCGATCCCTGTCAGTCTGCACATGACCGACGTCAGCTGATCCATAACCGACGTCGGCAGCCTTCAGTTGATCCATGACCGACGTCGGTGACTGTGTAATACAACAACCTTTGCATTCGCTCATTGGTGAAGCTTTTAGCTCCACACCTTAACAATCTCTCACTTGGAGATAAACAACTGCACCGGTACCTGTACAACATCTTCTAGCTTCTCTATCTTCAAGCTCAATCTTGAAGACCAACAAAAGTTGAATGAAGATTCAACTTCTCCTTTGTTACCGGCTTTGTTAACATATCAACAGGGTTCTTATTTTTATGGATCTTTTTCAGCTTCAACTCACCATCCTCCAATACCTGTCTAATGAAGTGGTACCTAAGCTATATATGTTTGGTTCTTGAATGCAAGGCTGAGTTTTTAGCCAAATGAATTGCACTTTGACTATCACTATATAATCTGCAACTCTCTTGCTCTTTTCCCAACTCTTCCATGAACCGTGTCATCCATATCATCTTTTTGCTAGCCTCTGTGACTGCAATGTATTCTTCCTCTTTAGTAGACAAGGCAACAACCTTCTACAATTTTGAAATCCATCTAACTGCCATTCCACCAACAGTGAAAACATATCATGTGGTGCTCCTCCTGCCATCTAAGTCACCTGCCATATCCACATCTACATATCCATGTAGAGAAGTGTTTGACCCTCCATAGCATAAATGCCTACTGCTGGTCCCTCTCAAATATCTGAGAATCCACTGAACTGCTTTCCAGTGTTCCTTCCCTGGATTGGCCATAAACTTACTGACAACTCCCACTGCTTGGGCAATATCCGGTCTAGTACATACCATTGCATACATTAAGCTCTCAACTGCAAAAACATATAGAACTCTACTCATGTACTCTACCTCATCATGTGAATTATGACACTAATCTTTGCTCAGCTTGAAGTGTCCAGCCATAGGTGTACTTACCAGTTTTGCATCCTGCATATTAAACCTCTCCAACACCTTGTTCACATAATCCTCTTGAGACAAAATCAACCTGTGATTTTTTTTGTCTCTCTTAATACTCATGCCAAGAATTTTGTTTGTTGCTCCTAAATCCTTCATGGCAAATGTGTGAGCTAATTTTTCCTTAAGCTCAAAAATATCCTACATGTGTGAACTTGCAACTAGCATATCATCTACATACAACAATAGAATAATATATCTACCATTATCCAATCTCTTAAAATACACACAATGGTCAGATTGACATCTACTGTAGCCATGCTCAGTCATAAACCTGTCAAATTTCAAATACCATTGTCTAGGAGCTTGCTTAAGACCATATAAGTTTTTCTTCAACCTGCACACAAGCTTCTCCTTACCTTTGACCTCAAAACCCTCCGGCTGATCCATATATATTTCTTCATCCAAATCTCCATGAAGAAACACTGTCTTAACATTAAGCTGCTTAAGATGCAAATCCTCAATAGCAACTAAAGACAATACAGTCCAAATAGAAGTCATTTTTACTACAAGAAAAAAAATTTCATCAAAATCAATACCTGGTTTCTATGCAAATCCTTTTATTACCAACTTGGCCTTATGTCTCATCTGTCCATTCTCACATTCTTTTAACTTGTAAACCATTTGTTTTTCAGTGCTCTCTTTCCAGCTGGCAACTCAACCAAATCCCACGTTTGGTTCTCTTTCAAGGAATCAATCTCCTCATTCATGCCAAGCTCCCACTATTTTCAGGTTTCTACCTGCATTGCTTCATCAAAACTCTCTGATTCTCCACTATCAGTGAGCAATAAGTAGAATAATGAAGGAGAATATCGAATTGGAGGTTTACTGACCCTTTCTGACCTCCTCCTGGGCGTTTGAGACTCATTTTTTGCTTGCTGTCCACCCAAATTCTCTGTCAGTGATCGATCTCGATCATTTCCAAGCCTGTACCTGATCGACGTCGGTTCCTATCTGACCGACGTCAGTCACTGTCTGACCAACATCGGTTCCTGTTCAGCCTGTTTGACTGATGTTAGTTCCTTCCTGACCGACATCAGTGTCTATTTTTTTCTGGAAGTGATTTCTCGTGAGCTCATTTTGGATCACAATCTCGTCTAAATCTCTATTGCCCTGCTCAGAGTCTTTCAACTTCTTGAAATGATCACTGTACATCACCTTCTCATTGAAAACAACATCACGGCTTCTAATTATTTTGTTAGTTCCTAGATTCCACAATCAAAATCTGAAATCTTCAGAGCCATAACCAATAAAAGTACACCTCATAGACTTAGCATCTAGCTTCTTTCTATTTTCTTTATCAACGTGTACAAAAGCTTCAAAACCAAAAACTCTAACAAATGAAAGATCTAACTTTTTACCTATCCAAGCCTCTTATGGAATTTCACCATCTAGAGCAGTAGAGGGTCCTTTGTTAATCAGGAAAATCGCAGTGTCTACAGCTTCTGTCCAAAACTGTAAGGGCAAACCAGCATGCAATCTCATACTCTGTGCACGCTCTAATATTATTTTGTTCATCCTTTCAGCAACTCCATTTTGTTGAGGTGTCCTTGAAACCGTCCTTTCCCTGCGTATTCCATACATGAAACAATAACTTCTGAACTTATTGCCGCAGTACTCACCACCATTGTCAGATCTAAGGCACTTCAATCTCAAACCTGTTTCATTCTCAACCAAAGCTTTCCAATTCCTAAATGTGTCAAAAATATCAGATTTCTTCTTTATGCAATAAACCCATACCTTTCTTGTAGCATCATCAATGAAAGCAACATAATACTATGATCTTTCAATAGAAGCTACCTGAGCTGGTCCCCACATGTCTATGTGAACAAGCTCCAACTTATGCTTCCTCTTTGTTGACCCAGTTTTGATAAATCTTACTCTCTTCTGTTTTCCAAAAACACAATGCTCACAGAAACCTAGATCCATGCTTTTCAAATCTGAAAGCTTACCTTTTGACTTAAGAATTTTCATTCCCTTCTCACTCATGTGGCCGAGCCTACAGTGCCACAACTTTGCATCCACATCTGAAGTAGATAATACAAAAGGAGAATAATCAGTAATATAATTACATAAATAGAGAGTACCTACTCTCTTACCTCTGACTAATACAAGTGCTCCCTTGGTAACCTTCCAAGATTCAGCTGTGAGAGTTACCGTGCAACCTTCATCACCCAACTTTCCTACAGAAATTAGATTCTGCTTCAGGGCTGGGACATGCATGACATCCTTCAACACCCATGTGTTGCCATTCTGCAATTTCCGCTGCACTTTTTCTTTGCCAACAATTTTACAAGGCTCATCATCACCTAAATAAACTTTTCCAAAATCTCTTTGGACATAATCATTGAAAAATTCTCTATTTGGGGTAGCATGGAAAGAGGCCCCAGAATCTAAAACCCAAGATTCTATTTTATTATGCAAAGAAAGTGAAAGAGCATCTTGTGCAACAATACCTGTAACTTTTGCTTCTTCATTACTTTCATGCTGATTCTCTTCATTAGCCTTCAACCAGTAATCTTTCTTTACATGTCCTTTCTTTCCACAATTCCAGCAGGTTAATTTTCTTTTTCCATTTCTAGATTTGGATCTATTGCTCATCTTTGACTTAGACCTTGATTTCCCTTGCTTGCTCTTCTCTCTTTGCCTTCCCCTGCTTTCAATACTTAAAACATTACCTGATGTTTTTCCTGTGCTTTTTCTGCGAGTTTCTTCATTCAAGATTACACTAACAACATCATCTACTTTCAAGATATTTGTAGCAGATGCAATATTACTAACTACCATTACCAAACTATGCCAACTTTCTGGTAAAGAGCATAAGATTAAAAGAGCCTTAATTTCATCATCAAAAACTATTTTGACTGAATTTAATTGATTTACAATTCCATGGAAATCATTAAGATGATTAGATACAGATCCACCTTCTTGCATTTGCAAATTAAATAATTGCTTCATAAAATATATCTTATTTCAAGCTGAGGGATTTTCATATAAATTTGCTAAAGTATCCATTAACTCTACTGTTGTCTTTGTCTTTGATAAATTAGAAATCACAAAAGATGCCAGACTCAATCTTATAGATCCAAGAGCCTTTCTATCAAGAACATTCCATTCTTCATCTTCCATATCTGTGGGTTTTCTATCAACTCCACCCAACGGTAAATATAGATCTTTCTGATATAGATAATCTTCTATCTGCATTCTCCATAATTGGTAATTCTTGCCATTAAACTTCACCATTCTCAGTTTACTTTCTTCTGCCATTGCTTCTCTCACTCAAACAGAAACCCTTGTGAGTGACCTGTAATCAACAAACACTAACCAGATCTGAAACACCTGTTAGTCAACCTGAGCTCTGATACCACTTGTTAGGATCTAACAAGAACAATTGATTACTGTTGTGCAAGCAACTAAACACAAAATTAATCAGAAGTAATAAGTAACTAGAAACTAGAATCAACAAAGAACATGAGATACAAGAAATAATGAAAACTTGTATTAAACTCTTTCAGAAGGAAATACAATTGAAAAAATCTCTCTTTCTTTCACACCTCTCATATGTACAGATCTCTTTCCCTCAAGAGTTCTCTCTCACAGTTATAAACACAATTCAGCTACTTGAATTGTTTGTTACTCATAATTACAAGCTATGAAGATCTATCCCTATTATATAAGATTAGGGATCATGAGCTATGCATTCTCAAAGGTTCAAAACAGTCATGCCAAAAGTAGAAACGCGGACTTACAACCAACAGTTCAACTTATCATGCAAACAATTCGTTCATCCCATGAAAATAGAATTTTGGAATGCATAGGTGACCGACGTCGGTCCCTGTCAGTCTGCACATGACTGACATCAACCGATCCATAACCGACGTCGACAGCCTTCAGTCGATTCATGACCAACGTCAGTGACTATGTAATACAACAACCTTTGCATTCGCTCATTGATGAAGCTTTTAGCTCCACACCTTAACAGTTAGAACACTACATCAGGCTTCTACAAGCTTCTCTAGCTTTCAAGCTTACACTTTCTACCAAGCTTACACTTGCTCTCAAGCTTATATACATAAAGAGGGAGTTATACATTATAGAATACAAAGGGAAGAAGAGAATAAAGTTGAAAAATAAGAGGAAGAATAAAAATGCACCATCCTCCATGTGGGCTCACCATTCATCAATAGTGAACATTGTCCCCCTCATATGTGCTTGGTCAAAAGATGCTCCCATTTTTGACCTAAGGATCCCACATCCATATGAATCAAACATATTATCCCTACTTCACATGTGACTCCAATCAAGCATAGTGTTCAATGTACCTAAAACCCATGTGCACTCACATGATTAAAAATATGCCTCGATCATCTTTTTGACTCCAACCAAAAAGGACCCTTAGACAAATGCACCCCACAAGCACATAGGTGAAGATGCTTGTTCCCCACATGTTTCCAAAGGTCACCCATCATGAAATGGCACCCCATTTCTCTCTCCTAATATTTTAATCAATAAAATATTCCAAATGGACCATGCCACATCACCAAGGTACCACCTCATAGGCATAATCACTGCCAACTCACACTAACACCTCATCAACACAATCACCACCAACTCACCGCTTTGAATAGTAACTACCACCTCATCACATGAATAGTGGCCATGAATAGTGACTCATGAATAGTGTCATGTTAATAGTGACTTCACATCCTAACATAAATATGTGGATCATTTTTAAAATAAAAACCCTAATTTGCACAAGGATATAAACAAGATCAAATTCCTAGAGAAAAAAAGTGGGGAAGTGGGATATGGCTGAGTTATCCTTTTAAAACCCCTTGTTGATTGAGTGTTTCCTACTTGGTCTGAATGGACCTCAGACTAATGTAGTTTGCCCTTTGGGGAAGATCATATAATGCTTGATAAAGGATGGCCTCAACTTACATGAAAATAATTTTAACCTAGCCAATTACTATATTATTGAAACATAATTGAAGGAGGGATTATTTATAAATAGATAGATGCTTTTGAAATTGCTTTTGCAAGAGAGTGCTAGATAGAGTAACTATGAGTTTCAAGTGAGACACTTGATGTGCTATTATAGGGTAATATTTAAATTATCTTCGATAACTAACTTATTTTTTTGTGTGAGAAAGCCATTAGGAAGTGTGTCATTTTAAAAAGCTAGCCGTTAGAACATTATAAACAAGTATGCACTAGTGGACAAGTGCGCAATGTGTATTTGTGTGCCTAATGCACACATATCTATAATGGACAAAGGCTTATGAAAATGGACTGACAATAAAGTATATATTGATTAGGGATGAATAAGAATAAATTAGGGAAGTCTGGAAGATGTTTTTAGTTATTGCAATACTTTGAAGGCTTTCAATTAGATAAATGGTTATCAAAATGACAAGTTGGCCAAGCAAGGTGAAATATGTCAAGGACCATCAATGTCAAGAATTTATTGATAAAATTTATATGTCTACATTCCCCCCCTCCCTGCCTTAATTCTAGTGATGCATAAATTACTATAGTAAAATAAATGTGATACTTGAGTGTGTATACATATTTTGTCTTGTCATGGAGATTTGCATGCCCCCTTGTTGAGGAATGTGGAGAAGTTTTGAATTAAGAGTGATAAATTCTCAATTTGAAGAAACAATGTATATTCTTGAGTTGGAAATATATTTGATCCAACCCACATAACGACTCTATAATGTGTGAAGATATGGGAAACAACAAAATGGTTCACTTAGTGAAATCAAAACACTAAGCATCACAAAAATATCATGTGGTCCACTTGCTAAAATGAAAGAGAAGAGGTGGAAACCAATAGATGGATCACTAAAGTGCAACCAAGGAATGAAGCATCATTAAACTCAAATGTGGTTCACTTGTAAAATATGAATCACATTGCTATAGATGAATCTAGATTCGAACTGTAAATTCTTGAAAACTTGATATTTGATTTACAAAAGAGAAAATCTAATTTTTGCAAAGTAGTTGTTTGGTTGTGAATTCATATCATGCCCCCAATACTGTATAGAGTTCCAAATGTGATATTTTAAAAAACTATTTGAAGCCTTGTAATTGTCTTCACATAAGTGTGTCTGTGCTCAAGTAACTAAATGAGTGGAGTGCATAAGCAAGTAGACTATCCCCATAATTTGAAAATTATAATTTTTTCACATCATAAACTATCATATCTAAAAATTTATTAATTTTAAAAGCCCATTGTGATTCTCCCATTTTGATATGAGGGAGATTGCCTACAAATCACTCATCTCAAAGTAATAAAATTTTCATAAACTGAATATGTATTGAAATCTTATAGATGTAACATTGAAGCATTTGAAAAATTTGTGTATTTACTTTTCTAAATGTAAGTTTGATATAACATTGTAGTATTGAAAGAAGCATGTAAAGAACTTTCAATTTTTTACATATGTATTATAAACATAGTATGTTGAAAATTTGAAGCATTGAAGTACATAAATAATATGTGCATGATATCTATCATGCAATGTAGGTAGATAAGTAAATACATAGTAGTGCATGATAATAATCATGTCACCAGTAGCCAAATATCAAACATGTGAGCAAATTCACACAATTGCCATGTAAGAAGGCCTAGATGCCATAAACAAGGGAGATGTAAGATGTCGCAAAGAGTGTAATTTTTTTGCATATATATCACATATTGAGCCCAAAGGTTGAATACAAGGGACATGAAAATGTTGTAAAAGCATAGAAGGCTAAAGGCCATACATACAAGGCATGATTGTTGCATACAAGTAAGGTGTATTTTGATCATACACAAGGCCAAGAACTTCATACAATAAGCAAACAAGTTTGAATCATGCTGTGAAAATGAAATAAGCATATGACAACAACATATAGAAATTGAAACTAAAATAGGTTAAGAATGTGTATCTGTGTTCAATTTTAGAAAGTATAATATTCACTAAGACATATGTGAAGATATAATCAAAATATTAAAGCATGTAATTTTGTTTATCACTCAACATGGAAAAGAGGTTATGGATAAATACAACCTGGAAAATGTTCAAACAGAACATTGTGATGCCCCTAACTAAGCAAGGATATTGGATGAAAGGTTTGGCCAACACTAATACCATGTAAAAGTATGCCTTAGATTGAAACTTGGCTAATATTTGAATGTTAATTTTTTATTTGTGTCAAAACTAGGTAAGAATTCCATGTGACTATGTTGTAACTAAAAAGATAGAGAAAATATGCACATGGATAGGTGTACAATAGGGGATAAGTGTTCAATGTGCAATTATCTTCTTGCCGTGACTTTATCCAGATTGACTATATATAAAATTTTTTGATGGTCAAAGCTTGTGCTATGTACAAATATTATTTTGCATTGTGAAAATTTTCTTATTGCACACTCATATACCTTGTGAGAGGTATTATGTATTGATAAAATTCTATGTAATGAAATAAAAGATATATAACATAAGCAAATACGTATCCATCAACATGAAAAGATGCCTACAGGGCTTGCTTTTTAAATTTTTGTAAATATTATGATTTGTTTATATCTATAGAATAAATAAAAGTTTTTGTATTTTTACATATTTGAAAAGAGAAACATACATAACTAAAAAAAAAAGACAACCTATATATAGTAGTGATGTAGATGCATAATATTCATAGGATTATTAACAATATTGCCTTCAAGAATAGCTAGGTGATAAAATCCAAGGCCGATCTTTTCAGTAACCACAAATGGTCCCAACCAATTTGACTTGAATTTCCCTTTGTTCTCCTTATTAACATTGGTATTCTTTGGATTTTATTTTCGGACAAGGTCAATGATGTGAAATTATCTATCACAAAATTTCTTTCCATATGATCTTGTAATGCGTGTTTGATAAACTTTTAAATGGTCAAGATATTGTATAAATTTATTGCCATATGATGTCAATAAATTGAAACCAACTATCATATTACTAGGGCAATCATTATCCATCATATCATGTTCCTCACACCCATTTCATTATCTATCACATGTCAACAACATGAACTACGTATAGATATGACATTGGTATATTCTATGATATGGATATGTACTGCATCACACATATCATTCATGCCATGCAAGGCATTATGCACATTGGGTCACTTTGGTCATAACATACATATTGTGTATGTGATGTAGTAATATTGATCATTGATAGACTTGTTCAATCATTGATAGAATCATTTAATGGATAGAGTGAACTAGATATAGCTGATAACATCGATAGACCTTGGACCCTATTTATATTCACTTTAAATCTATATCTAAATCCATACGTGGGTTTGAGGTGCCAATATATATTGTGTCAATTAAAATTTATAATGTGTCAATGCCAATAAAACTATATATATATAGACACACACACATACACAATGGGGGGTGGTTGCGTGATCATATTGTTATTCATTGAAGAAATATAGTGCCACCATATCATTCATTCTTATTTATTATAATCGAATAATTTGATCATATTATATATGTAATATGATTCACATTGATTTATTCACTTGGATGGAACCTACCCTAAATAGATATGGGATATGGATATGGCATTGATTCATTATGGCCATACCCATATCTAATGAAGTGGGTTGGAAAATTTGGTTGACTCATTAGGCCCATGACTCGAATACTACAGGTTCAAACCCTATGCACCCTTCACCCTCCTCAGATATATAAGGATAGGTGAGTGCTCATATATAGATAAGACCACTTAATTAATACAATAAATTAATTAAGTTTCCGTCTTTAGATAGGGGAGATCGTCCTCTGTAGATATAGATAGGGGTTTTTGAGTGCCCGTACATAGATAAGGCCCTAGATTGGTTTACAAATTGAGTGTTCGATTGACCATATAAATAATGGAGACCCCATCCTTATAGATTTATTTGATATCAAATATATAACATCAATCATTAGTGATTGATGTGTATACGATTTCCAGTATGCCCTTATATCTATTTAAGATATGGATAGGGAATATATAATATAGTGGGCATAGTAGTGGGTGGTGCATATATATATATATATATACCAACCATATATAATTGAGGTCAAGAGAGAGGTCGCATAATAGATGAGGAGCACTTGTTTGATGATTATCCCTATATATCTATTTTGTGAAGGCACCACTTAGAGATTGGGGATCTTGATTGACATATCTATATACAGGGGAAATTAGGGGCCCCATATTCTAGTTAGTGATATAAAAATTTCCATTAGTTTATATAGGGAATAGATAATATATTGATGAATTGAATGAGGATCACATGAATTGTATAAGGAATTAATACAGGTAAAAATGGAAGTCTATTGAGACATTGCAATGATGAAAAACCTGCATACATGTCATGCAAAATTAGGTGAAGATATACAAGAATCAATAATGATTATAGTTAGCTCTCAAAGTTTTCATTGATTTTAAAAGTGGCTGGTGTAATTGAATGCGCATGACAAGTTATTATAGTTATTCAATGCACGCGACTTCTAATATTTTTTTGTATTGTTTATGTACAATTGCATTCAAAGAATGACAACATTTTTAAAAATAATAATAAAATAAGTAAAGCATAATAGAAATGGTTAATGATTTTGATAGAGATATTTTTTGTACTATTTTTTGGTTTGATATATAGTTGATAGATAGCAATATAAAAATCAAAAAATAATATTTTACAAATTTTCTCTTTTCCAAAATACAATATAAATTGCAAGGCTAATGTTAAAATTTTAGAATGTAGAAAAATATTTACTTGCATATTTTCCAATACAAACTAATAGCAAGAGGTGATTACAGTAGATATTTGAGTAGTAGGTACTAATAATATTTTCCCATATAATTTTTATTTGATTGAAGGATAAATATCTTCTTCATATTAAATGTATGAATAAATTAATTTTTTTTAATTTAATATTAAGGATTTAGAGATATGCATTTTGTCAAATTTTTTAGAACTTAAACTTAACTTCATTCTTTTTTTATATTCCTTAGATTTATATCTTAATGAATGGTATGATAACGTGTTCTCTGACAACACACTTTACCATCATCCACACACATTTAATTCTTCACATAAATTACAAATTTCCATCCACAATATTAATATTACATATTAAGTTCTTAAATTGTACTACCTTTTAAATACATAAACCTATACATATGTTCAAGATGTTTCTAAATACATGCTTTAACGTATTACCTCAAATTGAATAGGTGTCTTCATATTTTGTGTTTCTTTATTTATTATTATAGATATTTTAAGAATATTTTTTAAAAAGATGTTGAAATTTTAAAAAAATATATATATTAATATTAAGTTGTTTATTTAATTTAGGTGATTTAAACCTTGATGTATTTTAAATATATATTAATAAGATTTTTATGTTAATTATTTAATAATTTATAAAGAAAAAGGGAATATATATATATATATATATATATAAGATTTTATTTATTTAAAATTTCTCCTTATAAATGATATAATTAAAAAAATATTATAATTTACTTTTGTAAATAATATAGTTAAAAAAATTATAATTTGTAGCTACAAAAATTTAAAATGAATATACGGTCAATGAATTCTAATGGTGCTCATCCTTTCAAAGTTGCATATGATGTATAGCAGGAGGAAACATTTAACAATTTTCAAAGATGTAGTGAGCTAATTTTCAATTCTAAATTTAACTTTCGTACTTGTATTTAACAATTATATAGGAAATAAATAATATATATATGAATTGAGGGATGATACCACACTCGAATGATACCTTGAATTAAGGGGTGATAATTGATAGAGATGGGTGACTAAGTGATCGAGAAATGATTGATGGGCATCCATACCCATCTCAGGGAGTCAAGGATTTGCTAGGTTGTATTGTATTATATTACAAAAAATTAATAAATCATATCAATCACTCTATTCTATTTTGGAAGAATGCCAATGATTGCTGAGAAGAACACTAATGATTATCAAGAAGAACAAGGGAGTGATACACATAATTTTTTCAATGTGGAGTGTATAGATCGTGCCCAAACTCCTCCATGCCTCTATATAAATAAGGGAGGGGCTCGATTGATTTAGATTTAAAGTTAGATTGAAAGGAGCGGGGGAAGGTAGAATAGTTGAGCTCCAAGAAAGGTGCACAAACCATATCATCAATATATAAAGTATAATAGTTGAGCTCCAAGTTAGATTTAATAGATTATATCAATCATTTTATTCTTATTTGGAATAACACCAATGATTTCTGAGAAGAACGCAAAAGATTAGTCAGTTTACTATGCATGTGTAGGTCTAAGTTGGAAGTAAGGTGGATTGGATCAGTGCTCTAAATTAGTCATGAGATTCTGGAAATTTTCTTCCTATGGCCTCAGACACTACATTTAGATCTGGGCACTATCATTGATGTTAGTGTCAAGTTGTGATGTAAGTGTCCTATATAGAATAATGACTAGATCTCTTTACGACCAAATTCATTGTTTTGGGTTTTTTTACCTTTCTATTGATGGTTTCAGATTCATCGTACATGTTGTTACTCTTCGTTAATTGATCAAACTCTAGATCTTAATCCTTCTTCACCCTTGGAATGATTATGGCCAGATATGGGTTAGTGGGCTCATGGTATCGAGTTGACCTCAATGGCCCCTTGTCATTTAGTGTTGTTTATATAGCCAATACTGCAAAGAGGGATCAGACTGATATAGTTCTCCCCTAGGTGTGGGAGTGTGTTATAGCAATGGTGTAATAGACTACATGAGTGTGGTGATCTTGCTTATAACTTGGAAAATATTGTTTGAGGGATGCTCTTGAGAAGCTTCAGACCTTTTTTTATACCTAATCATATGTCTGGTATAGAAATATGAAAAAATGGGTCAGGTTTACTCAATTGAATGATCCTTGGTATATTAACACTTGATGAGTTATAGGGAGTGAATGATAAGGGTTAGTCTTGTATTTATATTAATCCTTTTTGGAAATATCTCATGCTAGGACAAAATAAAACACTTAGTCTGACCCATGGATCACAATTCATTTACAAATTGGATGAATTTTGGTGACCGGTGTTTTAACTATTTAGGACTTAGTAGATGTAAATCCTAGGTTGTTAAAAGCTAAGTATAGTAATTACTTGAAATAAATATAGGAAATTGTAACAACCCCACTTGGTTTGACATATAAAAACATGATAATTTTTTTTTTAATTTAATCAATATACTCTTTTATTACTAGTGGTGCTATTGTGCTTTTAATTTTCATTGTTTAGATTAATTAAAAATGTCATTTTTAATTCATTTAATCAAAATCTAAATCATTTATTTATATTTCAAATACATTACTCATAGCTAGTGTGCAACACTTAGAAAGGTTAAAAACTTGTTCTTGGCTTGTTTTGGTGAAAGAAAACTCTAGGAACCTCATAGTATTACTGTTTGGAACTTATATCTTTTCTTGAATTGATTGCATGTTAAGAAAAATATTAGCTTACATAGTATATCCATTCACATATCAATCAAAAAACACAAAAAGACTTCATATAGCTTACATTTGGAAAAGTTAAAAATCAGCATTATCATAGCTAGAAGAGATCTCTCTCTCTCTCTCACACACATTTCCCGAATTGAAAAACAGTTAGAAAATACAAAAATAAGTGTTCGTTCATTTAATTTCAGTTTGCTTAGTGCTCTCTATTTTTTAGTTATTTCATTTTAGCAAGTAATTAGTTTCTATTTTAGTCAAATATTCCTAAAACAAAAAAAAAACATTGCCAAAAGCCTTGTCCAATCATACAAGCCAAACAAAAACTTGATTCTAAAAACATAACAAGTCTTCACACAATATATTTAGACAAGCTCATAAGTTTACACATTGCATAATCCCTTTTGGATGACATTTCTTGAAACACCAGATCTTATTAAAGAAGGTCTTTTCCCTAATAAGGTTAGGGCACCTAGTCCCACAATTAACAAACAATATGATATCAACACCGAGCTTAGGAGAGACATTTTTTGGTCCACCCCAATCCCCCACCTCTTTGTTGACTCCCTCAATGCCTTAGAGGATCAAGAATATTCTCGATCCACCAATCATTGTCCTCCCTTAGAATAAAGGTCAACAATATAACATGATCCAAGCTTAAATCCTCACATACACCCCTTTTTTTATTCTCCTAGGGTATAGCCTCATCCTATATCATTCACCTTTGTGGATGACATCAACTAGGCATAGCCAACCTGATAGAGTTGATCTCATCCCATTATTCATTCAACCTAATCTCCCTTATTTCTCTAGTCCTAGTATCAATGAGGAGCTTTGTCTTCTCATAATCTCAGAGACCAAAGGACCCTGGAACTCTATTTTTACACAATTTCGTGATCTCAATGAGTACCATGACACTGCAAAGGTCTTTTGGTTCTATCACGAGAATCCCTTGCCACCATCCATTCCAAATCCAATTCCACCTAACAACTAGCCCAATCTATAACCCATCCATTATGTCAGATATCTTATCTTGAACTAGGGAGTTGATGTATAATTTAGCATGGACTATTCATGTGTACACACCCACCACACCAATGCAACCCATATATAATGAAGCCCATTCAATGATGTCAAGCAATTGAAATAAACTATCATACTATTAGGGTAGACATTATCCATCACATCATGTTACCCACACCCATTTCATTATCTATCATAAGTCAACATCATGAACTACACATACTACATATAGATATGACATTGGTATATTCGATGATATGGATATGTACTACATCACACATATCATTCACACCATGTCAGGCATTATGCACATTGGGTCACTTTGGTCATACCATACATATTATGTATGTGATGTAGTAACATTGATCATTGATAGTCTTGTTCAATCATTGATAGACTCATTCACTAGATAGAGTGAATTAGATATAGATGATAACATTGATAGAAATTGGCCCCTATTTTTATTCACTCTAAATATATATCTAAATCAATATGTAGGTTTAAGGTGCTAATATATATTGTGTCAATTAAAATTTATAATGTGTCAATAAAAATAAAACTCTATATCTACACAATGGGGGTGGTTTCATGATCAAGTCATTATTCATTGATGAAATATGGTGCCACCATATCATTCCTTCCTAATTGTTATAATCAAATGATTCGATCATATTATATATGTAATATGATTCACATTGATTCATTCACTTGGAGGGAACCTACCCTATATAGATATGGGATATGGATATGACATTGATTCATTGTGGCCACACCCATATCTTATGAAGTGGGTTGGAAAAAGTGGTCAACTCATTAGGCCCATGACTCCAATACTATAGGTTCAAACCCTATACACCCCTCACCCTCCTTATATATATATATATATATATATATATATATATATATATAGGGATAGGTGAGTGCTCAGATATAGATAGGTCCCCTCAATTAATAGAATAAATTAATTGAGTCTCTATCTTTATATAGGGGAGATCATCCTCTATAGATATATATAGGGGTTTTCAAGTGCCTGTATATAGATAGGGGCCTTATATCGGTTTACAAACTGAGTGCTCAATTGACCGTATATATAATGGAGACCCCACCCCTAAAGATTTATAGATATCAAATATATGGCATCAATCATCAGTGATTGATGCATAAATAATTTCCATTATGCCCTTATATCTATTTAAGATATGGATAGGGAATATATAATATAGTGGGCACACTAGTGGGTGGTACATAACACACACGCGCGCGCGCGCACACACACACACACACACAAAAAAAAAAAAAACCATATATAGTTTAGGTCAAGAGAGAGGTCCCATAATAGATGAGGAGCACTTGATTGATGATTGAACCTATATATCTATTTTTTAAAAGCACCACATAGAGATTGAGGAGCTTGATTGACATATCTATATATAGGGGGAATTAGGGGCCCCACATTAGAGTTAGTGATGCAAAAAAATTCCATTATATTTATATATGGAATATATAATATATCAATGAGTTGAGAGATGAGACCAGACTCGATTGATACCTTGAATTAAGTGATAATAGTTGCTAGAGAAAGGTGACTATGTTATCGATAAATGATTTATGGGCACCTATACCCATCTCAGGGAGTCAAGGATTTTCTAGATTGTATTATATTATATTATATAAATTTAATAGATCATATCAATAACTCTATTATATTTTAGAAGAACGCCATTGATTACTGAGAAGAACACCAATGATTATCAGGAAGAACAAGGGAGTGACACAAATACCATTTTTTCAATGTGGAGTGCATAAACCATGCCCAAAATCCTCCATGCCTCTATATAAATAAGGGAGGGGATCAATTGATTCAGATTGAAATTTAGATTGAAAGGAGGGGGGTCAAGGTAGAATAGTTGAGCTCTGAGAATGGTGCACTAACCATATCATCAATTTATGATTGTAGAATAGTTGAGCTCCAAGTTAGATTTAATAGATTATATCAATCATTTTATTCTTATTTGGAAGAAAACCAATGATTGATGAGAAGAACACTAATGATTATTTGGTTTACCAATGCGTGTGTAGGTTTGAGTTTGAAGTACACATAAGTGGACTAGATCAATACTCTAGATTAGTTGTGATATTCTAGAAATTTTCTTTATATGGCCTTAGACACTACCTTAAGATCTGGGCACTATCATTGATGCTAGTGTCAAGTTGTGATGAAAGTGTCATGTATAGAATATTGACTAGATCTCTTTGTGACCAAACTCTTTATTTTGAGTTTTTTCACCTTTCTACTGATGGTTTCAGATTCAATGTACATGTTGTCACTCTTCTTTAATTGATCAAACCTTAGCTCTTAACTCTTCTTCACCCTTGGAATGATTGTGTCCAAATATGGGTCAATGGGCTCATGGTGTCAAGTTGACCTCAATGACCCCTTGTCATTGAGTGTTGTACACATATCCAATACTACGAAGAAGGTCTCATTCTCCCCTAAGTGTGGGAATGTGTTATAACAATGATCCAATAGATTACATGAAGATGCATGTAGTGATCTTTCTTATAACATGGAAAATATTACTTGAGGGCTACTCTTGAGAGGCTTCAGACCTTTTTTTATAACTACTCATGTCTGGTATATAAATATGAAAAAATAGGGAAAATTTACTCAATTAAATGATCCTTAGTATAATAACACTTGATGAGTTGTAGGGAGTGAATGAAAAGGGTTAGTCTTGTATTTATACTAATCATTTTTGGAAATATCTCATGTTAGGACAAAATAAAACACTTAGGTTGACCCATGGATCACGATTCATTTACAAATTGGATGAATTTTGGTGACTGAATACTAAATAAATATTTGGACACTAGCATCGATACTAGTGTCCCTCTATGGATGATAGTGTCAAGGGAGATATAAAATAGGTACAATTTTGTAACTAGTAGAGAAGGACATTTATTAGGTTTTAAGGCTTTTACACAATACACGTGGTCTAGGTCATCAAAAAGGTAAGGGTCAGACTAAGAGATAAGCATTCAGGCATAATGAGATGGCAAATACGAGCCTTTTATAAACAGGAAAGTCTAGAACATGAAGGGTAGGTCCTTGATTGATATTTGCCAATTTTATAAGACAAAGATGCTAGAAATTTAGTTTTAATATCTACAATTGCAAATGGATATAGTGTTGTTAGATTGATTTGGCCTATATTTCCCATAATATGAAGTAAAAATAACATAAAGGGGTGGTTGGATATGCATAAGTCACCAATGCAACCTAAGTTTCCCTAATCATACCACGTTGGATTGATTTCAAAACAAATTGAGTGATCATACATATATGTGCCCTAAATCATTTGTATGTTTCCTAGTCATAAACATACATTGTGTTGTTGTGTGGCTTTTGGCACATGAAGGACTTAATCGTAAGTGAAATCAACATAAAGTGGTGGTTTGGTGTGTGCAGGTCATCAATATGACCTATGTTACCTCAATCACACCACTTTAGCTTGAATTTAAAGTGAATTAGGGTGATTACACATACATGTACCGAAAATTGTTTGCATTTCAATGGTTGCAAGTGGATATAATGTTGTGTTATTTTTGGCAATAATGGAGCTAATTGCAAGTAAAATCAATATAAATTGGTGGTTGGATGTGCAAGGGTCACAATTGACTTACTTTACCACATTCACACATTTTTTTCTTGAATTTAAAGAGATTTAGGATGATCGTGCACAAATGTGCTTAAAATTATTTGTATTTACCTTGGTCATAAGCAGATATGATGTTTTCATGTCACTTTTAGCCTATAAAGGATCTAATCACAAGTAAAATTTGCATGAAGGGGTGGTTGGATGTACATGGGTAGCTAATGCAACCTATGTTTCCCCATGCACATTAATTGGCATGCATTCAAATCCAATTGGGCTGGTCATGCTTAAATGTGGCCTAAATTCTTCTTATTTATCCTAGTCGTAAATGATTATGGTGTTGTTGTGTCTCTTTTTTTGTTTATAAGGGACCTAATCGTAAGTAAAATTGGCATAAAAGAGTGGTTGGGTGTGTGTTGGTTTGTAAAATCTAATTTTGACAAACCTACGATTCATAAAAATGTTAGCAAGTAATTTGGAAGGTGTCAAAACCTTAAAAATGACTATATGTTTACCTAAAATGGACATCAATCATAAAAGTTATGCCCTGAAATCCCTAGGTTCAACACTGAAAATGACTAAGTAATGACCAAATTAAATTTTGAAAAACTATCTCCCAAAACGTAAGTTATGCAGTTGTGAGATCAATTCTAGAAAATGTAGAGTGACTCTAATTTCTTATATTTACTAAAATAAATCTAAAGTATAAAGAATATAAATGTAAACCACCATTTAACATTTCTTTTAGTAAAACACTCCCCCTCGCACCTTCTAATTCATACCCTTTTTGTATTTTAAAGCTTCATACCTTCATGTTTTAGAAACACGTACACACTATAGTGCATACATATTTTAGGTTCAATAATAAAAAATATAACACATATACATTACTATTATATCATGTTTTAATATATACTCATTCTCAAAAAACACCCACAAAATTGTCCCCAATTTCATGCATTTAGCTCAAAATTATGATAAACTATTTTCATGTTATAATATGTATTGAAACCTTATTTGGTGGCCACAAAGATAAATTACATTGTCACTCTGGCCACTCTATTGGAAATATAACGTGAATGAATAAATTATGTACATGACCCTAAAACATGACTCAAGTTATATGTTATGATTGAGGGCCACTTCATTGAAAATTTGATTCTCACAAGATCCTTGTGACTTTGTGGTGTCATTATATGAAAAGTTAACCTCACCACTCCATGACCTTGTGCCAATGTGGTGAAGACAAGTTAGGCTATGCAATATTTTTATAATATTTGTTGACATGGGAATGACCATATTGGAATTTGAGTGTATTTCTAGAGGCCACATGGTATGCGGTGGTTGAAGCCTCCATATATTAAATAATATATTATATCATGGTCTAAATATTATATCATGGTGTAATCACTTTCATGATTGTTAAGAATAATTTTTTCAAATCGCCAAATAGACCACAAAGCGAATTTCAGGAGCCACAAGCAGTTAATGTGTGTAGAGGCCTTGTGAACTTTGTGACATTTTGAGGGTTCACGGATTGTTATATTGGCTATTATTGCCTTTACATTCGAACGCCCGTAAGGGAAGGGACACTGTAATTGTTTTCTTTCCCAATCACACTTTCCTATGTTTAAATAAGTTCATATGGCCAGGTATGTTTTTTTTTTGATTTGGGGTCAAAAATCCCATTGCGCAGGTGCTTATTTTGAAATTTTATTATGTGAACTAATTTAAGGTCCACCAGTCTATGACTGTGTGAACCTGGGTTATTTAGCTTGGAATAAGTCTCTTTGAGTAAATGACAAGGGCTTTTTGCCAGGTCATATTCATATTAATATGTATGAATTGATACTCCGTGACCATAGGTCATCTACCCTGTGGCTACAATTCACATCGATAAAATCTACATGTATGAAACTTAGCTTATATGAGGTTTGTGGACTATTGTATTATACAACCCACTGTAATGTCTTTTAATCGGTTGTACGGCTTAATTAATTGTGACCATTTTAAATTTTATTTGTGTGAAGCCACATAAGCATTGTGAAAAATATGATAGATATTAAGAGTGATACAAATTTGGTCATTAATTTTGTGATCTATGTAGGTATCATGAACCTACCATATTAATTTATATATAGAAATTTTAAGACGATTTAATTATATATATAATATATCTAAATATTTTTATATTAATCATTCCGTAATCACTTTTTAAATAGTGAAATATGGATACGATTTTGTGATCGTGACAAGATTCACCCATCTTAATATCATAGCCTCAAACTTTCTCATAAAAACTTTGAACAAGATTAGTCTTTGTGAAATGTGAAAATACATATTATTTTATAGACCACATTTCATCTCTAGTAAAATCTACATATAGATGTTAGGTTAATTAAATGCCACAACAACATCTATCACATGAGGGCCGCATGAACTCTATAGGTAACTAATATAGGTAAAAATAGAAGCATATTGAGATGTTGCATGCATGCCAACCTTGCGTATATGTCATGTAAAATTATCAGGGAAAGATACAAAAGAATCAATAATGATTATTGTTAGTTCTCAAAGCTTTCATCGACTTTAAAAATGGCAGTGATAATTGAATGCATAAGATGAGTCATTATGATTATTCAATGCGTACGGCCTCTAATATTTTTTTCTATTGTTTATGTACACCTACATTTAGTGAGATGACAACATATTATAAAAGAATAATAAAATAAGTAAAACATGATAGAAAATACTTACGCTCTGATAAATAGTTGATAGGTAGTAATATAAAACTCAAAGAATATTTTTTCCTAAATTTTATCTTTTTCAAAATATAATATAAATTGTAAAACTAATGTTAAAACTTTACAATGTAGGACAATATTTACTTGTTCATTTTCCAATACAAACTAATAATAAGAGGTGATTACAATAGATATTTGGGTAGTAGGTATTAATAATCTTTTCCCATATAATTTGTTTTTGATTGAAGGATAAATATCTTCTTCATTTTAAGTGTATGAATAAATTAACTTTCTTTAGTTGAGTGTTAAGGATTGAGAGGTAAAGGTACCCATTCCGTCAATTTTTTTTAGAAATTAAACTTAAACTCATTCTTTTTTCATATTTTTTAGATTTATATTTTAATAGATGACATGAGAACGCATCCTTCTGACAACACACTTTACCATCATCCACACATATTTAATTCCTCACATAAATTACAAACTTCCATCCACAATATTATTATTACATGTTAAGTTCTTAAATTGTTAATCCTATATATATATTCAAAATGTTTCTAAATACACACTTTAAAGTATTACCTCAAATTGAATAGATGTCTTCATATTTTGTACCTACATTTTAAAATGAAGTCAATTTTTGTTATTAATTAATAGATGTTAAAAATATATCCATATAATAATCAGATTTAATGTTAACTTTATATTATTTATAAAAGGAAAATCCTCCCAATATTTAAATAATTAGAAATCGAGATATAACTTAAAATTACTCTATCAAGATGAACTCCTCCTACATAACAAATATCCAATCCCTACAACCTAAAAATATTAAACCTGAATCCCCCAACATTATTATTATTGAAACATCCACTTTTACAAAATTAATAAACCGGGAATAAGTTTCCATCTTATTTGTCTTCTCCTTCCCCACCAAGAATGCTTTGATGAACCACTTGCCAATAAACCCTGGCATGTAATAACAAAAGCGAATTCCAGAGACAAGGAGAGAGAGAGTTGGGGAATCTTGTTTTCCCAGTATTCTGCTCCTTAAAACACCTCCCCAACATTCACCAACACCGGCATAAGTGTCTCGTTCAGCTTGCCTCCAGATCAATGAGTGACAACATGAGCCAATCGGAGAAAATAATCCTACGCACTTCCAAAAACGCTACAGAAATCAGAACATGAGTGACGATCTCTTGCCCAGAAATCTGAATATAAAGAAAAATTTAACTCAGCAGAGCTTACAATTTGAGAGTAGCTGGCAAATCTCAAGGCAAGTGTTCTTTCTGCATACTTGCTGGAGCCTATAATGAATACGGTAATCACAGCAGCAAATAGATAGCTTTTCTCCTTTCCTTTGCCTATCCCATGCCGACACCCGTATTACATAGGCTGCTACGGATATCTGGTAGGCCATAGATAATCCGTGCCTGATCCAGAGTTCATTGTCAGGCATGGAATATGCAGTGATGGTATCCGGCCCTCCCAAATGTAGCAGCAAGAGAGAAGTCCATAATGCATAGAATGTGCAGGGTGTGGGAGTTGTACTGCAAGAGCAATGCACCATGATACCGAGGGCAAAAGTAGCAACAGCATCAGCAGACATATAGCCCAACCACACCACTAACGCCAATATTTTACTGGAACAGCAACTTCTGAGTGCACCATCAAACAGCTGCACTGGACGGCAGGTCGTGAGGTCGAAACCAGCCGACGATAAAAATTTATGATCGACAGCAGTGGACGACCTGAGTCTCAAGCACTGCGTCATGCTTAATAACAGTGTAGAAGAAACAAACTCTGTTCCAGCCAATGTTAGGCTATACACTTGTTTGATCTTAGTATTTCATAACATTTAGATTTTATTTATAGTGATGCTAAAGTGCGTAGAATCAAAGGAAGCTTAACAATGTGAGCACAGAATAAAATTTAGGTTTTAATTTTAGTAAAGCTTAAGTTTTTAGAATCAAAGGAAGCTTAACAATGTAAGTAAAGAATCAAAGCACGTTAGAAAGGTTGATAGTGGAAGGAAAGAATAAAAACACGTGTACCATTTAATCTTAGTGGAGGGAAAGAATAAAAACACGTGTACCATTTAATTTTCGTGGAAAAAAATGAACATAGTGTTTATATATTCCATTCCATTAGGCAGTGTAATGTCATATCGTTCTTTTTTAATATTTTTTATTATAGATATTTTTAAAATATTTACTTGAAAGATGTTTAGAGATATTATATTGAGCTACTATTTAATTGAGGGGACATATATAATATAAATATTAAGATTATTGATATATTTTAAACGTATTTTAAATATATATATTTTATATTAATTATTTATTAAAAAAAAGAAATAAAAATTAAGTTTTTGAATATATATTTAATTTTTTTATAAATAATATAATTAAAAAAATTGTAATTTACACTCTCAAATAATATAGTTTAAAAAATTATAATTTACAATTATAAAGCTTATCTCTTTAAAGTTGCATATGATATATAGGAGGAAACATAAGACAATTTTCAAAGGCTCACTAAACTAATGTTCAACTCTTATTTTCAATTTTCAATTCTTAATTTTTAATTTAACTTTGGTATTTGTATTTTATTCTTATTTTCATTTTGATTATTTATTTTCCTAGTCCCAATTTCATTCTTGTATTAATTAAGAATGAATAGTAGTTATGTATTAAAATTTATTTTAATATTATTTTAAATTTTTTTAAATATAATTAATTATTTTAAAATTTAAATGATATTTATTAAAAATTAAATTTGATAATTATATAATTTTATTTATATTTTTAAATTGTAAAATGTAATCAATAATTAATTATTTTAATAAATACAGTGAAAATTTAAATAAACTATAAAAATTATTTTTAATTTTTCCACCTTTAAATATGAACCATACCAACATTTGTAATACAATATTAAATAAATAATCTATCATCAAAAAAATAAGAAGCCAGAAATAAGAAATTCGGGCAGCTGTCGACGTCTTAGCCAATAAATAAAATTGCAGTCGTTTATGTTTCGTATTATATGCGCAGGTGGAAAGTTGAAGGTGGTGTACTCGAAAGTGAGAGGTGTGGGGTCGAATCTTTGAAAAAAGAGCTTAGTACTTCTGATCGGGCAGATTGTCGATAGTATTGATGCTAGCAACCTCTAGATAACAATTATCCATTTTTTTAAGACTGAATCTTCTCGCTTCTTTTACACAAGGTACTTGGAAATGGCTTCACCTCTGCCACTGCATTATTAACCGTTCTGTTTTGACATTCCTAAACGTTGATTTTTTGAAGATCATAAAAATTGAATGTTTAGATTGTATGTTTTTTTAGAAGTATTTGGTGTGAAAGTTTTGAATTAGTATTTCGAATCAGCATCTGTGATCTATTTTCTGGAAGCTTGATTGCAAGTAAATAACAGACTTTTATTATTTTAAATAGATAAACACATCAAGTATCAGAGAATATTGATTAAGAGAATATCAGTTGGGTTATTGTAACGGTAATTTCAAAGGAGAATTTTAATAATTTTTAAAGTTTTTTGTCACCTCTCTTTTGCCCATTTTATTTATTCACTTATTGGCCAAGAGAGAGGTGGCAAAAAACTTTAAAAATTATTAAAATTCTCCTTTGAGGTTTATCGTTACAACAATCCAACAAATACTTTCTTAATCAATATTCTTTAGTGCCTGGTGTGTTTCTCTATTTAAGATAGCGAAGGTCTGTTGTTCACTTGCAATCAAATTCCCTGAAGATGGATCACAGACGCTGATTAGAAATGTTGATTCAAAAGTTTCACACATAGTAATTTGCTTATTGGACAAGAGAGAGGTGGCAAAAAACTTAAAAAATTAAAAAGTTATTCAAATTCTCCTTTAAGGTTACCAATACAACAACCCAACAGATACTCTCTTAATCAATATTCCCTGGTGTCCGATATGTTTATCTATTTAACATAGTGAAGCTCTGTTGTTCACTTGCTTCCTGAAAATGAGTCACGATGCTGATCTGAAACATTGATTCAAAAGTTTTACACACAATGCTTCCAAAAAACATACAATCTATTTATTATAAACTCTGAAAACATAAAATTTCTTATTATCCTATCTATTTCTTAACTTTATTAAATATATAATTTTTTTATATTTTTTTAAGAAAATTTTGATTGATCGTTCACATATTCGTATTCATGTTTATTGAAAATGACAAAAATCAACCGGCAAAATTACAAAATGTATTAATTTGTTTCAAGCAAATCAGTAGTTTCAGTCAGAAATTTAATATTACATATATTGTTTGACAGAATTACATACCAATAAATAAATATTAATTAAACATTACATAGTTGTTTATGCAGATTTTTTTAATGTTTAAGACATCACATACTTGTTAATGACCGGCGCCATATCTATTTAAACGCCGTGCAGCGCGGTGATAAAGTAATAACGTAGAAATTGGGAGGCTGCAGAGTCTTTTCCAGGCAGGGGATGTCAACAGTTGAATAACATTCCTGTTTGAAACGCGGCACGCCCATCGATTTGGAACTAGTCAAATTTTGTTTGAAACATCTTTGATTTTCATAATAAATACTTTTAAAAAAAAAATTTGACTTGTTTTAAAGAAATAGCAAAAATTACAACAGATCTCATATAATACACACTACCCTTAAATACTCTTCCAATTCTAATTCATTATTACAAAGTTTAATTATGTACTTCAAAAAAAAACAGTGAGAAAACGCTTTACAAGGAAAACCGCATTGTGGTATTTTAAAAGGCTTCGACAAAGGCTACTGATATATTTTAAACTCTGTAATTTAGTTACCTAGGTGAGGAGATTTTCTTAAGGAAGCCTCAATTTATTGCCATTCTCGCAAAATTTAACCATGTTTGAAGGCTAACCTCCTTTGCCTGCCTGTTCCATTCGCAGAAAGATGTCTGAACCAGCTGGGACTCCCGCCGCTAAACGGACCGAGCCAACAGTTCCGTGGAAAGAAAACCCTAAATAAGCCTGCAGTCACCGGGTGAGGGGTTTTCTCGGCTCAAATCTCTCACCCGTCGTCTTATCGACGTCCAACTCTGTGAGCGGCGGGATCGAACGCCGCTTCCAAATATTAATTCCAGATTCCTCTTTCGGAACACCCGTCGAATCAATCGACCCCGAATTAGCAACAATCGGGCCTTCCTCGACAAACATGGTGCCGAATTTATCGTCGTAAGAACTCGAAGTGTAGGGCTTCAGTTGTCCCAGAGAAGGATAGCCCTTTTTTCCTTCTTCTCCCTTTTCTTCTTCTGCCTTGCCGTTTTTATGATGCTTTACCCCCATTAATTTCTTCAGTCTGGACAGCTTGCTATTGTCTTTGACTGCTTTGTCGGCGTCTGCCTTCTTGGACGCGGGCTTCGCCCATTGCGGTTTCAGCTTAATCTGCCCCATACAGCCTATCTTGGGGGACGTTGGCTCCTGCGATTCGAACCCCGCATCTTTGCGCTGAATCGTGGAGGCCGAATTCACTCTTTTGCAGTAGCGGACCCGTGGAGAAAAGTCGGTCTTTCTGTTCGAATCTGCGGCGGGACCGAACGAAGGAGCGATGGGCATCACCGTTACGTGAAAAGATCTCGACCCTCTGTGGCCGGCCGGCCTGCTCGCCATTCTTCTCTCCGAATTAAAAACCCCCACTCCATTTCTTTCTCCTCAGTGTTCTCCCATTTATTCATCTCTCTCTCGCCTCCGTATTCGCCAATTGAGTCGGCGAGGGCAGGTTGGTGATACCCATGTCAGTGTTGCATACAGCGACGAATTTTCATTGTCGTTATGTAGGCAATGACATGATTCTGAGGTGGAAATGGAGCGCTTCTTCACGTTTCGTTTGCGTAGAATGTCGGCGTTGAATAGACGGAAGAGATGCGTGGCAACCATATTTTCTGAGAGTAATTTTCCAACTTCGGCCACGCTTTGTTCACATGCACCCACAAAATATGGTCGTCGTCGCCACTGGGGTTTTGACGGACGAAAACTGTTGTTTGTCGGACTTGAACGTGCAGGTGCATGGATGATTTTTTTCTTTGACTTTCCCCCGCTATATCACATTCGCCCTATTTTCGGAGGCGCACATTGGATTGGAGAGATACTTGGTGCCAGTTGGCCTCTCCATTATTTCAAAGCTCGCAATGCATTTAGTCCACATTTATTTATTATTTCCAATGCCTTAATTCAAAGTTCAGTTATTGTTTGCATTAAATATTATTTTAGATCTTAACTTTATTTTATTTTATATTTTATATCGCTTTTACGTCACGCATAAATGTTCCCTACATTCCCCCTCCATAGATCATAATCATTGAAAGTTAACATGATTATTAATATTGTTTAATTTTAACATGTATTAGTATACAAGTACTCTATTTCATCTAAAAATAAGAGATTAATATTTAGAGAAAGAAATTATTAGTTTTTTAAGGAGTAATTTTAGTATACGATTTAAGAATTTTTATGTTTACGAAACTATTGTTTGCTATATAAATTTATATTTTCATACTCATTTTTTACGGTCTTAATAAATTGCAAGATTTGTTATTCATTAACTCAAACACATATCTTTAAAGTCAAGTTATTTCTCTTAAAATATTCACACATCACAAGGATAATAGAGACACTTCATAACAAATAAGAAAATTTATTTTGTAGATATACATATATTTGAGATATGGACGCTAAGTCAAATCTATATTTATAAAGAAAACCCAGGGTAATGCAAGATCAAGATAAGAACTTTATTTGCTTATTGCTTTACATGTGTTATCAAAAATAACAAAAAATGTTAAATATTGCTTATTGGATTTTATGTATTTAGGGATTCTTAATTAGGGATAGTATATGTAGCCACCTAATTTTAGTACAAGGCAATTTATTAATTGTATAATTGTATTGTTTTAGACTATTTATGTGATTTTTTATTATCAATCTAAATTAGGGTCTTATTGATGTGAATTCCATGTGTTTCTAGATGTTCCTCATCACTTTCTCCCTCATTTTCTCTCCTCCCTTTCTCTCTCTTCTCCTCATATTTTCTTAGATTTATCTAGAATCTATAACGTAAGGTTCTGGGGTGGTCCTTTCTAACCCTAGTTTTTGCGTCTTTAATAGGTTATGAGTTCTCCCATGTCAACTTTCCCACCCATTGTATGTCAGCTTGCACACAAACAATCCTAATTTGAATTCAATTTTTTTATAAATACATGTGCATTAATGCATTTAAGACATGTTAAAGATATTATATAATTAATTTACCTAAACAATAAATTCTAAAATTTAGAGTAGAGATTCGAGAGATTGAGGAAATACGAAGCATCTATTACTGCATTAAGCATTCATTCTAACATGAAAACTTATATAAAATAGACATTGCATCATCATTAGCCTCCATGGTTAATATTCATTATAATTGGTTGTTTTTTTTACGATATTGTGATCGATTGAGAAGCATGATAAATAGTTGATGCTTAAAAAATATTTTTCATCCAGAATACATACTCCAAAATGATTATTTCCCTAAACCATTTGCAAGTTTAACTATCATATTAGGGTTTTAGAGAAAGAAATCAGTTTTTAGAGATTTACACATAATTTTAAAAATATAAGTAAGGATTTTTGGAGCCCTAAACTTAAAGAAAAAATTCATCAAATTAATTATGTCTATATACTTTTTTCCATGTCTAAGCTTACTATTCTAAAAATGACCTTAATTTTTCAAAAATATTTGTACAGTTCTAAAAGTACTCTATATTCATTTCTATTTTTCTAAGTTCACTTCACCTTGATGTCTAAACCTGTCCTACACTATCTAATCTTATCAACTATTTTAAAATTATATATATATATATAATTTCAATATCTCAATCTACCTATATTTATTTGTAAATACTATGAATAAATATAATATAATTTAACTTAAAACTATTTATTTATAAATTATTTTGAGGGATCTTTACTCTTTTACATCTCTTTAAAATTAAATTTTATATTCTTAATGATGAATCTAATTTATTTAAGGATGTTTATATGTTATTATAAATTTCCTAATATGTTATGCCCTTGTTTCTAGAGTTTGATTTTAATTCCATATAATATTTAATTTAAATTTTTTTAAAACTTATATTATTTCATGTTAAATTTCTATGGTGTGCTATATTAAAAAAAATCTTATATAATATATATTTTTCATATAGTTTTTATGCCCCTACTTCCTTCGTTGAATTCTTTCTATCTTTTCTTCTCTATTTTATTTTAATAAAATTAAATGAATATATAAGTGATATGCATGTTTTAGTGTTGGTTTCATTTTTATAAGCCCTCATGACTATGAATAAATTTCAATATCTCAATCTACCTATATTTATTTGTAATTATTATGAATAAATATCATATAATTTAACTTAAAACTATTTATTTATAAATTATTTTGAAGAATCTTTACTCGTTTACATCTCTTTAAAATTAAATTTTATGTTCTTTATGATGAATCTAATTTATTTAAGGATGTTTATATGTTATTATAAGTTTCCTAATATATTATGCCCTTATTTCTAGAGTTTGATTTTAATTCTATATAATATTTAATTTGCATTTTTTTAAAACTTATATTATTTCATGTTAAATTTCTATGGTGTGCCTGATTACAAAAACCCTTGTATAATATATATTTTTCATATAGTTTTTATGCCCCTACTTCCTTTGTTGAATTCTTTCTATCTTTTCTTCTCTATTTTATTTTTAATTTGCCTTTTTCATCATTTGCTTATTCTCTTTTTTCATCTATCTATTTAATTATTTATTTTTTAAATTATTAATTCATTGGTTGATTTCTTTTTATATATATTTTATTACATTTTTTATTTTATAATTTATCCATTCATTTAATCTTTATTTTTATTTGATCTTTTTTTTTTAAAAATTTGAATTTGTTTATTTACTTGATTTTATTTTATTAGTTCTTTTTTAATTCATTTATTATTTTTGACTTGGCTTCAAAATTTCATTGAAAATCTTATTGTAAATCTTGTTCCCTCCATTTTAGATTGTTCATTTTTTAAATATAATTTTCAAAAAATATTAAATTATTTTATAAATATCACATATTTTTATAATAATATAAATTATATTAATTATGATAATGAAGATAATATTAATGAAAAATTGTGACTGAAAAAACTTACCTTAATAAAATTAAATGAATATATAAATGATATGCATGTTTTGGTGTTGGTTTCATTTTTATAAGCCCTCATGACTACGACCAACTAAATTGTGATAATAAAGAACTAATTATTAAAGGAAAAATGTTAACCCCATACAAAGTAAGTGAAAAAATTGTTAGCCTCATACAAAGCAATCAAAAATAATAAAGTGTTGGACCTATATTTGTACAATCAATTGATTTCTTTGTACAACATGAGAAAATCCTAACATAAATTACTAGCGATAATGTTAATTTATATGTATGTTGTCATGTGAAAACCAATACTTCTTCTTTGAATGACAATAATGGTGATAATATTAGTCTCTCAAGATAATTGTTAGAATAAAAATGATATAGATTATGATTATAAGATTAAATTAGAAAAAAGAAAAAAGAATAAAAATATTGATAATATTAAGAAATATGCAATGAACATTTGGTTGATATCTCTATAATTATAAATGTATTAAAA
The DNA here is from genome assembly GCA_037957365.1 of Torreya grandis. Taxonomy (NCBI): domain Eukaryota; kingdom Viridiplantae; phylum Streptophyta; class Pinopsida; order Cupressales; family Taxaceae; genus Torreya; species Torreya grandis. The sequence goes on along the minus strand of JARHVA010002503.1, from coordinate 2,387,069 downwards.
GAAATTAACTTCAAAATATTCTTTCTCATGAGGTCCATTCAAAATTTACTGCTCAACTTGTTCATCTTTCTATTTTTTATATTGTTTTGTAGCATACTTACATTTATAATGCGTAAAATTACATAAAATATAATAAAAATAGGGGCACTTATACATCCAAAATGTGGATTATATTTGTAAACCCTAAAAATAATAGAGAAAATGCTTCTCCAAAATATACGATAAAAATATAATAATGTATTAATATTAAAATGAATCAATTACATAGAGAGGGTAAACACTTATTTATAATAAAATGAGTAAATTTATGCATCCTAAACCATAGTGATATTTCACTCATATTTTGAAAAAAATAGTAGTATTCACTTACTTGCGGACACATAATCTTAGTACAAGTATTGTATATATAATTTTTTATCATATTTTTGTACATTTGAATCTTTTGCTTACATTATAATTTTATTGGTACACTTTCCATTTAAATTTTAATCTTCATAATCTTTCATCATCATCATTTTCTTGTGAATACCTTCAGATCTGACCTTTTTTTTGCATCAAGATACTCAAACGCACTCTTATAAACTTATTGATCTATTTTTCTTGAGCTTGGGTCACTTTAACTAAATTTATATGGTACTAAAGTGGTCATGACCACTATTATGCCATACGATTTGAGTCATGTTAGTTATGATTACTTTGTTTCATCATGTAAAGTTTTCATGTACATAGATTGTCAACTTTTATACTTAGTGTGTCTCAATTTGAATCATAAGGAGCCTACATATACACATGTACCATAAACCATTTATCATCAATAATATATCATATTTGTTCATAATTAAACATTATAAAAACATATATCTAGCACAAAAGTTATACCCTTATTACATTCTCTATATCCTTATGGCTTGTTACTTGATACTTGTACCAAAAGAAGAATTACATTAATGAAAAATAATATAGTTTTATTTAACAAACCTATATTACATAGGGATAAGAGTGGGAAATATACATACACTTGGTTTACTTGTTGACATGCACAAGTGTTGAGTGCCAAACTATACACAAGTTTTAACAATAAGGCCAAATTATACACAAGTTATAATAATAGGACATGCTTGGTTGAGGCAGACTCCTCAACTAAAACACCATTTTTTAAATGTCTTCTTAGTGTGGACGTGAGCTTAATAAAGTATAAGTGATTATGATGTTAAATCACACATCTATTTTCTTATCAGTGAGAGTTTTTAGGCATCCACTATCGACAAAGAATTCCAAAAAGTTTTAAAGTGCAAGGATCTATAAAACCATTTTATTTAAAAAGAAAATTGATTTTCAGAGGATTATTACTTTTGGGCCATACAATTTTGAGCTTTACGTTGTCAAGTCATATGATTTTGGTCACTATCTCATATAAGTGTATTCTTTTACACTATTCTAGGTATTGGTTTTCAACATTCTTAGTCTTTATCATGTTGGGATATTGATGGTAGATGTGTTATCATTGATGTCAAGTGGCATTGGTGATGACAAAGTGGTCTAACAGGTCAGAGTGATGGAACATGGTGGTCTAATGTACTTGGAACAATGTGATACTTGCAAAGGGTGTGCATGGGTGTCCTAGGTGGATGTTGTATGGTTGAATGGAGCTTGATATAATGATTTTTGACTTATTACTGACGTGTTCTATGCTCAAGGGTTGACTTCATGTGGCCTTTATGAGGTATGCAGGTCAGTTTGTGGCTTGTAGGCTTGATCATGCATGGTTGCCTATAGGTTTTTGAGTCCTATGGCTTGTATGCCATGGTATGGAGCTCAGTATGCATGGCATATACATGTTGGACATGTATAGGATGAAGAGAGGTTAGATATATGGTTTGAAAGAGGTGGCTAGTGGTCTGCAAGATAGTTTGGCCATTGACCTAGTTGGCTTAGGTGGGCTTGTGAGGCCTTGTAAAGGGTCAAAGGGTGTTTTTAGGTTGGTGAAGCTTGTATTTACATGGGAGATGATTAGATAGGTGTGTTCAAGTTTATTGATCAAATCATAGGTTAGTAGATGAGAGAGAAAGTCATAAATTACTTCATGTTCTGTAGAGGGTGTTCAAATGGTGTATTTAAAGCTCGAGATGAAAGATCTCACATTCATTAGCTCATGTAGACTTTGCATGGGGAGCTGAGCCTTTTGGAGAAGTTGAGGAAGCTTCCTAAGAAGGTTTTCCAAGCATTAGTTCATGGATTAAGGTCTTATTATTTATGAATGATTACTAATAAGGTAAGTAATTTTTTATGTGCAAAAACCCTAGTCTTAGACCTGATTATAAATATCTTGCTTTTAGGTGACTAAAAAGATGGTGGATGGATAAGATGATGATTGAAGGTTTTAGAATCCTATAGGATTTTGAGGATGTGTTTAGTTAATATTGACTGTTTGTGGGTCCCACATAAAAATGCTTCTTAACAATGTTTTGATATTGTGAGAGATGTCTGAAAGTAACTAGGTGAAAAAATGGGTGTGTGATGAAAATTATGACTTGAATAAAAAATTCATGAAAATTTTTAGGAATATTAATTTCTTTGTGTCAAAATTCTAGGTCCTCAAAGTTGTCTAGTCGATATGAAGGAAAAGATGCCATGAGTGAAAAATACCAATCAGAGTGAAAAGTGAAATTAGAAGGCCTAATCAGTGAGTAATGATGGGTATAATATCTTGGAGGTTATTTAGGGGATGTATGCCCTCTATCCATGAAAGAAGTATTGTTCCTAGTCACTTGGAGATGATTGAATGGTTGACTCATAGTTGACCATGATGGTTTTGCTAGTTAAAAGGAACCTATTTTGGATAATTGAGTTTGTTTGCAGTGAAAATGGTCAGATCAAGTGTTTTTGATGGTTGTAGAGTGTTGAGGACTTCCTGAATATCTGTTCTAGTGATTTTTAGGGTTTGACCAATCTCCTATTGGTCAAACATAGTCTTACAAGCATAGTTATGCTTTTTTTGTGAGGTGTTTTTGGCATGAGCTCATGGTATGGTATAGAAAGATTATGCAGGGGATCATGGCCAACCTTGGGAGACATAAATAATTCTTCTTTAAATTTTCTATAGAGAGATGGCCAACCATAATTGAGAATGGTATATATACAAGATGTTTCATGACCTTTGTGTAGGAGTGGACTAAGCTAAGACAAGCAAGTGTTGATGTTTTGAAGACCTTGTACAAAGGTTGTTGTGGGTATTGCTGACCAATGTTTATATGAGATTGAGCAAAGAAATATATCATTAGACTCAACATATTTCTAATTCTATTGATTATTTTTACTAGATTTATGAGTGCATATTTGTATATGAGTGAAAGATTTTGTGAAGGGATTATTTCTTGTGTTGAAGAGATAGCTTGGTGTTGGTGACTTGTGTGGAGTTGAAAACTTGGAGAAGAGTGTTCTTGTAGGGTTTATCTATTAGATTGAGAAGCAATCAGAGTTCAATAATTGTTCATTTGATAGGTGTTTTGTTGGTGCTCAACATCTTAGGCAAGTTGGTGCTTGTCATCTTTAGGGGTTAGTGGTCCTTGTGAAGTGGGTTCTTCACTAAAGCCTCATGTTTGTGATCATATTATAGGACTGTATTCCATTATTTTTTAGACTTGAGAGTGGGTTTTCTCCCCCATGAGGATTTCCCACATAAATCTTGTGTAATGGTTACATTCATGTTTGTTGTTTGATTCACCTATCTTGCATATTGATGTGATTGGTTAAAGTAGCTTGAAGAGTTGGGAATTGAATTGCATTATTGTTAAACACTGATTCACCCACCCTCTCAGTGGTGTGTACTTCTATCAATTGGTATCAGAGTAGGTCCTTTTGAGGCTTAACAGCTTGAAAGGTGATTCTAAGGTACAATGGCAAGTCAAGGAATGCAAGGTGGTTTCTCTTCTAAACAATCTCAATTTTTTAATGGTTCTAACTATGCCTTTTGGAGTTCAAGGATGAATACTTTTATCATGGCTCTAGGATTTGATGTTTGGTATATTGTTGTTGATGGATATGTTGTTCCTACTAGTTCTACTACTAGTGCTACTGATAAGAAACTATGTGAAATCAATTCAAAGGATATGAATGCTATTTATAGTGGTCTATTAGAGACTAAGTTCTCAAAGGTCATTCACTGTCAAACAACTCAGGAGATGTGGACTAAGTTGAAGACAATCTATGAAGGAGACTCAAAGGTGAAGCTAGTAAAATTACAAACTTTTAGAAGACAGTTTGAGAGTCTTAAAATGAAGGAGAAGGATTTTGTGGCATCCTTCTTGAATAGAGTGGATGACGTGGTCGATATGATCAGGGGTCTTGGAGAAGATCTCAAAGAGGTTGTTGTTGTTCAAAAGTTTTTTAGATCTTTATCTTACAAGTTTGAATCTAAGGTATCTGCAAATGAGGAAAGTCATGATCTTACACTAATGAAGATGGATGAGCTTTATGGATCTCTCACTGCTTATGAGATGAGGATAAATGAAGACAAGCCTCCTAAGAAGGATGTTGCTTTCAACATAGAGAAAAAGCTTAAAGAAAAGAAGACATATATCTCAAGGAAAAATGTTATGTTAGATGATATATCTGATGATGATTTAATTTCTTTATTTTTAAGAAAGTTGAAGACTTGATCAGGTAAGTACAGAGGTAAGCTTCCTTTTAAGTGCTTCAACTTAGAGGTTAGTTGTTGATAGATCTTAACAAAGATTTTGTAGGATATTATCTATTCATTAGGGATGTAATATTTCACTTTTGTTTTCACGTTGAAAATCCTAACAAAGGGACAAGTGTAACTTCTTAGATTGTAGGATACTTATCTAGTTTGTAAAGACCTATTTAAATGTATCTATTTTGTGACTACAATTAGTTTGAACATTCAAAATTAATTTAAGAATTCATGCTTGCAATTTCTTGTGGCAAGGAGTATTTGTCACATGTCTCATGTAGACCCTTAACCAATGCATAGCTTGTTCCTGAGAAGAGCAATTGTTCATTGAGTATGGGATCCTCATAAATTGACCTATAAAAATAATTTAATAATTATTATAACACTTGAAGTTATTTTTTTAAAATAGCGAGTTACTATTGCAAATAAAATAATTAGACACTATTATCTCTTAAGTAAACAGTGCATAATGTCTTATCAACACAAAGCCCCTATAATGAGCCAACTTGTTAAGTGTATAGGTGTTCCATCCAAGGGATTTTAATTTCTCCCTTACCTACATACTGAACCTACAACTATAGCACTTCTTATATAGATATTAAATTGAGGTCTCAATTATAATTTGTAAACTATCTTGTTTAAATAAACTTACGAAGTTGTGCACATTTTTTTTTATACTCATTTGGTGCAAGCGATGAGTCACCAACTTCTCATGACTTAGTCTAGCTTTGTGGGCCTTATCTTTGCTACTTTCAATCCTTACATTAATTTGAAAATTTATAAAAGTTTTTATTAATCAATATCAATAAATCACATTTTTTTACATGTCATGATTTTATTTTTAAATTACATGAACTTCTATCTATATCCCACTTGAAGCAATCATCATATAATCTATCCCAAGAAGATACATTTACACTTGGAGATCATAGCTTTCATCTCTCTTCATCTATGTTTTCTATGCATATTTCTTGTAAATTAAATATTTTAGAAATTATTAGAAACTTATAAATACAAAAAGACTTATTCAAATTAATTATGCGTCCTCAACCATACATGCCTCCTCATCCTTCTAAGTGCCTCTGTCATAAATGTTTCAATTATCTTCATATTATAATGGAATCTACCAAAATCTATTTGAAATACACTTATCAACCTTTTTATGCTCAATTGACATGTACTTAAATTTGAGGTGGTAATTTTCTTGAAACAATTTTTTGGTTATGATTTTTTTTTTTAAAATACTAAAAATAATAAATAAATCAATGAAATTTAAAAAATTATATAATAAAATAAAATAATTTAGAAAATTATAAATAATTTATGATATTATATTTATTTGCCCTGAACATCTTGTAAAATTTTCATATGATCAATTGTATATAGTTTGAATTGAAAAATAACTAACACTTGATTTTTGTACTCTTCTAATGTGAGATGAGATGGCCATCATTATTAATAAGAATTTATTAGACCATCATCATCATCCCCTCTCAAAATTATTGGGATAATATTGTTAATGATTTTGAGGACCTTCTGTCATATTGATTTACAAGCAAGAGGAAGACGAGGCTACATTGAAGGCACAAAACACACGACTAAACATTTTATAAGATATTAAAAAAATGCTTACCTTTGTGTCTCCCTTGAAGCAAATGATAAACCATGTTAATAGTGACAAATCATGGAACAAAATTCAAGGTTAATTTCACATAAGAGGAAGCACCGTTCTCACAAAAATTAAAGAAATATAATATATGTAATTTGTTGTCAGTCAAGAAAATGTTTTCAGAGATGCTAAACAACCATAAAGGCCATTCTCACCGTAACATCCCCATAAATTTAATTAAACTTTGTTTTTAAAAAAAAAAATACAATGCAAGATAGGTTTATTCCCAACACAAACCCCTATAGATGCATGCAATTAGTAAATCCTATTTACACTATAACATTGACAAGAAAAGGAAAAGAAACTGACAAACAAAAATAAGTGTAAATAATTTCCTTCTGAGGTGGATGAAAAGACTCCCATCAAGAATTGTCTCCTAAGATTACCTGCCAAATAAAAATAAAACATCAACATCAACATAATCTTACTTAGACTGTAAAAAAAAAATTAGTTATATAAACAGAGACCACCAAAATGATATATTCATAGCATGATTGTTTACCATTTATTAATGAGATGACAACACTGTATTATACCTAAATGGTAGCGGCGTAACATTCAGATATATGTGTTGAAATTGTCTCTTAAGGAAGGTATCTAGATTGACAACATCTAGGTAATCACCTTTCTTGATGCTAAAAAATAACACTTTAGATGTGTTCAACACTCAAACACAATAAACCAATATGATTGACAACTAGTTCCAACAAAAATGCATTGCTTACAATGTCAATGTCACCAAGTAAGAGTAATAGATATCATCAATCTTGTCGAAGCCCAACATGCCAACCCCCCAAAAAATACAAATATATCCTTCTTAGCGAGATGAAAAGAAAACAACCTTATAAGAGCCATCACTTGAGATTATTTGCCAAATAAAACAAAACAAGAATATCAACATAACCACACCTAGATTGCAACTGTAAATAATTAACTATTGCAAAGGACCTACAAGGATTTATTGAAAAAAATAAATCCTATGGAAATAAAGACCACACTATGTATTAATATAATTAGTAGTATTACATTATGCTTAAATAACAATGGGGCACAAAGATTGATGATATCTAGGGCATCATCTGTCTCAGTCTACATTCATTAATATTAGTTGTGCAAACCTTTCATTTCATTTTAACTTGCATTAATGCCCACTATGATTGTGACATTTGTGTGTGGATATTTTAATGATCCAAAGTATTAGTTTCATAGTTAATTTGTTTTCTTTTTAGTTATTTGGGTTATTTTACCTGCTAGTTGGTTTTAGAACCAACTTGTTCTTCCACATGCCTTTATAGCTTGCCTATTATAAAAAAATAATATAGAAGCTTACATTGAATATATTTTTTGATATAATCTCTCATTTTTTGGGCCTATAGTGGTATTAGAGCCACACAAATTGGATTGATACAGGGATGATCTGAATATTTTGAGTGAAAGCGTGGTTATTATGATAAGATCACTATAACGTCAACTTTTGATATAACTTGGCACATATTTATAGCTAGAGATAACATGGTCTACACAGAATGCAGAATTTGTTTGAGCCAACACATATTTTACACAGCCATAAAGAAGTCCATATAAAGCACAAAGATATCAACAAATTTTTTACACAACCATAAAGAGGTCTACAGAAAGCACAGAGATATCTCACAAAGTGCATGTCTGATTTTGTTCTTATAGCCAATGCTTGGTTCAAATAGCCAACGTTTTGTATGATGCAGTGATCTGATGCATATATAAAGAAGTGGCAATCTAAATGCAATCTATAAATCCAAATCAAGAAAAAAAGGGATGTCATAGGTTTGAAAAAACCAGAGAAATGTGGTGGACCCCAAATGAAGCTCCAGGCAATGGCTTACTTCTCGAGGCTATGGCATAGAGTGGCAAAATACAAAAGTAATTTTTTTATTTATTATTTTTTGTTTTGATTGATAGGAAGATGGATAAGCAATATTTTGTAAGTCATTTACAATAGGGAAGTTGAGGTTCAAAACTCAGTGGTATTTGTTTTGTCAAAATTATTTTTTTTGACATTATTTTGTATAAAGGAGTTATAAGGGTGTAAAAGGAGATATAAGTTGGTATTATTATATACTTTCAAGTCCTAGGATTCTCTTCTATTCGAAAGGTAAAGTCAAAACCTCAATAGCATTCCTTATTCTTCAGCATTGTTTTAATAAATACCATAGCTAAAATTATGACCTTAATTTTTGAAAATGGACGCTTAACTCCTAAAAATTATAAGGAATGGTCAATGCATATGAAAAATACATTAATCTTTAATGACTTGTGGGAAGTAGTTGAAAAGCAACCAACATTGCCCACCGATGCCACAAAGCTTACCAAATTTCATAGACGTGACAAGAGTGCCCTTTCTTTATTGAAATCAACTTACTGTACACAAGTTATTGTTGACACAGGAAATTGCACCCAGGGCAAGGAGGTCGAACTCTTGCCTTCTCCCCGCAACATGGAAACTCCCCTCTCGCCTATGGGACTAGCGAAGCTGGAGGGGAGAGTCTCTAGATAAGGGCTAGCTCCCTTTGATGTATCATATTTATTCCAGCAAGTGCAAATACAAACATACATACATACATATATATATATATATATATATATATATATATATATATATATAAAATGGGGAGGGGGGGATGAAAAGGGAAAAGAGATGCAGGAAAATAAACTGCTCTAAGGAGGTGATGCACCAAAATAAGGTCGACCTTGACACATCCACTCTTGAAATCAGATAAATGCATACATACACTTCACACTTGGCAGAAGGACCGGGCTGCTAAAAACTGGCAGGGAGGCCTTAATGGAAAATACAAAAAAAAGAAAGAGATCACCAAAGGTGCTTTGAGACACACACTTCTGTTGTAATTTCCTCTATTCTGGTCTTCCAAATGTCAGCTCTTCTCCTTTCAGCTACAGAAGTGGCACCTTGTAGACAACATGTACATTGGTGTTGGACCTGTGAGAGCATCAAGAGACAATGACTGAACACAAACAACACTCAGCACATACTCTGAAATATCTATCCAAAATGGAGGTAAAAAATTGCGTTTATTGATTCAGGTGGAAATTTCGCTAGGACTACGCCTTAGCAAAATGTGGAAGATCTCCTTACAAAATGACAAGTTCGTAATATATATGAGAAACTAGGAAGTCCATTTGGCACTCCCTCTTTACAAGTGGCAATCACGTCCCTTCATTGGGAAGACCAAGTCGCTCAAAACATTAATGAGCCATCTACTTTGTCTGCTCGAAATCTGCTTTTCTCTTTTAGGTGACTTACACGGTTTGTCTACTCATTAATGTGAAACAGAGGAACCGATTGCACTGCTAGCTGCTTGCATCCCAAATGATCAATTCGTTGGCACTATTTCAACTGCCAGAGTCACTTCTCAAATAGGTGCCACTTGGACTAACTGCTTACTCATTCCTTGCTTGTTGCTTTGTCTTTTCTCAGCTTTGTCTTATCTAGCTCATTCGGCCCTTGGGGTGGAAATCTTGGGGGGTCGCTGCACTCTGATCTCCTTTTCCATGGTTAGCACTTCCTTTGCTTTTGAAGAAAAATGGCCATTTCTTTGTGAAAGTTGACATTCGTATGGCCGTCATGTTTTGAAAACCAACGGCTATTTGACTTTGTTAAACTTGACGTCCTCCGGGACGTCATCGGGTCCTTGCTAGCCTTTTCAGGCATTTCCTTGCCTTGCTTTATTTTCTTGGCACCTTCCCTCTAACCTTTGCAAAAGTCCCTTTGTTTGGGCTGAGAGTCCCCCACAAGGGCACTTGCCCTTCGGGGTCTTTCGACGGGCTGCTTGGTACTCCGAACTGTCTCCCGAGCTCCTGCGGACAAATTGTGTACGGACAATTTCCCCGGGTTAATTTCCTCAGGTCACTTTTGACTGTGTATTTTCCATGGACAAATTGTCTGCAGACATTTTCCCGCAGACAAATTGTCCGCAGAAACTCTGTCCGCTTTTTGACTTTGAGCTTTGAACGGCCCGCTTGAATCCTTCGGACAAAAAGTCTGAAGGAAATTGGGACTTAGCCAATTTCAACAAAATTGAACTTGAACTTTGAACATACCCTTGCCCAGGTCCTTTTCTTTGAAGTGCCGGCCCTTTGGAAGGGTACTAAACCCTTGAACTGCCCCTTCGGCCAAGGACATACCCTTGAACCAAGCTATTCAACCAAAAATGGTTCAACGGTTCAAGGCTCAACCAAGCGTGCCGATTTCCTAGTGAACCAAGCCGATGAACTTCTTCATTGAACTTTTTCATTGAACTGAACCCGTTGAACTGAACTCATTGAACTAAACCGCTGAACTGAACCCGTTGAACCAAAATGGTTCAACGGTTCAAAGGTTCAACCAAGTGCACTAATGAATCGATAAACCAAAGCCGATGAACTGTGCCTTTGAACCAAAAGATTGAACCAAGCCATTGAACCTAATTGTTGAACCAAGAATGGTTCAACGATTCAATGGTTCAATGCTTGGTAATGTTGAACTTGAAGATGGACCCGTTGAACCAAACGCTGTTGAACCACTTGAACCAGGCCGATGAACCAAAGTGCTGAACTAAATTGGAACAAGGCCATTAGATTTTGAAGAAGATAAAACAAATGCTGATAAACCAACCGGTTGAACCAAATGACTGAACCAATCATGTTGAACCAAGCAGAGAACCATTGGCATTGAACTTGTGTAACCCCGAAATGATTGTTTTTTTCGAATAGTAAGGGGAGGAGGTGACCATGATTTTCCCTGTGGGCTAAATTGGTCAATAGATTGGCAACTCACAGGGGAAGCATGCCTGCTATGCTTAGAACCTAGTTGCCTTGCAATCCATTGGGTGCGGAGTCAGATGCAGTTATAACGAAAGTTAACAACAGCGCCAAAAGATCTGAGAATCAAACACGAAGCTTTACCCCACACACAAGGCTAAAAAACACTACTTGGTGCAAACTGCACTTAGGGAAAGCAGGAAAAGAAACTGAAAACAAACTATTATATACAGCTAACCAAGAATGTTTGTCTTCCTCCTGGATTGAAAGGAAAATTTCTTAAGTCCCCTTCCTGGCGAGAAGACTTATGATGGCAGGAAAGTAGCTGAATGCAAAGGAGATTTGGTGACGTGCTCCTCTTGTTGGTCACCTGGTTTGGCAGGAACCCGAGTGGATCAGATTCAAACATGCCTCCAATATATATGTATTCTGCTTGTCCCTGGAGGCCTGTTGAATGTTGCTCCTTCATATTGGTGCTCCTCACCAAGAAATCAATGGCTGCTAGCTCATCACCATAAGCCCTTTGATCTGCACATTTCTTCTACAATGTATCATGGTCTAACTTGTTTCCTTCTACCTTGTTGAAAATCTTGTTAGACTCATCCTCTGCTCCCTCTTGGCCTTCTTGAAGAAGGGTGACTGTGGTGATGTTTGAAAAAGAATCACAAACTGATTGCTCATCCCACAGAACATCATCTCTCTGTTTAAAGCTCTCCACTTCAAGGCATTCCTCTAGGAAGACAGACCTCTCCTTTCTTTCCTCCAACTCAGGCTCCTCAGTGTAGTCATCCTCATCATCAAAACAACAAGGAAGTTCATAAAAAAGAGCGAAAGAGAGCTCACCATGCATTTGTTCCTCCTCGTATTGTCGGAACATCTGCATATACGCAAGACCTGCATCTTCTCCATTGCTGATAAGGTCTTCACAAGGAGAATCTATGATGATTTCTTCTTCGTTGTCGCTCATGATAGCCTCTTGAAGAACTGCAGATTGGATCTTCTGCTCCTCACCTGCCTCTTGCAAAATAGGTTCCTCCTTGAGAAGGGGTGAAGTGGGACAAGCATGTGGAAGAGGAGGCAGTCCTTGAGCTAGAATCGAATGATTCTCCTCCTTCCATTTGGTCAGCACTTCATCAATATCAAGGGCAGCCTGATATCTCTCTTGGAAATGTGTAGGTGGGGTGTGTTCAGACATGGAATGTGTTGTTTGGTCTGAGCCATCCATGACACATTAGCTAAGGAATTTCTCTCTGGATTCCAACTCCGCAATTCCCCTGGCTAGATCCTCTTGGAAGAACTTTTCATGGAGGTCATCAGTATAATCATCAACATGAGCAGTCTCAGCTTCTTCAAGGTTTTGAGAAAAACCTTGCTATTCCTCCTCTACTCTGCTCCATGATTCTACTGTTTTCCCCCAATTTAGGATCTCAGAATTGGAATTTTGTTCCTGTGAACAGGCAACAACTTTGTTTTCTCCAAGGTCCCAGGGCTCCTCTGCAAGGTCTGGAAGTTTTAACTCTCTTTCAAGAAGCAACTTCATCCTAGCCTCTAAATCTTCAATTTGCTTGGCTAGGTTGTCCTGAAAGAGTATTTCTTGGAGGTCTTCAGCATTATTCTCTTCAAAGCTCTGAGCTGGTCTTTTGTATTCCTTCCTCCAACTCAGAATCTGTGCATTATGCTGAAGGACTTGGGGAGGCTAAAGAATGCAAGGAAGAGACTGTAGAAGAGGGATGTGCTGGCTGGTGGTACTATTCTCAATGGGAGATTCACAATATGAGGAATTTAGAAGGTTCATCTCCATGGGAGGTTGATCTGATGCCATTTGGTGTTGGAAAGCCAGGCGCACGGGATTGAGAGCGAATGTATTTGATGAGCTGGAGTGAGCAAGTGCAATCTGATAGAAAGGATTTGGCACAAAAGAAGGGGCTTTCTTCAGATTAGGAAGGGGCACGCAAGGCTGACTGCCTTGAATAGATGGATTTCTCCATTTTGTTACCTCCTCCTCCATGGACTGCAAGGCATGTGCTTGCCTAAACAAACACTCTTCTTTATACATCAGCGCCTGCTGATACCCATAATACTCTTCCAGTCTGTCGATTTCCATTGTCTGCCTTTCAAACTCCAACGCCATTTCCCTTATCGTTGCAGGACAACTAGGAGAGCTGCTTGAGGGGATTGCATAAATATCTGGAGCCTGATTATATTCACATGAAGGAAAACAAAACCCATGATTTTGTGCAAAAGGATTATACATAAAGAAAGTGATTTTTGATGGCACCAGGCTACTTAACCAGTAGATTCAAATCGGAGTCACCATTGGTGTTGATGCAAAAGCCTCCAAAGGCTGGTCAATTGAAGAACACACCACAAATTCTTCAACTGTTTGGACAAAACCTGTCCTAGTTGGTCCCACCGAGCGTGCTAGAACTGTTGACGCAGGAAATTGCACCCGGGGCAAGGAGGGCAAACTCCTGCCTTCTCCTACACGCAACAATGGAAACTCCCTTCCTGCCTGTGGTACCGATGAAGCTGGAGGGGAGAATCTCTAGATAAGGGCTAGCTCCCTTTGATGTATCATGTTTATGCCAACAAGTGCAAATACAGGCATATATATATATATATATATATATATATATATATATATATATATATATATATATATATATATATATATATATATATATATATATATATATATATATATATATATATATATACATACAACTATATAATGGGGGGATGAAAAGGGAAAAGAGATGCAAGAAAATAAACTACTCTAAGGAGGTGATGCACCAAAATAAGGATGACCTTCACACATCCACTCTTGAAATCAGACAAATGCATACATACACTTCACACTTGGCAGAAGGACCCGGCTGCTAGAAATTGGCAGGGAGGCCTTAATGGAAAATACAAAAAAAAGAAAGAGATCACCAAAGGTGCTTTGAGACACACACTTCTGTAGTAATTTCCTCTCATCTGGTCTTCCAAATGTCAGCTCTTCTCCTTTCAGCTACATAAGTGGCACCTTGTAGACAATAGGTACGTTGGTGTTGGACCTGTGAGAGCATCAAGAGACAATGACTGAACACAAACAACACTTAGCACATACTCTGAAATATCTATCCAAAATGGAGGTAAAAAACTGCGTTTATTGATTCAAGTGGAAATTTTGCCAGGGCTATGCCTTAGCAAAATGTGGAAGATCTCCTTACAAAATGACAAGTTCGTAATATATATGAGAAACTAGGAAGTCCATTTGGCACTCCCTCTTTACAAGTGGCAATCACCTCCCTTCATTGGGAAGAACAAGTCACTCAAAACATTAATGAGCCATCTGCTTTGTCTGCTTGAAATATGCTTTTCTCTTTTAGGTGACTTACATGGTTTGTCTACTCATTAATGTGAAACAGAGGAACCGGTTGCACTGCTAGCTGCTTGCGTCCCAAATGATCAATTCGCTGGCACTATTTCACCTGCCAGAGTCACTTCTCAAATTGGTGCCACTTGGACTAACTGCTTACTCATTCCTTGCTTGTCGCTTTGTCTTTTCTTAGTTTTGTCTTATCTGGCTCATTCGGCCCCTGGGGCAGAAATCTTGGCAAGTCGCTGCACTCTGAGCTCCTTTTCCATGGTTAGCGCTTCCTTTGCTTTTGAAGACAAATGACCATTTCTCTTTATGAAAGTTGACGATCGTATGGCCATCATGTTTTGAAAACCAACGGCTATTTGACTTTGTTAAACTTGACGTCCTCTGGGACATCATTGGGTCCTTGCTGGCCTTTTCGGGCATTTGCTTACCTTGCTTTGTTTTCTTGGCACCTTCCCTTCGGCCTTTGAGAAAGTCCCTTTGTTTGGGCCGAGAGTCCCCCGCAAGGGCACTTGCCCTTCGGGGTCCTTCGGCAGGCTGCTTGGTACTCCAAACTGTCTCCCGGGCTCTTGCAAACAAATTGTCTGTGGATAATTTCCCTGGGTCACTTTTGACTGTGTATTTTCTGTGTAAAAATTATCCACAGACATTTTCCCGTGGACAAATTGTCTGCAAAAATTTTGTCCACTTTTTGACTTTAGCTTTGAACGGCTCGCCCGAATTCCTTCAGACTTTTTGTCCGAAGGAAATCGGGACTTAGCCAATTTCAACAAAATTGAACTTGAACTTTGAACATACCCTTGCCTGGGTCCTTTTCTTTGAAGTGCCGGCCCTTTGGAAGGGTACTAAACCCTTGAACTGCCCCTTCGGCCAAGAACATACCCTTGAACCAAGCCGTTGAACCAAAAATGGTTCAACGGTTCAAGGTTCAACCAAGCGCACCGATTTCCTAGTGAACCAAGTTGATGAACTTCTTCATTGAACTTTTCCGTTGAACTGAACCCATTGAACTGAACACGTTGAACCGAACCACTGAACTGAACCCGTTGAACCAAAATGGTTCAACGGTTCAAAGGTTCAACCAAGCGTGCCAATGAATCAATAAACTGAAGCCGATGAACTGTGCCTTTGAACCAAAAGATTGAATCAAGCCATTGAACCTAGCCATTGAACCAAGAATGGTTCAACGGTTCAATGGTTCAATGGTTCAACGCTTGGTAATGTTGAACTTGAAGATGGACCCGTTGAACCAAAGGCCGTTGAATCACTTGAACCAGGCCGATGAACCAAAGTGCTGAACTGAATTGGAACAAGGCTGTTGGATTTTGAAGAAGATAAAACAAATGCTGATAAACCAACCGGTTGAACCAAATGACTGAACTAATCATGTTGAACCAAGCAGAGAACCACTGGCATTGAACTTGTGTAACCCCGAAATGATTGTTTTTTTTGAATAGCAAGGGGAGGAGGTGACCACGATTTTGCCTGTGGGCAAAATTGGTCAACAGTTATAATTCACATAGAGGCCATCAAATATGAAGCTTGAAAAGCATTAAAAACTCTAAAAGACTTATATGATAAACAACCTGCCTATAAAAAAATTGACCTTATGCAGTTGCTCAACATTAAACTAACAAATGATGAAGATGTTTCAGAATATGTGTCACAAATTAAGAATTTGAAACAAGAATATGGCACCACTGGTAGGAAAATTGATGATGAAATGCTCATTTCTATTGCTTTGAATAGTCTTAGCCCTAGCTACAGGTACTTTCTAAAATGTTATAGCTTAATGATAAGCTTAACAAATCTACTTTTGATTCCATTTGTGAGTTTCTCACTCAACATGAGTGATAATTTGCAAAGAAGGAATAAAAACCTACTGAGGAGGCCTACTATACCAAAAAAAGTAATCCATTATATGAGCACAACATAAAATATTCTTTGAAGCACTTTCAGAGACATAAACACTTTCAGAGGCACACTTCCAGATATAAGCATCATTCTGGACATATGGACCATTCTGGTTCTCCAAATCATAGACATCACTCTATTTCTCAGAAGCATGAACATCACCACAAACATTCACATGGACACAAGAACAAACATTCTTCTTCATGTGGTTATTATTCTTCCAGTTCCAGTGGACATGAGAAAACATGCTACAATTTTGGTGGCATATGACAACTCTCTATAGAGTTCCACTCCACTAGGAGGTCATCTCAACGACATAAGGCAGAAACACACTTTTCTGGTCACTCTAATCACTCTAGTTACTCTTTCAGTTCCTTTTCTGACTATTCTTATGTATATTCTTCTGATGGATTGGATGACTGTGAAGTTTCTTGCTCTGCAATTGATGACTATATATTATGAGATGGTAACACACCTATCTTGTGCGAGCTGCTAGGCTCAAGATTGGGATTTGATGTAGTAGTATTTTTTGGCTTGTGTACTTTGCTTTTATATATTTAGTGTTGATATGATCTTTGATGTGGAGCATTTCAGTGGTTTGTACTTGGTTTATTTATTACACAGATTCTCACCTCTCACCTGATAGGGGGAGAAGATATTGCATATTGGCTTTTGATCATTCATCGGTGGTTGCAGTATGAGTCAACATTGAGTTGCTAGCATTGTTAGTGCTGAGCAAAGACCTGTGGGAGATGTTGGCAATTGTTGGGCATCGGTTTGAGATGTGCCATACATAGTACTGGGGCAATCACTTGTTAGACAAATTCTATTTGAGGATCGATGTAGGATAGGGCATGATCTTGTTCTACTTCAATGCGGGGATGATCAAGGCGTTGATCAGTCTAGGATGCACAGTGTAACAATTGCAGTTACAATAGAGTCTACTTGGATGACTCACAGTTCATTGCTTTAATCTTTCTATACCCCTTTGGATCAAGGGAGAGTTTGTTTGGATCATTTATGATCCAAAGTAATTTATTAGTTTGTTATGTTTTTGTTTATTATGGGTTGGTTTCACCCATTGGTTGGTTTTGTGACCAACTCTTCTTTCGGTAAAGCTTTTTAAGCTTATTATTGTACAAAAATAATAATATGACTTTACATTATATTTTCCAAATATGTTTCTATATCTATTCCTCCATTTTTCTTGGCTATCATTCATTACAAGATTATGCAAAATTTCAAAAAGGGTTAGAGGCAGAAAACAAGTCAAAATCTTGATGAAGAGCTATTCTTGTTCATTTTTAGTGAGAACAATCTGAATCTTCTTATCTTCTGGTTGTGGCCTCTTCTTTTGATATTCACCAAAATTTTGCAGAGTTTCAAGCACTTATTTTCAACTGGACCATCTAAATACGTGTAGGCTATTTCTGCATCACATTATAGATTTGACATTATCTGTGTCATTCCTTGCAGTCTCTTGAGCATCGCATTGAGATTCTCCAAGTTATTTTGATACTTGATCAACTTTTGGATAGGCTCGTAATTAAATGCAAACTTGGGATTTAGGTTATTTTCAATATTTTTCTTGAACTGATTGGCAGTGGTTTCTTCAGGTAATAATTTTTCTTTATCATCAATGAGTTTGCATTTCAATTTTCCTACTTCTCTCAATATTTCAAGGAGAGCATCACCTCCCATTGATTTAGAGTCACCAAACTTATTGAACTTGCTTTTACAATGTGAATTTTGAATTTAACAGACCTAAGAAATTCAGTGAGATAAGTTGTTACTTTGTTTTGAATGAGCTTTTCTTGAATGAGGTCATCTGGATCAACATCGAAGAAATCTTCTAATCTAGGAAGCAACTCATCCCATTTTTCTTCTTCCTCGGTATATTTGTTCTTAGCCTCAATCGTTTGATCATATTTTTATTGGATTTCACATAGTCGCTGTTATGTGAATGACATCAATACCTTGTTGTAGAATCTTAACTGTCCATTCTTTCGTACTTTTGCCCATGTGACTAATTTCTGCAACAACGATACATGTTTTTGTATCATAAATTTAATGAATGGCTAAAGAAGATTGAATTAGCTTTATCAATTTCTCTATCACTGTTGTTAATTGTTCAACTTTTTCTTTAAGATGATCTTTGGTAACTTTATCATGATTCATTTTCTCGAACAAGGAACCAATTGCTCACTGGACGTTTTCTTTCATCCCCTCTCTTGTAGGCTTTCCAAGATGAATCCTAGAGATTTGATAGTCAAAAGCACTGACACTGCGTTTGTCCTTTTCAGCTAAAGGAACTGCTATCTCCGCATACCCATCTCCTTTGTTATCCATGATTATTCTCGATACAATTTTGGGTTTTTTAATTGTTCGATAGGGCAGGGTTGCCAATGTGTTGAAATCAATTCCTTCAAGTTCGACAACTTTCTTCCTCTTTTTCACTACCTCATCTAACCAATCAGGTATTTCAGTGTTAGGAAGAGGTGGATTTATTTGAGAAGAATTGGGCCTTTTTGGGATTTCAAGAGAGGGAAGAATGGTCTCTGAAGCTTGGATTTCTTCTGATATTACTTCATCTTTCTATTTTTCTATTAAATCAATCAGGGTTTTGAGTGAAGGGATTTCCTCTGATATTACTTCATCTTCTTGTCTTTCTATTATATCAATTTTATCAACAATTATATATCATACTTTAATAGTATGATACATATTATTGGTTATGGATTTGGGACTTCATTTATAACGCTATACTTTGTTATCATTCTCGTAACCCTAATATCATTGTTAACTCATTTTTCTCATAAAGACTTGGTGCTATGCGCACTTATTATTTGGCGTTATGCGCACTTTTTTATTTTAGGAAGAGAAAAAATCCATTTATTATGACGGCTATAAAATCATTTTAAAAACAATAAAAATGTATAAGACATGTCACGTAAGTCCAACATGAAGGCGTACATTCTAGATGAAACAATTTCTTAATATAGTGACTAGTCCAATGCAAATTTGAATTCTCCATCACTTAACTTATTTGGAACTCCAACCTTCAATAATATTCTTAATTAATCATACCAAAAGTCACAAAGTCTTACATCCATTTGGACTCGCCTTTTATTTATTTATTTAGAATCCTTCCATAAAAGTACTGCATTTTTTAAGTTTATCTTCGATTACTAAATTATTTTCAAGAACTCTCCAAAATTTGTTTTTTTATGGGAATTGTTTTAAAAAATTGGAGGGCCGCCGTGAAAGTTTGAATTGAAGTTTTGTCACGATATCCCTCTAATTTACTATTTGAATTTTAAAAATAAAATAAAATAAATGTTATATTTAATAATTCAAAATATTTATAAATTATTTAATATTATCAATAAAATACATAAAAGACATTGATTCCTTCTTTTATAATTATTAATAAAAGTAAACAAATACTTAAATAAATCACTTCAATATTATTAATATAATTATTTTTATAATATTGTCATGCACTTATTTAGTAATCAATGATTTATTTATAAAATTAGTTTTTAAAATAATTTTTCATTTTTATTTACATAATTATAAATTCAATTACATGTTTTTATGTTAAAATCAAAGTATATACTTAATGTTAATATCAAGGTATATATATTTCTTTTATCAATTATACACAATTATATTTGTATCAATGATATTCTTATGATTCAAATTCACATAAATTTTTAAAATCAAAACAAATTTTCAAAATATATAGTTAAATATAATAATTGATTTCATATCTTTCTTTCATTTACAAATACAAATTTAACAATGTCTAAATATATATCAAGTCAGACAAGTCAGTGTTCATCTTTTTTTTGTCTAATAGTTTCATTCTAAAGTAATTTACAAATCACTTATAATCATAATTGAATAAAATATTTACACCATTATTATTAATACATATTTCATTTTTTCAAGTAATAATACAATAGTCGATAAGTATAGCCATTTGTCTAAAATAATATTATGTAATTAAGTTTTTGTAAAGAAACCAATCAAAGCTCTAAAAATTATCATTGTCACTAAAAGAACATATAGAAAAAGAAGAGGGAGAGTATCATTTGAGGGTTTTTCCTCCAATCAGAGCCTCTACACACTTCTCACCCATTAAGAGTGACCCTACCCTTCCACAAAAGTATTAGATGCAAAAGACCGATAGAACAATAGAAAATCCATGTAGATTAAGCAAGTCAACATACAATGTCCCACAACAATGTAATATAGATAGATATAACATTCCTAATTTATACTGAAATATATGTATATGCTCATATAACTTAGGGAAATAATAGATGACCTATAAATGCATGCCAAATCTAGTGCTACGACATGTCTAGCAAATGTAGACATTGCGTAGATTTAGTGATCTCACAAAAAAATTAATCCTTACGTACAAAATTTCAAATGTTTCTTTTTCATTCTCCAAATTATCCATTTCATGTGTAAAAAAATAATAACACCTTTGGCACATACAAGTCTAATACAAAAAGGGCTATCTTTTAAACCATACTCGTAACCAATAAATGATTAACTTACATAGTAATTTATGATTGATCTTGAAGATCTAAATACAGAATTATTAGGTGTCACATTATGTTTTCCACTTAAAGGTAGGATCTTCTTTCTCCGAGATAAAATAATAATCAACCAAGCAAAAGTAAATTATACCTAAAATAATAAATAAAACAAAGTAAATAAAAAAACTATATAAGAAAATAATATAATTTAATAAATTATAAATGCTTTCTGAGAATATAGTTACTTATCATGAACATCTTCTAAATTTTTTATATAATCAATTATATATACTTTGAAGTAAAAAGTAAGTAACATTTGATTTTTGTACTCTTTTAGTGTGAGATGAGATGGCAATCATTATTAACTAGAATTTATTAGATCATCATCATCATCCCCCTTAAAAATCGCTGGAAAAACTTGCTAATGTTTTTGGGGGTCTTTTGTTATATCAATTTACGAGCAAGAGGACAACGAAGCTACATTAAGCATCAACATAATCTTGCCTAGACTATAAAAAAAACTGATTATACAAACAAAGACTACCAAAATGATCTATTCTTAACATGATTATTTACCTTTTATTAATGGGATTGGAAGTATTATAGTATACCTAAATGGTAGTGGCATAAGATTCAGGTATATGTGTTAAAATTGTCTCTTAAAGAAGGTAGAGATTTATAACATCTAAGTCATCACTTTGTTGATGCCACAAAATAACGCTTTAGATGTGTTTAGAATTCAAACACAATAAATCAATATGATTGACAACTAGTGCCAAAAAAAAATTTATTGTTTACAATGTCAATACCACCAAATAAGAGTAATAGCAATCATCGATCTTATCAAATCCCAACATGCCAACTCAACAAAATTGCTAATATATTCCTTCTCATCTAGACGAAAAGAAAACAAGCTTACAAAAACCATCACTTGAGATTATTTGTCAAATAAAACAAAACAAGATTATTAACAAAACCATACCTAAATTACAACTAGAAATAGTTGACCATTGCAAAGGACCCATGAGGATTTATTGAAAAAAAATTTCTTATGCATAGAAATATAGAACACACCAATTATCAATAGGATTAATAATATTGTATTATGTCAAAATAACAACAGGGCACAAAAATTGATGATATCCAAGATATCATCTTTTCCAATGTACATTCGTTAATATTACTTGTGTCAACTTTTCATTTCACTTTCAAATCATATTAATGGTCACCGTGATGGTAACATTTGACAACACTTTACTATATGCCATTGTAATAATAAGGCAAGATTATATATTTATATATATATTCCAGAAACATATAATTCAACATAAAATATTTTCCATTAGCCTCATTCTTATTAGTAATTAAAAAACAAAATATCTATTTTCCATTAATAAAAAATTACTTAAAGTAGTTAAGAAAATCTTTTCAACTAACAAAATTTATTTATATATAAAAAATCGTGACGATTTCTACCCAAAATTAAGACTTATACTCTAGAGGAAACAATTTTTTAATAAAGTAGTCCAATGCAAATTGGAATTTTTCATCATTTACTTAATTTGAAACTCCAACCTTTAAAATTCTTTATAAATATCTAATTAATTTTTTATATTAAAAAAAATGAATAAAATAATTATACAATCTTTTTTAAGATTTTCATAAAATTATAGATGGTGATGGTGAGGGTAGAGGAGACACTCTCCCACCTTTTGTCCGTCGAAATTTTAGAATTAAGGTTTACTTTATCCAGACGTGTATTTGAGGACAACGAGGGAGTATTGGGTGTTGGGATGGAGGGTTGTGGGGTCGCGGTTCCTCTGAAGAATAGTATGGTAGTTTTGCATTTTTAGCGATGACATTTTTTTGATGATGGTGTTTTTTTGATGACGATATTTTGGTCGCTGAGGTTTAAGGTTTGTTTGGTGTTTGTGGCAGCTTCGAGGGAGGATGACCTATGATTTTGTCTGGGTTTTTGGTATTTTGTGATGTTTGGTGTTTGTGAAATGCGTCGGTTGGCTCTGTGGGAGCGACGAGCAACGATATTTGCGGTGTCGGTGGCATAGCAGTGGCTTGCTCTGTCTCCCACATCCTTGGTTCCCTGTGTGGTTGCACTCTGGTAGGTGCCCTTGCAAGGTCTACGTGGAGCTATGTGCGGCTCTACGTTTTACCTTATGGGTTTTTGCTATTTGGTTTTTCATTGTGCGGTGGTTGCTGCGAGGTGTTTATTGTGGCTTGGTGATATGATGGAGGTGTTGGGTGTAGCAGCGGCGACACTGTCTCCTACATCTACAATTTAGGTTTTCTAGTTTTTTGTTTTCCCTAGTAGGGTTTGCCTAACCACCCTAGTTGCTCTGAAGACTCATTATTAGTTTGCCCTTAATTTTACTCGATCTACAAAAAATTTGTAAAAACTGGTGCCATATTTCAACCGACCACTTTACTCTATAACTTTCAATTTATTATTTTTAATAATAAAATTATTTTAAAGATTTCAATAAATAAATAAATAAATTAAAAAAAATATTGTAAAACCGACGATTTCCTACGCCCAACGTCAAAGCTTAAATGCTAGATGAAACAATTTCTTTATAAAGTCCGATGCAAATTGGAATTCTCCATCACTTACCTAATTTGGATCTCCAACCTTCAATTATATTCTTAATTAATCATTTGAAAAGTCATAAAGTCTTACGTCCATTCGGACTCGCCTTTAATTTAGAATCTTCCATAGAAGCAGTGGCTTTTTTAAGTTTATCTCCATGTGATTGAAATTGTTTTTAAAAATTAGAGGGTTGCCGTAAAAGTTTGAATTGAAGTTTTGTCACGATATGCCCCTAATTTACTATTTGAGTTCTAAAAATAAAATAAAACTAATGTTATGTATGATAATTGAAAATATTTATTTAATTATCCAAAATTATTAAATGAAATATACAAATTAACTGAAAATTCTTAATTGTGCATATATCAATTTTTTCTTCCCATTTGCTAATTTCACTTTCCAACTTATATGGGTCAGTTTTACACTTTCCAAATTTTTAATTAATTTATTTTTTTAAAGTTATCTTTCAAAAAATTGTTTAATTGATTTCTTTTTTTATGTTTATTAATGAAAGTAAATAATTATTGAAACAAATCAATTTTTATTGAAAAGTGCACTTATATTAATAAAAATGATATAATACAATGTTAGTCATACAAAAAAAGAGGTGGAAAGAGTTGCATCTTAAAAGCAAAATCACACTGAGCTAAAAAAGCTTCAGCGGATGAACAAGTCCAGCAAATAATCAATAATAACCACAAAAAAAAGATCACCTCAAATCATATTGACATAAATATGTAACAACTAAAAAAATGAGCATATAAAAACACAAGAACTCAAAAGTCATTAAGCAACAACAACAAACATGCTGTCTAGAGGGAACGATGAAGAAGGAAGATCTTGCATATTTCCTTCATAGCCCCCTAGAGTAGGGGGGGTCATCATCCACAGCTGAAGGCTCTCATCCATCATTCTATTGTTGGTTTTCATTTTCATCCACTTGTTGGGAGGGAGAAATAGCAAGGACCAAGTGCATAAACTTGTCTTGTGGAGAGAAGCCCTAGACCCCCTCCACTACTGCCTTTGTAAGAACCACAGATCCATCGTGGTGAGGGGATAACTAACGAGAATGAGGAGAGGTGATCCTACGATGGCTTCGATAATGTTGCCTATGAAAATCACGTCCTCGCTTATAAGGAGGAGACGAGATACATGGTAGATTCAGGGGCTCTCGATTGACCGTGCATAGGGCGTTTCCCCATTGATCTAACAATGTCTAAAGATGGTTAAGCTCTAGATGAACCTTGTCTATTTGAATTTGAATTTGTAGGATGGCATTATAGATCACATCAACTTTTTTAGTTACAAAAAAGATTCTTTATATATCTTTATGATTAAACAATGCATAGTTTCTAGCTTTTTAGATTTGAAAAAGAATATCAACACGAAAAGTCTATTATCTCTTGCAGGTAACAAGGCAGAGTCCCCTAAGAGAGCCATTTTTCAAGTAAATCATTCTGGTCTGAAAGGCTAAAAAAGGGTGTGAATCTAATTCCAATATAATTAGGCATGAGTACAAAACCAAAAAAGATGTTTGACTGTTTCTGGCTAGTGACAAGCTGGGAAAATGGGATGTGAGACCCTCATGTGCTTAAGATGATCATCCACAGGCAAACCCTGGTATACAAGACACCAAATGAAGTGAGACTTTTTGGGTTCAATAAAGGCATCCCATATAGTGGAAAATTGTATAGCCCAAACCACCTACTAGAATGAAGACTTCATCGGTGGTTGATAATGTCATCTTGAATGTGTTGAGGAGCCAAAATATTATACCTCAAATAAGGAGAGTAGTGACAAAAGGGCATGGCAGTACACCAATAATAATCCTTCCACTAGGGAATAAGGGAAGTAACTCCAATATTATGAAGGTACTCTCCATGTATGGAACTTTGCATTTCGTTAATAGACTCAACATCTTCCTTATTAAGGTTAAATTTGTTCTAAACCATATTCTAAGGAAGCCAAGTGCGGAAAAACTTGCAGAATGAATCTCTAATAGCTTTAATATCCTTTTTAAACAACCTCAATCCCTTGATCCATGAGACCAGTGCAAAGGGTAAATTGTAGAAATTCAACGCCGGGGACCACGAAAGGGAGTGAGCATTAAGAGATGAGGTTTGAGCCTTTCCCAAGATTTCTAGATACTTTGAATGAGAAAAGTACCATTAATCTTAACATGAGCAGGGGTTATGAGAAGATTATGCAAACCAAGGACTTGCCAAGACTTTATACCATAAGGGTGCCCTTGGGAGATATAATTTATTAACAAAATCTTCTAGGCTTTATCACCTTCTAGTCCTTTAATGATCCACTTAATGCTAAGAGAAATCCCTTGAAGCTTAATATCAAGAAGCCCAGGCCATCGACCCCTTTACGCTAACAACATATATCCCATGAAACTCTATGAAATTTTTTGTGGCCTTTAGAATTGGCCCATATGAAATCCCTTAGGAGTTTTTCCAGCTTAGCATAGGCAACATTTGAAGGAGCCCAACAAGAGGATTTGTAAACATGAGTGGAAACCAACACCTTGGAGTAAATCTAAAACTTGTTTGCTAGTGATAAAGGATTGGTAATCCGAAAAACCATATAAGAACACAAATCAACAAGAGAGGCACAAAAGGCAAATGGAATGCCAAAAAACTTAAATTGAACTTTAGGGAGGATCCATGGCCATTGATATTCCTACAACTAAGGAGGTTTGGGTGAGAGAGACTAGCGATAACACCGCATTTCTTTCCACTAAATAGATGACCTAGAAGCCAAACTAAAAATGTGAAGGCATTCCATAATATTTTTTATTGAGACTTCTTCCTCCTAAAGAGTGAGGAAAGAATCTTTAGCAAAGTAACCACTAAGCAACTGATGATAAGAATTAGGGAGAGAGATGCAAAACAAAACATGCATGAAGAACCCATCTAATGAAATCTCATAACTTGAAAATAAAAAAGTCTCACACAAGGAAAGTTGTGCAAAAGAGAATTATATCATTAAGTATTCAAGCATTAGCATTAGCCAAAAAGTACATAAGAAGGTTCCTTATATAGGTGGAAAATAGACATGTCCTAACATACTCATGCATGTGGGATTATTTTCCACTAAGGACCTTTATTAGACATAAGCAAGCTGATTAGACCATGTAGACAAAACTTAGTGGGATAAAATTCTACACCAACACCTATGCTTAAGTGTAGCTTAGGTGGGTAGAAGAATTGGGTCTCAATAATGAGGCCTGATGGGGTACCCTAGCATAATGCAAATCCCATAAAGTAGAAAAAGGAGAAAACATTTAGGAACAAAACTCCTCTCCAAAAGATAAAAAAGAAGAAGGTAGGGACAAAAAGACCCACTAGAATCTACAACTATCTGAAGCCATCATGTATCCTACAACGAAGTGCCTCGGAGTGACTGTGGATCACAAGTAGATGCAATGAAGAGAGGATCACCATAGAACAATGAATGAGTTTGCAAACTACTTGATGGATCTTCAACTAAGGTGTGATTCCTGTACAAGGAATTTTTCTCCTCATGCAAGGTAGGATGACTAGCTGCTCTATGTAATGATGGCATATTAGAGGCAGAGGCTAATAAAGACTATGGTGTCCTGAATTAGTATACCTATTCCCTGTAATGTTTGAAGTGGACTGGAGGTAGGTGAATTATGAAATAACTCCTCATTATCTAAAAAGTGACAAGGATATGGTGGAAGTGTATCCCCATCATTGTTGTAGTCATCTATAATACAAGAAGAGTCATCAATATCAGAAGATTGCTCAGGCTCAAAAATGTCATCAAGTTCAGGTGAGTCTAAAGAAGAGTCTAAAAGAAAGTGAGGAACAAAGTTTGAGAAGTTATATAGATGAGTCTGATGATCAACCATTCCCACAACCAATATAGTGTCACTTTTTATCTCTTAACATACACTTACTCCAGAGTGAACTCAAATTACATGCTTAGACCAAGGTGAGTGATCTGGTAAACTCATAAGAGATTAGTTGAAAGTGAGGAAACACATAGAATATTATTAAATGTTCCACCACTCACTTCAACAAACCCTCTCCTGAGAAACTTTTTATAAGTGTCATCACCCAATTGTATAGAAGACATGTCACATGGTTCTAAAGAACTAAACTCAATCTGTGAGAAGGCCATGTGATGTGTTGAACCAAATTCAATGACCCATATAGGAGTCTGAGATACAATAACAACTAGGGCCTTTCCCTTTGATTTAACCTTACTATTCTCTTTTACCTTTTATTTATCATGGTTATTTGCCTTAGAGGATTCATGGGTTGATGAATTCTAAATGGTAGAATTAAGAACATTGATGTTGTGTTTCTCAAGAATCTTAGTCAATTGGTCAATCTACTTCTTCAAACATTTACTTTCATTATGTTTTCTTGATCAAAACCCACATTTGATCAAATATTTCTTAGGATTAAAACTAGAAGAAGAGGTATCATGGTTGGATTTGTAGGTGGGAGGATTTGCATCCTTCTTTTGATCTTTTTTGTTCTATTTCTTCTCTCTGTTGTTTGAAGCCTTTTGTTTTTTTAACAAAGAGTGCATGAGATTTTGAGTACTTCATTATGCCCATCCGTATCAACTTATCTTTCTCTTGAGTCAAATTAGAAACAAAGGTATCTAAAGAATGCATCTTCCATGCAGCTCCATGAGCATTTTTAGTGGATAGAAAGTGGATACAAATACAAAATAGTTTGGACTCAATTTGGAGAGTATAGAAAGAACAAGTTGATCATCTTTCTTATATATTCCATATTCTTTTAACTGCAACCTCAAATATTTGAACTTAGTGAATAAGTCCTATAGTGTGTCAAAGTCACTTGGGATAATATAGATGATCTCATTCTTTAGTTTATGACCTCTCCCCACATCTTGCTTCCTAAAGAGTTTTTTCAATGTGGTCCATACTTCATTTGATGTTTTAGCAGATTCAATGTGAAAATGTAAGTCAAGAGAAATAGACAAACTAAGATAGCCATGTGTTTGATCACATATGTTAAACCATTTATTTTTCTCTACGTCTACTACAGGTTCAGTTTCCTCTTTCATAGTAATCCTATTGAATCCTTATTTTCTTAGAGCAACTAGCACATTACTTTTCCATTCATGATAATTGAATGATGTAAGAAGAGGAAACAACCAAAAATTTTCCATGATGTAAGCAAAGATGTTGTTACAAAAAGTAAAGAAGAAATGTAGAAAATAAAATTACACAATACCACATAGTACCCCCTTATAACTATTAAAATGACCCCCCCTTAAGTTACAAATACAAGCACACCTGTATAGATGTCAGACTCAATAAAAAATGCATCTTGGTAATTTATGCATAATTATAAAAGAACTAGAGGGACATTGGACTCAACCAATAATACATCCAAGAGTGTATAATAGTTGGTTTGAAGAGAGCTCTAGAGGTATCAAAAATACCACCAATGCATAGAGCATAAAAAACAAGCACTTTTGAAGAAGATAACACTCAAATTTGAGCTACCTATCTAAAGTTATGCATGTTTGAAAATTTGTTCGTATGATGGAAAATAGTGTTGGAAAAAATAAGATGCACAAATTTGAGAAAATTTTGGTGTGCAAATAGTTGTGATAATTTTTACAAGGAAAGTTAAGCCCTCATGGGTTGGGCACAACCAAGGGCTAATTTTTCATATGACGAAGGGCTAAGGCCTTTTATGAGTGCTCTCCCCTCTCACTTTTGATATGACCTTAATTGATATGGGTGTTGCATCACCCTCAAAATGACCCCTTTTTCTAAATGAATAGTGTTGCATTTCACTATGTTAAAATTGACAGTCGTGCACACATCAAGGAAAGAGGACTCTCTGACCCTAAAATTGATGGCTTAGAGACCATAGTTGCATGATGAAGGTGGAATAGGGCATAAATAGAGGCCAAGATGGTTTGTTGTGCATACAAAGCTAGGTCATCATGAGGTGGGAGGTCAAGTTATCTGATCATTAAGCCCATGGATCAACATTCACATGAGGATGTGTGGCTCTAGCTTCACCATGCTGACGAGGGTTGGGTTGATGAGACTACTATCTTGAAAAGTTATGGATGCATAATGTGAAGACTCATCACATCATTTCATGAATAGGGGATGGGCTAACAGATCAATGAACTAATACAAGTGTGAATGCATGAAATGGAGGGTTTGCATTGCCACATCCTTGGAGGTTGATAGGCCATCCTATGAAAGTGCAAAGGCTAAATCAATTATATTTGTGTGGTATAAGGCTACGTGGTCGAGCCCACATGTGTACAAAAGTATAGAATGTGGATGAAAGATGACTGCAAATATTTTCTAGAAAATTCTTAAGTCTAGAATTTTTTTGTAACACCCCAAGTGTTGAAAACCCTACAAGAAGAACCCAAATCTTGGAAAATCAATTCAAAATTTTATAAAACTGGAAAAGACTCACTTGGTGATTTAAAAAACCCCAAAAAACCTAAAAACTATTTTATAATTGAAGACTCTGATGGTATATAAATTCATGAAAGCTAAGAAAACTATTTGAAACCTTCAAAAAAATAGTTGAAAATGGTTGTCATGAAGTTAGGTCATGTTTACAGCTAATCTTAGGGTTTTGACACCCTATGAATCTAATGGTGATGTGCAATTTTTTATCTGGAGACACCAGTTATAAACATCTACACATATTTTTGAGAAACCCCACCAAACCCTTAAATACCAAAATCAAGAAAACTATAGGAATACACGATGAGGATCTCATAAAGATTCAAATAAAAAACAACTGTCACAATGGGTTTGATACATGTCATATTACACCACGATCAACTAAAAAATGAAGCATGTGTGAAGAACCTATAGAATGAAATCTCATAAATTGAAAATAAAAAAGTCTCAAACAAGGAAAGTTGTGCAAAAGAGTATTATCTCATTAAGCATTCTAGCATTAACATTATCCAAAAATCATATAGGAAGGTTCATTATATAGGTATAAAATAAACATGTCCCAACATAATCATGCATGTGGGATTATTTTCCACTAATGACCTTTATTAAACCTAAGCAAGCTAACTAGACCATGTAGACAAAACCTAGTGAGACAAAAGTCTACACCAACAAACACTGCATTTTCTTCTATATGGATGACCTAGAAGACAAACTAAAAGTGTGAAGACATTCCATAACATTTTTGATTGAAACTTCTTCCTTATGAAGAGTGAGGAAAGAATCATCAACAAAGTGACCACTAAGCAACCGATGATTACAGTTAGGGAGAGAGATGCCCTTCACCAAGACCTTAGAATCAAAGTTAGATAAGAGATAGCTAAAGCCTTTAGTCACCAAGATATATAGATAAGGCATTAAATAATAGCTTTGTTTGATTGATCTATACAATTCAAAATGATTAGAAAGGGCCCCATTGATAGATAGGGAAAAATTTAGAGGCTATTTATAGCCAAAAGGCTATAAGTAGGTTTTTCGATTTTAAAAAATGGCTAATTCTACAAAAATATACATAGGTCAAATAGCCTCAATTTTGTATAATTTATTATACATGTTTTTTGAATCTTTTTATAAATTATACTTAGTCCTATTTTGGGACATAGATTCGCCATAATTACTATGCATGTATGATTAAATGATTCACCTGGAAATTATATGTGACATGTACTCGTTAGTCTAGAATTGCTAGATGTATATGTATGATTGTATGTATGTATGCATGTATACATGTATATACGTACATACGTATGTATGTATGTATGTGTGTGTATATATGATAAGGACCACCTAAGACAATAATCTTAAGGTAATAATTATATTTTGGTTGGCATAAGTTTTTAATTTAAATAATTTTTTTTTGAAAAGCCAATTATGTATATGGTAAGACATTTTGACAGACCTTATTAAATAGTTTATAATTTTGAAACTATGAAAATATTTTGAATATTTGTTAATGCCATATATAAAACTGAGTAAAACAAACATGTTCTTCCTTATATATGGTTTTAATAACTTAAAAAAGTAATAATAAGTAATTTTCAAACTTAATGTTTATTTTATTTCTAGCATTGAATGCAGTGCAGGTGGAATTAAAGCGATAGGGATCGAGGCTTAAATCTTGCCCTATTTTTAGTGAATTGGTGCCAACATATTGAGGGGTCCCAAGGTAAAATCTAATATTGGTCCAACACATCACCCATAGGATTAATGTAAGTTGATCGAATACATATGTGATGGTTTCTCAATTTTTTTAGTCATTTATGTAAGTTATTGGCAGAAGTGAAGCTTTGGTAGTTAGAAGATTAGGATGAAAGGTTTAGCAAATGGAGTGAGGGAAAATCTATGTTGGAAGATGAGGTTTTTAAATTTATGGAGGTGTCAGAGAAGCCAAATCATTTTCCCACCAAATAGGATTTGTTTAGTGTCGATCACCCTACTATGGCTAAAGGTTTTAGTGCACAACGGTTGGCTAGTGCTAGATGGGAATATGAGGATTCATAACCCCTCCACATTGGCAACCAAGATGCTAAAGAGGATGATATCGATGGTGATGTGGAAGAATATAATAGATTGGACGAGGGGGATGGAGATGGCATCATCACACAAGAAAAGCCTTACCTGCACAAAATTAGGTAAATATCAATTGAGCTTTAAGTTTCTTACTAATTAAGTATTATTTGTTTATGTTTATGGTTGAGTATTAATGTATTATTTTTTTTGAAAAAAAAATATTTCATCTGAATATGGAAATGTATTAAAATAGAATTTTTGGCCATGAATTTTAAAAATCCATCTTCTAGAAAGATGCTACAATAGCTTGTGTTCATCTCTACTATTTATGTAGAATTATTTATGTACCCTCACTCTCTTGGAAACATGTTTTGCATTGTTATATTTTTGAGATTATTTTTAGGTTTTTCCTTGAATTCTTGGTGTATTGTTTGAAGACTGAAATTTAGTAAAGCCAAATAATTTTTGTCCCAAGTTAATGACAAAATATTTGCAATGGTTTAATCTTGTACAATTTTTTGTGTACCTTCTCACTCTTGGAAACATGTATAATAATTATAAATTGAGTTTTAGGAGAGAAATTGTTTAAAAATGTCACATCTTGATTTCACCTTATAATTATTAACCTTCAAATCTATGGATTACTATGGTTATTATTTGATTATCATTGTTTTAATTTGAGATTTATGACATATATTTGTATGGAACAATGATATTTTTGATTAGTATATATAATGTGATAGTTGTATTTTAATTATTCTGTACAATGAGGATATGTTTCTGTTAGTTAAGCCATTCATATTGAATCACTAACCCATTATTCAAATGCCAAATCATTAAATTAAAAGGGTCGAGTCATATTTTGAGTATGCTGAATATATATAATTATGCAACGCCAAGTCTTAGAGTTGAAACATCTTGTTTATAGTTGTAACACTAAGTCAATGTTAGAATTAAATACTGAGTAAATCAATTGAAACGTCACGCTGTACACTAAGATTCCAAGCTAAGTTTAATACTCAAATGACTAGTCATAATGATTTATATCATCTAATTTATAGACATAATTTCTAACTAAGGGCATCCTTCTAATACATGTGTTTATCCTTATTAAGCCTCTTGGCCTTTTCATTGCTTTTATGTTGCCTGGAAGCTCCTGCATGTTTTATCAAAGCTGTCTCTCTAGGTTATCTGTCATCTTTTCAAGTTTGATGAAATTTGGGTTCCAAATAAATTAGAGAGGCATAATGATGCGCTGTCTTGGACTGCAAACAAGGATTAGAATATTCAGAACTTTGTGGTACCTGGAATCCTTAGTTTAAACCTTACATAATAGATGCTTTAATCTCCAGGCTCAGATTTTAAAATACATACATGCTGTCAACACCTGCTACCTAGCTCGGCTTGGCTCAGGTTTTCTCATTGCACAGCTACACTATGCATCCTTGGCTTTTGAAAATAGACATATATATGCACAAATAATTTACCACATACTCACCAATACAATTTGGGTCTACCTGATCCCGTCTTAGTTCTACATCTGCTTACATACAGTCATACGCCAAAGTCCAATTACTTGAAATAGACACCCTATAGGCTTGATTCTGTATATTTTCTCACCTCTTGGATGATGATTTTCTCCAGATCGATGTTTAATCACTATCACGGCTTGGCTCTACACATTCTCTTTTATATTGAAAATGATGCACTAGACCAGTCAATTTTTTTTTACAGCACCCACTGGTCTCTATTCCACAGGCTAGAAAACATCCTCATCGGCTGTCCAATTGGGTATTTCACTTCTGATCTGTGGTAGTTGCCAAACATTCTGCTGAGCACTTCATCAACCATTATCGTGATCTGAGCGGGATTCCAGATGACTGTGTAAGTGTTGAAGTCGGCAGTGGGGTCGAACCATAAATAAAATTACTGCTCCTGACCGCCTTTACCATCGGTAAAGATGTTAGTGTGCAAGACGTAGGGTTGTTCGAGCTGTTTCCTAAGAATTTGAGATCAATTTCATTGTGGTCATCACCACTGCTAGAATGAAAATAGAATGTAGTAACAGTGCCTGCCGAATTTCTACCCACTAGCTTCATATGAATATCGAATCTTCCAAACAAAAACTCCTGCTTAGATTGGATCAACGAACCGGCGGCCTGATTGAGAGTAAGCTGCAAGTCCTGGCTATTGTTGAATATATTCACATGTTCAGTTCCCCATTTCACGTCTATTTCCTCATAAAAGTTTTCATAAATTGTGTGAGCTGCAATTATGAGCAGATACAGTTGACAAGGGAGGAACAACCCATAATTCTCCACAGGCTGCCCCATTGATCTATATCATATGACGAGCCAATTCGACCCGATTCCCTCTGCCAAATCGAGATCCTTTAATGGTTTTTTTTATCAAATTGAAAGCTCCCCCTTAACTTGCAGTTAATTTGTTTAATGACCGGTCCAACGGATTTCATCAAAAAGGAAATCAAATCCTTTTCAATCTCCTTGAATCTTGCTTATCCTATAAAGGCTCAACCACTCATCTAATAAGGGAATTTTTCAACTATGCTTTGATTGTCTTTGTCTTTCATCTTCTTGCTTTTCTTCCTTTTCTGGTATGTTCTTCTCCTCATCTCCCTTTCAGCTATTATGTCCCATCTCCATGCTTCATTCTCATACATGTCTTCAAGATCTTCTTGATCTTCTTAGTTCAAAAATTTGTCCATTGAACTATGGACTTCATTCATCTCCACAACTTTAACATGTGCATTCAAAACATCAAAGGCAATGTTAGAAGTAAAAACTTGAGACCATAAAGTCTCTTGGCTGCCTCCATTCTTCTGCCCTTTGGCCAAAACTGCCTTTGCCTCTTTAGTGTGCTCTTTTCTTGCTTTACTCTCACCAATGGTGTTCTCATCATGGTTTGTGCCTATATGTAGCTCTCTTGAAGAACTAAAGAGCTCTTCCAACATTCTCATTTCTTCCTTTAGTGAGCTCTCATCTATCTCCTCATTCACTTCATCAAACTTGGGCTTATCACTCACAAGGATTACTTGTCCTTCACTAGCCTTACTCTTCATCTCATCCTTTCTTAGCTTGTCTTCACATAAACCAACTTCTTCATTAGTACACTTATCAAAATCAATTGAAACATCATTACCTTGTGTCTCCTTACTCTCTTCAATTTCTCTTTGAAGCCATCTCGTTTGTTTCTTGCATTCAATGAGGCATTGATTTGCTGTATATCCATCTCTTTCCTCACTAACCAACCATTTGGAACTCTCTCCTTGCTAAATATTAGTCCTAATAGACAATTTCCATACCTCATTTTCCATAAAAATATCATTAAATGATTCAAAAACATCATTATCCCATTCATTGTAAGCAATTGACTTACCTTTTACTTCTTTGGTATACCTCTCAAGTGTCCTGTCTTCATGGAATGCCTCTTCCATTCTCACCATCTCACCTTCATTCTCTTGGTTGCTTGAATCACCTTCAATCCTCTTCCATTGACTTCTTGGTGTTGTTGCCTCAACACTCACATCTTCTTCACTTTTTGCCTTTTTAGGAACCCACATTTGATTCTATCTCTTATCAATTGACTTCACAAGCCATTTAGGCATCCTGTAACCATGCTCTTGTGAAAATACTGAAAAACCAACTTTGTTTGTCCTTTTATTTTCTTGCACACCTACATTCATATTAGGAATATGAGAAAATCCAATCTTATAAGGTAAACTTGCCTGCTTGCTTACTTGTTGCTTGCTTGTTTGCTTCACCATCCACTTAGGCATTATATATCCATGATTGATTGCTTTGTGTGAGGACTTCATCTTCCTCTTGCCTCTTCTAACCTGTTTATTAACATCTTCATGCTCACAATAACAATCAAAATCAGGTCTTAACACTTCATTTACCTCTTTGATAGCTTGATCCATGGAGCAATATTTCTCTTCCTTTGTGCTTTGTTGTTCTCTTGCCTCTTCTTGATATTCCATGGCATCATGGAAGTCATCCTCATCTTCCATCTCTCCTCTTAATTGTATGGGGTCCTTAACACCTTCCTCATGCATTAACCAATGCATCTCTTCTTATTCCTTATCAACAACAAAAAACTTTTTCTTTCCTCGTACACATTCACTTGTGCACTTGGTGTTTTCTCTTGCACCAATCTCTTCATTCTTCAAGGCCTTTCTTTTGACCTTCACAAGGCTGCTCATACCTGAAATTACCCATGCAAAGACAACATTAGATATAAAAATAAGAGACCACAAGGTCCCTATGAGTGCGCTCTTCATCAACACTCTCATCTTCTCAAGTGTTCTTCCTAACACTTCATCTTTTCTTTCTTCTCTTCTCTTGTTCTCCACAATGAGAACATTTTTCATAATCTCTTCCTCTTTTTGTTGCTCTTTTGGCAACCTTCTTATCTTCTTCAAGCCTCTATGGAATTCTCTCTTCATGGCAATCTCATTTTGCCTTCTTCTCCTCTTCATTAGGAGATCAATTGGCCACTTCAATTTTTTTCTCATTGGCCATACCCATGCTTGCTTGTCCATCTGCATCCAAGACTCATATCTATCTACAAAATTAGCTCAATCTATTTTCAAACTATCAATTTCATTACCAATCATACCTCTTTCTTTTGGATGCTTGCTTCCTTCTTTTGAATACCCTCATGTGCCTTGCTGCTCTGTAGTGCCTTCAACAATACTTCCATTTCTGAGATCTTCACCCAAGTCTTTTCCACCTTGGTCTCTTGATCCCTTCAGGTCCACTTGTCTCACCCAAGCCTTTCTCCTTGACTGGTCTTTTGACAATCTCCTTGATCTCACCTAGGCCTTTTACATCCTAGTCTTTTGATCCTACTTAATGGCTTTACTTAGCCTCACACTTTGAGTCAATGGCCTGGAATATGACACTACTTTAACCAAATATCAATAATTTCTCAAATCCAAGCTTACCTTGATTTGGATCTTTCTCTTGAGCATTCACTTGCTCCCTTACTTTTGAGCTTGACTGCCTTGAACCTGCAACTTCACAAAGTACATTATCTCTACAAAAACTGATTAGAAGAGTATAAAATTTTCCTTTTTCCAGGAGCTTACTTACTCTGATACCAAAAATGATGCGTTGTCTTGGACTGCAAACAGGGATTAGAATATTCAAAACTTTGTGGTACCTGGCATCCTTAGTTTAAACCTTACATAATAGATGCTTTAATCTCCAGGCTCAAATTTTGAAATACATACATGCTGTCAACACTTGCTACCTAGCTCGGCTTGGCTCAGGTTTTCTCATTGCGCAGCTACACTATGCATCCTTGGATTTTGAAAATAGACATATATATGCATAAATACTTTACCAGATACTCACCAATACAGTTCGGGTCTACCTGATCCCATCTCAGTTCTACATCTGCTTACATATAGTCATACGCCAAAGTCCAATTACTTGAAATAGACACCCTATAGGCTTGATTATGTATATTTTCTCACCTCCTGGATGATGATTTTCTCCAGATCGATGTTGAATTACTATCACGGCTCATCTCTACACATTCTCTTTTATGTTGAAAATGATGCACTGGACCAGTCAATTTTTTTTACAGCACCCACTGGTCTCTATTCCACAGGCTGGAAAACATCCTCATCGGCTGTCTAATTGGGTATTTCACTTTTGATCCCTTGTAGTTGCCAAACATTCTGATGAGCACTTCATCGACCATTATTATGATCTGAGCAGGATTCCAAATGACTGTGTAAGTGTTGAAGTCGACAGTGGGGTCGAACCATAAATAAAATTGCTGCTCTCGACCGCCTTTACCATCGGTAAAGATGTTAGTGTGCAGGACGTAGGGTTACTCGAGCTGTTTCCCAAGAATTTGAGATCAATTTCATCGTGGTCATCACCACCGCCAGAATGAAAATAGAATGTAGTAACAGTGCCTGCCGAATTTCTGCCCACTGGCTTCATACGAATATCAAATCTTCCAAACAAAAACTCCTGCTTAGATTGGATCAACAAACCGGCGGCCTGATTGAGAGTAAGTTGCAAGTCCTGGCTATTGTTGAATATATTCACATGTTCGGTGCCCCATTTCATGTCTATGTCCTCATAAAAGTTTTCATAAATTGTGCGAGCTGCAATTATGAGTAGATACATTTGACAAGGGAGGAACAACCCATAATTCTCCACAGGCTGCCCCATTGATCTATATCATATGACGAGCCAATTCGACCCGATTCCCTCTGCCAAATCAAGATCCTTTAATGGTTTTTTTTATCAAATTGAAAGCTCCCCCTTAACTTGCAGTTAATTTGTTTAATGACCGGTCCAACGGATTTCATCAAAAAGGAAATCAAATCCTTTTCAATCTCCTTGAATCTTGCTTATCCTATAAAGGCTCAACCACTCAACTAATAAGGGAATTCTTCAACTATGCTTGACTCCACGCCATCCTTGGATGATTACAACAATAATAGGATTATTGAAATCCTTTGACAACCAATAAATCCATACAAAACATATTTAGACCTTATTTCTCCTCCACATGACAAGTATGAATATTTGAAAATATAACTTGGAGGGAAACTTATATAATTACTTAGGCTAATGCCTATCGAAGGCTTATTCATCTAGTCCTTGCTAGATGCTCCTGCATCACATAAACTTGTGAAATAGGTTCTTGTAGACTGGACGGTCCATTCAAATTGTTTGAGAATATTTTAAATAAGGATATATGACATGGATTTCATAAGGCAAACATCATAGAAAAATATGCCACATGTAAAATTTCAGTTCACAATGGTGGTGTGCTTTGTGGTGTGAAAGGACAACATAAAAAGTAGAAGAGACTCAAAATAAAGCCCTTAAGTCTTTTATTTGAAATGTCCCTTAATAATTAGAAAAGGAGTATCTTTGCTGAGCGTTAAGTATATTAAAATACAATTTTGAGTTTTTTAAATATAATGTTGAACTTATTATTATAATGTTGAGTATATTAGAAATAGAACACCTAGTTTGAAGACTAAAAGAGTGTTGAGTAAAAATATTCAAGCATTGAGCATTAAGTGAAAATGTTAGGTCTTTTTTATAAAAGGTTGATTCTTTATTTTTTTATCCTCAACAGTAAATCCACTTTAAATTCAAGATCGAATGTTCGGTGGAACTTTAATTTTTTCTTTAGATTTTGAGTTCCATTGCCAGCTCGATTGTGCCATTTCAAAATGAATTTTTTTATAAGAGTTAATAAATAAAAGTCGAAGTCATTATACATGAATATTTTGAAGGAGTTATAATAACTATTTATAATGTTTTATGATAATTTTGTTATTAAGGTAGCAAGACTATGAGAGTTGTTGGTTCGGTGGTTGCATGCCTTATCTAAATCATAATCTTGGTCGAAAGTTCAAGAGAAACTTGGAGTTTAATATTTTTTAATTGTGGAACTATGAACATAATCAAGTTAGAAAACAAACTTATATTTGAGTATATTCATTATGATGACACATCCGATTGGTTTATATTATAAATCATAATAAGATATCCATACGAATAGTGATGTCAATTTGACTTGAAAAGAGTAAACTTAGGCAGTCTATTAACCTTAGAATTCAATTTGTTTTAAACCAAATGTAAAACGTATAAAGGTTCATTGGGTCAAATGAGTATATATTTAGATAAGAGGATTTTTATCTAGTTTAGGAATTTGTAGAACTAAAAACTATTATCTTTTGGTTCAACCTCCTAGAAACAAAATAAGTTACAAAAATGAAAGAGCATAATGGGTTAAGAATTACTTGATTTTTTGTTATTAATTTGTATGAATACATGATAATTATGTTGATAAAAGTGGTGTGTTATGGTATTATTATTTATACCTATATCTACTTAGAGAATGTAGATTATGCAGTCTAAGCCTAAGATATACCTGGATGGTATAATCTGTTCTTGTTGGTCTATCTTTTAGGATTATGAGACCTTTGATTTTTAAGAACATAAGTTTTGGTTATGTGTAAATATGTAATTGTCATCTATGATAGTATGGGATGCCATAAAATTATACATCCAAAAATATGTTATACTCGAGTGGTACATACTGTAGTTGTATGTCTAGACTCTCACCAACATCAACTGATTAGATATGTGTTGGCTAATAATTGAACACTATATTTTATAACAGTTAGTAGAATGTCATGTATGCATGCATACAACCTTGAAAGAGTATAAAAAAATGTTGGGTTTGTCTTTTATATATTTGTATGACTTGCTTAGTTATATGTATCTATTGATTAAAAGTGTATGCTTCCACATATTTATGACTACTTGTATGATTGATTGTGGAAAAACTAGTAGTTGTACCATAGACCACTAGACTTTGATAATATGGGTTATCATGGGGTGTAGTTATTTGTATTTTATTATGGTAGTTTGGAATCTATAGTTTATTATAAATGTGAAACATACATGGGTGGTATGAACTGTAGACATTATTTCATGTGTGAGTTAAATAATAATGTATGATTCATTCATGTGTTGATGAAATAAAAGTATAATTTGCTTATTCTTATGTATAAAATGTGATGTGATATCATTGCTAGAGGATGAAATTGATATGAGTCTTTGAGTTATATACTAGAGTTCGCATTGATGATGTTAATATATAGTGAGACGGATTCTACTAGCCTAGATAACATCACTAATGTTGGATAATTTGATCAAGTGGTGTGTGATGAAATTAACCAATCAAGATGATCGTATGTTATTTGAAAAAATTGGCCAAAGTAATGTTAGATGTACATTGTCATTTCACATGTTTGATTTGCATGTTGTGCAATATCATGTTTGGATATGTTTTCATTATGATACACTTCATGTAGTAGTAAATCTTACAAGCACACGAGGTACTAGCACATCTCACTGGATTCTCGTACTGTTCTATCTAACTATCCGAGAAGGGAGGACCATACCCTGATAAGGATTGTGTGAGTGATCATTGGTCCATGGTTGGAGTGGAAAAGTACTCGGATGATGCATTCCCTCCCCATTGCAATACTTAGTTGGAGATGACATTTGTGATTATCAACTATACACGAGTTGATTTGACTCAAGCTTCAGAGAGCTTGGTATTTATTTATTTTATTAGGTTATATGCCTGAAAGAATGTAATAGTATTATATATTTATATATTTAAACAAGAATTGTTATATTGTGAGACCAGTTGTAGTTGTGTCATATGGTATTTACTTTCCTTGGAGTTGTATAAGAATAATATTATTCACAGTATTTGAATTAGAAGTACTATTGTTCTTAGTTATGCTTTAGATATGTTGTGTTGTTTATTTACATGGAATAAATGTGAAGTTATTGTTAATTATTTTTATAAAAAAAAAATTACTGAATTTTATTAAGTACAACTTGAAGGGTTGTAACAAAAAATAATTTGGGTTGAGGTTTGGAGCCACTCTTTTTGTCCCATCATCATCCTACCATAAAGAGTGGGAGTCAAGGTTTGGAGCCACTCTTTGTGTCCCATCATCATCCTGCCACAGAGAGTTTCTAGAAATGTTGATTTAAAACTTTTGTATACTATTTATCTCTTGAAGGGCACTCTTTGTGGCCCATATCATCCTACCATAAAGAGTGGCCAAAAATGTTGATTTAAAACTTTTATACACAATTTCTCTCCTAAAGCTCAATTTAAAGTCATTATGGATTTCAGAATCGAATGATCAAGTAAACTTTTAGGTGTTT
Source organism: Torreya grandis (assembly GCA_037957365.1). Lineage (NCBI taxonomy): Eukaryota > Viridiplantae > Streptophyta > Pinopsida > Cupressales > Taxaceae > Torreya > Torreya grandis. The sequence goes on along the minus strand of JARHVA010002503.1, from coordinate 2,345,183 downwards.
CCCACTCTAGGTGACCTGACCACTAGTGGGATTTGAACCTAAACTACACCAATACAAATCTATCCACTTAACTATAACAATACTGCCTGGGGGCTACCACAAACTATTGAAGTATAGGCATCTAAAATAAAAAATTTCTTCTTTATTGATTGGATTTATATTGTTAAATCATATATATCTTTGCAATTTGTTTGTATTTTCATTTTTTACTTTTCCTATTTTGTTTTGCTTTTTTAATTGTGTTGAATTTTTTTCCTAGTGATGTGAGTGTAGAGGATGTGTTCGAGAAGCCTGAGGAGATCGAGAGTAACAAAAGTGGCATTGTTGCTATACTAAACATTTTGGATACGGAAAGAACACATTTTTACAATGAAGCATCAAAAGGGAAAAGGAGAAACACACTCCAACATTCCAATGAAAGTAGAGAACATTGGAATTTTGTTGGTGGGATGTAGCCTTTGGTGAGTTATGTTTGATTGAATTCTATCACTTACCCTGGTCCAAAATTTAGTCATGTTTATCACCGATATTGAGTTTGTGCCTCCAATATTTCTTTCCTTTTACATTTGAAAAATGAAAAATTGTAGTGAAGATGTGTTGCACAAAGTAATTAATTATCTTTAAAACTATGTTTTAGGACAAATCAAAAATAGGTTCTTTGTAAATTTGGAAATGTGAGTGTTGGAAGCATGGACTTGTAGGTCAGAGAAGGGCATTGAAAATGAGAAATAATGACATGCAAGATACTTATATTAAACAATGCACAAATAACAAATTGAATAAATGTAACAGAGCCTCATGATCACACCCTTTTTTGTTTTTAAATGTTTATGGTAATAATTATATTTTGGTTGGCATGGTTTGTTAGTTGAAATCAAAAAATATTTGAAAGGCCAATATGGATGTGGTTAAGACATTTTGATAGACTTTACTATATAGTTTATAATTTTCAAACTATGAAAATGTTTTGAATATTTCTTTCAGTTATGTCATCCTCAATTTTCATAGTTGTCTTGACTTATGGCCCCATAGTTGGTTTATACTCTATACTCTAATTTTTTGTCACATTTTTTGCTATACTTAGTTTATTATATTATTTAGTTGGTCTTTTGAGAGACTTATAAAAGTATGTACTCAATTTATACTAAATCATATATTCATATCACCATCAAATTAAGCACTTAAAATGACAAATTTAATCTTTAAAAAGAAGGAAAAAATTAATCATTAAAAAGAAGGAATCATAAATAAGATATCGACTTTAGACTTCTCATCCTCTAACCTCTTTCTCCATTGATTTTTTAATTAACACAAATTACCTCTTATAAAATAAATTTTACATAAGTTCTTCAAATTGTTTAATATCCTAGAACCATGAAACCCTAAAATCTAAATTCATATAGCTTCATTTATGTTAAAGTTTTATTCCTTTGTGGTCATGGGAATCACAAAGCGAATAATAATTACAAGAGGAGGCCAAGGAAGAGTCAAAGAAGCCAATAATGAAGTACAATCCAAGTAAGAAATATAATTTTTACATGTCATGGGAATCGTGAAATGAGTCACAATTTCAAGAGGAGGCCAAAGAGGAGTCTAAGTAACCAATAATGAAGTACAATCCAAGTAAGAAATACAAGTCGTACATATCTGCAAATGTTTTCATAATTTTAATGAATTTTACGTATATTTTAAGGGATTCAAACTATTTCCATGTTATTTTTTCATCATATATTTGCTTGCAGTATGAAAACTCTTTTTTATCTTATATCAAAACCCTTAATATTACACATAATTTGGTTATCACATAGGATTGTTTGTTTAGTAATGAGATCGTCAAGATCTTTGCATTTGTTTGGGATTGTTTATTTATTAATGAGATCATCAAGATATTTGCATTTGTATGGAATTGTTCATTTAGTAATGAGATCAACAAGACCTCAAAAATATTGTGAATGTGCATCTAGGCATTGATGTGACAATGATTCTTTTCAAAGTCATACACAACTATTTAGGGTTTAGGTTTGGGATGGGTTTATAGTAATTCTTATTCATGTTATCTCTCATTTCCCCCTCAGTTGGATTTATTCATTCAGGGAGTGTTTGAAATGGCTAGACTACCCCCAATTTCATAGGGTAAAACAAAATATATTTTTTTGAAAAACTTAGGGTATCCATTGATCATAGTTGTTATTCCGCCTCAAGCACATTTTCCCCATGAATGTGTTTGGTGAAAGGGGTTTAACTATGGATTTTTTCCATTATTTTTTGATTTGAATATGATGTTTAGTTCACCATATGTTTATAACTTTTTTGAAAGAGCTAATAGAAATAACCAATCGATTTATACATGTGTGGTGATTTTTCTAAACGTTCGCATGTATAATTACACCTAAACTCTAGGATTCGACATGATTTTATAGTAAGTTTTAGGGGTCCATTTTTAAAATTATCCCTATTGATAGTAATACACACCCTAACATCTTGGAAAATTATATTCACAACCTGCACAAATCAAGGGCCAAAGCTAAGATCTTGGAGTGTAGAAATAATAAAAGACCACTTTATGTGATCATGGGCCTTTTTAAAATCAATATTTAGAAATAGGGCCTTTTCATTAGACACCCGAGCCCATTCCATGCCTTCCCAGATAACAATGACATATATATATATATATATATATATATATATATATATATATATATATATATATATATATATATCTGTGTGTGTGTGTGTGTGTGTTAGATAAATCTTTTTTGTTCACTTCTAACAATTAAAGGAAGAAGTTGTTTAATCCTGAATGCTAGAGCCTTAACAATAAATTTATAAGACACATTGAGAAGGGTGATGGGTCCCAAATTAGTAATAACCTCAAGATCACCAGAATTTAGAATAAATTTGATATTAAATTGATTGATAATAGGATACAAAGAGTTAGGGAGCACAAATTTAGAATAAACCTTGTGAAGATTAGGGCCCACAGTATCCCATAAGATTTGATAAAATGTATAGGGGAAACCATCAATACTTAGAGCTTTGTATGTAACCATTTGCATAACTACTTCCTTGAGATCATTCAAAGTGAGAGTCAAGTCAAAATTAATCCATTGAGCTTTATAAAGTTATAGGGGACAACATGGAACATTGAATTAGAGTTGTTTCATGCTCGAGTGAAGTGGATTGAGCCAAAAAAAACCATGATAATGGTGTACAAAGGCTTGTAAGATGTCAGGTAACTTGGTAACTTTGACATCTTCTTCCTTTATGGATATAATTATTTAAAAAACTCTTCTATAATGGAGGAGAGAGAAATAATATTTGGTGACTTTATCTCCAATTTTCAGCCAATGCATTCGAGCTTGAAGTTGAGCTACACTAGCCTTGAAGCCCTCCTCAAGTTGGAGTTTATGCCTCCTATGTGTTGTTTGAGTCTAAAGGTGATCATTAAAATGTGATGCCTTTAACTCATGTGAAACCCAAAGGTATTCATGGTTTGTGGCATTATGAATGCACTAGAAAAAAATAGTAGCTTGCTTACCATACAAACAAAAGAAAGTTGTGGTGCGAGAAAGAGCATCAACCCACCACTGAATCCATCCAGTAGCCCTAATGGGTCTAGGAACTAGGTTCTAAATATAGATAATATAATCAATATTTATTTCATGGTTAAGCTTAGTAGTATTAAGATATATTTTTGTTGAAGTGGGTCTCACCTAAAGAGTAGTCCATTTTGTATTGAAGCAGATAGGATGATGATCTGACAGAAAAAGTGTTAGAGAACATAAACACCAGTCTATTATGAATTAGAGAGAATAAAAATAAAACTTGTTATGTAATAAGAGTATGATCAAGGTGCCTAATCACTTTGTCCTCTCCTTATTGAAAGTTTGTCTGAGTGAACTAGGGTGAGTCTAAATCTTTCCTCTAGTGGTGGTTTAGATCAAACACCTTGAGTTTATTATTCATGTAAAACCAATCCTCTCTTCCCCTAGAGAACTAATGCATGGGAAGATGACCTTATTTATCTTCATAAGATTTAACCATGTTTAAATCCACACAAATGATCTAGTGGGCATCTAGGAGGGAACCTGCAAACCATCACCAAATCATGGTGTATTCCACAACATCGTTAGATGTGTACAAGTTAGCCAACCCAATTATGTGATTATCAAAATCAAAAAGAGTCTAGACGACTTGATGAGTGGGTTTGGTCCCCCAAGAAATAATTTTTTGAGAAAGCTTCAGAGCTAAGAGGGTGATGATTCCACCATGACCAGGTTCATGATTTATATGTTGGAAAAGGGCCCCAAGCCATATGATGTGGGTAACATTTTGAAGGATGAAATCATAGATATTAACTTCTTACATACAAAGTATTTTCATATGATTAAAAATTTGATAATCATTCTTAACTGGATACTTTCATGGTAGATTGGTGAGGCCTCAAACATTCCAATAATATACTAACATTAGCAAACATCATTTTTCATATTATTCCATTTTGTGAGGTCTTCAAGAGCAATAAACTAGCTAGAAGATGGTTTATGCTTTATAAAATCTCCAAGATGAAAAGGCCACTACTTGTGTGACATATATTCCTCATCTTATAAGGGAGATGGGATTTAAGAATTCCACATGACTAATTTATGATCAAGGGTGATGAGATCAAGTTAATCATCTGAAGATGTCACCCTAGGAGGGGGTTGTGATCATGGATCTTGATGAATAGAAATTAGAGGAACAATTACAAAAGTCACCATTTGAGGTGTGCACATAATCAGTGGAGCCTTGCTAGGAAAAATAGTGATAGATTTACCAATTGAAGCTATGCCATTAGGAAAACTTGATGGGTGATACATAGAATCCTAGGGTTTACCATTGCCATGGGCCAAGTTATTTTTATTATTGGTGATGGTGGTCCACCTGTCAGAGTTCCTATTTTGGGTTCTAAGATCAGACCGATGCTTTTCTTAAGGAGAAAAATGAATGGGGACCATTAAAGGACATGCCAAGATCATAAGATATGGGAAATGACTATTTTCCACTTGAATCTCAATGGACTCTTTGAGGTCCTTGGCTAGATCAACTTCCACACAAACCTTTTTTCTAGAGATGAGTAATGTAGAATTTTTGATGCTCATGGCATATAAAATGTCCTAGGGGTTTTATGAACGAGTCAATAAAACCCCAGAGAGGGGGGAGATGCAAGCTATAAAATTTGATCCAAATTGGAATTTTAATTTTGGCATGCTCAGAGACCTAAAAGTCTCAAGTCTAGTGGGAGAAACTACTAACATATTACAGATGAACCAAGGGCCATTTTTGATAATGGATTTGCAGTGTTTAGGATTGGTGAATCAGAATCAAATGAAACCTTTAATAAGGTTATGGACTCCTTCCAACTTCACACCATGGCCTTACTAATGGTTATGAACCCATTACTTTAAAAGGCTCTTAGGGGGACTCTACCCACAAAATAAGAAACTAGAGTGAAAATTTCAAAATAATTACAAGCTTTATCAAATTTAGGTAGATCCAAAATAACATTAGCTAAATGGGTGTCTGGGTTAGAATCAATACCTCATGATATACCTTTAGAATGAATTTAATTTCTTACTTCAACACCATTATCACTCAAGCTCACACTAGCTTTCCTTACATTCAAAGATGCAAAAATGGTGGTGGCCACCATTTAATATAAGGTTTGTCCAACTGCCCAAAGGGAAGATCACAAAACCAATAAATGCATAATAAAAATTTCTAAATCTTGCCTAGATCAATGTCAAATCAATATTTTGATGGAGGGGGGAAACCCTAAATGAAAGCTACCATAAAGAACTTCATACATAAAACAAATCATTTGAATACTATCAATGTAATTATTTTCATAATATTGTCATACACTAATTTAGTAATCAATGATCCATTCATAAAATTGGTTTTCAAATCAATTCTTCATTTTTGTTTATGTATCTGTGATCTCAATTACATGTTTTCATGTTGAAATAAGAGTGTATACTTAATGTTAATATCAAGGTTTGCATACTTCCCTTAGGAAATACAAAATTGTATTTGTGTCAATGATAATCTCATGATTTAGATTTACATGAATTTATAGAATCAAAAAAAATATTCAAAATAGGTGGATAAATATGATAATTGATTTCATATCTTTCTTTCATTTATAAATACAAATTTAACAATGTCTAAATATGTACCAAATAAGACAAGTTAGTCTCCATCTTTTGTTAGTCCAATAGTTTAATTCTAAAGTAATGTATAAATCACTAATAATCATAACTGAATAAAATATTTACAACATTATTGTTAATACATGATTTCATATTTCTAAGTAACAATATAATATCTGATAAGTATAGTCGTCTATCTAAAATAACCATATATGATTAAGTCTTCGTAAAGCAACCAACTAGAGCTCTAAAGATCATCACTGCCAGTGAAAGAAAATATATGAAAAGAAGAGGACAAGAATAATTGGAGGGTTTTTCATCCAACCATAGAGCCTTTTGGATCCTTCACGCACTTCTCATCCATTGAGAGTGACCCTACCCTTCCATAAATGTATTAGATATAGAAGACTAATAGAATAATGGAGAATCTATGTGTATTAACCAAGTCAAAATACAACATCCCATAATAATGTAATATAGATAGATATAACATTCCTAATTTATAAATGGAATATATGCATATGGTCATATAAATTAGGTAAATAATAGGTGACCCATAAATTCATTCCAAATCTAGTGCTATAACATTTCTAGTAAATGCAGACATTGGGTAGACTTAGTGTTCTCACAAAAAAAAAATCTCCTTACGTAAAATTTTTCAAATTTATCTTTCTCATTCACCAAACTATCCATTCATATTGTAAACTCCTGATTTCACTTATCCATTTCATGTGTAAAAATACAATAACACCTTTGGCACATAAAAGTCCAATTAAAAAAAGGTTATCTTTCAATTATTGCTCATACCAATAAATGATTAACTTATATAGTAATTTAGGATTGATCTTAAAGATCCAATCACACAATTACAAGGTGTCATGCTATGTTTTCCACTTAAAGGCAGGATCTTCTTTTTTTGAGATAAAATAATCAACCAATAAAGGGTAGATTCTACCTACATCCAAACCTTGATCTTAAAATTTGAAGTGCATGAAGATCCAATAAATTACTAAGATTCCTCATCTATGATCAATATTCAAGTTTAATAAGGACTCAATCAAACCAACATAATATAATAGTTGGTCCAAGCCCCTATGTGGGTACACCAATATCCATTACTAATTTTAACTCCATAGGCTAACTCAGCATCCCAAGGGTCTAATGTATACTATTGTTCCACCTATATCCCATTAGTTATTTACAAATAAAAGTCTAGATTATTCCACAAACATTGTTAAAGTACAGTAACAATTCATGAAGGGTATACAAGTGATGACATATCTCATAAGTGTACCATATCACTTATGATATCTATTATTATAGGTTAACTGATGATGATTGATAGTACCACCCACATAGAGTCTAACAAGATCAATGATAAAAATAAAAGGCCAAGAACCCAACATCAAATCATATAGTATAGTAACGCATACATTTATGTTTTCACAAGATTTAATACATGTGATAAATGAATATTCTATATGAACATGACCAAGATCAAATCCCTAATTAAACCCTTTATTAGGTTTAAAATAAATAAGGATTTATGATAGTACTTAATAGGTTTTCATAATATCATTATATTCACAATATAATAGTGGATTACATTTATCATTCTCATTACTAGATTAGTACCTATGTTTTATGTTCCATACAAAATGGAATCAAAAGCACATTGATTTATATACAATCAAATGTATTTATAACACACCCAATAAAATAAGGATATGATTTCAAATTATAGATATATTTCAATCTGTATAAATGAAAATTTGAGAAATTGGATTTTATTGTACAATTATATCAAAATACCAAAGATATCATTCTACCATTAAGATTTAGAGTCATTTAGGAATAAAATGCAAAGAGGAATGAGACATTCATACCAACATTAGAACCTAAAAGCTAAATGCTCCAAACCAAGATTCAAACAATAAAAAGACTAAAGGATTAAGGATGAAGATCGCTCACAAGTAGACTCATATTTGTACCATGATGATAGTTTGATTCAAGAGACTTGGATGGATTCATGGATTGATTTGTTTATGCTCTAATTATTTATCTTGGCATGGATTCTTTAGTTAGATTGTAGTTTATGTAGTTGATTTCTCCCTTTGGCCATGGAGAAGTGGCTTATTTAAATAGAAGAGAGAGGGATAATTAAAAAGGAATTAAAAATTCCTTAGAAATCTCTAGAATAGAGGCTTCTAGAGAAGAAGGGCCAAGTTATAGAGGATTCTAGAATTTGAGAATTCTAGAATCTATTTAGGGGTGAAGTAAGATTAGTGGGTGGTTAGATAGGTGATTAGATAGATGATTAGGGAATAGGGATGTAGGAGATCCTAGGAATAGGCTAGGGTAAGTGGGTAGGTGGGTCATGGAAATTTTAAATTCTTAAATAATGGATAAGTGGGATTAGGATAAAATTAAGAGATGATTATAAGTATTAATATATTTTTGGGGTAGGGATAAGGTTAGTGTGATAAATAAGAATGAAGGGGATCTTAAATAAATGACTAGAATGGGTGATATTAGGATGGAATTAGAGGGGATGAATGATATAAGCAGAATTAGTGTCAACTAATAGTAATATTAGTGATGATAAAAGAAGCGATTGAATTTAGGTGCATACATTTTGCCCCTCTTTGAAAGGGCATTAAGAGTGGATGAAGTGGAAAGAGTAATGGTTTTTCAAAGAAAAATAATTTCATAGATGGATGCTAGTAAATGATGTTAGTGGACATGATGCCCCCTTGAGGGGACATGTGCAGAGGAAGGACCCAAATGGCCACTTGAAAATAAGAAATAAGGGGCAGGATGCGATAAATAGATAAGGGGATGGGATTATACAATGTGAGATAGATGATGAAGAAAAAGAACTTGATAGAAGCAATGGGATACAAAGTGATGATGCCCATGACAAAGACATATGCATAGGGAATGGAAACATGATGATGATAAGATAAAAGGCCACAAGATTTTGACAAATCTTAGGCAAGGATGCATGCCAGGGAGAGCTGTAAACCAAGATTATAAAAGACACAAGATGTTGACATATCCTAAGCAAGGACACATACTGGGAGAACATCAGGCCAAAGATAATATAATGATGTGATAAGATTAATGATGAGTGTAGCTCAAATCTAGAGTTGAGTGATACGATGAAAGAGATGAGAGAGAAGAAAATGATATGATTGAGTGGCCAAAATATGAAGGGGAAGAATTGGTTAATGTGATTCATCAAATCAATGAGCCATAATATGATTGACATCCCTAGCAAGGACACATGCCAGGTAGCAAGAGATGATAATAAAGTTATAGTTCTAGTTATGTCCTAATTGAAAGAGGAAACTGTAAACTTTAAATTATGAATTGACCAATTAATGATAATGAAAGAAAATATCGATGTGATTTTTTGAGCCTAATTGATAGGTGCTAGTGATTGATGAAAATATTAAGAATATGACTATGGGGATGGTGATTGAGTAATACACTGATTGACTAATGATTGATATTATAGCTCAAAGATTTGACTGATTAAAGACTTGGTTATGATGAAGGAAAGAGACAAATGATGGGAAAAGGAAAAAATGGCCTAGCTAATCTTAGGCACATTATGTGACTAAGTGTTGCCTACATAGTCTGAAGAGACCTCAGGCTGACGTATTTTTGACTAGATGATATATGACAAAATTTACTAGAAGAGGATGGTGATGATGGATGTTAGACATGTTAGTTGTGAGGTAGGGGATGAAGATAAAATATTAGGATAAATGATTGGAGATGAGATGTTATATGTTAATGACTAGAAAGATGATAGATGATTGGTTAGAGGACATAAAGGTGATGACAAAAAGACATGGAGGAATGATTGGATACTAGATGAGTAAACTAGGATGATCAGATTAAAGATAAAGGACTAGGATGAATGATTAGATATGGGATGTTAGACATGATGATAGTGATAAAGCATAGGATAAATGATGAGTGCGTTCCATTATCGAGCCATCACTATTGTATAAGGTTCATCATTATCTAAGAAATTTGATAAAATGTAGCATTTGGTAGGAGGCCCATTGATATAAGTATGACTAAGAGGACATTATGCCATAGTGCATAGAAGGGATAAATAGTGAACTCCACATCATTTATGTTACCTAAAATCATCATTGTAACTTTTGGTGTCATCATAGCATCCTCATTCATTTCCTAATAGATAAAAGAGACATGACACAAGACTTAAAAAGAAACATAGACAAATAAACAAAACATAAGACAATCAGATATATACATGATAAAAGACATTCAAACAAGTCAAACAATAGACAAGTAACACACACAAGTATCTACATGCAGTGTCATTATGTCTTATCTAATTGTCCTGATGAGAGTCAATGAGATAATTAATCAAGTGATGAATTAGAATAGGTTGATCATGATGATGTGAATTTGGATTAAGTTTATAGACTTTGTACAAGGGTATTGATTTGGAATAGATGAGGGTCTAGGACTAGGATAAGGCTACTGAAGACATAGGACAAGATGACTAGGATGTTGGGACAAGGCAAGCTGACAAGGTGATAAGGCCATCAAGACATAAGACAAGGTAGGATGATAATGATATATGATAATATGATTGGGATACGCAATAAATATGACAAGATGACACAAGATAAGACAACTAAGATGTTTTTTTGAGATTTTGTGGATTGTGTGGATTTTATAATTTTTAGGGTTTTGGGTATATTTTAAATTTTAAGTCTTTTTGGGATATGCATGTACACTATACAAATGGGGGTTACTAGAAAATGGAATACCAACTCTATAAATGAGGAGAAGGATGGATGGAATAATGGATGGGACAATAAAAGGATGAGGGCCATGTTGAAAAAGAGATGAAGACCAAGGGAGAATGGACTAGGGATCACCAATGACCACATTGTGAGAGAATAAAATATTTAGTTGCCCAATTGTCCATTAAAGGATATGCCAAGATGATTCCAGAACATTTCAAACATCTTCCATTCCCTTATGAAGGCCAAGATTTGAAGAAAGGAGGGATATAATAAGATGCACGATATGATGGTAGATGATGGGTAGGTACAATAGATATAGGGATAAGATAGACTTGGATGACATGGAGGGGATTGACATGGGATATGAAATGCATGGATTTTCCCCCCAAGTGTTGAAGTAAAATGCATATAATAGATTATTTTATCATGGTACTTTCCCAAGCCACTAGAAGACTAGTTTTCACTATTAGATGAATGATTTTTTATTTTATTTTATTTTTATTTTTTTTACTTTTTTTATGGAATCTCCATTTATTAGTCATGGATGAAAGATGTAGGAAATGTTTTCACTTTCATTTTCTTTAGCCAACACCTATTCTAAAGATATGTGATGTTAGGATCATGTTGTCACCACTGGATGTTTTAATGTCCTTGTGACCTTCATTGATTCTAGATTGTAACCCCTCTAGATATCTAGTCCAGTTATCTTCTTCATCCCTATGAGTGACAAGACTGATTGAGCAAGTGATGGGAGGTATGGATTGGATTAGATCTTGATGTTGATAGAGGTGTATTGGACTTGAATGGATGATAGGATTATAAGAGGAAGGTATGATGGGTGATTGATATTAAGACTAGTAGTCACACATACTATTGGACATGTTGGTCATTCTATATTTGATTGGTGCTATGTGATAAAATATTTCAAGAGATATAAGATGTTTTAACTTTGTGGTTCATCATTTACCTGATTATTTGAAGGATTATCAGACATATTGATAGTGCATTCGACATTAATTGGATTTTTAGACTTGATTATTTCTTGTCTGCCCCCTAGGGCCTAAATTTGGGCTTCACCATAGGAGATTGGTCTTTGACTTGATAGATGATGATTATATAGAATTCAATGGTCCATTAGTGCCTCAAAGAGGTTTTCACTAGGGGAAGGCACTTTTTAACTAGCGTGATCATGTGAATTTTCTTGATTTTGACTTATTGGATCAAAAGTGTTTTGATCATCATTTATGAATTTTAGAATATGATCTTGGACCTTTGTATTTGTGGTGCATGTTATATTTCTTGAGGAAGAGTCCAATGATGTATGTTCATGTTCATCCTTATAAAGAGAGGTGATTAAATGATCATTAATTGAAAGAAAAGGATCTATGATGGATGAAGGTGGTGGAAATAATGGGACAAGGTCAATGAGTGGTGATTGAGAAGCATGATCCTCATGTAAATTCCTAAGACAACCAGTTTTGACATTGGAGAAAATCTCCTCAAGATCATCAAAAGGATCACTATGACCATCTATAAGACATGTGTCCAAGGTAGGATCAGAACCACTCTGACAATATTTAATAGAGAAAGCTTGTAAAAGCTTGGTTATCACTTCATCATCCTAATTGAGATAAAAATATATGCCTGGTGATTGATTATTATTTGAATCAGAGGTATCTTCAAAAGGGCAGACATAGTCATCATTTATTTCAATGTCAATGAGGGATGATGAGGAGCCTGATTTAGACATTGGTGTTGAACATGATCTCGATGTAGATAACACTTGTATTGACTTTGGTGTACATGATGCAATGCTGTTAGTAATAGATTCATTGTTCACAAGTGACCTCTCAACATGGGGTCTTTGGTATGATGAGTGAGAGGAAGATGATGGAGGAACAATGGATTTGAAAAAGATAGGCCCATGGAAGGACTCATGAGGACTAGGTTTATGGGGAATAAATTCATCTTCAATGGAGTATTTTTCAAAGATAGGGGTACCATAGAAGATGGATGTGGTATCTTAACCTTGGCTTGAAAAGGGAAGGGCTTGATCATGATCAAGAATTGAATCTTGGCATTCTTCTTATTGTTCACCCAAGGATGTAGACTCATCTAGTTCATTCTCAATTTCAATTTCACCATGGTTGATGAGGTTTTGGACATAGGTTTGGAAATTATGACATTGATTAATGGTATGCCCCTAGGTTTGGTGATATATATAATAGTGGTTGGCATTATACTAAGAGGGATTAGGCTTGGCAGGATTAAGATGTTGTATGGGTGGATAGACCATCATGTTAGTGGAAACAAACTAGTAGAAGAGGGATTTTAAGGATATAAGAAGGGAATTATAAGGCCACTCTTCATTTTATGACTTATATGTGGATGTATTGGACTTTAGATCAAATGGTTGTTTATGTGACTGAGTGGGTGGATGAGTAGTAAATAGGGTGGCCAAGATTAGATTCCCTTTGATAGTATATAAAGGGGTAGTCAACTAGAAATGACTAGTAGATGGAAGATTTAAATGGGACTCACGTGGATGGGTGCAAACTAGAGGTAACTTTTGATATACAAGGTCAAAGTCTGTAGGATATGGAGTGATCAGCTCAAGGAGGTGTGAAAAGAGTATATCCCTATTGATGATGAGGTATTTTTCAATCAGGGTATTGACCAAATTTGTTTTAGATGCCATGGATAAATATGGAAGAAAGTATAAATGTGGTTTTATATCCCTAATTAGCAGGTGTAGGGGATTGAATGTAAAGATTAGGGAATGATGATGAAATTTGTGGAACAAATTTGGACAAAGGCTTTCTTTATGTCAATCTCAAGTTTGACTAGACATTTGATTGATGTGAAATGATATTTGATGGAATAAGATAAGATAAAGTAGACCAAATTAGGACATGAGATAGACTTTGATGATTTAGATTAGGTTCGACTAGGTGAGCTACAACAAGTTTTAAGATTTGATGATTATTTGCTAGATTGGCCCAAGAGACTAATAGGGATTGAGACTAGCTCATGACTAAGATGATCGACTCAAAGATTATGAGATGATTTGATTGATAGGATTATGATTATGAATTAAACTTGATTAAACATAAGAAAGATAATGATGAGGAAGAGTTATTTACCAAAGTGGATGAGGGCCAAAGTATGACTATAGACTTGACAAGAGGACTAGTATAGACAAGGGGATGAATCAGGTTAGACTATGATTAGGACTGGGTTAATATGATGGTAGATAAAGAAACTAGATAAGGTCAAGATAAATGACAGTAAGCTAAGGGGAGATGTGATTGGTTATAGATAAGGTGAACTTAGTTGAGGTTAGACTATGATAAGGATAGGGGGTATGACCAATGATGAGACTAGACTAGGATGTGACTAAGACAAGAGGGTGGTGAGAGATAGGAAGAGATGCAAGATGATACAGGCTTAAAAATATGTATACCAATGTACAAAGAGAATATGTACAAGAGTTTAGTGAAAAGGATGATATGATAATGAGACAAAGATATACAATATGGTATGTGAAAGAGACCTAGCTCAGTATTTATAGGTTTGGGTAAAATGCTGACTTGGCTTACAAATAACACGGGTCTAGCATGACACTCAAAAAATCAAGCAAGCCATAAACCTATCACCAATAAATTGATTTTAGGTGTATAACCTGATGACTACACTGTCTAACAGCTTTGTGGATGAGGCTATACGCTAGTGACCCATTATGGAGTCTCTTAGACCCTTTCAATGCTGCCTACACATGATGATCACTTGAGAGATAATACTGACTCTGACAAATAGTCACTTATCATGACTAATGATCCTATGGTAGGCTAAATAGGCTCTATTGGGGCATCCCTGATATACACTAGGTACAATGAGGCTCAAGTCCATGTAGGGTGTTATCTAATATTTGGTTCAGAGAATGAAATCTTCCCCTTCATGAAAGACCTATATGAGGTCAATGATTTAAACTAACAATAGTCATCCCTGATATTTATACTCCATCAGAACATAGAGTTTGGATTAGTGCATGGTGGTGAAATCCATGGTCACTATCCCCCTAAGACTATGATAAGAGCATCGATGCCAATTTTACATCACGTTGCCCTTAAAAATAAAAATTGGAGGGTTTATTAATAGTTTTTGACCCTCCAAGAATCACTACAAGGATGAAAAGAGGAGAGCATACACTAGTGTAGCCCTCGAGTCACACACAAGTAGACAAAAATATGTATTAACTAATTTATTTAGATGTAATATATACAAAAATATATAAAATATTTACAAGATGATTTTTCAAAATGCCACAACATCTTTGACAGGTGACTTGCAAGATAAGTGTTTAGTAGTTTCAATTGGCAATTTTGAAGGGACAACCTACAAGACACGATGTTAAATGAAAATATGACCTCGAACAGAAGATGTTAGCAAGCCAAAATAGCCACTAGGTTCACCTCTATGAGAAACAAAATGTTAATACAATAATCCTTAATAAAAACTACTAAAATAAATCATGATTTGGCTCTATAACTTCTTTGGATGACGGGGCATGACGTGGGGGTTTGGGGCGGCAATCCCAAGTAGGGTCAAGGGGTAGTGCCTCTTGCAGGGTTAAGGGGAAAAGGGGTTAAGGGACTTATGGAACCCTTGGAATGAATCAAAATTCATTGAAAGTGACCCTAAAATATGCATTCAAAAAGGACAAAATTAAATACAAAAATGCAACTATAAAAGACAAAATCATAAATACACAGTCAAACTAATGCAAAACCTCTTCCAGAAAGCAAAAAATTGCATGTTTTTGGCAATATCATAACTAGAAAGTTATAGTTTTGCATAAAGTGGACTAACCATAATAGTGACCGGATAGGTTCTATAAAATTGCTGATGGTTAAGCAATATTGTAACTTTGACTACAAGATCTTTATTCGAAATCTATGATTTTGTCGATGAAGAAAAATGCTTAAAATTTTACCATTAGATTAAACAAAGTATTAAAAAGATGATAAAAATATATGCCAAGGCTAAAAATACTTACATAAAATTAAAAAATATATGAAATGTCTTAAGATTAAGGTTTGTATTGTCAAAATTTGACTAGAATAATATTGCTTATTATAATGCAAAATCGCTTATTCAAAAGTTGTAGTTTTCAATCAGGGAACAAAAGAGTTTTTTTGGATGTTTGATGGCAAATTGGGCAACACCTCCCCTTTCCTAAAAGCAAATGACTATCAGATAGAGACAAAAATCTTGTTAAAGGCCTACGTTAGTAATTTCATAGAAGCAAAAATGCTACTTTTGAGAGCAATATCATGACTTTTGTGACAAAACTGTGACTGTGTTTTTGCAGTTTTGATTAGCATAAACCAATCACTAATTTCAATATTTACAAGTTTTATTCTTTTTCCTACAAGCCAACAAGGTTAACACAGTCACATAGAAAACCAAAAAATTATGCAAGAACTGATTTTTGTGGCCCAAGGACTATTTTATGTAAAATCACAACTTTAATGAGGGTCAAAGCATAATAGTGTGTCCCACTTTTTGGCATAAAAAAGATACATCCACTTTCATCTTATCCTCAAAATATCTTGATTTTGGATCATTGAAATTAATCAAAAAAGATATTTTATACTATATATACAAATATGTAGTGCATATACTTTTTTCCTTTTTCAAAAAAAAAATCATTAAGTATATTTTAGGATTTATTTTTTAATATTTTTTTAAATTTTTTCTGGTCAGCTAGTGGGACATAGTATTATGTTGTTACCCATGACAAAATCATAATTTTAAAGGCAATATCACTTTTTATGAATTCCATTTTTGCGGAAGGATGAGGCCCTATCACAAAGGTTAGCCACTAGTGTTTAACGTGTGGTGGTCAGTGAAAAACTACCAATTTGATGGCAAAACCACCAATTGTAATGTCGTGATTTATAGAGAAAAACCACTATTTATCCGAGCATGATAATTTGTAGAAATCAAGAGCTTGTTCTTTGTCTAGTCAATCCTATAGGCTGTCAATTTACTCCTAACAATCAAGAAAGTTAAATCGAAGGGGTTCTCCCACTATGATCGTCAATGTATAAATAAAATATTGAGCAATTAGATTTGATTATGCAATTATATCAAAATACCCAAAATATCATTCTACCATTTAGATTTAGATCCATTTAAAAATAAAATGCAAAGAGGAATGAGACATTCATACTAGCATTAGATCCTAAACCAATATTCAAACAATAAAAAGACTAAAGGATCAAGGATGAAGATTGATCACAAGTAGACTCAGATTTGTAGCATGATGATAGCTTGATTCAAGAGACTTGGATGGATTCATGGATTTATTTGTTCATTCTCCCATTAGTTAGCTTGGCATGGATTCTTTAGTTTGCTTTTAGCTCATGTAGTTCATCTCTCCCTTTGGCCATGGAGGAGTGGCTTGTTTAGATAGAAAAGAGAAGGAGGATTTAAAAGGAATTAAAAATTCCTTGGAAGCCTCTAGAATAGAGGTTTTTAGAGAATAAGGGCCAAGTTAGAGAGGATTCTACAATTGAAGAATTCTAAAATCTATTTAGGGGCTAAGTAAAATTAGTGGGTGGTTATATAGGTGATTAGATAGATGATTAGTGACTAGGGATGTAGGAGAGCCTAGGAATAGGTTAGGGTAGGTGGGTCATAAGAATTTTAAATTTTCAAATAATGGATAAGTGGGATTAAGATAAGATTAAGAGATGATTATAAGTATTAATATTTTTTTGAGGTAGGGATAATGTTAGTGTGATAAAGAAGAATGAAATGGATGTTAAATAAATGACTAAAAGAGGTAATATTATGACATAATTAGAGGGGATAAATGAGATAAGCAGAAGTAGTGTCAACGAGTGAATTTATTTATGTACAAAATCATATAATTTAGTGGAATAAGTATTAAAATCACTAGTAGAGTTCAACTTCAAAGGTGCCTTGATTTGTTGTCTTGACAATTAGAGCTTGATTTCAAAGGAGGAAGAAAAAATGGCTTAAATTGCCATATCCTAATGTTTATGCACCTAATTACTATGTTTATAAATTATCGTAAGTCAATGACACAATTTGTGAAGTATTTCATGATATCCATATAAGTGGTAAGTTCATTAAGATGTCAATCATAGTTATTATCCAAAATGTCAACCATATACAAGAGATGGTTTATAAGATATTAGTATTACACACTGGATGTTATGGATCTAGTAGTGACCCTCCAATACTTAGGTGGTTGGAAATATTCACATTCATTATTATATTAAGAAGTGACCACCATACATGAAATGACATGATTATGGTCAATTTAATGTGATATTTCACTTTTTAGCATATCCATTATAAATTATCACTAGCTAGACATATCATAAAGTAAGTATACTGTCACAAGGTTTCTTAGGCGAGATAGTCTCATGCCATAAAATCAATGTCTTATCCTCTTTCATTCTAGGTTTTTGTTTTAGTTAGATTTACAACTCCTCATCTCATAAGAGATTATATGTTTACGGATTTAGAAGCGTATAACAAGGTAGAATGACTAGTGATGAAAGACTTACAATACATTATAAAATAATAACATTGATGGTGATGAACTTACAAAACATCAAAATATAATCAAAACAATTATGATGTTTCAAGCATATAATTATAACAACATACCAGCATAACATCGTGTGATTGCAATACATCTAGTTTAGCATAACATAAGGGATACATGCTTAATATAAATGTTAAATTTAATTGTTATGCACCATCCAAAATGGTATGAAAAAGAGGTTCCATAAAACTTTAGTTAAATAAACGGTATAAAAAAAGTGGATCATATATAATATCTCATTTTCTAAAAACTCGTCTGTACTTGAAGACATTTTGGAGATACAATATATCTATTGAAAAACTTAAGGAAATACTCAAGCCAAAAGCCATTTTAAGCAAAAAAGTTATGAGAGGAAGTCGGTCTATATAAATGCCAAAATAATAGAGTATCAATATTGTTATCTTAGAAGGTTAATGATGTAGTTAATGAGATATTCACATGGCAACAATTTGCACAAGCTAATAATATGAAATGTGGAATGACAAGGATGAAGCTTGTATCAAGGTTCATAGAGTAGTTATAAAATTTTTAAAAAAAAAATCATGATAAATTATTTATTTATTAATGAAATTTTATGGTTCAAAATGTTTCAAAAATCTTATTCCGAAGTGCATCAAATTCATAAATATTATTTAGAAATCTATTTTACTCTATGATCAGTTTCCCATATAAGAGGACTGCATTAAGGGTCATTTAGCAAGATAAAACAACTGATTTGAATTTAGAACAACTAGGCTATGGAAAATAAAATATATTTGGTTGAGGTTTATAAGGAAAGAATCACCCTTTATAATTTGCAATAAGAGTTTTACCATCATACTCCCAATTGGTACCAAAATAACAGCGTTGGAACAGAATATGGACAAATGAGAATTCTTTTTGATGAGTATGCAAATGTGTGAGCATACGAGGCATGGAAAATACTTGACAAAATGTCATAAGGAAATATCATCTCATGGAACACCATGACTGGAACTCAAATGGGTTTATTGAAAATGGAACTTAAAAGAATGTTGGCTGCTTGCATTATACAAGAAATAATAGTTTATTGTAAATGCTCAAAGAAGAGTGATCTCATGGAACTTCTTCGTTGAGCATAAAATGCGTGTGGGTTAGATATTTATCTGCTATTTTAAATTGTGATGACCCTAAAATGGTTAAAAGCATTCATATATCCTTACTATACAGTTATATATTCATTAGCTGCAATTATACAACCATCAACTTGCATAATATAGTCTTCAAATGTGGTTTTATAAGGCCATACAATTATTGAATATAATTTTGTAGCCATCAAATATCCAAATAGAGTCATATAATAATCACTCGTTATCACTATACAATCACGTTGTAAGAAAATGTTATCTATTCTTAGAAAAAAAATTAAAGAAAATAGAACCTGGTCCTTGACCTTTGTTGTCAAGTTGTTTCCCCCAAAAAGCCACTCTTATCTCAAAACATCCTGCTCTTATCCCACCTCTCTCTTTTACCTAGTAAGGGTGTCCTCTTCCTTCTTTGTTGTGTTCTTCTTTGTCTTTGTTGTGGTGTTCTTTGAAAGTCAAGCTGGCATTTATATTTTTTACTTCTAGCTGTCTCTTTTGATCCTGGTCCTTGACCTTTGTTGTCAAGTTGTTTCCCCCAAAGAGCCACTCTTCTCTCAAAACATCTTGCTCTTATCCCACCTCTCTCTCTTACCTGGTAAGGGTGTCCTCTTCCTTCTTTGTCTTTGTTGTGGCGTTCTTTGAAAGTCAAGCTGGCATTTATATTTTTTACTTCTAGCTGTCTCTTTTGATCATGCTTATGACCAATAAATTGGATTGGCTAAACATTTCAATAAATTCTTTGCATGTAATTTCAAATGGAAGAGGTTTATTATTGCACAAATTCTTTGCATTTATGGAGATGGTTCTGCCTATGTGGTTGGAAATCTTTAGCCAGCTAGGAAATCTTGCTAAATCTAAAAAAAAATAATACTAGATGATGACAATGTTTGCCCATGTGAATAATTTTAAAGATTGTTTTTCACTCTACATTTCCCTTCAATGTCAATGAGTTAATAGTTAAGTGTAAATACCATCCTTTTCAGTTAGATGAAAATAGAACCCAACAAGAACCATCTCCTAAAATTACTTACTACAAACTATGGCTAGTTTACAACTATAAACAATTGACCATTTGAAAGGAACCACATGAATTTATCGCCACCCCCCCCCCTCCCCCCCGCCTTAAAAAAAAAAAAAAAACTAAACTAAACTAAAACTAAGTAAAAATATAACACACGATTTATCAACTACGTAAAAATATAGCACACAATTTATCAATGGGAATAAAAACACTGCATTATACCTAAATGATAGTGGTGTGCAGAGATTGATGACTTCCATGCCATCATTTGTCCTAATTTGCATCCATTATGCAGAGATTGCTGATATCCATGCCATCATTTGTCCTAATTTACATCCATTAATATTTTTTTGGGTCAATGTTTTACTTCATTTTCAACTTGTATTAATGACCATTGTAATTGTGATATTTGATAGTCCTTAACTACATATCATCATAATAACAAGACGATATATATAGAGAAATTAAGTTCAATATAAAATATTTTTCATTACTTTATTCTCACTTGTTATTAAAAATTAGTTATTTTTCATAAATAAAAAAATAGTTGAGATGGCTAAAAAATTATTTTTAACTAATATAATTAATTTAAAAATATATTTTTAAAATTAAAAAATATTTATTTTTATCAATAATTATATACTATATTTTAGAATATGACACATCATTTTTTTTTTATATTGATAAAATGAGTGTTTTGAAAGGGACACTTCCCTTATACAACAAGAATTAGGATATTATAGTGAAGGTTCAAACAAAACACAACATGTAATAGTTAATTGAAAGTAGCCAGTTACCAATAACTAAATTTCAACAAGACAACAATCAAGTTACAATAAAATTATAAATTTGTACATTAACAACGAACCAACAACATTGAAATAACCATGATAAATAAAAATAACCCAATAATACCTCGATTTGGATCTTGCTAATTCCTTCAATTTAGTGCTCCTAGTAACTCTATCACTTGTCTAAACTATTCTCTTGTATTTTGATTTTATGTGAGTCACTAAATTTCATCCATCATCCATCTCTCCCCCCTCATGGGTGTCTTCTGCTTCCATTTATGCTAATCCTTTTTTGATAAACTCCTTAAACATAGTTCCCTCCCAAAAGGCGAGAACCGTCAGTATCCTACCCTCTAACTTAGTGGTTGATGTTAGAGTTTCAATTTTTTCTCTGAATCAAAAATATCACTCAAATCCCTTTCTACTTGCTTATGATCTTCTATGATCTCTCCATCCTTAGAACTATAAACACATCATATTATTATTGGAGAAAGAAATAAAATTATTTATTGAAGTGAATTTATATACCCTTGTCTTTGGCAAAATAATAAATAAGAAATCATTTCAGATTACTCAATTTAACATTTTGATAAATATCTATTTGTTTTTATTTAAAAAAGAATTTCAAAAATAATAAGGGCATAGAACGCCAAGTCCCTATAGGAAGGGTTACTTTAGATCAATATCAATTTGCTCTGTGTGAATATTTTTGTAATTGAAACATTTGTTATAAATCCTGCTAACAAAGATAAACAATTTGAAATGTTGAAATAGTAGTGGAAGAGGTGCCCTGGTTAGAGCTAAACCAAGACTTTCTTAGCTACAATGTACATTGAAGATGTATGGTCTGAAGACTTTGTGTTTGATGTTTTACATTAGGAGGTTTCAGAAGAATGCCATTGCTCTTTAGAGTAACTACATTAGACTATTTTTTAGTGGGTAAGGGGCATTTCCAAATGTGGCTATAGGCATTCATCATAAGAACCAAATGATAATTAGGGTAACCTTGCCATATGTGCAAATGTAAAATAAAAATCTAGCCTTTGAGTATGCCCACCATTTTGAACTCTGGCATTAAAATTAAACTATGAAGACCTTGCATTGGGATTTCCTCTAGACTGCCCTAATGGCCCATTAGATCGCTTACGACTAGAAAACACAACTAGATATCAACAATATGAACATAATTCCCTTGTTTTAATTTTTTTGGCAAACATGGAACTTGTCCTCTGATTTCAACTAACCTTAACTAGTCACAAATCGTACAGATTATGATTCACATAACACAAATTGATGCACAATTGCAGTTGACTAGTCAATCTAAACCCTAAATCTTGGAGACATTGACTAAAACGAAGCAACAAGAACCACATGTTTTATTGTTGACTAATTTGTTTTAAATCATGTAAAAAAAGTATATATTTAATATATATATGGGGTATTGACTAAAACGAAACAACAAAAACTACATATTTTATTGTTGACTAATTTATTTTAAATCATGTAAAGAAAAAGTATATATATATATATATATATATATATATATGATATTTTTTAGTAAAATAACAAGTAGCTATATGAATAACAATTACATAATTTGTAAGAAAAAAAACATAATTAATATACATTTTAAAGAAATAAATAAATTGCCAACTAGATTAATCTTAGATTTCCTTCACTCTATTAATGTAGAGATGGGTGAGCCCAAAATAAAACTATATATAGAACTCCTAGAAAAGGATCACTGATGCAATGTATAGTGTTAAGAAATTACAATTATGCCATGATTGTTCCCTGGGTTCATATCATAGTTCGCAAGCTGTCCATATTAACGTGATCACAGTAATAGACCCCAAAAAGGAGAATGGGTGCAAATCTAAAGTTATTTTTGCCAAAACAAACACTTCCTATACCTCACTTTGAAGCCAACTTATATTCTAAACCTGGTAATTCTTGATTAAGACAACAGGTGTGATACTAATTGTACTATAACAAAGATTGTTGGAGATATTGATAGGCGTGATGGAGCACTCCATAGATTTTCCCTGATCTAGGGTTTTCGACTCGAATGTGGATTTTACCATCCTTGCTACATTACTCACCCTCTTGTACCTAAATGCCCCACATTCAAGAGGCAAACAAAGTTTAAAAGCTTCATAGTCATTTCTTTGTTGGTCTGGATATTGGTACCTGAAAATTTATTCCAATCGATTACCAAAAACACAAAGAAATTTAACAAAAATAAAAATGAAAAAAAGAAGAGAAGTAAAATTCCCTGATTTAGGGTTTTTGATTAGAATATGGATTTTACCATCCTCTGCTATATTACTCGCCCTCTTGCACCAAATGCCACACGTTCAAAAGACAAACAAAGCTTAAAAGTTTGATAGTCACCTCTTTGTTGGTCTGGATATTGGTACCTCAAAACTTATTCCAATCAGTCACGAAAAACACAACGAAATTTAGCAAAAACGAAAATGAAAAAAGAAAAGTAACAAAAAGACCTAAATGGATCTCGTAAAACGAGTC
Source organism: Torreya grandis (assembly GCA_037957365.1). Lineage (NCBI taxonomy): Eukaryota > Viridiplantae > Streptophyta > Pinopsida > Cupressales > Taxaceae > Torreya > Torreya grandis. Next base: position 2,321,107 of record JARHVA010002503.1, on the reverse strand, counting down.
TTGCCAATCTTGTTTCCGATCTTATATATGTTCCCCACGAGAGGATCCTTCCAATTTTCGTTCAACGGATAAAAAATTAAGAAGATGATTTTGTTAGGTATTTTTGGGCCAAAATATAAAAATGTCTGAAAAATTATTGTCCCAAACCAGTAGCGGATGTACTAGTTGATTTCGAGTTTAATTATTTTAAGTTAGAAGATCTTGAGTGACATATAGACAGAGAAAAGAAATAGTTAGCAAAAATAAAATTTAGGAGAAAGTATAACTTTTTTAATAGGTTGCTTGTGAAATATATGGAGAGTGGTGAATTTGGTAGAGAAGCTGAGAAAGATTTGGAAAATAGCATCAATGTTATAGGGTGGTATCTTCGCAGAGAAGGGGGCACAGTAATAGTAACTATTGTGATATTTCGAGTTTGATTATTTTTGGTTAGAAGACCCTGAGTGGCATATAGATAGAGAAAAGAAACAGTTAGCTGAAATATATGAAGTGAGGTGAAGTTGGTAGAGAAGCTAAGAGAAATTTTGAAAATAAAATCAATGTTAAAGGGTGATATCCTTGTAGAGAAGGGGCCACAATGACAGTTATTGTTATGATTCTTGGAACAACTTAGATCCCTAGAAATTGCTCCAAGAAACTATTAATTTTGCCTTGTCTAAAATCACACCATAACTTACTGCTTTCCACTTAAACCTTACTTTCAACATATAATGTAGGATTAAGGCAGTCTACTACTGTTATGAACATAAATTGACAACTGCTATTAAATTGACTGAAAAGAGCGGCTATAACTTAAAACTGAACTGAAAACTACAAATTTGTAGCTAAAATTATTACATATCCAAATATTGGACTGTTGGCAATGGAGATTATGAGGATATGTTGGGAAATACAATTTAGTGTAATTTGTTGACTGGGGAAGAGTTTATTAACATGGAATGAAACCTTGTTAGCAAATATATGAAAGATAGATTATTAACCTGCAATAAAACTTTGTTGCAGCTAAATGCCATTGTATCAAAGAATAATAATTGGAGAGATGTTGTCTAGTTTGTCAAGAGAAATCCAGTTCGACCACCTGGTAAAAGGGAAAAACAAAAAGAGAGAAAATAAAACAACAATAGACAAAACTGTCACTTTATATCAGTTTACAACTATAAATCCATCTGCGTATAATTTAAAAATTCCAAGATAAAAAACATAAATTATCTCACCAACAAGGCATGAATTATAGTAATATGTCACACTAGATCCTTTGAAGGGTAATGGGATTTTTAAAAAGAGACTAAATCTTACAGTAACATGCCATTAACTCGACAATTGGAACGAACCAAAACATGGACAAAAAATAGATAGGGTCATATATAGACGTCAGCTAATGCAAATAACAAAGAGCGAGAGGATGAATAATGGATCACACTAACCGGGGACAGTAGTTATAAATTGATGACAATGAAACATCCGAGGAAAAAGAAAAAAATTCATTTATAATCTCTCTCCATTTGATATAATAGCTGCCATCTTTTAAATCAATATTTTCATGTAAACACAAATTATTTCACAAATTAACTTCAAAAAAATTATACAACCAGAATAAATATGCAGACTGTTTTGGCAATATAAGGTATAGGAATGCCATGGATACAAGGTACGCACAAAACGGATTTGTTAAAAAAGGCCTTGCTTGTACAAGGATTGTCCAGGGGGATAAAGTAACCTAGGTTTGAGTATGCATTGGGCAACAGCAAATGCTATTGGATGACATATTGACTATTGTTTCATAATCTTTATAGGGGAATGCAACCCTTTTGAAAATTTTCATTTTCTTTTTGTAACTTTTTGAAACTTTGCATTTTATTCAATAATCCACATATCTGTACATATGTTGGCTCTGAGAGCTATTGAAGTTGTATAAAATATACATATTTCGAAAAAGGGTATTGGGAGATGAAAACAACGTATTCCGAAGGATAAATGAATTTGTTAAAACACATGGCATATGTTTAGATATACATCACATTAAATGCCAATAAAACATTTCATATTCATCCAAAGGGCTAATATAGGTTATATTAAATAATAATTAATGAAGTAATTTTCATATTCATGTAAATGTGATAATAAATGTGAGATGTTTGTAAAGGAAAAGAGCTTTGGAGCACTTGTCAAGTCGGTCATGTCCCAGATTTTTCTCACAACTGCCATACCACTACTATTTTGTTTATCTTGATGAGATTTTTCCATTGCTTTGATTAGCCTTTATCTTGGAAATTTGTCCTTTGTGTAGTTAGTTTTTTATTTAATGGGCTCCTCACAGGCACTTGCATCATTTGATGTAACTCATTCTAATGGAAGCAACCATGGCACTGAAGAAATCATGTAAGTTTGTACCCAAGGTGTTCCATGAGGAAATGTGACCCCCTCTTAGTATAATCCTCTTGATGTTTTACTTAGATTTCTTAAATTTTATAAAGCATGCTAATGAATTGAATCATATATCCTTATTGGTTATTTTGTGGGACATATTTCTACTGAATGTCTGCTCAAGAGTTGGGTTTGAGCTCAATGACAACCCCATGGCTTCAAGATTATTGGGGTGCAAAACCTAACCAATCATTTATTTATTTTTAGGTTTAAAAACCTTAAGTATTATGTCACCATACACAAACATGGCCCATGTTTTGTTAAAATATCCTTGATTATGTTTTATCCTTGAACCCATGAATTTGTCACTTCTAACAAGGCTAAGCTCAAGCTCTCGATCTAGGTGTAGTTATCTAGGTTACCTATGCCATTTTGGCCCTTGATATAGAAACTAGTTAAGCTTTGGGTCGGTTCATTTACCTCAAAACTAACATATTTTACATTTTTAGACCACAACGATGTGTCTATGATGAGATTGACCTCACGTAAGATATACACAAGACCATAGATATCCAAATTAGAGGGAAATGTTACACCTAATGGGTTATGTACATCAACTTTCCTAATACAAACTTTCAGTTTCAGGATTCAAATCATAAGATCAAGGACTGTCGATCCATGGTGGTCGTGAATCCTTCGGCCAAAGCCACGATTGAATATTCTAGCCTCCCCATTAGAGATAATGATGGATGGCAAGTGGTGGGTCATTGAAATAATCATACCACCCAAAATAATAGGGCACCCATGGCCATCCATAAGCCATCCATGACCACCATTATGGAAAACCCACAACATGTTTTACAAGCCCTAGTTACTCAAGTTCCTTAAGAAAACCCTATCATAATTATGATAAGTACTCCAAGGGCTGCTAGTGGGATTTTCAAGACACAAGAGTATTTGAATCCTAGTTTCTCATAATTTCAGTGACAAAAATCCACTTTATAGAAGGCCCCTATCATGGCTTTGAATCCTAGGTAAACTCCCCTCTTTGTTGGGCTACACGACACTCGTGAAGCCCTTCTCCTAGCAAAAATGATAAGATTTTTTATAGAATGAGTGGAATCTTGTTGTGCCCACAGACTTTCTTTCCAAAGGTTAATAGCATAATTTCCTAAATAACCACTTTATGGTGCTTGAAGGCCAAGATGGTGAAACCATGAATCTTGAAAGCTTCCAATGAACAATTGTTCATGGAATGTCTATAGTTTACTATCATGACACACAAATAGATGGTTTAGGATAACCTTCATAAATTTTTAGATTTGCATATTATTTTTCTATAGGATGTGAATTTTAACAATTTTTCTCTCAAGAGGGAAACTAAAACCATCTAGCCTAATGCTACATGTCATATGTTTGACCCTAACATGGGATGTGGTGATCATCTCTATGATATCGCCCATTTTTAACTCATCTCTATGTTTGATTTTGATGGGAAAACCCTTGGACTTGTCAATACCTACACCTCTAATGATAATTCTTTGGAAGTGGTTAGTAGAGTAACTCCCTATAACTGACTATTTAATTTGTGGAGATTTCAATATGGTTGAATTTGTGAAAGATAAAGAAGGAACATTTCCCATGAGATGGTGTGTTGAAGAATGAGAGGCATGGTTTTATATGCAAAATAAACAAGGGTTATTTGACCCCAACCATAGTCGCAAATCCTTTCCCCCTTTGGTTCACTTTGTTGTCCCCCAAAAATATCACTCATTTTTGGGACAACATTTGAACTATTTTGGTCCTACAGACCAAAATCCTCTCTTCCCATTTCAAAATTTGTTCTAAGCATTCAAATTCCTCATTTTTAAAGCTTCTCATAAATCTACAGACTCTACAGGCTTGAATCTACGGACTCTGCAGGAAAAGAAATCTACAGACTCTATAGGAAAAGAAAATCTACGGACTCTACAGGCCAAGTTCAACAGGCTTCACAGGTTTATTTCTACGGACTTTGCAGGAAAGAAGCAAACTTTCAACACTTAGGCCATTTCAAAGTTGGTTCAATGACCAGGTTCAACCAAAAGAGTTCATTGGCAAGCTTCTAAGCAAGGATTGAACCGTTGAACCTTGAACCATTTTGGTTCAAAGGGCTCAACAGGTTCAAAGGTTCAACATCAGCAACAAGAGTTCAACCTCTTCCAGGTTCAAAGGCTTCTACAAGCAGGTTCAATCAAAAGAACAAGTTTTCGAGACTTGAACCATTGAACCGCTGAACCATTAAACCACTCGGGTTCAAGGTTCAATAGGTTCAATGCATTTGGTTCAACGAGGATCAAAAGGACTTAGCCAAATCAAAGGGAATGAACCATTGAACCGTTGAATCAAAGTTGGTTCAATTCAGTGGGTTCAATGCTTCGGTTCACTCAATTAGTTCATCAAACGGTTCAACGGTTGGTTCAAAGCTTGGTTTAAAGCTTGGTTCAACAGTTGGTTCAAAGGAGCGATTCAATGCAAAAGTTCAAGAGAGCCTCCTGAAGGAAAAGTGCCCTTGCGGAGGGCACTTGGTCGACAAAATCACCCTTCGAAAGGGTCATTTTCAAGGAAGCCGCAAAAGTAAGTTCTTTCAGAATTTTGTTTCAAGGTAGTCAAAAGACAAAGGCATAATTTCTTCAAAATTTTTGTCTGAAGGAATTTGAAAAGGATGCAAACGAAACTCCCGTAAAGACCAAGGCAAGAAATGAATTCTTTCGAACTTTTGTCCGAAGGAATTCCTTTAGACAAAAAGTCTGAAGAAATTCAAGAAAGTCCGTGGGAAAATGTCTGTGAGAAAGCTCCGATGGACTTCGAAGACAAAAGGCCACCAAAGGACCCCGAAGGGCAGGTGCCCTTGCAGGGGACTCTCGGCTGCTAAATTAAAGGACACTTCCCCAAAGCCGAAGGGTCACCTTCCCTTCAGGAGGATGCAAAACAAGAAATCTGAAGGAAGCAAGTAGCAAAAAAGGCCGAATCAAGAGAAAGATGAAGAAAGCCCAAGGGGTGACACGCTCGAAGATGTCAAAGTCAAGAATGACGAACTAGCCAGTGGAAATTCAAACGTAGTGACAGGTGCACGAACATCAATTTCAAGGTTCATAAAATAGCCGTTGATTTTGAAAAGCCTTAAAGAAGAGCCAAAGAACTTAGCGACCCACTGGAAGAAAGAAGCCCTAAGGCCATCTGAAGATCGCCTGAAGGGTAGATACCCTTGCGAGGTGGATCATTTCTCAAGGCCCGAAGGGCAGGTCCCCTTTGGGAAAGCTCAAACGACAAAGCTGAAGGAATTGATGAGGAAAGTGACGTGCCCACAGACGTCAAAGTCGCGATGATGAAATAGTCGTTGATCCTTGTAGGTTTAAATCTACATACCCAAATGCATTCAATGGCTTTAAGGCCAAGATCAGCAGGAAGCGACTAAGGAATAGAGCATCAAATTGAATCAAAGACCCGATTCAATTAACCAAAAAAGGAGGAACGATGAGGAAGGATAAAAAACATTTGCACATCAAATATGTTTCTAGAAGTAGACCGCTAAGTGGATATTAAAAGATGCAAACTTTCAATAGCATGACTATTTTCTCTGCATTGAGAAAAGCAAATGGGTAGATGCCCCTAAATTTCAGCCTGTCTTCTTAACAAAATTCAATGCAACATGATGTGTTACTATTCCCAAGTCCATCTTGAAGAGGCTATATAAGGGAATCTCTTGTTAGTGTAAAAAGGATCTCTCTTTGACAATCAAAAATAAAACTCTGCCCAAATTGAAAGGCATTACTGAGACTTTGAGCTTAGATTGTTAATCATATTTTGTTATTGGAATAGGAAAGCAAGTGACTTTTCAGACTTTGTGTTGTGATATCTTTATTGTTGGGGAAACTATTCTTATATCTTTTTCCTTAATATATTTTATGTTCCTTTAATTCAACAAGCAGAATTAGTGAAAGTAGTCAGGAAGGTGTCCTGAAGTCAACTATGGAGAGACTTTGTGCCCCCATAATTGTCTTTAGTGTGTTTTCTTTTTTGTTTCTGTGTAAAGGACCTTGGGATGACTTTGTGCCCTCATTGTCCTTCGTATCTCACTCTTGGGAAATTCAAGTGGAGACTTTGTGCTACATCTCAATTTGCTGGTTACTACGTCCTTGATTACATTTTGTAATTACTACCAGTAGTATTCTTGTGGTTTGCTGAATAGTACTTCTAAAAGAAGAGGAGTGCTTTCTATCATTTCTCTTGATATTTTTCCTTTGATTTGCACGCATCATCTCTGAAGAAAGAGAGACAGATGGTTTATCCTATCCTTGAGTATTATTTTCTATTTATATGTGTGTGTGTGTGTGTGTGTAGGGAACCTCCCCTTGATGAGAGGAGAGATTAGTCCCCTTTTGATGTGGTAAACCTACACATTTGGATGACCAATCTTCCTTCTTTGGTTGATCAAACCTATTTTTTTTATCGGTACGCTGATCGACAAAACAATCAACCAACAGTTTTTGGCGACTCTGTTGGGGACATAACCCATTATTGTTATAACCTATCCATTGTACTCCATTGTGGAAGAACGAATTGCTCCAGTCCTTCCCCATTGTTAAAATTTTCCTCCCAACTTCGCGCAACAGTTTTTGGTGACTCCGCTGGGGAAATACATAATTTTGTGCAATTTGGAAGCTCAAGTTTCAGATTGAAACATCACATGTGTCTTACCCATTATCATTATAACCCTTATCCATTACAGACTCTAGCGACTCCATTTCATGTCTTACCCATTATCCATTTATAGCCTTACCATCTTCCTCCATCTCTGTTATTTTATTTGGTTTGTAAAACCTGAGCTATTGGGAAAGAGTGCACAGTTTGAAGCCTCAAGCCTCAAGCTGAAGCTAAGCCAGTCCTTTTCCATTTTTGTTTTGTAATCTAGCCACTCCATCCAGATTTTTTATCTCTATTTTTCTTAATCATATAATGGCAATTCAAGGCCCCTGGGGTAATGCTTTTGGTCCTCTCAATCTTACTCCACCTCTACATGAGCTTCCATGTAGTTTAAGGTATAATTTCCCCAAATTCTATGGTGATGGGAAAGTTCATCTTGATGAACACATTACAGCCTTCAGCATAATTTGTGGCGTAATTGGAGTTGAATTTGAAGATGTAGCAGTCAGGTTATTTGTAAAAACATTACAAGGTGCTACTATAGATTGTTTTTATCATCTACAGGCTTGATCAGCGACTGATTGGAATACCGTCAAAGCTAAGTTTGAAGCCAGATTCAAACCTACAGAAGATGCACATGCACTTTTGGCTCAACTTACACAGATGAAGAAATAACCTCATGAACCAATGAAGGACTTCATAGCCAAATTTGAAAAACTGAGGAATAAAATTCCTGTAATTGCTCGACCTACAACTGAGAATCTCAAATGCTTCTTCATTAATTCTTAGTTACCTGAAGTGAGTTTTCTTTTGAGACTTGCTAGTCAAATTGATCTTGCTGTAGCTCAACTTTTGGCCACTGAGGTAGAAGATGATCTCATCTTAGCAGGGAAGATAAGAAGAGATCCAAATAGAAATAGACCTTCATCATCTTCTGAATATTCATCTACAGGCACCATAGATCCAATGGTGCAGACGTTGGCAAATGAGTTGCTTGCTCTCAAAAAGTAAATGGTGCAGGGAATGTCTTCTGCTCCTTCATAAAGAGATATGCCAAAAATGAACTTTTCCAAATCAGTCATATCAGGGAAATGCTGCAGGAATCAAGGGAAACAAAATCATCTTCCTCCCCCACAAGGGAAACTTGCCTTGGATGCTCCTCCAACCAATTCAGCAATGAGATATCTTGAAGTAGAATCAGAGTTCTCTTTCCAACCTGAATTGAATCAAAAAAATGATGCTGATCTCCTTATATAAAATCAAGAAGAATCAATTGGTGACTCCCACATTAGTTTTCTGAACTACCAAGATGAACCCAGAAGCAAAGGAGAAGCTATTGATGGATCATATGCAGTGTTTACCAGATCCAAGAACCAATCAGTCCAGCAAGCTCATAAAGGGAAGATAGAGGAGCAACCTCAACCAACAATTACAATTGCTAAGCGTGGAACCATTCTGTCTTACCAGTAAAAGGATCTGGTGATCACCCAAAAAGTAAGTACATCAATTTCACCTTCACCTTCTACTTCAAATTCGTAAACCAGCCCTCCTCCCATCCCTCCTAAAACCCAAAAGGTTGAAATACCTTCCTCTGTACCTAGCTCAATTCAATCATTTGACATAATTGATCATGTCAAGAAGACCAAAATTTAAATGTCTGAATTTGAATATTTGCAGTCCAATCCTGATCAATTGGATAAGTTGGTCCAATGTGTCAAGAACTAAACCATCCCTGCAAGACAAGAGGTTAAGAAAATAATTCTTGATTCCCCAAAGAACATGCCAATTTCAAATAATCTTGTCATTACTCCCCTAATTTCCCCTGAGAAAATAAAACCTTTCTATGTTTCCTTATTGATAAATGGTTATCAACTCAATAATTGCATCATTGATTTCGAGGCATTTGACAATGTCATTCCTACTAAAGTAGCTGAGTCTCTGCGTCTCACACTGACCAAAACATTTGGGAGATGTTTCTCCATGGAGAACAAGCAAGTACCACTGCTAGGGCAAATCAAAGATGCCCAATTTGCATTTGCAGCTTTTCCAGACAAGAGAATCAAGATGATTGTCTTGGTGGCTGACATCCCAGCATTCTATGGCATTTTTCTTGGATGAAATTTATGCAAGGACATGGGAGGAGAATTAAGCATGGACCTGACCGAGGCAAGAATCCCTATCAAAGGCATAATGAAGAGATTGCTCCCTAAAAAGGAGGCAAAATATGTGGTCACCCAAACGTCGGCCCCTATAGCACAAATTTGTTTGAGTCTTCAGTCAAGGGTAATTATTTCTTGACCATAGAGGATGTTCATGTTTCTATAGATGAAAGTCCTGTAGTTGACAATCCAGGGATTGATCCAAACAAGACTTCAAGAGAATTGGTAGGGTGTAGTACAAATAAGGAAGGACCTTCCATGGCTTTGATCCCACCCCCATCCCCATCTATATCTTATCCCCCTATCCCTAGATCCCCTCTAAATTGAAAGGGGGTGGGGACTGGGGGCCCCCTATATATAGATTTAGAAACTATCCATCCACGGCCCATCTAAATTCTATCCCATATAGATAGGCCCCCCCTCTCTCTATATGGTCTATCTGTCTATATGGCCCTCGTCTATATGGCACAACCCTCTACTCTATAGTTGGGTGAGTAGATAGAGAGTTTTTTTGTACACGTCTCTGAGCACACACTATATATATATGGCCCCTACCCCATAGACATAGTTCTAGTTTGGGTTGGGGTGGTTGAATACATGATCGTGATACCCTCGACCGACTCCCAACTAACTCTATCTATAGGCTAGTGCTAGTCGGCCTCGATTGAACACCGAACATCTAATGAAGAGAAATCTGATAGGAGATCAGCTTCTAATGATGCTTGGATCCTAAAATCTGATGACAACATTTCTTTTACCAACGATGGAGTCGAGATTGTGTTGATATCTCCTCAAGGAGATATTCTTCCTTCATGCAATTTGAAATTCAGCAACACCAACAACACAGCTGGATGCGAATCTCTATTGCTCAAATTCAAGATTGCTCAAGATGAAGAGATAAAACTCCTTCACATCAAAAGAGATGCTAAGCTGATAGTTTGTTAGGAGTTAGATGTGGACAATCCAATCATGTGCTGAACTAAACCAAAAGAACAACTAATTATGGTAATAGACCATGCTGTTGCTACAAATCAAAATCAAGTAAAGGAACCCTTCGCCAAGAAAGCAAGGATTTATGGCTTTCAAATTGAAGACCACAACCTACCATGGGGCAAGAAGAAGAAAAAACCAAGAGGAAGACGCAGAAAAATTGGTTTCCTGGTGGAGAGTTCCATTCACCCGTCACCGTTTCTAGGGACAAAATGTCTTCTTACTAGTTTATCAGGATAGAGCACTATTTTCACTGCCTCTCAAGAAACAACATCTGAAACACTTCAACTCTTGAAGTATCATATCATTGCATCTATACATATGTATATTTTTATAGTTTTTAATTCTATTTTGTTTTGTTTATTTCCATTTTTGTTGCCTTCCATTTCTGGGTAACATGACTCCATAGCCCAATGACATACTTCATGGCACTGGAGATTCTAGATTCTACTCCCTTCAATTCTTTTTTACAATTGATAGAAGTTCCCCAACTGGAGCCAGCTGTTGTCCCCAAAAAATATCACTCATTTTTGGAACAACATTTGAACTATTTTGGTCCTACAGACCAAAATCCTCTCTTCCCATTTCAAAATTTGTTCTGAGCATTCAAATTCCTCATTTTTCAAGCTTCTCAAAAATCTATGGACTCTGCAGGAAGAGAAATCTATGGACTCTATAGGAAAAGAAAATCTACGGACTCTACAGGCCAAGTTCAATGGGCTTCACAAGTTGATTTCTACGGACTTTGCAGGAAAGAAGCAAGCTTTCAACACTTAGGCCATTTCAAAGTTGGTTCAATGACCAGGTTCAACCAAAAGAGTTCATCAGCAAGCTTCTAAGCAAGGATTAAACCATTGAACCTTGAACCATTTTGGTTCATTGAGCTCAACAGGGTCAAAAGTTTAACATCAGTAGCAAGAGTTCAACTGCTTCCAGGTTCAAAGGCTTCTACAAGTAGGTTCAATCAAAAGAAAAAGTTTTTGAGGCTTGAGCTATTGAACCGTTGAACCATTAAACCACTTGGGTTCAAGGTTCAACAAGTTCAATGCGTTTGGTTCAACGAGGATCAAAAGGACTTAGCCAAATCAAAGGGAATGAACCATTGAATCGTTGAACCAAATTTGGTTCAATTCAGTTGGTTCAATGCTTCAGTTCACTTAGTTGGTTCATCAAATGGTTCAACGGTTGGTTCAAAGCTTGGTTTAAATCTTGGTTCAATGGTTGGTTCAAAGGAACGGTTCAATGCAAAAGTTCAAGAGAGCCTCCCAAAGGAAAATTGCCCTTGCGGAGGGAACTTGGTCGATAGAAGCACCCTTCAGAAGGGTCATTTTCAAGGAAGCCGCAAAGGTAAGTTCTTTCAAAAAAAAATTTAAGGCAGTCGTAAGACAAAGGCATAATTCCTTCGGACAAAAAGTCTGAAGGAATTCAGAAAGGATGCAAACGAAACTCCCGCAAAGACCAAGGCAAGAAATGAATTATTTCAGACTTTTGTCCAAAGGAATTCCTTCAGACTAAAAGTCTGAATAAATTTGGGAAAGTCCGTGGGAAAATGTCCATGGGAAAGCTCCGAAGGACTTCGAAGACAAAAGGCCGCCGAAGGACCCTGAAGGGCAGGTGCCCTTATGGGGGACTCTCAGCTGCTAAATTAAAGGACACTTCCCCAAAGCTGAAGGGTCACCTTCCCTTTAGGAGGATGCAAAACAAGAAATCTGAAGGAAGCAAGTAGCAGAAAAGGCTGAATCAAGAGAAAACTGAAGAAATCCCAAGGGGTGATGCGCCCGAAGATGTCAAAGTCAAGAACGATGAAGTAACTGTTGGAAATTCAAACGTAGTGACGAGTGTGTGAACGTCGATTTCACGGTTCATAAAATAGCTATTGATTTTGAAAAGCCTTAAAGAAGAGCCAAAGAACTTAGTGACCCGCTAGAAGAAAGAAGCCCTAAGGCCATTCGAAGACTACTCGAAGGGCAGATACCCTTGCGGGGGACTCTTCCAGACCCAAAGTGGATCATTTCTCAAGGCTCGAAGGGCAAGTCCCCTCCGAGAAAGCTCAAACAACAAAGCTGAAGGAATTGTCAAGGAAAGTGACGTGCTCGCGGACGTCAAAGTCGTGATGATGAAATAGCCATTGATCCTTGTAGGTTTAAATCTACGGACCTGAATGCATTCAAAGGCTTTAAGGCCAAGATCAATAGGAAGCGACTAAGGAATAGAGCATCAAATTGAATCAAGGACCTGATTCAATTAACCAAAAAAGGAGGAACGATGAGGAAGGATCAGAAACGTTTGCGCATCAAATATGTTTCTAGAAGTAGACCGCCAAGTGGATATTGAAAGATGCAAACTTTCAATAGCGTGACTTGTTTCTCTGCATTAAGAAAAGCAAATGGGTAGATGCCCCTAAATTCTAGCCTGTCTTCTTAACAAAATTCAATGCAACATGATGTGTTACTATTCCCAAGTCCATCTTGAAGAGGCTATATAAGGGACTCTCTTGTTAGTGTAAAAAGGATTTTTCTTTGACAATCAGAAACAAAACTTTGAGCTCAGATTGTTGATCATATTTTGTTATTGGATTAAGAAAAAAAGTGAATTTTCAGACTTTGTGTTGTGATATCTTTGTTGTTGGGGAAACTGTTCTTATGTCTTTTTCCTTAATATATTTTATGTTCTTTTAATTCAACAAGTAGAATTAGTGAAAGTAGTCAGGAAGGTGTGCTGAAGTCAATTGTGGAGAGACTTTGTGCCCACATAATTGCCTTTAGTGTGTTTTCTTTTTTGTTTCTGTGTAAAGGACCTTGGGACGACTTTGTGCCCTCATTGTCCTTCGTATCTCACTCTTGGGCAATTTAAGTAGAGACTTTGTGCTACATCTCAATTTGCTGGTTACTACGTCCTTGGTTACATTTTGCAATTACTACCAGTAGTATTCTTGTGGTTTGCTGAATAGTACTTCTAAAAGAAGAGGAGTGCTTTCTATCATTTTCCTTGAGATTTTTCCTTTGATTTGCACGCATCATCTCTGAAGAAAGAGAGATGGATGGTTTATCCTACCCTTGAGTATTATTTTTTGTTTATATATATATATATATATATATATATATATATATATATATATATATGGAACCTCCCCTTGATGAGAGGAGAGATTAGTCCCCTTTTGATGTGGTAAACCTACACATTTGGACGACCAATTTTCCTACTTTGGCTGATCAGACCTATTTTGTTTATCAGTACGTTGATCGATAAAATAATCAACTAACACACTTAATCTAACTTTCACCAAGGGAATGAAAAGGTTATTTTTTTGTAACAAACTATTTAAAGGCATATATTTTGTGAATAAAATTAGTTAGAACATTTAAAATTTACTTAAGTATGCAATCTTACAATTTATTTTTGTAGGGATTATTTTCCACATGTCTCATGTAGACCCTAACATTGCATAGCTTGATCCTGCAATGATCAATTTCTCATTCAGTATGTGATCCTCATCAATTTACCTATAAAGACAATTTAATAATTATTTAAGTACTTCATATAAATTTTTTAAAATAATGGATTACAATTATAAATTAGCTAATTAGATGCTATAGTTTCTCAAATAAATAATGCATAATATCTTATTGGCATAAAGCCCATAGAATGAGCCCACTTTTAAAATGCAATGATGTTCCATCCAAGGTATTTCAATTAATCTTGCACCTACATATTGAACCTACAGCTGTAGAGCTTCTTATGCAATAAAATTTAATTGTTAAATTGAGGTCTAATTTAAATGTTAAATTGAGGTCTAAATTAAATTTTTTAAACTAGCTTATTTAAATAAACTTGGAAAGTTTTTATAAATTTTTCTATGTTTATTTGGCCTAGATGACAAGTCACCAACTTCCCCTAATTCAATCTAGCTTTATGGACCTTGTCTTTACTACTTTCAACCCTTGCATTGTTTTATTTTATTTTTTAAATTAATCAATTCAAAAATATAATATTTTTTTACATGCCATGGTTTTGTTTTTTAAAATGACATGCACTTCAATTGATATTCTACTTGAAGCAATCATTACATAACTTTTCCCAATAAAATACATTTACATTTGGAGATCGGAGCCTTCATATCTCTTCATCTATGTGTTTCATGAATATCTCCTACAAATTAAATATTTTATAAATTATTATAAACTTACAAATAAAAAAATACTTTTTTGAGCTAATTATACATGTTCTTACCCACACATGCCTTCTCATCCTTATAAGTGCCTCTATTGCAAATGTTTCAACTATCTTCATATTATAGTGGTTCTGCCAAACTCTATTTGAGTTGTACACTGATCAACTATTTTTACACTCAATCGATACGTACTTAAATTCAAGGTAGTAATTTTCTTGAAACAGTTTTTTGGCTCTGATTTTTTTTTAAAGCACCTAAAGTAATAAATAATTTGAAGTAATTAGAAAAACTATAAAGTAGTTAAACTAACTTAAGAAATTATAAATGGTTTCTTATAATATACTTGCTTGCCTGAGCATCTTATAATTTTTTTAATCTTATCAATTATATATAGTTTGAATTGAAGATTAACTCACGCTCAATTTTTGTAGTCTTCTAGTGTGAGATGAGATGGTAAATTATCATTAATTAGATTCAATTATACCATCATCCTTATCCCCCCCAAACATTTCTAGGAGAATCTTGCCAATGATTAGAGGGGCGTTCTGTCATCTTAATTTATGAGCAAGAGAACAATTAGGCTACATTGAAGGCACTAAATCATGAATTTGTAAATAAACAATAAAGTAAAATAAAATAAAATAAATAAATAACTAATTTAAATAACACAACTAAAAAATTCATATTTTTAAAAAAAAAATCTTACCTCAGTGTCTCCTTTGAAGCAAACGACAAACCATATTATCAATGCCAAACCATGAAACATAATTCAAGGTTCATTTCACACAAGAGGTAGCATTGTTCTCACAAACATTGAAAAATACAACAAATATAATGTGTTGTGAGTCAAGAAAATGTCGTGAGAGCTACTAAACAACCATGGGTGCCATTCTCACTATAACACCCCCATAACTTTAATTAAACTTTGATTTTTTAAATTAAACAAGACAATATAATATAGGTTTAAATTTCCAATGACTCTTTATAGATGCATGTAATCAATAAACCCATTTTATACCATAATATTAAAAAGAAAAGGAAAATGAACAAACTAACAACTTCTTGTGAAAATATTTTCCTTTTCAATTAGAAAAAAAGAGAACAACTCAACAAGAATCATCTCTTGAGATTACTTGTCAAAGAAAAAAAAAACATGAGCATCAACATAACTTTGCCTAAACAACTAGAAAAAAGTGTTTATATAAACATATACCATAAGATGATATGTTCATAATGTGATTGTCTACCATTTATTAATAACATTAAAAATATTGTATTATACCTAAATGATAGTGGCATAAGATCTAGGTATATGTGTTGAAATTGTCTCTCAAGGAAGGTAGAGATTGACCACATCCAAGTCATCACCTCTATTAATACCACAAAATAAAAATTTAGATATGCTCAAAACCTAAGCACAATAAACCAATATGATTAGAAACTAGTACAAAAAAAAAATACCTTGCTTACAATGCTAATGCTACAAGTTAAGATTAATAACAATCGTTGAACTTGTCCAAGCCCAACATGTTAGCGTAAAAAAAGTTCAAATACTTTCCTTCTAAGGTAGACAAAAATATAACAACCCAACAAGAACCGTCCCCTGAGATTACTTGCCAAAGAAAAAAATCAAGAGTATCGACAAAATCATGCCTAGACTACAACTAGAAATAATTGACCATTGCAAAGGACCCACATGGATTTATCGTAAAAAGGAAAAACTTGTATATAGAAACAAAGACCACACCTATCAATGGGATTAGTAGCATTGCATTATCCCTAAATGACATCGATGTGAATAGATTGATGATATTCATGGCATCATTTATTCTAGTTTACATTCATTAATATTAATTATGCTAGTGTTTCATTTCACTTTTAACTTACATTAATACCACCATGATCATGACATTTGACAATACCTAATTATGTATTATCATAATAATGTACTAAGATAAAAAAAAATCGAAGGAAAAAATAATTGTTACACCGAAGGTGTTCTTACAATGGCATCCAGGGAGCTAGTTGGTGTTATAATGGCATGAGAATGTTATCATTTAATTATTTGAAAATTCACATTATAAAATAATATAATTATATCAAAGGCAACATGATTAAATTAAAAAAATAAAACAATAAATATGAGGGTTTAAAAAATAAAAAACCTATACATATAAATAAATTCAAACAAAAATATAAAGTAAACTAGAGAAATAAAAATTAAAGAAGAGAAAAAAAGAGTAAATTAAACTGTCAAAAAAAAAAAATACAAACTTTTTACATATAGTGTTTTAAAGATTACTTATTTTCTCATTATTTTTCTTATACAACTTCCCTCATTACTTTTAGTGTGAAATTGATTTACACTTGATCCATTACATTATATTATAACATCATATCATTTCACCACATCATATTTATTAATAATTATAACAATGAAATTGTATAAATAAATTATCATAAAAAATATTACCATATCATAATAAATAAATAGATAATAAACTCATATCATAATTAATTTATAGGTAATATATAGATTTTACCATCATATTTATAAATAATCATAGCAATTAATTTTGTAAAAATAATTAATTTATAAGTAATATATATAGATTTTACCACATCATATTTATAAATAATCATATCATAACAATAAATTATCATAAAAAAATATTACTACATAAATAAGTAATATACAAAAATCATAATTAGTTTATTTATCATATAAAATATCACTACATAATAATAAATAATTAATTTATAGCTAATACACATATTTTACCATATCATATTTATAATAGGTAATCACAATTAATTTATAATTAATACATAAATTTTATAGAATTATATTTATAAATAATCATAATAATAAAATTTTAAAAATAAATTATCACAAAAAATATCACCACATGATAATAAATAAATATATATATATATATATATATATATATATATATATATATATATATATATATATATATAATATATAGATTTTATGCAACATATTTATAAATAATTATAACAATAAAATTTTAAATGTAAATTATTATAAAAAATATCACCACATCATAATAAATAAATAGATAATATATACATAATCATAATAAATTATCATAAAAATTATTAACATATCATGATAAATAAATAAATAATATACACATAATCATAATTAAATTATAGGTAATATATAATTTTTTTATAAAATATTTATAAATAATCATAACAATGAAATTTTAAAAATAAATTATCATTAAAAATAGCATCATGTGATAATTAATATATATAATTATAATTAATTTATATGTAATATATAGATTTTACTACATTATATTTACAAATAATTATAACAATAAAATTGTAGAAATAAATTATTACCAATTATAATAAATAAATAATATATAAATAATCATAATTAATTTATAAGTAATATATAGATTTTACCATATATATTATAATAAATAAATAATTTGTTGTTCTCCATTTCCTATTCTAAAATTTCATTAAATATTTATATTAAATATATTTTTATCAAAATAAATATTTATCTTTAGTTTACATGATAGTAAGTGTTATTACTATACATATCTTAAATAAATTTATGTAAAATATATTGATAGATATCATTTTCGAAATATTAAAAATTTAATATAATATAAATATCTTGAAAATAATATCTATAAATGTATTTTACATAAATTTTATTTAAAATATTTTTAATAATTTTATTATTTGATGGAAAAAAAAATGTTTCAAGGGAACGCAATTTAACTATTGATGAGTATCCCCCCAAAAAAAAGAGAGGAGAGTAAGACCGAATAGAAATGTATAACACAATTTCCTCCGCTCAACATCAACGCGTATATTCTCTTTGATTGAACAGTTTCTTAATATTAATAAAGTCCAATGCAAATTGGAATTCTTCATTATTTGGGACTCCAACCTTTAAAATTCTTAATTAATCATTCGAAAAGTTATAAAGTCTTAAATCCATATTTAGAATCTTCGGATCAGTAATGCATTTTTTAAGTTTATCTCTTATCACTAAATTATTTTCAAGAATTTTCCAAGCTTTGTTTTCCCGGATGTGGTAATTGTTTTAAAAAATATGCCTCTAAATTATTAGTTGAGGTTTTAATTTTGTTTAACACAATGTATTTAAAAGTATCTTTTTCGAACAATCAATATTATGGAAACATGTATAATTTAAGATTTATATAATTGATCTAATATTATTAATAAAATTATATATATTTGTGTGGGTTAGTTTTTCATTTAAAAATTAAGGTTTTCTTTTTGAGACAAACATTTTTGTATAAGTAGGATATATCATAATAAGGTGTATATTGTTTTTATTCTATGTAAATTAGTATAAGTATTTTAAATATATTTATTTAAAATATGTCGAGAGAGATCAATCTTAAAACGTTTGTATTGGATTTGTCACATAAGTTAGATAAGTACATCAAAATTGATATCTCTCAATATCTTTTAGATAAATGTATTTAAGGTATATAATT
Organism: Torreya grandis; assembly: GCA_037957365.1. Lineage (NCBI taxonomy): Eukaryota > Viridiplantae > Streptophyta > Pinopsida > Cupressales > Taxaceae > Torreya > Torreya grandis. The sequence continues at coordinate 2,302,220 of JARHVA010002503.1, read as the reverse complement.
AATAGTATCCATAAGGGTAGCATGTAGAACTTTAATTGCTAAAATTTACCTTTGAGAATAAATAGAAATTTTCATATTCATTAAACTGTATAATATAGATCACATTAAATACCAATTAATGAAACATTTCATTCTCATTCAAAAGGGTAATATAGATCATTTTAAATAATAATTAATGAAGCAATTTTCATATATATGCAAATGTGACAAGAATTATGAGATGATTGCAAATGAAAAGAGATATAGAGTACTTGTCATGTCAATCATGTCCTAAGGTTTTCTCACAACTACCATACCGCCACCATTATATTTCGCTTTGCGAGATTTTTCCATGGCTTTAATTAGCATTTTATAATCTCTAGCTCCGAAATATGCCCTTTAGGTAGTTACTTTTTTATTTAATAGGCTCCCCATATGAGCTTGCATTATTGAAGACAACTTACTCTAGTGAAAACAACCATGACATTGAAGAAAGCATGCAAGTTTGTACCCAAGGTCTTCCATGAGGTAATGTACCACACTTTTCAAGGTAATCCTCTTAATATTTTACTTGATTTGCCTTAATTTTATAAAGCATGTCAATAATTTGAATCTCATATCCATATTGGTTACTTTATGGGACACATCCCTGTTAAATGTATTCTCAAGAACTAGGTACAAGCTCAATGGCAACCCATGGCATCAAGATTATTAAGTATAAGACCTAACCAATAAATTATTCTTTTTTAGGTTTGAAAACCCTGAACATTGCATCACCATACACAAAAATGGCCCATGTTATGTTACAATCTCTTTGCTTGTGTTTTCTCCTTGGACCCCTAACTTTTTCATCTGTGTCAAGGCCAGGCTCAAGGTTTTGATCTAGGTGGAGTTTCATGGCTTACCTATGCCAATTTTTCCCTTGCTATAAAAATTAGTTAAGCCTTTGAGTCAATTCATTTTCTTTGAAATTGACATATTTTATGTTGCATACCACAATAGTATTTTTGTGATGAGATTGACCTTACACTAGGCCTACGCAAGACCATTGATATCCAAATTGAAGGGTAACATTTCACCCAATGGATTATGTACATTAGCCTTCCTAAAACCTACTTTTGGTGTTAGGATCCAGACCATAAAATCAAGGATTGTCTGCTCATGGAAATTATGAATCCTCTAGCCGAAGCCACAACTGAATCCTTTCATCCCCTATTGGAGATGATGATGCATGGAAAGTGGTGGGTCATTGAATCAATCACACCACCCATAATAGCATATCAAGTTCCTCAAGTAAACCCTAGCCTAGTTGTCATAAGGACTCCAAGCGTTGTTAATGGGATTTTAAGACAAGAGTCTTTGAATCTTAGTTTCTTGTACTTTCACTCACAATAATACTCTTCACAGAAATCCCCTATCATGGCTATAAATCCTAAGGAAACTCAACTTTACCCCCACCAACAGATTATGTGATGTTTGTGAAGCCCTTGTCCTGAAAAAAAAAAGGATTTTGTATAGAATGAGTGGTGTCCTATTGTGCTCACAGACTTTCTTGCTAGAGGTGAATATCACAAGTTTGTGAGTAACCAATTAAAGGCCAAGATGGTGAAACCATGAATCTTAATGGTTTTTTATGAGTGTTTGCTCATGGAATGTTTTTCGTTTAACTGACCTAATATGCAAGTACATGGTTTGGGCTAGCCTTCAGAATTTTTTAGATTTACATATTCTCTATCTATAGGAGTTGAATATTAATGGTTTTATCTTATATGGTAGCTAAAACCATCTAGCATAATGCTACATGTCACATTTGTAACCATGATATGGGATGTCAAGTGGTGGAGTCATCACTATGATAACACCCTTTTTGCATCATTTGTAATGGATTGGGGAGTGGACCCATCTAACCGTGCTCCTTAGATGATGTTTTATTTTGACAGACAAACCCTTGGGCTCGTCAATCTCTGCACCTCTAATTATGCCATCAAATGGATGACTCTTTGGTGGTGGCTAGTGAAGCAAATCCTTGTATCCCACTAGTTAATTAGTAGAGATTTAAATATAGTTGAATCTGTGAAAAATAAAGAAGTAAAAATTCCCGTGAGAAGGTGTGCTTGAAAATGAGAGGCATGGTTTTATATGTCGAATAAACTCCAATTATTTGACCCAAACCATCATCACATATCCTCTCCCCTACCCCTTGGTTTACCTATTCTAACTTTTTCCAAGGGAATGAAAGGGTTCTTAATAGATTTGGTAGAGCCATCTATTTTGAGCATAATGTCTTCTCCTTTGTCCATAAATATCATAACATTGTTAGCATTTTCTTAGATATACTTATAACAGACCACTAGCTCGTTAAAATATTACATTGAATGGTCTACTCTATCAATCAATATTTTTAAACACTTTGCATCTAACATACAAAAACCCTCGCTCATATAAAATAGTTTTGGAACCTTGTTATGTGACCCTCTAATGCATTTTATTGGATTGACTAGTTGGAGGTTTCCATTCGCGCACAAACACTTTTTTTAGAGTGTTTGGAAAATCATTAGCCATGTTTAGGAAAATGTCCAACATTGCTTATACATGGGAATTCAAAAAAGTTTCTCAAGTTCTTGAAAAATCCCCCTTGGATGAAACCTTACAAAAAATAAGCTTCTAAGCTAAGACAAAAGCTTAAATTCATTGAGATGGAGGAGCCAAAATCCAAGCTTGTACTCATTAGCTAAATATTAGGGATGAGTTTCTAAGGAAATTTTTAGTAAGCTAATAACTCACCACTCTATTGTACAAATAAATGATATAAAATAAGTTTGTGACCATATCATTGGTCTCCTAGACATTCCACACGAATTTATTAAACAATATAATAAAGTTTTCCAAGCTCAACCCCACTCTGAAGATAGGCAAGTTACCCTGCATAAGTGTCTATATGTTATTCTTTGCAAGTTCATACCAAGCCAAAGGATGTTATGTGAAAGGTCGCTCTCTATTGAGGAAATTCACAATGTAGTGACATACATGACTTAAAACAAATATCAGTGCATCGATGGCTTTTTTTATGAGTCATACCAAACCTTGTGGGACTATGTGGGACATAATTTACATAATATATATTTGGAATCCATGGATTTTGATTCTCTAGGAAAGCTTATTAACAAAGGAAAAATCTAAATTATTCCCAAAGTTGGGGACCCTAATCTAATCACCAATTTGAGGTCCATAACCCTTATTAACGAATCCTACAAGATTATTGCCAAGGCCTTAACACTTAGAATTAGATATATTCTACCTCTAGTGATAAGGGTTGAGCATACTAATTTCATCCAAGGTAGATATATTTTAGAAAACATTATAGCATTCTAGGAGGGGATGGAAAGGGTTTGTGATGAACCATCCACAAATTACACCATGAAAATGAAAATGAAGCAACCTCTTAGTTCGGAGATTTAGTGATTTAGTCCTTTCAGGAAGAGAATCCACTAAGAGCCTTGTTAATGTCTTCACTTTCACTTATAGTATGCTTTTGTCCTAGTCCTTTATTTTTCATCACTTTCGAGTCAAAAAGATATTTCCAGTCTACCTCCATTCAAATTCTTTCCATTTGAACTGACTTATCATTTATTCAATCCCAATTTTTATTATCTTTTAACATGCTTGCTTAACTCTTTAAATCCTTGTTTAGGCATAAATTCTTAGACCTGCCATATATAACCCAATACAACTCGTGTTTCAAGGATCACCAAGGTTCAATGGTACTATAAACCTATATCAAAACCATCTCATAACCTTTCTATATAGTCCATGATCATTTGGAGAAATACAACCCAAGATGTGTTGACTTGACTTGCTTACTACTAGGCTTTTAGGTCTTGGTCTGATTCCCAGTCATTTGTACTTGTAATTTCAAGGATTATCAACTCTCAGAACAATTTTGGTCACACAAAATACTTCTAAATGCACATGTCTATGGCTGAGTTTTTAAGTTTTTCCCCTTGATCCATGAGAACATGGTCTTGGAACCATCTCTATAACAAAGGAAAAATCATTTAAACCCCTCTCACTCTCTTTGTGTATAAATAAAGGAAATTAACCATACAGTCGACTGTAATACCTTATGGAAGGTCTTTAAGTTTAAACCATTAATTAATTCTTGTTTCAAACATGTTAGAGTACCTATTGGGAGAGTCTCACTAGTTTTTACTGATCCAAACTCTTTGTAGAAAGATCTTAGATAGACCTCATGTTTTTCTACCAATTTTGAGCCTAAAATCTCGCAAATGATTATTCCTAAAGCCTTTTAACTCTTTATGTGAAGTTTACCTTTTCTTTGGGTTTATACAATTCTAAAAATACCTAAGAGTTTCTTTATTCATGAAATTGGATGTATTTAGTCTTCAAAACATCTCGAACAGGAGCTTAGAAACTTCCTCTAAACTATAACTAAGCTCATACAACTATTGGTACGTGCTACAAGATGATTGTACATGACTATAGAGGTAAAAACAGAAGTTTCATGGCTTTCAACTCGTCATATATTGAATTCAAGGAAATATCACTAGAGTTATATGGAGATCATGATCATACACTTATAAATCAACTTAAATCAACACTCACACAATTTCCTTGATATTCAAACAAGAAAACATTCTAATGTATACACAGACCTCTGAGTCGTCGATGATAACCTATCTTTTGTAGATTTTGAGAATTTAATTTCAACTTATTGATTAGGACTCATTCAAATAGTTACAAACAGAAATAAGAACATCAGAGGACATAGTATTATTCACTGACAAACTTTTTAAAACACAAAATAGTATTCTCTTATTGATCAATCTTCACCTATATAGCCACGATTCCTTAGACTGTCATATATACATTGAAAACTAAATAATTATGATTTTTAACTGATAAGGCTTAAAACAAGGCAAATTATTTTATTAAATTTCACTTATATGAACAAAACTCATCCAAATATAATAATTATCAAATACATGCACACCTTTATTTACAAGAGGAATGACTTCATAAACTACACGAACCCTTGTTCTATATTGGCAAACATGACCAATCCCCTCCTTCCACTCCAAGAATGATGATAAATGATATTTTTATGCTTCTTTCTTCCTTAAATTTCTCCTCTTCTGCAAGTACGAACATTATCATGATTTTGGAGATCTTTACACACTTAGAAAACTCTAAAATTAATCAAATTCTCCCTTTATATGCTATAGTTCAACATAGAAATTTGACTCGATAGACCTATCTAGTTGTTAAAAATTCATTTTTAACCCTTATGAAAGATTATGACCTCAATATAGACTTATAATATGCATAGCTTCGTAGGATACTCCTAAAAGACCTCTAGGACTTTAATTTACACACAAATTTACATAATTATATTTGAAAATTCAAATTGATGTTTTTGGAGGGAAGACACTCCAACGTCTATATGAACTAATACAAACTAAAAATGCCACAAGAAAGGCTTATTGTGACTAAACAAACTTCCTAAGACTCCTTTGACCACTTTTAATGACTATATTTTCATATTTTATAGGATGCTCCTACATCAGATTACCACTCTTGAAAGGTTTCGTGTGCTCCTACACATGATGATTCAGCTGTACATGCCTTTTGTCAATCTCTTTCTTCTTTACTTCATCATTTCTAGTTATTTGATGTATTCTTGGATCCCATGGCTTATCTTGTTGATGTGAACTTGATTTGACCTTGAAGATGAATCCCTTCATCTTGACCTTGATGCTCTTGCCTTGAATCATGAATTCTGCTATCTCAATGTCTTCTCTCAAGAACTGAATTACTCCTAGTCCTTCTTTGCAACATACCATTATTCTTCTTTAGTGTTTGTATCTTCTTGGTATTTGAATGAATTGTAGAACTAGTTTGTTATATTCATTCTTCAACATATGCAACATAGGTCTCTCTACATCTTCTATCTTCATATTCTTCTTTCCTTTATTGTCTACACTTGTACATACACAAGAAATGAACATGTTAAAGAAAATAATTTGTTCTTTAGGTCCTTGAGACCTATCATTTGTCATCAATATGACTACCAAGTAAATGATAGTCAAGATGTTTTGAAAACATGGATTCTTTTTATACTTTTGCTTCCATTTGTTTGCTTCAATTGGATCACCTGTACTCTCACTCTTCCCAACTTTTCCTTCACTTTTCCTTCTTTTCTCATCTTTCTTTCTTGTTTTGTATATGTCTTCACTCAAGAACCTCCAATTGAGTCTTACCCTACCATTATCAACTGCATATCTCCCACTTTCAACATAAAGACAAAATTCTTTTGTTTGATTCACCACATCTCTAAACCAAATACTAAAATCATGACTAAATAAAATAAAAAGAAACAATACTGCTTGTACCAATACCCAAATGTTTGTCAAATTTTCTTCTTGATGCCATTTTGCTTCTTCTTTTTCTTCTAATTTTTTATTTGCACCTATATCCATGCATTCAAAAGTAGCATTAGTATGAAAAAATTTCAAAATTTTTGCCTCATTTATTGCTTGCAGCTCTGATTCTTTTTCCCATTGACCTTGTTCCCCTAAGATCTCTTCTTTTTCAGTTTCCTCATTGTTTTCCAATACATCATAAAACTTATTTGCTTCATCACATTCTTCTTTACCTTTGTCTCTATCAACAATAGCTAGAAATGTCTCTATTATTTCTTCCTCATCTAGATTCATTTCTTTTACTAGTATGATCTCTCTCACTACCTCTTCCTGCTTTCTCATTCTCTTTTACATGTTTTCTTAACTCTCTCTTTATCAAGGCAAACTGCCTTTGCTTTTGTTTTCCTTTCTATTAGTATCCTAATAGGCCACTTCACCTTGCATCTCATTCTCCATCCATATGCTTGGTTATCTTCTTTCAATTGAGCTTCAACCAATAAACTTAACCTATGTATTGTCTCTTTTAGATCAACCATATCCTTTTTTGCAATAAAATCTCTCCTTTTCATTCTTTTGTGGCCTTGCTCTTTCATCGAGTCCCTTATCATTTTCTCACTCTTCCTTTGAGCATCCATGTGCTCACTATCTCTCTCTCCTCTTTTCTCAATCTCACTCCTCAAGCAAGTCTATCCTGCTTGCTTTGATATCTCACCTAGGCTTTATCCTCTTTGCCTAGTCTTTTTACATCCTTTAGTCCTTCAACTTGGACTTTTTTTGCTCTCTTTAAGCCTCTATGGATTTTGGACTCTTTCTTGCCACTCACTCCTTTCTTAATTTCACTTCAAGGTTTTTAATTTTCTTTCTTAAACCTTTTTCCAATTTTACAAATACAAATAAGGTACAACAAATCAAAACATGTACCTTTCAAGGCTGTCTATACTTCCATCTTGTCCAGGAGGGTCTTCTTCTTGTCACCAATCCTCTCTTCCAAGGTTTTCAAGAACCTTTGTTTCCTGCCAAGCTTCAATTCACCTTTACCTGGATGGTTTCTGTTGCATACCATTTTACCAACACAATTTGCAAACATGCAATTTCTTCAAAACACTATTTTCACAAAACAGTTTTGTATTCCTGATTCTTTGATGTAGCTATTCCTCCAAGAGCTTGTTTCTTGCTCTAATACCACAAATTGATGCACCATCCACAACTTACACCATGAAAATAAAAATGAAGCAACCTCTTAGTTTGGAGATTTAGTGATTTAGTCCTTTAAGGAAGAGAATCCACTAAGAGCCTCGTTAATGTCTTCACTTGCACTTACAGTACGCTTTTGTCCCAAACCTTTCTTTTTCATCACTTTAGAGTCATAAAGATATTTCTGGTCTGTCTCCATTCAAATTCTTGGCATTTGAACTGACTTATCATTTATTCAATCCCAATTTCTATTATCTTTTAACATGTTTGCTCCACTCTTTAAAGCCTTGTTTAGGCCTAAATTCTTAGACCTGCCATATATAACCCAATGCAACTCGTGTTTCAAGGATCACCAAGGTTCAATGGTACTATAAACCTATCTCAAAACCATCCCATAACCTTTCTATACAGTCCATGATCATTTGGAGAAATACAACCCAAGATGTGTTGACTTGACTTGCTTAACACTAAGCTTTTAGATCTCGGTCCCATTCATAGTCATTTGTAATTACAATTTTAAGGATTATAAACTCTCAGAACAATTTTGGTCACACAAAATACTTCCACATACACATGCCTATGACTGAGTATTTAAGTTTTGCACCTTGATCCACGATAACATGGTCTTGGAACCGTCTCTATAACAAAGGAAAACTCACTTAAACCCCTCTCGCTCTCTTTGTGCATAAACAACTACAGGCAATCAACCATACAGTCGATGGTAATACCTTATGGAAGGTCTTTAAGTTCAAACCATTAATTAATTCTTGTTTCAATCACGTTAGTGTACCTATTGGGAGAGTCTCACTAGTTTCCACTGATCCAAACTCTTTGTAGAAAGATCTTAGATAGACCTTGGGTTTCTCTATCGATTCTGAGCCTGAGAGCTCGTAAATGATTATTCCTAAAGCCTTTTAAGTCTTTATGTGAAGTTTACCTTCGCATCAGGTTTATATAGTTCTAAAAATACCTGATAGTTTCTTTATTCATGAAACTGGATGGATTTAGTCTTTAGAACGTCTTGAACAGGAGCTTAGAAACTTCCTCTAAACTATAACTAAGCCCATGCAACTATTGGTACGTGCTACAAGATGACTGTACATGACTATAGAGGTACAAACAGAAGTTTCTTGGATTTCAACTCGTCATATATTGAATTCAAGTAAATATCACTAGAGTTCTATGGATATCATGTTCATACACTTATAAATCAACGTTCACCCAATTTCCTTGATATTCAAACAAGAAAACATTCTGATGTATACACAGACCTCTGAGTCTTTGATGGCAGACTATCTTTTGTAGATTTTAAGAATTTAATTTCAACTTACTGATTATAACTCATTCAAACAGTTATAAATAGAATTGAGAACATCAGAGGACATAGTATTATTCACTGACAAACTTTTTCAAACACAAAATTGTATTCTCTTATTGCTCAATCTTCACCTATATAGCCACAGTTCTTTAGACTATCATATATACACAGAAAACTGATAATTGTGGTTTTTAACTGATAAGGCTTAGACCAAGGCAAATTCTTTTATTAAATTTCACTTATATGATCAAAACTCATCCAAATACAATAATTATCAAATACACGCACACCTTTATTTACATGAGGAATGACTTCATAAACTACTCGGACCCTTGTTCTGTGTTGGTAGACATGACCAGTCCCTTCCTTCCGCTCCAAGAATGATGGTAAATGATCTTTTTATGCTTCTTTCTGCCTTAAAATTTTCCTCTTCTGCAGGTTCGAACATTATCATATCATCGGAGATCTTTACACGCTTAGAAAGTCTAAAATTACTCAAATTCTCCCCTTATATGCTGAGTTCAACATAGAAATTTGACTCCATAGACCTATCTAGTTGTTACAAATTCATTTTTAAACCTTAAGGAAGATTATGACCTCAAAATAGACTTAGAATATTCCTAGCTACGTAGGATACTCCTAAAACACTTCTAGGACTTCAATTTACACACAAATTTACATAGTTACATTTGAAAATTCAAATTGATGTTTTTGGAGGGAAGACACTCCAACGTCTATATGAACTAATACAAACTACAAATGCCACAAGAAAGGCTTATTATGACTAAACAAACCTCCTAAGACTCCTAAGACCACTTTTAATGACTATATTTTCATATTTTGCAGGATGCTCCTACATCAGTTTGTACCTCCAATCAGAAGGCCTAATTTATCAATATTGACTTTGAAAAATCCTATGATTGAATTGAATGACTATTTATCTTTTCCATGATTCAAGCCTTAGGGCTTGGTACCATGTTTGTTCACTATGTCAAGACTCTCTTTTAAGAAGCCTCTACTTGTCTCACTCTCAATGGTCATCAGTTTGAGAATTTTGGGCTCTTTCACTCCATTAGACAGGGTTGTGTTCTAGCCCCTTCCCTCTATGTCCTCATTGCAAAAGGTTTTGGATACCTACTAGGAAATTACGACTCTAAATGGTTTGTCAAGGGAATTACTCTTCCTCAACTATCTCTAGACCAATTTATAAATATTAACTTTGCAAAAAACTTCTTACTCATTCTATGAAATGGTGGTCCACAATGCTATGGAATTTCTTCACATATTTTTATTGGCTTTGAGCTTTAGTATTCAATGGGATAAGACTCAATGTTACAGGAAATACCATATCCCTATGCCTACTTGGATATGAACCTACCAATGGAAATGAACTACCCATGGATAAATGTTTAAATACCTAGGCATCCAATTCCCATTTTGAGCCCTCCCAAGTTGAGCTATGGAACTATGTTGTCCAAAGAGTAGAAAATAAACGTATATTTCGGTTCACTAAGCCATTATTTCTTGCAAGAAAATTCCAAATCAACTTATTAGAGACTTGAAAAATTGTTAGATATTTCCTTTGGGTTAACTTGGAAGGAAACATGGGATTTTCTTAGAGTTGCCTAGGTTGTTTGTTACAAACCTTTGAAGTTGTGGGGTTTGGGCTCATTGATATTACCAAATAGAGAACTTCTCTATATGCCAAATGGTTCCCCAAGGCCATTGAGGGGGATAAAGCTTTTAAAAATTCTTCTTAGGCATTGTATCTCTTCTAGAATCCTTTATAGTCAAGGTATTTGGAATAATCAGAATCACATGCACATTTATAGTTAAGAGTTTATGGAAAACCTAGGAAACCATCAAGACATGGTTGATGTGGAAAGGGAAAGGGTTCAAATTTGGGCTCTCCATCAACTCACTCTCTATAGTAGTCCTTGATTCTTACCATTAGTGGGGAGCTTTTGGTAGAAGTTCATATAATCAAAACCCTCAAAGTTTTTTGTAGAGGCATTAAGATCATAGTGGATATATTTAACAAGAGATTTCAACCCTATGAAAATTGAAAAGATCTAAAAGTTAGATGTAAGCTCAATAACCAAAAATTTGAACAACAATTTTTTTCTTAAAAATTATAATTCAACATAAAATATTTTCACCATTTCATTCTCATTAATTATTAGAAAATGAATATTTTTCTCAAACAAAAAAAAGTTAAAATGATTAAAAATATATTTTTAACTAATTAAATTAATCTAAAAAAATATTTAAAAAAAAAGTTTTTAACAACAATTATATACCATATTTTAAAATATGACACATCATATTATTATTAGACGGAGAGAGAAAATTAGCTGTTGAAGTGAAGGCTATATAACCTTACCTCCGGTTGCTTTGATAAGTATCTAATTACTTTTTCTAATTGAAAATAATGAATTTCTAATTTGAAAAAAAAAACAAAAAAAAAAAACAAATAACAACAGTAACGTATAAGACATGTCACGTGACAATTTCTTACGCCCAACATCAACGCGTACATTCTAGAAGAAACAATTTCCTAATAAAGTCCGATGCAAATTGGAATTCTTCATCATTTACCTGATTTGGAACTCCAACCTTTAAAATTCTTAATTAATCATTCGAAAATTCATTATAATATAATATGAGGCATTCTAATCGTAAAATTCGTTAAGTCTTACATCCGTTTATTTAAAATCTTCTGAGATTATTTCTACATTTTTAAAGGTTATCTTCAATTACTAATTTTTTTTCATGAATTCTCTAAGCTTTGTTTTTGTGATGGGAATTGTTTTAAAAATTTAGAGGGCAGTCTATAAGGTTTGAAATGAGGTTTTGTTATAATATGCCTCTAATTTATTATTAGAGTTTGTATTTTTTTGTTTTTAATATATAATTTAAAAATATTTTATGCAATGTTGGAATTTTTTTTAAGAGATTTTATGGGCCATTTTAAAAGGCATCTCAGTTTTCATCAAATCTCTTGAGCTATTTGTTGTCTCCCTAAAGAAGCTAGTGGGCTTGGGCTCATTGATATTAAGCTTCAAGGGATTGCTCTTGGTGTTAAGTGGATCATCAGAAGCTTAGAATGGGATGAGGCCTAAAAAATCTTATTGAGGCACTACATCATTAAAGCTATCTGCGTGGCAAAAAGGCCTGACAAGGGATTGGTTTGCACAATGTTCTTATCACTCCTGTGCCAGTTAAGATAGGGGCACATTTGTCATGCAAAGTATCTAAAAGGCCTAGGAAAAACTCAAACCTCACCTAATTTGGGTGGGTGAAGGGTTTAGAAATGGTCTTTCTCTTAATTCTCAATCCCTACAGTGGTCTCCCACGTTAAATTTCCACAATGTCCCCTTTGCCATGGTCCCTTGGGTTAAAAGCCTAAAGCTATATAAAGAAGGTATTTGCACAATTGAAGACCTCTTCTGTAAGGTTAAACAGGATTGGCTTCCTTGGAATATGGTTAAGTCTAAGTTCAATCTAGATAAGGAAGATGTTGAATCCATTTTTGAATTGCAGAGTTTCATACCTGAAAAGTACTTACACAAAATTGGAGTTTCCTCTCTTATGCCATGGTGGAAGGATTGGGCTTGGCCAACAACTACATCATTTTATTGCTATTCCCCTACGTTGGGTTATATTCTTTTGGCCCCTCAACATATTAACACTGAATCCGTCAATAATTGATGGTCTCTCAAATCTCTCCATCATGTTTGGGCTCAGAGGTTTGATAATATCTTGGTGGCTTGTATTGAGATTAAAAAATCCCACTTCCTTTGGTGTATTATTTACCAAGGTCTACCTATGGGGGATCGACTTAAACACATGGGGTTTTTGAATCCCACTTGCCCACCCAGTTACCACCCAGAATCCATTAAGCATCTCTTTTGGTTTTGCCCTCATGCTTAGTTTGCCTGGAGATGGATTCATACCCTTTTCAAACCCTTTAGCCCTAAAATGTTTACGTGGAAGATGGCTCTCATGGGAGACTCCTCCTTGCTACCTGCAAGATATAATAGATTTTGGCAGATTTTTCATACCGATATTCTTTTTCAGATTTGGAAGTCTAGAAATAAAACATGTTTTAATAATGAAGTTATGAAAAAAAGCTTTTTGTAACTAATTTTTTTTTTGTGATTATTAAATTTATCCTCCAAATTCAGATTCAAATAGATAAGGTTTGACTCGAGCTCCACTATCTACATCTCATCCTGGACCATTGGGTGTTCCTTGTACAGTCATTCATGAGCCCCCTAATCTGCGTCCCCACCATTTCCCATGGGGGTGTGGGCATGAAGGGCAACATCACTAATCTTGCAGCTAACAGTCCCAAATCTAGAGGAGTGCCTCTCCTCACTCTTGCTAGCCATCTCTTCCCTGAGTATCTGATAGGGACAATAAAGACAGTGGTGGCAAGGAGGGGGAGGTTAGAGGCCCCCTCCATAGGATAAGTTCTTGTGGCTAGCGTTGACCATTTTTCCTTCCAGACACGATTCCTAGTAATAGAATGATATTAAAATTAACAAACAGACTGATGGTTGGGAACCTATCCCAGTTGACAAAGATCCCCTGGCTCAAGGGGGTTGGAGGGGAACCCTAGGGTCCTCTGCCTGCTACCATGTTCATTGTTACTTCTTAATGATTTCCTTGTTGTTTGTGCTCTTATCTTTCTTTTTTTCTAATTAATTTACACTTAAGTTAACTTAATCATGGTTTTTTGGTTGTTTGGTACCCTGGTTTGGACTTTGGTCCTCTTGAGGCTTCTTTAGCTCAGTTTGGTTTATTCAGGGTGTGATTTTTCCACCTATTTTTTTGTATGATTAGCGATGTATTATGTATTTTTATATTAATGAAAGTGTGTTTTTAAATCAAACATATATAAAATACACAAAATAATAGAAAATTATTAATTGTGTATATATTAATTTTTTTCCATATATTAATTGCACTTTTCAATGTATATTCTTCACTTAAAAAATATGGTTTTCTTTTTTAGACTATCACTTTTGTGTAGGTAGTTAGGATAAGATATCAATATTGAAGTATTTAAAATTGGATTTTTCACATAGGTTAGATAGATGTCTCAAGATTGATATCTCTCAACATATTTTAAATAAATGTATTTAAAATATATATGTTAGTAGCATCCACAAGTAGCATGTAAAACTTGCATCGCTAAAATTTACCTATGATAATTAATGTAAATTTTCATATTTGTTAAAATGCATAATATATTACCAGTGAGATGGGGGTGCATTAGTAAAGCAACTTGATTGTTATATGCACCACCCATCTTCAAATCTCAGAGGTATTGGAAGGCCGGTTGTGGTTGTTTTATTAGTATTGGCTGGTTGTGGCCGTATTAGTGGTATTCACTAGTTGTGGTGGTATTGTTGTTATTCATTTATTGTGGTGGTAATGTTGGTATTAGCTGGTTGTGGTGGTATTGTTGGTATATTGGTATTGACCGGTTGTGGCTATTGATGTAATCAGTTGTTTCTCTAATCAAAATCTTCGTACCTATCTAAAAAAAATGCATAATATACATCACACTAAATATCAATTAACAAAACATTTCATATGCATCCAAAGGGCTAAGATAAATCACATTGAATAATAATTAATGAATCAATTTTCATATTCATGCAAATGTGACAAGAATTATGAGATGATTGCAAAGAAAAAGAGCTTTGGATTACTTGTCATTTTGGTCATGTCTTAAGTTTTTCTCATTGCTACTATACGATTTCCATCAATGGGAAGATGAATAAGAATTCATTGTCTTGGGATTCTTGGAATGATTTTGAAGTGCCTAAAATTGAGCCTACTTTGAGAGAGACATTGAAATGTAGGAATGTTTTTGCCCTGGAAGATGGAAGCATTCCACACCAACCATATATTGAAAGACACGGTCGGTGCTAGTGCCTTGAAGTATTTAAGTTCAGGTCTCTTAAACCAATTCGCAAGATAATCAATAATAATATGGCTTTGTCAATAGTCTTTCATCCTAGTAGAAGCCTCCAACTTAGCCCAAATCTTAACAACATATGGACATGAGACAAGAATATGATTCATGGTCTCCAATAATTGAAAACAAAGATTGCATCACCTTGGCCCATGCCAGTTTATTTTTTGAAGTACATCCCAAGTGATAGCTTTATTGCTTAAGTCAAGCCACATCAAGATTTTAGTTTTGTGAGGAGCTTTAATATGCTAGATTTTCTTCCACCACCACTCTCTCACATTAGGGACCAAATTGAAGAATTTGGATTGATAACCTCACTGAATATTCCCCCAACTTTGGGTTCAAGGACCAAACCAACTCATCTTCCTACATAGAAAGTCTAATATGAATCCATTTTAATCTCTAAACATATGTATCCCATATTAAATTGGCTTCCCCATCCAAACCCAATGTGAAATCACCCTTCCAGCCCTATCACCAAGGGTTCATGAGATATTGATCTTCCCCCTAAAAAAAGGGAGATACCCAGACCCTCCAATATTTCAGTCAAATCCTTAAGCAGATTGTATTCAATATCGTAGCCTACCCAAGAATCAATCTTTACTTTGATTTTAGTTTTAGATCCCACATTCCAAATAAGCCAATTACCTCTGATACAAAAGGTTTGAATAGAGGTTTTTCATGTAATAAATGCATTGTGATAAAAAAAAATAGGACTATGGTTCCACTATTCCACACTAAGTGGTTATATGTATTTTTTAATAATGATTTGATTCCATAAACCCTCTTTAGTGATAAGCCTCCAGAGACTTTTGGCAGATAAGGCCTCTCCAAAAATGTGAATATCTTTTAATCCCCATCCCCCAATAACCTTAGGAGTAGCAAGGGTCTACCATCTGATAAGGGTTGTACCATCCTTGATTTTTCTACTCATCCAAAGAAATTTGAAGCTTATTTTTTGAATCTTATCAAGGGCTTCTTTTGGGGTATGGGCTAGAATAGGCCAATATAATAGAATAGTCTCCAACATAGATTTTACAAGTGTAAGTTTGCTTCCAAGAGAGAGCCAATGATTACACCAATAACATATACACTTTTCCACCTTTTTGGTCACATAATTATAATCATTCTTCATGTAATAATTTGGTTTAAGTAGAAACCCCAAATACTTGAGTCCTCCCTGAAGACCCATATTTTGAAAGGGAAATATCTCTAAAATCCATCTAACATGTTGTTGGGCTCTCAATTTTGAATCTATTTTGGCTAATATTTTTTGAAGACAGTGGCGCAGAAGGAAGCATAGGCACGAGAGAGACACAACATGGAAGAATTGTTGACCATTTTTCACCCAACAGGCCAAAAATCAGTCCCCCTTTGCCCCTGTTGTGCTAGGCCATTTTCATTTTTTGATTTTGCATGAATCTGTTCATTTCTACGGACTCTACAGGTTTAAATCTATGGAATCTATAGGTTAGTCCTTTGGTGCATGAAGGATCAGTTCAGAGAGTTCTGGGTTTTACAAGGCTTCTTCGGGCTCTAGTATGAAGAAAATAACAAGAAGGTTGGCATCGTTGAACCATTGAACCCGGTTCAATGCCTTGGTTCAATCCCTGGTTTAATCGATAGTTCAATCGCTCCTTTTCAAAGCCTAGTTCATCGCTTCAAGTCCATCGCTTCATTTTTTAGGCTTGGTTCAACTCCTTTGGTTCAATGCAGGTTTAACATTTAAAGTTCATCGGCAAAGTTCAAGGCCTTGGTTCAACGGTTAAAGTTTAATGCATTTTGGTTCATCGGTGCATAACTTTGAACTGTTGAACCGATTCAAAGGGTGGTTCAATGTCATTGGTTCAACACTTCGGCACTAAGTTCATCGACGGGTTCAGACACTTGGTCCATTGACAAGTTCATTGACGCGCTGTGGTTAAACCATTGAACCAATTTTGGTTCAACGACTTGGTTCAAGGGTGTGCCCTACAGCCGAAGGGAAGCGATGGGTTCAAAAGCCCTTGCGGAGGGCAGTTCAAGATCTGAAAGCCCTTGCAGAGGACAGAGAATGTTTCAAAGAGTCCAACAGAGAAGACAAAAAGTGGCCAATTCTTGCAAACTTTTATCTGCGAGAAAAAAGCCCAAAATAGAAAACTCATGGGGAAAAAGCCTGAAACAAAAGACTTGATGAATTTTGTCGAGAACGGTGACGTCTCGAAAGTCATCAAATTTAAGCAGGCAAACTAGCCGTTGGGTGACAGCCACGTGAACGTCAAATTTAACATAGAAAATTAGCCATTTGTTTTGAAGTGTCTAAGCGCCAAATCATGAAAGGAGCCCAAGGAATGCAGTGACCCACCCAGAGATAGCCCAAGGGCTAAAAGAGACAAAAATTCCAGGTGTAGGAGTAGGCAGATAGTCTAAGTGGTGAAAGGAGGCACCGATTCAAGAATTTACTCCAGCAAGTGAAATAATGTCTGTAAATTGACCATTAGGAGGCGCAAACGGTCAATCGTGCGACCCATTTTCTTCATTTCACATTTATGAGCAAACAAATCATGTAGGTGCCTTCAAGGAGCAATCTCAATTAATGGGGAAATGATGGGGCCTGTGTCAAAAAATGCTTGAAGTCAGAGCCAGGGCCGACACAACATTTATGTTTAAGCAGCCTGCTCTTCCCAAGGTTCAGAATGCACATGGGCCACTTGTAGAAGAGGGCACCAAAATCCTTCCCAGCAAACGCCAAGTTTCTCTTCCTCTTTCTATAAATTGTAAACTTCTCATTCGAGAACGGGATCTGCTCTCAGCCTTAAGGCAAAACTCTGCCCAAAAATCTCTTAGGCTTCTAAGGCAGAGCTCTGCCAGATATTTACCTTGAATTGAAACACAACAATTTTACCTCCATTCTGAGTTTTGCATCTTTAGTATGTGTCTATGCCTTGATTCTGTGTTAAGTCATTTTCTTGATGCTTTTGCAAAATGATTTCAGCACGTCTGGCGCATTTTGAGTTTTCCTTTTACAGGTCTGTCAGAAGTGTCCCTAGAGGAGTATAGGTGAAGTGGATAGGCTCCTGTAGTGTGTCTCAGAATGCCTCTAGTAGTTATTCCCTCTTTGTATCTCCATGGACCCCTGACCCACTGATGCAGAAGGTTTTCTCATGATGGATGAAGTGTATAGGCGCTTCTTTTGGTGAAAAGTGTATGTTCGAGCTTGAGTGGGTCACATTTTCTGGTGTATCACCCTTTTCTTTTTTAGGCTTAGGCTTTGTTTTCAACATCTCTCTCTCCCTTTTCATCCCCCCCTTTTTTACATTTTGTTTGTTAGTAGTAGGAGAAACCAACGCCTAAATGATACATTAGAGGGAGCTAGCCCTTATCTAGAGACTCTCCCCTCCAACTTCGTTGGTCCCATAGGTGAGAGGGGAGTTTCCATTATTGCGTGAAGAAGGCAGGAGCTCGGCCTCCTGCAAAGGGTGCAATCTTCTACGTCAACAATATCTGGCATGCCCAATGGGACCAACTAAGACAAGTTGTGTCCAAAGAGTTGAAGAATTTTTGGCGTGTTCTTCAACCGACCAGCCTTTGGAGGCTTTGCATCAAACACCAATGTTGACTCTGAGTTGAATTTGCTGGTTAAGCAGCCTGTTGCCATCAGAAATATTACTTTTTGTATGTATAATTAGTTTGCACAAGATCATGGGTCTTGTTTTCCTTCATATGACTATGATCAAGCTCAAGATTTTTAGAGAATCGCCTCAAGCAACCCTCCTAGTTGCCCTTCAACATAAGGGAAATGGCCCTGGAATTTGAGAAGCAGATGATGGAGATTGACAGACTGGAGGAGTAGTATGGATATCAGCATGGGTTGATGTATAAAGAGGAGTGTTTGTTTAGGCAAGCACAGGCCTTGTAATCCATGGAGGAGGAGGTAGCAAAATGGAGAAATCCATTTATTCAAGGCAATCAGCCTTGTGCACCCCCTCCTATCCTAAAGAAAGCCCCCTCTTTTGCACCAAATCCTTTCTATCAGATAGCACTTGCTCACTCCAGCTCATCAAATGCATCTGCTCTCAATCCCGTGCGCCTGGCTTTCCAACACCAGAAGGCATCAAAACAACCTCCCATGGAGATGAACCTTCTAAACTCCTTAGATCATGAATCTTCCATTGGGGGGATTACCACGAGCCAGCACGTCCCTCTTCTAGAGACTCTTCCGGTGCATCAACAGTCTCTTCCTAGCATTCCTCAGCCTCGCCAAGTTTTTCAACGTGATGTGCAAATTCTGAGTTGGAGGGAGGAATGCCAAGAACTAGCCTAGTGCCTTGAAGAAGATGATGCTGGTGACCTCCAAGAAAGACTCTTTCAGGACAATCTAGCCAACCAAATTGAAGATTTATAGGCTAAGATGAAGCTGCTTCTTGAAAGAGAGTTCAAACTTCCAGACCTTGTGGAGGAGCCCCAGGAGCTTGGAGAAAACAAAGTTGCTGCCTATTCATAGGAGCAAAATTCTAATTTTGAGATCCTAAATTGGGGGAAAATAGTAGAATCATGGGGTAGGAAGGAGGAGAAGCAAGGTTTTTCTTAAAACCTTGAAGAACACAAGACTACTCCTGCTCATGATGATGCTGGTGATCTCCAAGAAAGGCTCTTCCAAGAAGATCTGGCTAGGAGAATTGAAGAGTTGGAATCCAAA
Organism: Torreya grandis; assembly: GCA_037957365.1. Taxonomy (NCBI): domain Eukaryota; kingdom Viridiplantae; phylum Streptophyta; class Pinopsida; order Cupressales; family Taxaceae; genus Torreya; species Torreya grandis. Next base: position 2,282,622 of record JARHVA010002503.1, on the reverse strand, counting down.
GAGAGATTCCTTAGCCAATGTGTGATAGACGGTTCGGATGCAATGGCACATTCTAAGTCTGAGCACACCCCATCTACACATTTCCAAGAGAGCTATTAGGCCCCACCTGATATGGATGAAGTGCTAGCCAAGTGGAAAGAAGAGAATCATTTGATTCTAGCTCAAGGACTGCCTCCTCCTCCACATGGTTTTCCCACTTCACCCCTTCTCAAGGAAGAACCTATTCTGTAGGAGGCAAGTGAGGAGCAGAAGATCCAATCTGCAGTTCTTCAAGAGGCTGTCATGAGCGACAACGAAGGTAGAATCATCTTTGATGCTTCTTGTGAAGACACCATCGACAATGGAGAAGATGCAGGTCTTACATATATGCAGATGTTCTAGCAACACGAGGATGAAAAAATGCATGGTGAGCTCTCTTCCCCTCTATTTGATGAACTTCCTTGCTGCTTTGATGAGGAGGATGACTACACTAAGGAGCCTGAGTTGGAGGAGGATCAGGAGGATACCTTTGAACATTTAGAGGTCCTGATCTTTGAGGAGGAAAAGGAAAGGTCTGTCTTCCTGGAGGAATGCCTTGAAGAAGAGAGCTTTGAATAGAGAGGTGATGTTCTGTGGGATGAGAAATCATCTTGTGACTCCATTTCAAACATCACCACAGTCACCCTTCTTCAAGAAGGCCAAAAGGAAGCAGAGGATGAGTTTGACAGAGTCTTCAATGAGGCAGAAGGAAATAAGTTAGACCATGATACATTGCAGAGGAGCTATACACATCAAAGGGCTTATGGTGATGAGCCAACAACCATTGAATTTTTGGTGAGGAGCACCAGCTTGAAGGACTAGCATTCAACAAGCTTCCAAGAACAAGCAGAGTACACATATGTTGGGAGCATGTTTGAATCTGATCCACTCAGATACAAGCCAACACAGGTGGCAAGCAAGAGGAGCAGGTCACCAAATCTCCTTTTCATTCAGCTACTTGCCTAGCACCATAAGTCTTCTTGCCAGGAAGGTGACTTAAGAAATTTTCCCTTTGATCCAGGAGGGAGGCAAATATTCCTAGTTATTTGTACATAGTAGTTTGCTTTCAGTTTTTTCCTGTTTTCCCTAAGCGCAGTTTGCACATGTAGTGTTTTTTAGCCTTGTGTGTTTCCCTTTACATGTGGGGTAAGAAGCTTCATGTTTTGATTCTCAAATATTTTGGGGTTGTTGCTAACTTTCTTCAAAGCTGCATTTGACTCTGTGCCCAATGGATTACAAGGCAGCTAGTCTTTAAGCATAGTAGGCATGCTTCCCCTGGGAGTCACCAATTTGTTGACCATTTTTCACCCAATAGGCTAAAAATCTATTCCCCTCTACCCTTGCTATGCTAGGCCATTTTCATTTTTTGATTTTGCATGAATCTATTCATTTCTACGGACTCTGCAAAATTTCTACGGACTCTGCAGGTCTAAATCTACGGACTCTGCAGGTTAGTCCTTTGGCGCATGAAGGATCAGTTAAGAGAGTTTAAGGTTTTACAAGGCTTCTTTGGTCTCTAGTCTGAATAAAATAACAAGAAGGTTGGCATCATTGAACCATTGAACCCGGTTCAATGCCTTAGTTCATTGCCTAGTTCAATCGGTAGTTCAATCGCTCCTTTTCAAAGCCTGGTTCATCGCTTCAAGTCCATCACTTCATTTTTCAGGCTTGGTTCAATGCCTTTGGTTCAATGTGGGTTCAATGTTTAAAGTTCATCGTAGAGTTCATAGGCAAAGTTCAAGGCCTTGGTTCAGCGGTTAAAGTTCAACGCGTTTTGGTTCATCGACGCGCAGCTTTTAACCATTGAACCAGTTTAAAGGGTGGTTTAATGGTGTTGGTTCAACACTTTGGCACTAAGTTCATCAGTGGGTTCAGACACTTGGTCCATTGGCAAGTTCATCAACACGCAGTGGTTGAACCGTTGAACCAATTAAACTGTTGAACCAATTTTGGTTCAACGGCTTGGTTCAAGGGTGTGCCCTATAGCCAGAGGGCAACAATGGGTTCAAAATCCCTTGTGGAGGGAAGTTCAAGATCTGAAAGCCCTTGTGGAGGGCAGAGAATGTTTCAAAGAGCCCAATAGAGAAAACAAAGAGCGGCCAATTCCTGTGAACTTTTGTTCACGGGAAAAAAGCTAGAAACAAAAAACCCACAGGGAAAAATCCTGAAACAAAAGACTCGATGACTTTTGCTGAGGACGGTGACGTCTCAAAAGCCATCAAATTTAAGCAGGCAAACTAGCCATTGGGTGATGGCTACGTGAATGTCAAATTTAACATAGTGAAGTAGCTGTTTGTTTTGAACTGTCTAAGTGCCAAATCATGAAAGGAGCCCAAGGAATGTAGTGACCCACCCAGAGATAGCGTGAGGGCTGAAAGAGACAAAAGTGCTAGGTGTAGGAGTAGGTAGATAGTCTAAGTGGTGAAGGGAGGCACTGATTCAAGAATTTACTCCAGCAGGTGAAACAGTGTCTGCAAATTGACCATTAGGAGGCGCACACGGTCAACTGTGCGACCCATTTTCTTCATTTCACATTTATGAATAGAAAAATCGCATAGGTGCCTTCAAGGAGCAATCTCAATTAATGGGGAAACAGTGCATCCTATGTCAAAATATGCCTGAAGTCAGAGCCAGGGCTGACACAACATTTATGTTTAAGCGGCCTGCTCTTCCCAAGGTTCAGAACACACATGGGCCACTTGCAGAAAAGGGCACCAAAATCCTTCCCAGCAAACACCAAGTTTCTCTTCCTCTTTCTATAAATTGTAAACTTCTCATTCGAGAAGGGGATCCACTCTCAGCCTTAAGGCAAAACTCTGCCCAAAAATCTCTCAGGCTTCTAAGGCAGAGCTCTGCCAAATATTTACCTTGAATCGAAACACAACATTTTTACCTCCATTCCGAGTTTTGCATCTTTAGTATGTGTCTATGTCTTGATTCTATGTTAAGTCATTTTCTTGATGCTTTTGCAGAATGATTTCAGCACGTCTAGTGCATTTTGAGTTTTCCTTTTACAGGTCTGTCATAAGTGTCCCTAGAGGAGTATAGGTGAAGTGGATAGGCTGCTACAGTGTGTCTCAGAACGCCTCTAGTAGTTATTCCCTCTTTGTATCTCCACGGACCCCTGACCCACTGATGCAAAAGGTTCTCTTATGACAAATGAAGTGTATAGTCACTTCTTTTGGTGAAAAGTGTATGTTCGGGCCTGAGTGGGTCACATTTTCTGGTGTATCACCTTTTCTTCTTTTTAGGCTTAGGTTCTATTTTCAGCATCTCCTTCTCCCTTTTCATCGCCCCCTTTTTTACATTTTGTTTGTTAGCAGTAGGAGAAACTAGGGCCTAAATGATACATCAGAGGGAGCTAGCCCTTATCTAGAGACTCTCCCCTCCAGCTTCGTCGGTCCCACAGGCGAGAGGGGAGTTTCCATTGTTGCGTGAAGAAGGCAGGAGCTCAGCCTCCTGCCAAGGGTGCAATTTTCTGTGTCAACAAGAATGTGGCATAGAAGAGGAAATTCATGTGGAACAAGGAAGCATGAAACATGGAAACTGAGAGTGAAGGAATAAGACAATAGTGAAAGACTTGGGCAAAGGTTCGAAAAGTGGAGACGGTTCACATGAACTTTAAAAAAAAGTCAAGCATGAATCTAGCACCAGTCCATGAGAAAATAGGTACACGATGATGAAGATCCAACATAGAAAGATCATAGAGGGGAAGTTAGGCCTAGGTCCTTAAGAATTTAATGTGATGGCTTATCGTGACTCATTATTATGGTCGTTAGTGAGTCATATTTTTGTAATTACTTTTGTAATAGAATGGTCAAGGTAGACCTGTGTATAAATACTTCTTAATTTTACTTAGTTTTGGTTGATCATTGTAATGTTGGAGTTGTAGTAATCTTGGATATGACATATGAATGTAATGAGAGGAAACTTATGTATTGATGAAATACTTATGTAATATATTCATGAATATAATGGAATTATTCATATTTTGTTCTCAGTTTACATCCATCTTCTTTTTCCTTGATTAGTTAAATAGGAAAGGAATAGTTAAGAGTTAGACATGGAACTGAGTATGGATTTATAACTAAGTACCTATTTGAGTGCCCTAGCTTAAGAAACTAGATGAATGCACTACCATGTAAAAAAACCAATAAGAATCGGTCTTAAGTTGTGTGCTTTGGGTGGGCGCACGAGAATTTGTTTTTGTGTGATATGCAGACATGCTAGCTCATTGGAAATATTATTCTTTTAGGTACACAATTATGGAAAGACATACTAGACTAAATGAAAAGAGCCCAACATTTTGGTTCTTGTTCTGGGACCTGTTACGCTTATTCACACAATGGTGGGAAAATGTTTAACCGATTATCTTTGGAAAATGTTGAACATTATGTTACTACCTTAGAAAATAATTTTGCACTTTAGTATCTTGAACGAGGTGTTTCTACATGTGCATGGGTAGAACAACATATTTTTCACTTACTCTATGAAGCTTTATTTTTAGAAGTGCTCATTCACTTGCATCCTTGGCTTTTGGTTTATGTGCAAGACCATTATAATAATCATAGACAGAAGGTCCCCTGGACATTAGATTGTTAGTCAGCCTTAGAAATATTGGGAGTGTTTCGAATGTGTGCGATGGATATTTGGTGGCAAAGAACACTTAATAGCTATATTTTGGAATACACGGTCTCTATGTACTCTTGTCTAGAGGAAGCTCGATTTAACTTCCTCTGGGATCTGCACAAAAGTTATCTCATGTAGTTTGCATTAAAAATTAAGCAACTTATAATTGACTCAAGACTTGAAATTTTCCATATGGATGGCTAAACTCTCCCTTGCATGAGCAAAAAAACTAGTGGGGAAATGAAGGGGCACACATTGATATAAGATTGTTGGTTCATCATGGTAGCCAATCAGTGGGAGTTATGTAAGTGCAAGCATAACGAGGCTAGTCGAAGGGATATTATTGAAAGTGATCCAGGGAGGGGCTGAGAGGACTTTGGAATTGCCATAAGGATCCAAAGGGAGGTATAAAGGCATAATGAAAACTCCCTAACCATAGGACCACACCCTATGCTGGCACAAGTATGCATGGGAAAAACAAGTCAAGCATTGGTAACTATAGAACCTAATCTAGATAGGCCTAATTCCCCACCCATAACATATACTCATGCCTTTGAGTTGGATAAAGTTATTGTAATAAATTGGGATATAGATAGTGTAGATTCAAAGTCTAAACCTATTGAAACACAAAATCAAGATAGTAGTTTTTTATTAATTTATTTTCTGTTACAATTCAACCCTATGGCTCACTTTGGAATGCTTGGTGGACCAAATATAACTAGTGGGTAGAGTACAAGCCCTTTCCTGGTTATATTTTAGAATGACAAGTCAAGAGTAATTAAATAATATTGATATTTTCTTAAGGGGGGTTTTTAGATAAATTATGCGTAGAATTTTTATAGTGAGATTTTAGATCATAATTCATGATCTAATATTGGTTTTTATGGTAACAAATTATAATTCAAGTTTCTAATACTTGTTAGTTTTGAAAAACATTACTTTGGTTTAATTCAAAAACCATTCATACTTTGCCCTCTGCGAGATCCCATGGAGGAGAGAGAGAGGAGAGTGTGTAGCACTTATGGTCTATGGGATTTTAGGGTTTTCCCTGCCTCCCTTCACACCACTAATCTATCCAATCTAGGTGGGAGTCATTGATAGCACATTTACTACACTAAGTGAGGGTACCCATTTTCCATTTGGGTGGTTAATAACCTTCCCCTATATTAAATGGTCACCACCAATCTTCCTTCATCATTTGATGTAGGTACTACTGGTGGGATCTAGAGTAGCCATGGTGCCAAAACAAGCTCAAAAGTTTGTCCTGAAAGTTTACCATGAGGTATTGATTCTAATTATGAGTCTCCTCTTCTAGATGTGGTTCTGGACCTTCTAGAGTTTGATAAATCTTACAATTATTTTAAAAAATTACCCTTGTTTATTTTATGGGTTGAGTTCCTTCGAAGAGCCTTCTGAAGCAATGGGTTCACAACCATTGGCAAGGCCATGGGGTGAAACTGGAAGGAGTCCAAAACCTAACCAAGGGTTTCTTCCTATTTTGGTTTACAAACCTTGAACACTATAGAGCCATTGTTAACCATGGCCCTTGGTTCATTCATAACACCCTGGTTGTTTTTTCCCATTGGACCAGAGACTTTCAAGTCTTTGAACAAGTGAAGCTTAAAATCCTAGTTTGGGTAGAGTTTTCAGGATTACCTCTGCCTTTGTGGAATTTTTTTGACCAATTTATCAAGCCTTTGGGCTGCTTCATCTACCATGAGCAACCAAAGTTTTATGTAGCCTGAACCCAAAGAAGGGTTTGTGTTGGAATTGACCTAGCCAAGGATCTTAAAGAATCCATTGTCATTCAATTTGGCAACAACCATTTCTCTTAGCGTGTCTTCTAAATTAACTTTTCTAACACTTATTTTAGGTGTCAGGATTTAGACCACATGATTAGGCAATGTCCCTTAATGGTCTGCACCACTACGATTGTTCAAGATAAAAGTGGGTATGTGACAAGAACTCCATCCTCTGATGGGTGGACCATAGTGTCCAACAGGAAGAATATTGTTACTCATGGAAATAAAAAACCTCATCCATCTATTTCCTATACCTCAGGAGGTCTAAGTTCATCATCCCCTTCTACCAAAGCCCTGACATAGCCTCAATCTAAACTCTTACCTCCCATTTCTTGGTTGCCATAGGTGGTTTCTCAGTTTATGTTTTTTCCATCACCCATCCATATGGCTCCTTTATCACAACCCCTTTCAAGGGTGATTGATTTGGATTCATATATGGGGATTCTAACCCTCACCATAAGGCTATCATGTGCCACTCATGTAGTCCCTCTCGCTATACAAATGAGGATTATATGGGTGGACCTTAAAGCTGTGAATTTTTACTCTTATAGGTTTAGTTTTTAATTAGTTTACAACCCTCTTAGACCTTTATGATGGAAATGATATGAACTTAGATATTTACCAATGATAGTTTATTCTTATAATGTTTGAAGACTCATTAATCAAACTTTTAAGTATACGATCAGGGACAATTGTCATCATTTTGCTCACATGAAAATTCTTTGCATTTAAGAAGTCATTTTTTTTGGATTTTTACTTCATTATGCAGTTCACACTATCTAACCTAGGGTCATCTATTAGGCCACCTATCATGAGTCTGTCTAGGGGAAGTTGTGACCCTACTAGCACCTAACTTGGCTCAAAATATCATTTCTTGGGGTTCTGATCCCACCCATCAGGTGGTCTAAAACCTTTTTGACTTTGATAACTGCATCATTGGCCTTGTCAATCTTTATGCATCTAATGATGATATGGAGCATACCTTTATTTATAGATGGATATGTGATTCCCTCCCAGATGTGCATTAGATTATGTGTGGCAACTTTAACATGGTTGAATCTGTGAAAGACAAGGAAGGTCTCCTTCCCATGAGATGGTGTTCAGGAGAATGGGAAGCTTGGTTTTACCTATGTAATAAACTTGGGGTCTTCGACCCAAATCATTGCAGACAGGGTGAATCCAACTCCCCATGGTTCACCTAGTCTAATTTCCATTAGGGTGAATATTGGGTCCTCAAATTCCTTGATCATGCCCTCTTAGCTGAGTAAGACCTTTTCTTATTCTCTCTTGTTAATGGATGACATATGGATATCATTCCAGACACCTTACTTTCACATAAATTAAATTTCTCCTTGGGTGAAACCCAAGAGTTCCTAGTTCTACCTCAACATTGCCCACCTCAAGCATGAGAGGATTGTGGAACACATCACCATAATTTAGAATTTGACCCCCAAACCCACATGGGACATTGGTTGGATTGAGTGGTGATCTAGCACTATAACTTGCACTGCATCCTTCTAGTGTATTTATGGAAAACAAATGACTATATTTAGGTACTGCATTTAGAATGCTACAAACCATGAATACCTGAGGGTCTCACAGGAGTTAGAAGATGCACCTTTAAAATCTCATTTACAGACTCAGGCTACCATGTGGATGCATAAGCTCCAAGTTACAGAGGCTTATAAGGCCAGAAGAGCTCAACTCTGAGCAAGGATGCATTGGTTGAAGGTAGGAGACAAAGTGACCAAAGAATTTTTCGCACTCCTTCAATCAAGGCAATCTATGAACAAAATCAAAGGCATTAGAAGTGCTTCAAATAGGATTACGAGGCTTCCATATATCCTCCAAGCCTTTATCCAACACTACCATGGTGTCTTTGTTGTGCAACTTTCATCACTTTCTCATGAGGTTGCCCTCGCCCAATGCCTTGATGTGGTCCCCTATAAGCTCTTGTAAGCTCAGAGAGTTTCCAGTGATAGACCTCTTAATGTTAATGACCTTAAGAAGTAATTATGTAAATGGTCTCTGATAAAGCCCCAAGCATTGATTGCTTTCCTTGTGAGTTCTATCAAACCTTATGGGAAATGGTTGGGCCTGATCTCTATAGAGTTCATTTTGAAGCGATCTTGACCAATTCCTTAGGCCACTTCATCAATCAAGGAAACATCAAGTTCATCCCCAAGGTTGGGGATCCTGAGGTAATTACCAAATGGAAAGCCATCACTTCACTTAATGTGTCCTACAAAATCATTACCAAAGATTTAGCTCTCAAAATTAAGCACTTACTCCCCTTAATTGTGTGTAGTGAGAAAATTAGGTTGATTTAGAATTAATATATTTTGGACAAGGTTATTGTTGTCTGGGAGGGTATGAAATGGGCTATAATTTCCAACCAAAAGGCCTTGTTCATCATGATTGACTTTGAGAAAACCTATGACCATATTGAATGGGCTTTTATTATTGCCATGTTACAGGCACTAGGGTTTGGCCCCAAATTTGTTCATATTGTCAATATGCTTTTTCATGATGTTGGGACCCACATCACTATCAATAGCTCAAAGTCTCAACCTTTTGATCTTCATAGGTCTATCAGACAAGGATGTCCTTGGCCCCTTCACTTTATGTGTTGGCTGCTGAAGGGTTTCACTATCTTTTGGGCAATTATACTTCCAAGGGGCTAGTCAAAGGGAAGTCTCTAACTCATTCAAACCATCAATTAATTAATGGGCACTTTTTTGATGGCTCCTTTCTCACCCTATAGGAGGATAAAAGCTCTCTCATGAATGCCATGGAATATCTAGATATTTCTTGCATTGCCTCTAGGTCGTCTATCTAGTGGATTACGACCTAGTGCTACAACCAATCTGTATCACCCAAACCCTGTTGGATATATGTGGCCATGGATCCTTCCATGGGTATAGTTTAAAATTTTAGGAATTATTTTTTCTTTCATAGCCCCCCTTGTAGAGTTGTGGTCCTATATAGTCCAAAGAGTGGAGAAAAAAATTCTTTTTGGATCACTAAGCCATTGAATTTGGCTGGTAAATTTTAGATATGTTATAAGGTGCTCACTGCTACTCATTTTTACTACTCTTCTTGTTGGGCACCTTCAAATGCCTCCTATGCTCAGCGTGAGAATTTGTTGAGAGACTTTTTACGGGCCAACTTTAAAGGCCACCAGGGCTTTCATCGCATCTTCTGGGCCATCTATTGTCACCCTAAAGAAGCTGGTGGGTTGGGACTTATTGACATAAAGCTTTAGGGCACCATGCTTGGGGACAAATGGATCATATGAAGTTTGAAAGGTGATGAAGCTTGGAAAATTTTACCATGACACTTCATATCTCAAGGCTGCCCTTACAACAAAAAATCTTGGTAAGGCATAGGCTTCCACAACGTGTTTATTTCACCAATGTCTGTCAAGGTAGGGGCACATTTATCATGCAGAGTATCTGGAAGGCTTGGGAAAATCTCAAACCTCACCTTATTTGGGTGGAGGAGGGGTTTAGAAGTAGCCTTTCTCTAAATTCCCAGTCATTGTGGGGATCTCCTCAGCTGACCTTTCATAATGTCCCCTTTACCATAGTCCCCTAGACTAAAATATTAAGGTTCTTTAATAAGGGTATTTTCACAATTGGTGATCTATTATGTAAGGTCTCTAGGGATTGGCTTCCTTGGTCTATGTTAAAGGCCAAATTTTAGCTTAACAAGGAAGATGAATAATCCATTACTGAAATTCAGAGTTCCATACTAGATGAGTACTTATACAAGATCGAAGTTTCATATCTCACACCATGGTGGAAGGATTGGTCTTGGCCTATGGCCATACCATTCTCTCATTATTCTCCTCGACTGGGTTACAATTTATTAGCCCCTTAACACATTGATACTGAGGCTCTTAATCATCGTTGGTCTCTCCAATCCCTTCATCAAGTTTGGACTATGAGGTCTGATCACATTTGGATGACTTCTATTGAACCCAAAAAGGCTCACTTCCTTTGGTGTATTCTCTACCAAGGTTTGCCCATGTGGAATCATCTCAAGCACATGGAGATTCTTAATCCCACTTGTCTGGCCTGTCAACACTCATAAACCATCAAACACCTCTTCTTGGTTTGCCCAGATGCTTAGTCAACCTAGAGATGAATTCATACCCTTTTCAAACCCTTCAGGCCTGAGATATTCACCTAGAAAATCGCTATCCTAAGGGACTCTGCCCTTTTACCTTCAAGATACAACAGATTCTGGTAGATTTTTCATAGTGATATTTTATTTCAGATTCAAAAATCTAGAAATCAAGTATGTTTTAATAATAAAATTATATAAAAAAGTTTTTATGTTACTAACAAACTTGTTGTGATTATTAACATTACCCTTTAGATTCAGATTCAAATGGACAAGGTTTGGGTAGAGCTTCATCATCTATAGCTTCTCCTGGACCACTAGTGGAATGCTCCTTGTGCATTCAGTCGTAAGCCACCTGATCCCCTACCTTGCCACTCTCCTCCTAGGGGTCGTGGGTGTGGGGGCAGGCATCACCATTATCACAGACAAGGTATTGAATTTGGAGGAACTCCTCTCCTCGCACTCATTTTCCATCTCCTCTGAAAGGATCTGACAACGACAGAGATAGTGGTGGGGGGGTGGAGACCCCCTAAGCAGGACAAGTTCTCATGTCTAGAGCTAGCCATCTCTCCCTCTACTAGGATTTGCAAAATGATGTTGACACTAACCAGCAAGTTGATGGTTAGGACCCTCTCTCTATGGATGAAGATCCCCTGACTGAGGATGGCCGGGATGGGAAGCCTCAAGATTTTCTGCCTCCACCTCCTCCTCTAGCTACCATGTTTGTAGTTGTTGCTTAGTTTTTCTTTGATGTTTGTGTTATTATGTTATCTTTTTTTGGTTGAGATACACTTGAGTTAATTTAACTATGGTTATCGATCGCCTGTGGCCAGTTAGTTTGAACTTTGGTTTCTTTTGAAGCCTTTTATAACTCAATCTGGTATTCGGGGTGTGACTTTTCCACCATTTTTTTTTTATGACTAGCATTGTACTATTATTTTTCATCTAAATTAATAGAAAAGTGTTTTTCAATTTTAAAAAAAAGTCACTTGAATTAAAATATTATTTTTATATTGGTGAAATTGATTAGCTCACAAACAATATATCATGAATTAATTTTTATTGAGTGTAAAGATACCACAACATGAATTCCCTTAGTCTTTGACACTAAACTAAAGATGGTTGATTATTCATACACCAAAATTCACATAATGTTTTTCCTTCCAACCAAAAAAATACCATTTTACGGTGAACATAAAAATTTATAATAACCAACTCAAATCTAAATTGTTGAATACATATATAAAAATTAAAAACAGTTAATTATTCGTACACCCAAATTTATAGGATGTTTATCCTTCCTATAAAAAAAAATATCAATTCAAGGTTATAGTAGAAATTTATAATAACCAACTATAGTCTAAATTGTTAAACAAATATATAGTCTAAATTGTTAAACAAATATATAAAATAAATACAAAATCAAATTTTTATAAGCTTCTAAAAGAAAGTCTGCTACATTAAATTGGTGTTTCTTTTGAAGATGATTTAGATTTTTTTTTAAATGATATATATGATTTTGAGCTAGTAAAATTATAATGGAAAAAAAAAAATTGATTGGACTACAATTAGGGTGGAATGTAATGTTTACAATTATGTTCGATTTTAAATTTGATAATTATATAGAAGATAATTTTATTATTAGAACATTTTAATAAGATGATTATTAATAAAAATAATAATTTAAAAAATAAAAATTATAAAGTCAAGTAATTGGTTGGTAAATCTGGTAGGAATAAGTGTACCAACACGATAATTTCAACCATAAAAACAAAACAACATATTTGACCGACACTAAATATTAATTAAGATGAGATATTTGTTCAAGTTTTATTTACTTTACAAAACATTAATTTCAAATTTTATTGATTTGATGGTTGTTTATATCCATCTATCAAAATACAAATCCCTCTAGATACATGACACAGAGAATCAAACAATTAAAACTAAAATGGTACCCTGAATAATTTTGAGAGTGCAAATATCCTTTACACACAAACCCAGAAGCATAGCGTTTAATTTGTCCCAGACAAGGATAGCAATTTTTTTCTTCCTCGCCCTTTTCTTCTTCTGCCTTTACTGATTTTCTGATGCTTACCCAACATTAATTTCTTGAGATTGGACAGCTTACTGTTATTATTATCTTTGGCTGCTTTGTCGGCCGCTGCTTGCTTGGGCGGCTTCGCCCGTTGCGGCGGTTTCATTTTAATATGACCGATACAGCTAACTTTGGGGGACGTCGGCTCCTGCGAGTCGAACCCGCGATGTCTGGGCGGAATTACGGAGTTTACTCTGTTGCCGTTGCGGAGCTTGGGAGAATAGTCGAGCGTGCTATTGAAGTCTCTAGCCGGGCTGAAGGAAGAAGCCGTCCGAAACATTGCAACCGACGTTCTAATCCCACTGACAGACCTGGACACTCTGTGACCCGGGCGGCTCCCCATTTTCCTGCTCTGAAAATGAAAATGAACGATTCTACTCTAGGTACGCATTATTAATATGGGCTAGGCTCGTGAATTATTATCGTGGTCTGCGAGGCAGGACATGTTTTCAGCGTCGAGAACCAAGAACGATGGCAATGTAAGGAATTATTTTATGAAGATGGTTACATTGGCGCGGGGCGGAAGGTGGAGCCGGACGTTTTGGAATATTTTCATTGACTAAATGTGCCTTCTCTGGACGTGGACCGTATCTATGGCTGGTCTTATCGCAATGTGTAGATCGCTGTAATGCATTTTTCTTTCGGGAATGGTCGAGCTCCAAGGCAATTTGATGGAATAGAATTTTGGGAAAATTTGATGAAAAAGAATCTCTCAATCTTCAGTAAATTGAAATTTTGGTCAATCAAAAAAATAATAATCTATTTTCGTAATTACTTCTACAATTTCATTACTCTTTTGAAAAATCAATACGTTGTCGATAAAATGTTGATGGATTAGTTGTAACCATTTTTACTTATGTTTAAATTCCATTAGGTGTTTAAAGTAAGTTGTGGTCATGTGTTAGATTTTATGTCACTTGTGCTCATGTGATAGAATTTGGGTCGATTGTAGACACATGTATTAAATTTGATGTTAGTGGTGGATCCATATATTAAATTATAGGGAACTAGGCCCTTTGTTTGTATCCCAATAAAACTAGGTTCAGGGTTGTGGTCCATTCGATTCATAACTCCAATAAAATAAACTAGCAGTTGCCTCATGGATGCAAGGAATGTAGAACTTATTTCTTCTCATTTGTAGAGTATATTGCTCGTTTAAGTGTTTCTCTTTTGAGTGTATGATGTGGACACCTCATAAACTGATCACCAATCATTCGCCTATTATCGCAATCAGTAACTCCTCTACCATATCATTCAAATTGTATCAACAATGATGCCCTCTTATGCACCCATGCGCCATGCACTTTGCATAAGATTTGTAATTCACTTCAATCGCACCCTTTTCTCACTCTCCTGGTCATTTTTAACTCAATCCCTGGCTCATTTTTAGCTTTTAAAGCGTTTGGTTTACTTTCCCAGACCCCTAATGCATATTCAACCTTTTCCTAGTACGTTTAAGCCGTCAAGGCTTTCCCAAACTCAAGCAGAGTCTGACATGGCTTGAGCATTCACAATTTATTCACCCAAGTGAAACTCATTATGCACTCAATCTCAAAAGCAATTGTGCTTGGCCGATAAACACTCGCCCTAACCCAAGTAAAAATTTAAAAGACCTAAGTCTTTGTTAGGCTCAGACTCTCCCAGCCTCTACTAGGGTGTTAGAGTCATAGGCCTAGGCTTAATGAGACGAAGGCATGAAACCAAGGAAAGGTGAACACATGGCCCTTGCTAGTCACGACCCCTCCCGAGCTAGTAGGGCAGACAGACCATAGGGTGAATGATTAAGTTGGGAACCAAGTGGACATAGGTTGGTAGGTCGATGAAGGCTCTCGGCAAATAAGAGTATGGCATTTGTGAAGCAGAGCGAGGATCCAGGAAACATGAAAGGGGTTCAAGAGGAAGTAAAGAAATAGATGTGGAGCCCATAGCAAGTAATATTTAGCCATGTGGCAAATTTAGAGTTAGGTCAGAAGATCTGACACTTGAATCTACAACATGATGTGTGGTGACCTCCCATTGGTCCCGGGGTGGAAAAGTCACAGGGCTCAAGCTCAATGAGAGAAAGGTACATTGAGGGGCACAATCCTAACTTGTTAGTTTTGACAGGGCCTAGGAATGCCTAGAACTAACGAAAGGTGAGCATGTGGCCCTTGCCAACCCCAAACCCTTCCTAGGATAGTAGGGAAGTTAGACCTCAGGGTGAATGAAGGCTTGCCAAGTGGCAGGTACAGTTTCAAGATAGGAATCAAGTGGACATAAGATGACAGGCCAGTCAAATCCCACTAGAAAGCGATGTGGAGCCCATATAAGGTAATATTTTGCCATGTTACGAATACAGAGTGGGGTCAGGAGATATGACATATAGGTCTACAATGTGGCACATGGAAACCTCCAAATACATTCATCTCAATCCACTAATACATATTGTGTGGATCTTACTATTTTTTATATTTTTACAATGTTTTATGTGACTCGGATATTTTCATTAGTATCAATGTGGCAATTTGAGAAAGTGGGAGAATTCTTATTTTTTTAATAATTTTTTGAGGAAGAAATATATATTTTAGAATGTTTTTTCTTCTCACACCGCTGTTTGATTTAAACTATTATTTTACAATGGGAAAGAGAAATTTGAGATATTTCCAAAAAGTGGTTACACTAAGAATTTTAAGTAGTATCAAGTGAGTTATCATAATCTCTAGTTGAATCTATAAACATATTTTTTGATGATTTTTTTGCATGAGAAACTGACACAAGCCACACACAACTCACCCATGTCCTATGTAGCTTTCAAGTGTCTAGTTATGTGGTGGGTTGTTGGGAGGACGATGAACAAATTTGTGAATATGGAGTATTTTTAAGTGAGTTAGGTGACGATGGTGAGGGGTATCGATAGGCAATTTCAGGGAATATTATACCCCAAAAGGCCCATACTGTACACTAGACTCGCACTACCACCCCCTTCTTGGGATGGTAGGGAAGTCAAACCCCTGGGTGAATGAAGGCTTGCCAGGTGGAAATCACAACCTTGAGCTGGGAAAAAATTAGATATAAGATGGTAGGTCAGTTAGAGCCTACAAAAAATAAGATCCTGACACTTGTCAAGTGGTGCGAGGATCTGAGAAACTTAAAAGGGCCCCGATAGGAAATAAATAAGGTAATGAACGTCATATTCTAAATTTGATGGCCCATCTAAATGTCTCCAAGCCATCAACTTGAGAACACATAGAAATAATGACAAATGCAAAAAATAGGTTAATATCGAAATGTCACACCACAAACCCCTATTGAGCACACATGTTGAGTGTTTTCCCCTGATGGGTTTTATAAAATAATTAGAAATCTGTCTCATATCCTTATAAAAAACATAAAATAAAATTTAAATCGAAAAAAGAAGCATAAATTTAACCCGTTGAAAAATTTAGATTTAACATTATGTGGCACAAGATCTAACCCTAGAGGGAAAGTCCAAAAAAATTGGGATTTTATAAAACCATAAAAAAAATGTCAAACAAATAATTTTAATAAATTAATATTTATTACTCATTTAATTTTAACTAAGCTAAATAATTGAAAAGGTAATATGGGTAAATAGATTTACACTAAATTATAACAAAAATACCCACTTACTTTTAACTAGACTAAATAACAAGCACAAAATATCAATCAATATTAATTATTTAATTTTAAATTTAGAAATAGGGAAAAAAACATATGGTTTAAAATTATTTATGTTTATTTCACGATATGGTGGTAGTCTTTAAGAGGTGACTGTGGAAATGCATACTTAGAAGTGACAAGAAACTAACCCATAAAATTGGTGATGATTTGAAAAAAAATTCTTGATCATTCTTTTTCACTCTAAATTTTCCAAATTGGCATACCATTCTGGGCAAAAGTGTAGACATGGCTGAATTTTTTTGATGAATGTGTTCACTTGATCCAAACCTCCAAAAACATTTCTCAATTTTTCAATCTTTTGATTGGCTCACTTGCGAAACATAATTATTAATCTTATCTTAAGCGGATAGCAATATTTGAAAACAATATATATTTTGGGGTCTACACTAAATTAGAGAATATTCAAACCATATTGATATTTTTCAAGCCCCTAGACATTAAGGACATTGAAAACAACAAATCTCAATAATTGGAGAAGCTCCAATATAATGCAAACTAGTGTCTTCTAGTGTGGCTAAACATAAACTTATGTACTTCAATGAATATTCTAATGAATGATTAGTTTTCTCTAAAATACTTGCAAGTGCTCAACAATTTATCTATAAAATACTTAATGTACTTATTGAATGTTTATTGATAAATGACTTAGAATGTATGTAAATTTATAAACAAATTGAATTCAAATTAGAATCCTTATTAGCATGATAATCAAGAAAGTACAGAACACACTTCAAACACGTTATTATAGAATATCAAGAGAAAAAAGGGAAGATAAAGGGAGACATGATGATAACTGATAAAATATGCCAATAACGTATAATTTGAACCAATAATCAAGAAGCACAAACAACTTAAAATCATATAAATTATCAACTAACATTAAAAATGCTTAGGAACATTTTTAGGATTTTATAAAATGACCTCTTAACACATAAAAGTGGTAATTTTTTTCGATCTCATATAGATTTGTATAGTGTAAAAATATAAGCCTTTTCTCTCATAAATAAGGACTGAACATAAACAAGGAGTGAATTGAAGAAGTTAATTTAAGACAAAAAAAAATTACCATTCTAAAATAGGAAAATTATGGCATTCATTATAGGGACAACAAGTCAAGAGTAATTAAACAATATTGATGTTTTGTAGAAGGGGTTTTAGATAAATTATGTGTATACATTTTCTACTGACATTTCAGATCACAATCTATGAACGAATTTTGATATTTACAGTCATAAATTACAGCTCAAGTTTTTAATACTTGTTACTTTAGAAAAGTATCACTTTGATTTTAAAGTCATTTTTTTATGCTCTGATAGAGGAGAGAGGAGAGTATGAAGCATTTATGGTCTGTAAGATTTTAGGGTTCCTCCTGCCTTTTATCACACCATCGATCTGTCTGATCTAGGTGAAAACTATTGGCAATGCATTTATTACGCTAAGTATGGCTACACATCTACCCTTTGGGAAGTTAGTCACCTTACCCTATATTGAATAGCTATCCCCACCCCTCCTACATTGTTTGATGTAGGTATCACTGGCAGGAACCAAAGAAGCCATGGCATCAAAACAAGCTCGAAAGTTTGTCCCAAAAGTTTACCATGAGGTATTGATTCTGAATTTGATGCTCCCCTTCTAGATGTGGTTCTATATTTACTAGTTTTTGATAAATCCTACCATTATTTTGAAAACATTTCCTTAGTTTCTTGCTTTATGGGTTGAGTTCCTCTAGAGAGAATTTTGAAACAATGGGTTCATAACCAGTGGCAAGGCCATGGGGTGAAACTGGAAGGAGTCCAAAACCTCACCAAGGGTTTCTTCCTATTTCATTTCACAAACCCTGAACATTGTATAGCCAAACCATGGCCCATGGTTTATTCGCAACATCCTAGTTGTTTTTCCCATTGGACCAGAGACTTCCAAGTCTCTAAACAAGCTAAGCTTAAAATCCTAGTATGGGTATAGTTTCTAGGCTTACATATACCTCTGTGAAAATTTATCAACTAGCCTATAAAACCTCTAAACTACTTTATCTATCATGAGAAACCAAATTTATATGTAGCCCACCCTCAGAGATGGGTTTGTGTCTAAATTAAGCTCACCAAATATCTTAAAGAGTCCATCAACATTCAAGTGGGCAATAATTAGTTCTCTTAATGTTTTCTCTATATTAACCTTTTGAACACTTGTTTTAAGTGCCAGGATTTACAAAACATGATTAGAGAATGTATTATAATGTTTCTCACTCCTTTAGTCCCTTAGGACAAAGTGGGTTTGAGATAAAACCCCAATCCTCTGATGGGTGGACCACAGTTTCTAAGGAAAAATATTATTGCCCATGGCAATGTTATACCTCAACTAGTTGTCTATTTGCCCATAGGGGCCAAGTTACTCATCTCATTTAGACAAAGCACCAACACCATCACAAGTTAAACCCCCATCTCCCATCTCCCAATCCCCATAGGCGGTCGCTTAGTTTGTGTCTTCCCATCTCCTACTCCTACGACCCCTTTATCATAACCCATTTCAAGGGTGAATGATATAGATTTAAATTTGGGGCTTGTAACCCTCAACTACAAGGATATTATGCATCTCTCACATAGTCACTCTACCTCTATAAATGAAGATTATGTGCCAAATCAAAGGCAACCCTTCAAGCTGAGAGAATTTTCTTTTTTAGGCTTGGCTTTTAATCGGTTTGTAACCCTCTCAGACCTCTCTAAGGGAAATGATATGAATTTAGATGTTTCCCAATGATATTTTATTCTTAGAATGTTTGAGGACTCATTAATATGATTTTTAAGTATACGGTCAAGAACATTTATCATCATTTTGTTCACATGAGAGTTTTATAGATGCAAGAAGTCAAAATTTCTAGCTTTTTTATTCAATCTGTAGCTCACACTATCTATCTTGGGGCCCTCTATCAAGCTACCTATCACAAGTCTGGCCATGGGGGATTTATCACCCTACTGACACTCAACTTGTCTCAAAATATCATTTCTTGGGGTTCAAACCCTACTCACTAGGTGGATTGGACTCTTTGACTTTGATAATCATGTCATTGGCCTTGTCAATATGTATGCTTCTAATGATGTTTTGGAATGCACCCTACTCTAGAGATGGTCAGTCAATTCCTTCCCAGATGTGCATTGGATTATTTGTGCTGACTTTAACATGATTAAATCTACAAATGATAAAGAAATTTGCCTTCCCATGAGATGGTGTGCAGGAGAACATGAAGCTTGGTTTTATATGCAAAATGAACTTGGGGTCTTTGACCCAAATCATTATATAAGGGGAGATTCAAATAACCTATACTTCACTTGGTCAAACTTCCATCAAGGATAAGATCAAATCCTCAAATGCCTTGACTGTGCCCTTCTTGCTAAGTAATATCTTTTCTTATTCGCTCATGTTCATGGGCAACCTATGCCTGTCATTCCAGAATATTTTTTGTCTAACCACCATCCCATTTATTTTTGCATAGAATGGACTTCCCCTTAGGTTAAACCCAAGGATTTCTAGTTCTACCTCAACATTTCCCATCTCAAGCATGAGAAAACTATGGAGCATATCACCAAGATTTGGAACCTATCCCCCAGACCCATAATGGACACTAGTTGGATTGAGTGGTGGTCTGATACTATATCACACACCACTTCCTTCTTGTATATATATCAAAAACAAATGGCTATCTTTAGGAAGTGTATTCACAATGATACAAATTATGAATGCCTTAGGGGTTTCATAAGAATTAGAAGTTGTTCCTTTAAACTCACATTTTTAGACTCAAACCACCATGTGGAGACATAAGCCCTAGGTTGCAAAGGCTTATAAAGCTGGAGGATCCTAAATCTGAGAAAGGATGCATTGGGTAAAGGTAGGAGACAAAGTGACCAAGGAATTTTGTACTCTCCTTTGGTCAATATAAACTGGTGACAAAATTAAAGCCATTAGAAGTGCTTCAGACAAGCTTACTAGACTCCCACATATCTTCCAAGCTTTTGTACATAACTACCATGGTGTCTTTATAGTGGAACCTTTGTCTCATGCTCATGAGGTTACCCTCTCTCAATGCCTTATTGTGGTCCCCTGTAAATTTTTAGAATCTCATAGAGTTGCTTGTGATAAACCTCTCAATGTCAATGACCTTAACGAAGATATTATGCAAATGGCCTTTGATAAAGCCCCATGTATTAATTGTTTTCCCTATGAATTCTATCAAACCTTGTGGGATACTGTTAGACCTAATCTCCATATAATTTACTCTGAAATGGTCTTGACCAATTTTTTAGGTCACCTCATCAATCAAGGCAACACCAAGTTCACCCCAAGGCAGGGGATCTTGAGGTAATTACCAACTAGAGACCCATAACTTTGTTGAATGTGCCTTATAAATCATAGCTAAAGCATTAGATCTCATAATCAAGCACTTACTTCCCTTAATTATGTGAAGTAAGAATATTGGGTTCATTAATCATAGATATATTCTGGATAATGTTATTGTCATATGGGCAGGTATGGAATGGGCTAGAATATCTAACCAGAAGACCTTGTTCATCAAGATTGATTTTGAGAAATCCTATGATCAGATAGATTGGCCTTTTATTATAGCTATGTTACAGGCTCTAGGGTTTGGCCCCAAGTTTGTTCATACTATCAATATGCTTTTTTGGATGTTGGGGTCGGCATCACCATCAATGGATCCAAGTTTCAACACTTTTATCTCCACAGGTTCATTAGATAGGGTTACCCCCTGGTCCCTGTGCTTTATGTGTTGGCTATTGGTCAAAGGGATCTCTCTACCTAATTTATACCACCAATTAATCAATGGGCACTTTTTTGATGACTCCTTCCTTACCCTATGTGCGCCAAATTTTAGATTCAAGAAATATAACTAAAATTAAACAATAAAAGCTAAAACTCAATGACACCAATAGGAATGGATAAAAGAGGTAAATCAGAATAAATAGAACATGCTTACCATCTTTTTTACCTCCTTATGCTTCTATTCTTCAATTTACAATGATATTGTTGGTGTGCAAAATTTGAATTATTGGATTGCTTGATCAACTTGATAATGGATTCCAAAGGTTGTGTGAAGTAGATAATGGCTTGGGTGAGTGCTAGAATGTTTTTATGGATGCAATGAGAGTAGTAAGATGATGGCTTAATGGATTTCTAGATTTTTTATGATGGCTTATGGTTTACAATGAGCTTGGCCATGGCCCAAGCATGGGTTTTAATAGGAAAATGGAGGGAATTTTAAATTATTTAAAAGTCCATATTTTAGAGACTTATAGAATTTTGGAGGAGATTCCCCATTTCTAGAGGCTTCTTAATTAGCTTAGGAGATAATGAGGGATATGATAGGAGTTAATGAGGTTTAGCGTTCATAGGGATGTAGGAATGGCTAGGGTGGTAGGGTGGTAGGTGAATAAATATGAATTTCAAATTGTCAAGTTGGTTTAGGGAGTAGGTTAGTAGGTAATAGGCTCTTTCAGAGGTCTAATGGGGAGATTAATTGGTTTTAGGATGGGGTGAAGGCTTATGGGATATAGGAATGGGATGTGAATTATTAGGCTAGTAGTTAATTTAGCTAGCAAATATAAGAATTAGATTAAAATAGTGTAAATTAGTATAATTAGTGGGGAGAGCATAATTTAGTGCATACATTTTCCCCCTCTTTGGAAGGGAATTACGAGTGGACGAAGTGGAAGGAATAATGGTCTTTCAAAGAAAAACTATTTCATAGGTGAATGTTAGTAGATGATGTTAGTGGATATGATTCCCCCTTAAGGGGACATGCAGGGAAGAATGAGGTAGATGACCACTCAAAAGAAGAAGCGAGGAGTGGAATGAGATGGATAGACAAGGGGATGGGATGCTAGGTGTGAGATAGAAGATGATGAAGATGATCAACCTGAGCAATGATCTATAGATTGATGATGCCTCTGGCAAAGACATGCACATAGGGAGTAAAGGTGATGGGTGTCATGCTTGTTGACACATCCCAAGGGGGAATCAACCATAACATGATGATGATATGAATAAATGGCTGCAAGATTTAGACATATCCCAAGCAAGAATGCATGTAAGGGAGAGCTATAGGCCAGGATAACATTGATTTGATAAGATTAATGATGGGTGTAGATCAAAGTTAAAATTGACCAATATGGTGAAGAGGATAAGAGAGAATAAATGATGTGATTGAGTGACCAAAAAACTAGGGGATGAGGATGGATGATAGAGATAGTGGTTGAGCTATCCTTATGCATTAAAACATGGCCAAGTGTTGCCTACATAGTCTAAAAAGACCTCAGGCTGATGTAGTTCTAACTCAGGGATAAATGATAATTGACGGATCTAGACGATGATGGTGAGGAGGAAGATTAGTGATTAGAAGATGATGTTAGTGATTAAAGGATGTGACTCAAATGATGAGATAAGGATAAAATATTGGATGTTAGTTGCATGGGTTGTGAAGAGTGGATTAGTGATGAGAATAAGGATCATTAGATGGATGATGAGGGTATAGATGATCAATCCATCACAATTTTCATAAGGCTCATCATAGTCTAAGTAATCCATTAAATATGGCACTTGGCAGTATGCCTCATCTTATAGACATGACCAAGAGGACGTTATGCCAAAGTGCATGGGCAAGTAGTGAACTCTGCATCCTTGACGATAGTTTTGGTGTCCTCATAGCATCCTTATTCATTTCCCAATATAAAAAAATAGATATAATGAAAACAAAAGATAAGACAAACAAGATATATACACGATAAAAGACATGCAAACAAGACAAACAAAACAAAGAACACATACAAATATCTACATGCAATGTCACAATGTCTTGTCTAAGGATGAGATGAGTGATTGAGTGATGGGTTGGAATAGGATGATCATGATGTGATTTTAGACTTAGGATGAGCTTGGATTTGGATAGGATAAGCATGATTGGGATTAGGATGAGGTGTTGCCCCTAGTTTAGGATAGAAAGATAGATGACGTGAGAAGGTCTTTAAATATTGATTTGGTCTTGACATCCAATCAAAAAGTGGCCAAGGAAGGTGATTTGGAAGAATGGTGTTGAATATGACCAAGTATTACCAATAGACTAGGCCTTGCAAGAGTTTAATCTAGCAAGGAGACTAGGAGATGATGGGATAGAATACTTTGTCCACTAACAAAGAGACAATTTGATGGGTGTCAAATGGCAAAGGTACCTGATAAGGATGAGGATAAATGATGGGTGCTAGATTAGAGTCTTTTAAGACTATTTATATTGATAATGTGTAGTCAAGAGGATGTAGAAAGTGACAAATGATAATTCAAAGGAGATGGGTGACCACTAGAATCTTGATTTCAAGACAGAATTTAGTATCTGAAGGGAATGAGATGGGTGTAGGATGAGAGACATGTGATATATAAGGTGAGAAATAAGATGTGTAATAGATGAATAAGATAGGTTATAGATGTAGGATTGGACAAGGATGACAACCACTCAAGAGGAGTTGTGCACAAATGAAGGTAAAAGAGATGAAGGCAAACTAATCCTTAGAGAAAAGATGTGAGAGGGAGGATGATTATTGGCAAATGTGTTGTGGTATAGATGAAGTGAAGTGGATATTAGTTAGATGTTATTGGAAGAATGTGATGGGGATAGATACTATATTGATTATGATAGGGTGGATAGTAGCTATAGGTAATCTATATACACAATGGAAAGGTATAATAAAATTGGTCAAAAGGATGGATATACAAATGGATAAGCTATTCTACAAAGAAAAACGTGAAAGGGGTGATGATTATATGAAAGATGTATATGGGATGGATAGTAGATATAGAAGAATGGATAAGAGATAGAATGGTATATACAAGCTAGTGTGTAAAAGAAAGATGTGAAAAGGGATGGATACTATGAATATAGATGGTATGGGTAGTAGATAGAAGATGGAAACTATAGGGTGAATATGAGATGATAGATTAAATGTAGATTCAACAGGTAATGGTTAAAGATAGTATGAAATGAATATGAGGTGGTATGATAGACAAAAATTGGTCAAAACACACAAATGGATAATAGATAAGATGGTATATACAAACTAGTTATGAAAGGGGGATATTACTATATGAATATGTTGTAGGATGAATGGGATGGATTAGTAGATAATGGATGTCGAAGATGGAATTTATGGTGTGAATATGAGATGATAGGATGAATATAGGTACCAAATATATTGGTCAAGGGTAATATGAAAAGGGATATGGGATGGAGGAGATATAGAAAATGGGTATCCAAGATGAACACTATAAGGACGTTGGGTGTGGAGGAGAAAGGATAAATGGGAGGTAGATGACTAGTATATATAGGTGAATGATATGAGTGCTAGGATGGGATATAATGATGAATAAAATATAATGGCCAAGGTATGAAATGGATATCGATCAAGAGGATGGGTACTATATGGATACTAGGTGTAAACAACAGAATGTCAAATGGGGATAAATGATCAATAAGATGGGTGAATGACAAAGGATGAGAAATTAGGTTTTGATATGATGATAAGATGATGAGTGTTAACCTAGAGGTATCTAAGGTATCACATAAAATATGGGTATTGTCGACTCAGCTCACAAACAACATAGGTCTAATCACAACACTCAAATAACATACACAAATACGATCTTATATTAGTCAACTATAATGGGTGTGTAACCTAATGCCTGCACCATCCAATGGCTTCAAGGGTGAGGCTATAGGCTAGTGACCCATTATGATATCGACTGAACCCTCTCAACCTTGCTCACTGTCAATGGCTACTTTGGAGCTGATATGGACTTCTATAGTGGTACACTTGTTATAGACGAAGTCCCCTAATCTAGGTATACACAAAAGGTTATAGGTACATCTTGGATATACACAAAGGTATGTTGGGGCCCAAGTCTATGTAGGATGTTGTCTGACCATCCTATGTCTTGGAGCCTGATCACTCCTCACTCCACAAATTATAAGGAATTCCAATTAGATGCACAATGACAATTGTCCTAATTTTTAGACTCTACTAGAATATGGAGATTGGTTAGTGCACGATGGTGAAATTTATGATACTAGCCCCTATACACTAAGACCATGCATGGGGATGAATTCCATGTCACATGTTATCCTAGAGGGGGGCTTAAAAAATAGGCAAACACATGATATGATTAATTAACTGATTTAAATATGTATGCGAGGGGCATGATACAACAGTTATTTAAAATTTAACAAACACACACACACAAATATATACAAAAAATGATTTTCAAAAGATATATGTAATAAAAATATGGTGCTATATCAAAACATATTAAAAAACTAGGGAAAAACTAGAAAGGCACCCCTTCCTGAAAGCACAAAGATTAGAAATCCAATTGAGATGCCAAAATATTGAAGGGTCCTACAATAAAAATTGTTAGTAATTTAAATTTTTATAATCTCTTAAGTCCCTAAAAAACCATGAATGCACAGAATGAAACCGCAACCAAAATGCACAATACCACAACTAGTTAAACAAAAACACAAGTCACAAGTGATGACTTTGCAAGAGGTTAAGAAACCGTTATGGTTAGAAAATAAAACTATGATTGTCTATCAATATCACTACTCAAATCAACAAAATCACAACTATCGATAGAAAGAAATATGTGACATTACAAAAAATAGTAGTAAAGTAAAATATGTCCTAAGGTAAATGTTGACGCTGAAGATTGCACCCTTGGTAGGAGGCCGAGCTCATGCCTTCTTCACGCAACAATGGAAACTCCCCTCTCGCCTGTGGGACTGGCAAAGCTGGAGGGGAGAGTCTCTAGATAAGGGCTAGCTCCCTCTGATGTATCATTTAGGCCCTAGTTTCTCCTACTGCTAACAAATAAAACGTAAAAAGGGGGGGTGAAAAGGGAGAGAGAGATGCTGAAAATAGAACCTAACCTACAAAGGGAAAAGAGGTGATACACTAGAAAAATGTGTTCCACCGAGAACCAACTCCCATACACTTCATCTGACATGAGAAAACCTTCTACATCAGTGGGTCAGGGGTCTGTGGAGATACAGGGAGGAAATAACTACTAGAGGCATTATGAGACACACTGCAGCAGCCTATCCACTTCACCTATACTCCTCTAGGGACACTTCTGACAGACCTGTAAAAGGAAACTCAAAAATTCACTAGACATGATGAAATCATTCTACAAAGCATTAAGAAAATGACTGAACACAGAATCAAGGCATAGACACATACTAAAGATGCAAAACTCAGAATGGAGGTAAAAATAGCTAAGTTCTGATTCAAGGTAAAAATTTTGGCAGAGCTCTGCCTTACAAGCCCGAGAGATTTTTGGGCAGAGTTTTGCCTTAAGGCTGAGAGCAGATTTCTTTCTCAAAAGATAAGTTTACAATATATAGAAAGAGGAAGAGAAACTTGGCGCTTCTTGGGAAATATTTTGGCACTCATTTTCTATCAGTGGCCCATGTGCGTTATGAATCTTGGGAAGAGGAAACCACTGTTACTGATGTCATTCTTTTGGAAGAGGCTTGCTGGAACCATGTTGTACAATTGCCAAAATTGAGTTTGGCATTCAAACATTAATGTAAGAGCATGGCCACGCCTCTTTTCTGCAAATAGACTGCAATTTGTCCCCTCATCAATGCCAACTGTAGAAAATAGGTCGCGCCACTCATCTGCAATAACTCACCTTCCCTTTGCCACTTGGATGCTTTGTCTTTTTTGCTCTTTGTCTTCTTCCTACTCTTTTGGCCCTCATGGGCGATCTTCTAGTAGGTCGTTGTACTCCTTGGGCCTCTTTCCATGATTTGGCGCTTAGGCAGTTCAAAAACAATGGCTACTCCACTATGTTAAATTTGACGTTCACGCTGCCATCACCCAACGGCTAGTTCGTCTGCTTAAATTTGATAGCTTTCAGGACATCACCGTAGAAATGAACAGATTCATGCAAAATCAGAAAATGAAATGGCCTAGAACAACAGGGATAGAAGGGGATCGATTTTTGGCCTGTTGGGCAAAAAATGGTCAACAGTAAATATGTAAGTCTTTCAACCAAATTAAAAATAATTACAAGGTTGATATAAATATACAATTTTGTGACAAAATTTTATTGACTATAGTCTTATGCTGCTAAAAGGAATAATTAAAATGCCTTTTAGAGTCTACAACTCAAGTCTATTATCAGCTAACTATCCTAAGCTATTACTTTGATTGAATATTTACGAAGCCATGACTGCAAGTGATAATATCATGATTTGTAGGACAAAATCACAACTATTAAAGTTGTGGTTTTATTGAAGAGGTCAAAATAGCCTATGTGGTGGGGTCTGAGATGTTTGTTTTGTCTTCTTACTACCCCTTGTGGTTCCTACATACATAAACAATACTCTATAATAGTCTTTCTGTAGGTAAGTGGGGTTTAAGTGAAAACACTTAGTTTGAGGAATGGTTAAAATCTCTGACTAAATCAATCTTATATTGACTCAATGACCTTATAACCTTGTTTTTTAGATCCTAAGATACTTATGTGGGTGATGCAAAAAATAAAGGAGGTCATAGTTTTCCCAGCTTTAGGAGGAAAGACAATATCGCTACTATCATTGACAATACCATGATTACTAGAGTAATATTGCTACTGAGGGAGTCACAATTTTGTCGAAACTATTCAAACAGTCGGAAGTCAGGTTAATCCTTTCATTGTCTTGCTCATAGAAATATGAAACAGACAACCAGATATCTTCAAAGGGGTTATTAGAAATAAAATAGATGATAGACTCTCCCCTAACTATGATGTTGACAATATCACAACTAAAACTTACAATCTCATGATTACCAATTCAATATCGTAATTTTTAGAGTTGTAGTTTTGTCAAAAATGTATGAATGGTTGGGTGTAAAGTGAATCCCCTTCCTAAACTACACACAAAAATAACACAAATAGACAGGCTACCTACAAAAAGTGAGGGTTAACAGAAATAAATTATAACCTAACCCCAACTATTATTTTTAGCAATATCATTACTGTATCCTGAAATATCATGACTAGTAGGACAAAGTCACGAATATCAAAGTCACGATTTTTTCAAATATTAAAATCCTAAAAAAACCCTAATGATTAGTAGTTAAGTGACAATATCACTACTAGCTTCTACAAAGTCATGACTACAATGCCATGAATAACTAGGTAAAGTCATGATTCACTTGTACATGTCAAAATTGAAAATTCAGTCTTAGATTTACATCCAGTTCAACTTGTAAGCACTCAAATCACTTCCATCAATGTTATTAGTTTAGCTAAGGGAGGTTGGTCCCACTTTGGTCACCAAAATGTGTACCAAATTTTAGATTCAAGCAATATTACTAAAATTAGCAATAAAACCTAAAACTCAATGACACCAATAAGAATGGATAAAAGAGGTAAATCAAAACAAAAAGAACATGATTACCATCCTTTTTACCTCTTTATGCCTCCATTATAGGATTTTCAATAATATTTTTGATGTGTAAAATTTGAATTATTGGATTGCTTGATGAATTTGACAATGGCTTCCAAAGGTTTTCGTGAAGTGGATAATGGCTTGGATGAGTGCTAGAATGTTGTTATGGATGCAATGAGAGTAGCGAGATCATAGATTAATGGCTTTATAAATTTCTTATGGTGTCCAATGAGCTTGGTCATGGCCCAAGAATGACTTTTTATAGGAAAATGGAAGGAATTTTAGGGGAATTTTAAATTATTTAGAAGTCTCTAGTTTAGAGACTTATAGAATTTTGGAGGAGCTTCCCCATTTATAGAGGCTTCTTAATTAGCTTAGGAGATAATGGGGGATTTGATGGGAGTTAATGAGGTTTAGGGTTCATAGGGATGTAGGAATAGATAGGGTGGCTAGGGTGGTAGGTGAATAAATATGAATTGTAAATTGTCAAGTTGGTTTAGGGAGTAGGTAATAGGCTCTTTTAGAGGTATAATGGGGAGATCAATTGGTTTTAGGATGGAATGAAGGTATATGGGATATAGGAATGGGATGTGGGTTATTAGGCAAGTAGTTAATTTAGCTAGGAGATATAAGAATAAGACTAAATTAGTATAATTAGTGGGGCAAGCATAATTTAGTGCGTACACCCTACAAGAGGATGAAGGCTATATGAAGCATGCCATGGAATGTTTAGCTATTTTTTGCCTTGCTTCTGGGTCGTCTATCCAATGGCATAAAACCCAGTGCTACCACCAATATTTGTCACCCAAACCTCCTTAGTTAGAGGGATATATGTGGCAATGGATCCTTCTAGGGGTTCAGTTTAAATTTTTAGGTATTTATTTTTCTTTTAGAGCCTCTCCTTTAGAATTGTGGTTCTATGTGGTTCAAAGAGTGGAGAAAAGAATTATTTTTCGATCACTATGCCTTTAACCTTGGCCGAAAAGTTCCAAATTTATTATAAGGTGCTCACTACTACTCATGTTTACTATTCATCTTATTGGGCCAATTTTGAAGGACACTAGTGCTTTCATCGAGTCTCTTGGGCCATTTATTGTCATCCTAAAGAAGCTAGTGGGTTGGGGCTTATTGACATCAAGCTTTAAGAAACTGCTCTTGGTGTTAAATGGATCATCAGAAGCCTAGAAAATTTTATTGTGGCACTGAATTTCTCATAGTTGCCTTCCCAACAAAACATCTTGGCAAGGCATAGGATTTCATAACATGTTTATATCACTAGTGTCTATCAAATTATGGGGCACGTTTGTCATCAAAGTATTTGGAAGGCTTGGTGAAATCAAAAACCTCACCTTATTTAGGTAGGGGATGGGTTTTAAAGTGATCTTTCTCTAAATTTTCAGTCATTATGGTGGTCTCTTCAATTGACCTTTCACAATGTCACTTTTTCCATGGTCCCCTAGATCAAAAGATTGAGATTATTTAAGAAAGGTATTCTCATGAATAGTGATCTATTTTGTAAGGTCTCTAGGGACTGAATTTCTTGGGCTATTTTAAAGGCCAAGATCATCTTAACAAGGAAGATGTAGAATATATTTTTGAATTATAGAGTTTCATACGTAATTAATACTTTCACAAGATTGGAGTTTCCTCTCTCACACTGTGATATAACGGTTGGTCCGAGCCTACAGACATGCCATTTTGTTGATACTCTCCTCAATTGGGTTATAATTTGTTATCCCCTCAGCATATTGACACGAAGGCTCTTAACCACCGATGGTCTCTCCAATCCCTCCATTAGGTTTGGGCCTAGAGATTTGATAACATTTGGGTGGCTTGTATTGAGCCTAAAAAGGCACACTTCCTTTGGTGTATCCTTTACCAGGGTTTGTCCATGAAATATTGACTCAAGCATATGGGGGTTTTAAATCTCACTTGCCCAGCTTGTCATCACCTAGAAACTATAAAGCATCTCTTTTGGTTTTGCCCACATGCCCAGTCAGTCTCGAGATGGATTCATACCCTTTTCAAACCCTTTAGACCTGAAATGATCACTTGGAAAATGTCTCTCCTTGGGGAATCTGCCTTATTACCTGCAAGATATAACAAATTTTGATAGATTTTTCATAATGATATTTTGTTTTAAATTTGGAAATATAGAAATCAAGCATGTTTCAATAATGATATTATGGAAAAAAGTTTTTCTGTAACTAACATAGTTGTTGAGATTGCTAATGTTACCCTTCATATTCAAATTCAAATGGACAAGGTCTAACTCAAGCTTCATCATCTGCAGGTCCTCTTGGACCATTAGGGGAATGTTCCTTGTGTAGTCAGTCATGATCCACCTGATCTTTCACCTTATCACTCTCCTCCTAGGGGTCATGGGCATGGGATGAAGTGCCATCGCTCTCACAACTAGATGTCTCGAAGTTGGATAATCTCCTCTCCTCACTCTCGTTGGCCATCTCCTCTGAAAGGATCTAACATAAGTAGAGATCGTGGTGGTGGAGCGGGGGGTAGAGGGGTGGAGGGGCCCTTCACAAGACAAGTTTGTATTGTTGGATCTAGTTATCTCTCCTCGTCGTCAGGATTCACAAATATGTAGAATGCTATTAAAACTAACCAGTACGCTGATGATTGAGACACCCTCTTCGTGGATGAGGATCCCCTGGCCTAGGATGGCGGGGGAGGGAAGCTTTAGGACCCTTTGCCTCTGCCTCCTCCTCCAGCTGTCATCTTTGTAGCTATTGCTTAGTGTGTTCCTTGATGTTTATGTTATTTCATTATTTTTTTATTGATGTACACTTGAGTTAATTTAATTGTGGTTATTGACTGGATTATTCCCTGTTATTTTGGATTTCAATTTCTTCTCAGGATCTCTTAGCTTGGTTTGGCATTCGTAATGTGATTTTTCCACCCTTTTTTTTATATGAATAACACTATACTATATTTTTTTACAAAATTAATAAAAGAACACTTTTCAATTAAAAAATAAATATCACTTTAATTGAAAGATTATTTGTTTATTAGTGAACTCGATTAGCTCACAAAAATTCTATCAAAGATTAATTTTTGTTAAGTTTAAAGACACCATAGTGCAAATTCCTTTAATCTTTGACACTAAATTAAAAGAGGTGTTTTCCCTCCTAACTAAAAATATATCATTTTAAGGTGAAAGTAGAAATTTATAATAACCAACTAGAATCTAAATTGTTGATCAAATATATAAAATAAATATAAAAACAATTTTTTATAAGCTTCTAAAAGAAAGTCTTTTACATTAAATTGGTGTTTCTTTTGAAGATGACTTAATTTTTTTAAAAATGATATATGTTGTTTTTATTTATTTTTAAATTTAGGAGGATCATTACATTTTACAATCTAAGAACAATCTCCCACTGCCTTGTTAAATCAGGGACTAGTATGAGCATGGACTACTAGGAGTTCAAATTACATACTGCCTTTGTAAAGCTGGTGCCTAGATTTCATACTGCCTTCATACATTTGATGAACATTCAGGAACGTTGGTCTCATAGATGTTGACAATTATGTTCGACCTTAAATTTGATATTCATACTACGGACAATTTCACTATTAGAACAATAAGACTATTATGAATAGAAAAAGCAATTTAAAAAAAATACAAAATCAAATAATCAGTTTATAGATTTGGTAAGAACAAGCATGTACCTTTAAGAGAGCAATTTCAACCATAAAAACAAAACAAAATATTTACCCTGTACTAAATATCAATCAAAATAGAGTACTTGTCCAAGTTTAATTTACTTTACAAAATATCGTTTTCAAATTTTGAGAACTCGTATTTGAAACACAGTAAAATACCTTCTACAAACTGAAAGTACGAAGTGGTCCCATATATTATGAACTACCTTACAAACCATAACAAAAATACTACCTGCCATAATAAACCTTAAAAATATATTATTATTATTATTATTATTATTATTATTATTATCACCGCAACATAAACCCATATTAAAGCCTGCGGTCACGTGGTGAAGGGTGTTCTGGGCTCAGATCTCTGGACACTGAAGTTCCTATTGACCTCCAGGGGTGCGAGGGGCGAGATAGAACGCCGCCTCCAAATATTAATTCCGCCTTCCTCTTTTGGAGCTGCCTCCAACGTAAGAGATCTCGATTCAGCAACGATTGGGCCAAACATGGAGCCAAATTTAGCGTCGTAAGAACCAGAAGCATAGCGTTTAATTTGTCCCAGAGAAGGATAGCATTTTTTTCCTTCCTCGCCCTTTTCTTCTTCTGCCTTGCCGTTTTTCTGATGCTTACCCCCCATTAATTTCTTCAGCCTGGACAGATTACCATTATTATCTTTGGCTGCTTTGTCGGCCGCTGCTTGTTTAGGGGGCTTCACCCGTTGCGGCCGTTTCATTTTAATATGACCGATGCAGCTAACTTTGGGGGACGTCGGCTCCTGCGAATCGAACCCGCGATCCCTGGGCGGAATTGCAGTTGCCGAGTTTACTTTCTTGCAGTTGCGGAGCCTGGGAGAATAGTGAAGCGTGCTATTGAAGTCTGTAGCTGGGTTGAAAGAAGAAGCCATATGCAATACTCCGACCGACGTTCGAACCCCATTGACGGACCTGGACACTCTGTGACCCGGGCGGCTCCCCATTTTCCTGCTCTGAAAACGAAAATGAAAATGAAAATGAATGATTCTTCTCTAGGTACGCATTGTTAATATGGGCTAGGCTCGTGAATTCTTATCGGGGTCTGCGAGGACCTGCAAGGACATGTGTTAAGCGTGGAGAACGAAGAACGATGGCCATGTAAGGTATTATTTTATGAAGATGGTCCTTGGAGCGGCGGGGGGCGGGGTGGAGCCGTACGTTTTGGAATTTTTTCATTGACTAAGTGTGCCTTCTGTGGACGTGGACCGTATCTATGGCTGGTCTTATCGCAATGTGTAGATCTCTGTAACGCATTTTTCTCTTGGGAATGGTCGAGCTCCGGAATAGTACCCAGGATGAATCTGACAGAAAGGAACTTTTCAATTTTTAGTAAGCTGAAAATTTAATCAATTAAAAAAAAATTGTTTGTTTTTTTTTTTTTTTTTAAAGTAATTATTTCTACAATTTTATTATTTTTCAAAAAAAAATTAATACTTTATCAATAAAATGTTAATGAGTTAGTTGTATTTAGTTATGTTTGGTTAAATATTTAAAATAAGTTATGGTCATATATATTCCTTTTTCGGTCGTGTTGGATTTTAGATTGATTGTAAATATATATATATTAAATTTGATATATTGATGGCTCAGGGAACTAAGTCCTTTATTTGTATTCCAATAAAACTAGATTTATAATTCTAATAAAAAATATTAAAAAATAAAATAAAATATATAAACTTAATATAACATTATTTTTTTAAAATGAGGTGTGCATTAATGAGTAAATATTTTTAGAATGTATTGAAAAGGCAAACAAACTCTAAATTTTATATTTGAATATGATTTTTTTTTAATTATTAAGTTATAGAGTAAAAGAGAAGGCTAAACAATTAAACATATTCATTTTGTAATCAATTAATTATTATGTAAGTAAGAGGACTGTTTTCATGATAGCATCACCAAATTTACATAATGATCACGGTCTATTTGGTTTATATGTTGCTACGAATCAAGCTTACCAACTAGAAATTAGTCTATAACAATATATAAACTCAATAAACTCGGATACTTATACGCATATAAAATATGATTAAATAAAACCAGTCCTTAAATTAAACTAATTTGAAGCTTCGTCTTTTTTTATAGTTTTATAATACATGAACCTTGTTTTGTATATGACCTCAATTCCCTTTTAAATATTTTTAAATATTCCCATTTTATTCAAATACAACAATATATGTTTTTAATTCCCCTTTAAATATTTTAAAGGATATCTTCGTTTCGTATAAATATAATATTACATGTCTTCCTTAATTTTTTAAGTCCTCAACAATTTATATGTTCAATTTACTTCTTGAATGTTTATTAATAAATGACTTAGAATGCATGTATACTTATAAAGAAAATGAATTTGATTTTGAATTTTTATGAACATGATAACCAAAAAAATAAAAGGCACATTTCAAATACACTATCATAGACTTGATAATAAAAGAGAGAAAGAAAGGAGAGGGAGATATGGGGAGACATGATGATAATTCACAAAATATGTCAATAATGTTTAATTTGAACCAATAATTGACAAATACACAAACAATAATTATTTTATGATATTAAAAATATCTAGGATTGTACAATATGACTTTCTAACACAAAAAATAGTATTTGTTTCAATCTCATATAAATTCGTATAGTACAAAAATATAAGCCTTTTCTCTCGTAAACAAGAAGTGAATTGAAGAAGTTATTTTTAGACAGATTTTGGAGCATTTTAAAAACAAACAAATTATGACATTTATTGTAGGCCCATTATTAGTTAATACTAATTAAACAATATTGGTATTTTTTAAAGGGGGCCTTGGTTTAAATTATGTGAATAAATTTTCGATTAATGATTCAAATTATAATCCATGACTTAATATTGATATTTATGGTAACTCAAGTTTTTAATACTTGTTAATTTTGAAAAACATCAATTTATTTAAAAGGTTATTTAGATATTGGTGAAATTGATTCGTTCACAAAAAAAATATCAAAAATTAATTTTTGTTGAGTGCATCGAATTTACAAATCAAATTCCTTTAATCTTTAGTACTAAACCGAAGAAGAACGATTATTCAAACACTTAATTTACGACATATTTTTATTTGCTTTAAAAAATATTATTTTAAGGTAAAAATAGAAATATACAATGACCAACTGGTATGTAAATTGTTGATCAACTATATAAAATAAATATGAAAACAATCTTTTTTTTACAAGTATTAAAAAGAAAGTCTCCTACATTAAATTGGTGTTTCTCTTGAAAATGATTTAAATTTTTATAATTGTTATATAAATTATCTTGAAATAATTTAAAATAATTAAAATTAGAAAAAATATATTAATAGATATCGATTCATCATCAAATGAAGTAAAATGTTATTTTTACAATTATATCCAACCTTAAATTTTAAATTTAAAAACTAATTTAATCATTACTTAATTTAAATAAAACAAAAAAAATCAATTAAAAATTATTTTTAAAAAAATAATTAAAAAATCATCCTAAAATCATAACATCTTACCTAATCATTAAAGTTTGGATTGCCTATTCTTTTCTCCCAAATTGATGCCATTTAAAACCAATCACTAAATTAAAACTTTGAAATTGATATCTTTATTTCAAATAAGATAAAAATATTTAAGCTATTTATACATTAAAACTCATGAAATAAAAATTATAATCCCATAATGACAAAATGATTAAAATAACAAAATATAAAAACAAAACAAACTATTCGGCCGGCACTGAACTTTTCGTTCGTCTGGTTTTTACTGTTCAAGACATTGATTTCAAATTTGGGGAAATCATTCTCCATCTCTATAAATCAACCGCGAGAGAAACCCACGTTAAAGCCTGCGGTCACGTGGTGAAGGGTGTTCTCGCTTCAAATCTCTGGACTCCGACGTTCCTATCGACCTCCAAGGCTGCGAGAGGAGGGATAGATCGCCGCTTCCAAATATTAATTCCGCCTTCTTCTTTTGCAGCTGCCTCCAACGTAAAAGATCCCAAATTAACAACGATTGGGCATTCCTGGACAAACATGGTGCCAAATTTAGCGTCGTAAGAACCCGAAGCGTAGCGTTTAATTTGTCCCAGAGAAAGATAGCAGTTTTTTTCTTCCTCGCCTTTTTCTTCTTCTTCTGCCTTATTGCTTTTGTGATGCCTGCGCGACATTAATTTCTTGAGATTGGAGAGCTTACTATTATTATTATCTTTGGCTGCTTTGTCGGCCGCTGCTTGCTTGGGCGGCTTCGCCCGTTGCGGCGGTTTCATTTTAATATGACCGATACAGCTAACTTTGGGGGACGTCGGCTCCTGCGAGTCGAACCCGCGATCTCTGGGCGGAATTACGGAGTTTACTCTGTTGCCGTTGCGGAGCTTGGGAGAAAAGTCGAGCGTGTTATTGAAGTCTCTGGCCGGGCTGAAGGAAGAAGCCATCCGAAACACTGAAACCGACTTTCGAATCCCATTGACAGACCTGGACACTCTGTTACCCTGGCGGCTCCCCATTATCCACCTCTGAAAATGGAAATGAAAATGAAAATGAATGATTCTGCTCTAGCTACACATCATTATTATTATCATTATTAGGGTTTAGACTCGCCAGTAATGCAAGAACATGTTTTAAGCGTGGTCGACTGCGATATTATTATATGGAGGATGGGCGCTGGGGGTTAGATAGAGCCGTACGTTTTGGAATTGTTTCATTGACCAAGCGTGTTTTTTGGTCGGTCTTATCGCCATGTCTACATCTCCGCAACCGCATTTTTTCTCCCAGTAAAGGATTTATGATTCATCTATTTACACTTTTCCTTAGTTACTTGTACCTACAGTTTTATTACTCCTTATTCATTTAAAAAATTAGCTGTATTCAGTTTTACTCGTGTTTAATTTTATCTTTTTTTTAAATTTGAAGTCAGTTGTGATTACTGGTTGGATTTTAGATTGATTGTAATTATATGTATTAAATTTAATGTCAATTGTAAGTTAGATTTAATATCAGTTGTAGTTTGGAGTCTTTTTTAATGTTTTAGTAAGAATTGGGTTTTTGATTATAGTTCATCTGATTCATAACTTCAATGAAAGATTATTTACAGAAAAATAAAATAAAATGGAATATAAGAACATATAAACTTAATATACTATGATTTTGGTGACAACAAGGTGATGCTATAACGAATGAGGAGTTTAGAATGTATAAGGAAGTGTATATTATTTTTGTAGTAAAGCATATATTTATCTTTTAATCAACTAATTATTATGTCAATAAGAGGACCATTTCTATTGTAATATTATCCTATTTACATAAGAATCACAGTGTATTTGGTTTATATGTTGTTGTAGATCAAACCTACCAACCAAAACTTAATCTACATCAACAAATAAACCTAATAAATTATAATTCTTATATCAATATAAATGATATCTCAATAAAAATGGCCCTGAAATTAAAGCTTTCCCCTCTTCTTTTATGTAGCTCAATGATACATAAACCTTGTTTGGTATAAGTCCTCAATTCCCTTTTAAATATTTTAAAGATCCCCATTTTATTCAAATACAACAATACATGTTTTTAATTTCCCTTTTAAGTATTTCAAACTATATCTTTGTTCCGCTCAAATACAACACTACATTTCTTATTAAAAGAAGAAAAATATATTATATCGCTTTACTACAACAATGCATGTATTGTTACAACAAATCAAATATTTATTAAAATTATTTTTAATAATTAATTTTTTTTAATAATATTATCTTAAGAAATTTTAAGAGTTAGATATCAATTTTTATTAGTATATATTTTTTGTCATTGCTTAAATAATTTTTATAAATAATCATTAATTAAATGATATTTTTTATTATTCAATTTAATATACATATATTTATTAGAAAAATGATGATTTAAAATTCTTACCTTTTAACCTTATCTTTCCCATTAACAAATATTTTGAGAAGTTAATTGTACGAGTAAAAGCTTTCAAACTAACGTTGAAATTTTAAGAATTACTTGAGGACACTTTTTTGTTATGAATTTTTAAGTACAATATTTCTATGGACCCTAACAACCATGGGACCCACCTTTTAAAATTACACGTGTTGTATTGAATACAAATTTAACGTATGGTGTGAGCAAGGCGGGTGTGGCGAGCGTTTGACAGTTCTTAATTATTTGATAGTTCTTAATACGTTTGGTCTACTCTTTAATTTTAGGTCTGACTGATTTGGGTACCCGTATTACGGATAAATGGACAATCTAATTTTTATTTTTTTTTAATAATTATAATAGTGTAAAATAGTACAAATGTTTAATGCATGTATTACGATTAAACTTGTAAAATATTAATAATGATCTATATATATTTTGTTCCACAATTGTATCTAATTGGATATTGAGAGGTTTACTGTGAGGAGTTGTAATAATTTCTTATTACTATATAATTGTTGTAGAGATTTTATAATTTTTTCCGTCACTCTATAACACTTTTTAAAGTAGGGTATTTTATGGAATTGATTCTTTACCACAGCATTGAGGGAGTAGGAGAGAGTTATTAGGGTTATTTGTTATTCATCAAAGTTGTGTGTCAAGTTTTAGATCATTTGAATAAATAAAGATAATTTGAGCAGACATAAGAGTCATGATACAAAAGTTTTATGAGTTTAAAGACGTGATGTTGTGCAAATTTCTTTGTATTTGGAGTCATTGTTGATTTATTGACATTTAATTTTGAAAGTCATGGAAGTTGACAAATATTCATTTAATAATGTTCGTGACTTGTTTTGGGGACGCATTAAGATTTAATGTGTTCTTGTTCCTTATAAATGTGAAGATATTTCATATTTGTGACATTTAATATTAGAGACACACTAAAGTGAGTTAATGTTTGTTTTTGGGATAAAATCACATAATGTTAGTAGGTGGGTCTTGTGTCTATATAATCATGCCTCTACACCTATGTTAGGGGACTCTTTTAGTTAAATATTATATAGATATTAGATCTAAGAGTTAAAAAATGGAGACATAGGTAGTGATCCAAAATGTCGAGTTAAGAAAAGGAAACATAATTATCCTAAAAATATTATTGATTGATTTTATACACTGTGAAAGCATTAAATATTTAATCTAAGAGTTTATTTTTCAAATATTGTGAGTTAGCAAAGCTCACATCTATGGATCTAATGTTGTAATGAATCTCATTGTGAGATGGTGTGATTGTGTTATTGTGCCTATTGTATTTATTTTTGATGAATTCAAATAAATATCTAAGTTGTTATTTTTGTATTTTATTATGATTATTTTGTTGATTTTTCAGAGGGATACGTAGTCTAATGCTTCTCTTAATTGATATGACTAACCGGGATTGCATCATTTGGTATTAGATTAATGTTATTATTATTGATTATTACTTTCCATATTTATGAGTGTGGGTAAAAATTAATTGTACACATCTTCGAACAATATCATTAGGGAGAAGGTGTGAGTTATAAATAATTAATTGGTCTCAAATTATCATTTAATATCAGGCCATCATTCGATATCTATATCTTTGATTTATGAGGAAATGACACATAGACGAGGCTTAGGTGTTAGAAGAACCTGAGTGGTTAGAACACTTAGGTTAAAATATCTATAAAAAGTCATAAGATAAATGCAAACCAAAATGGAAGATGTGGTAACCACACATTATTGTGGATTTGAGGTATTAGACAAACAAAGTGATATAGATATTTTAGAAGAAGCACCTAAAGATCAATATATGGAAGAAGTGTCAGGGGATCTATAGCTCTACCAATTAGAGCACAATTGATTACTTTCTTATATGAAATTAAACACGAAATTATACCAGAATGATAAAGTAGCTAGAAATTTGAGACAGTAAAGAATTTGAGAGACAATACACACTCTTGTATTAAAT
This sequence comes from Torreya grandis, assembly GCA_037957365.1. Taxonomy (NCBI): domain Eukaryota; kingdom Viridiplantae; phylum Streptophyta; class Pinopsida; order Cupressales; family Taxaceae; genus Torreya; species Torreya grandis. The sequence goes on along the minus strand of JARHVA010002503.1, from coordinate 2,242,173 downwards.
ACTACTAGAAGAAAATACAATAAGGAAGATGCCACTTCTTCGTCCACCTCAAAGGCTTGCCACACCTCAAGACCTTCTTCCCTCTCTCTCTTGCTCAACACAACAACTCTAAAGCTTGAGTTATTATCCCTCCTTGAATGCTTCAGCTGATCTCCTTGACCTTGCTAGCTTCAATGCTTTTACTTGCCTTCTTACTTAATTACAATACATGCCTTATGGGTCTATAAATAAGATCCCATGCTTACAAAAAATAGAACTCTAGTTACAATAATTAGACACACAGCTCGTGACTATAATTAGTCGCTTGACATGCAAACACTTGCTTCGCTTAACTGACTGTTCGTCAACAGCAGTTCTGAAAATACACAGGCGACCGACGCCGGTCCCTGCTGGTCTGGTGCTGCCGACGTTGGCCGACTCCCTGCCGTCGCCGGTCTCCTTCTCCACTGCATCTGACCGACGTCGGTCATACTGCCGACGCCGGTGGCTCTGGTTCTTCAACATCCTTTCTCTTGTGTCTGCAAACAATTGAAGCTTTTAGCTCCACACCTTAACAATATCCCACTTGGAGATAAACAGCTGCAACCTGTACCTGTACGTGTACACCATCTATTTTGTTCCTTAGGCTCTGTATCCCTCTTCAACGTCACTCTTGAAGACCAACCACCACGCAAACATGTGATGTAATACCTGTCTCTTATGCCACAAGAATTTTGCTGCTCCCAAATTCTCCATGACATACTTCTGAACCAACTCTACCCTTAGCTCAAAAAAACTCCCTGTATATGAAACCCTGCAACAAGTAACACAATACAGTAACAGGATAATGTAGCTAATATTATCCAACCTGGTAAAGATAAAATACAATGGTCAAACCTCCATTGTTCTGCAGCATAATCAAGACCATATGCCATAGCCTTCTGTCTCATGTGTCCATCCACTCTCTTCTCTAAAACGGGAATCCATCCCTCTATCCAGTGTTTCCTTCTAGCTAACAACACTACCAACAAGTACCTGTTTGGTTCTCCAAGGACTCACACTCCTCATCCATGCCAAGCTCCCACTGTTTCTGGATTCTACCTGCATTGCTTCTTCCATCTTCCTAGTTCATGACTATCAGTAAGCAATATAAAGAAGGTGAACAACGAATATGAGGTTCACATACCTTTCCTGACCTCCACATGGGTGTTTGAGACTTATTAATTCACCCAACATCCGTTCCAGTGACCGATATAGGCCATCTCCCAGTCTGCTCCCAACCGATGTCGGTTTCATGCACTGACCCTGACTGTCGACATCATTTCCCTGGCCGACGCCGGTGTCCCTCTTGCCGACGTCGGTCCTTATGACCAACGTCAGACTTCTCCTGTCTGACCTACCGACCCTGCTGGTTTGCACATGATCGATGTCAGTATCTGGATGACTGACGTCGGTGCCAAGCTACCGATATCGGTGTCTGTGTGTTCCTATAAGTGATGAAATTTTCATCCGTGAGATCTTCTTGGATCATACCTCTATCCATGCTGCCCTGCTCAGATTTATTCAGCCCTTGTGACTGGTCTCTGTCCTTCATCTCCTCCATAAACACCAAGGCTTCTTTGTTCCTGTCAAAAGCATCAAATTTCCTCTTTCTGCAATGAATTGTATCTGTGCTTTCCAAATTTGAACACATACCTTTTGAATCAAGAACATCCATTCCCTTCCTATTCATGTGACCAAGCCTATTAGGCCACATCTTCGAATCTACACCAGAAGTAGAATCAGTAATACAAGTAGACAGATAAAGAGTATCTACTTTCTTACCTCTTGCTAGAACAAGTGCTCCCTTGGTAACCTTCCAAGAATCCGCTGTGAGGGTTATTGTGCATCCCTCATCTCCCAACCTTCCTACAGAAATCAGACTCTGCTTCAAAATTGTAACATGCATGACCTCCTTCAACACCCATGTGTTGTCAATCTGCAATCTCAGCTGCACTTTCCCTTTGCCAACTATCTGACAAGGCGTACCATCCCCTAAATAGAGTACTCCAAAATCTCCCTGTTCATACTCATAGAAAAAATATATGTTTGGGGATGCATGAAAAGATGAATCAGAATCTAAAATCCATGATCCTACCTGACTATCCGAAGAAAGTATGAGAGCATCCTGCATCACAATATTTGCATCCTTTGCTTCTTTCATACCTGCATGTTGATTCTCTTTATCTCTCAACCAACACTCCTTCTTCGTATGTCCTTTCTTTCCACAAAACTAGCAGGTAATACCTTTGGACTCGGATCTCCTTCCCGACCTTGATTTCCCTTGCTCAACCTTCTCCCTTTGCCTTCCCCTGCTTTCTACACTTAGAGCATTCCCTGATGATTCACCTGTGCTTCTCCTGCGTATTTCTTCATTCAAGATCACACTCACAACATCATCAACTTTTAAGATATTTGATGCAGATGCAGTATTACTTACTGCCATTACTAAGCCATGCCAGCTTTTAGGCAAAGAACATAATATTAAAAGAGCTTTTCTTTCATCATCAAAAACAATATTGACTGAAGCTAGTTGGTTTACCAAACCATGGAAATCACTGAGGTGAGTATGTACCGATCACCTTCCTGCATTTGCAAAGTAAATAGCTGCTTCATAAGATATACCTTATTAGAAGCCGAGGGCTTTTCGTATAAATTCGCCAAGGACTTTATCAACTCTTCCGTTGTCTTACACTGTGATAAGCTGGAAATCACAGATGATGCAAGGCTCAACCTTATGGAATCTAGAGCCTTCCGATCAAGAACGTTCCATTCTTCATCCTTCATATCTGTGGGCTTGCATGCAACCCCACCCAACGGTAAGTACAAATCCTTTTGATACAGATAGTCCTCAATTTGCATCCTCCAATGTTGATAATTCTTGCCGTTAAACTTCTCCATTCGTAGCCTACTTTCTTCTATCATTGCTGAACTCCCACTCAATCAGAAAACCCTGTGAATGACCTGTAATCAAAAAACAATACCCTGTTTCCTTCAAACCGTAGCTCTGATACCACTTGTTAGGGGATCTATAGCTCTACCAATTAGAGCACAATTGATTACTTTCTTATATGCAATTAAACACGAAATTATACCAGAATGATAAACTAGCTAGAAACTTGAGACAACAAAGAATTTGAGAGACAATACACACTCTTGTATTAAATGCTACTAGAAGAAAATACAATAAGGAAGATGCCACTTCTTCCTCCACCTCAAAGGCTTGCCACACCTCAAGACCTTCTTCCCTCTCTCTCTTGCTCAACACAACAACTCTAAAGCTTGAGTTATTATCCCTCCTTGAATGCTTCAGCTGATCTCCTTGACCTTGCTGGCTTCAATGCTTTTACTTGCCTTCTTACTTAATTACAATACATGCCTTATGGGTCTATAAATAAGATCCCATGCTTACAAAAAATAGAACTCTAGTTACAATAATTAGACACGCAGCTCGTGACTATAATTAGTCACTTGACATGCAAACACTTGCTTCACTTAACTGACTGTTCGTCAACAGCAGTTCTGAAAATACACAGGCGACCGACGCCGGTCCCTACTGGTCTGGTGCTGCCGACGTCGGCTGACTCCCTGCCGTCGCCAGTCTCCTTCTCCACTGCATCTGACCGACGTCGGTCATACTGCCGACGCCGGTGGCTCTGGTTCTTCAGCATCCTTTCTCTTGTGTCTGCAAACAATTTAAGCTATTAGCTCCACACCTTAACAAGAAGAGGTTGATGAAACTGAAGATATATTATTGTAAGTTATTGGAAGAATGACAAGTAAACTAAAATTTGATCCTAGAAGTTATTCTATAAGTTTGAGATCAGAAGAGCTCATTGACTAGATCACTAAGTTAGAGAAATACTTTGAGTATAAAAGTATGGAGGATCCTAAGTGAGTTAAGTTTGTTGGTGAAAATTTCAAAGGCCATGCATCTTTATGGTGGCAACATATAAATATTGAGAGAGTATGCAAAGGTAAAGAAATTATTAATTCATGGAATAGATTTGTAGCCAAGCTAAAAGTTAAATTCATTCCTATGAATTATAATATGATTTTGTTCAAAAAAAATCCAACAATCAAGACAAAAAAAAAAGAGTGTTGAAGAATACATTGAGGAGTATTATAGACTTACTATTAGACTTGGTCATGTGTAAAAATGATGTTGAATATATCTCAATATATATAAATAGATTTTGTATGGAAATTCAAGATGAATTTGGTATGATCAGTTTGTAATCTATTGAAGAATATACCAATGTGCATTAAAGGCAGATAAAAATTTGTTACAAAATTAACAGGGAAGAACAACAAGGGGAAGAAGGAGATTCATGTGTGGACGTGGAATTGGCCAAGGTTATTTTGAGCATTTGTAAGATGGAGAGGAAAGTCCTCTGTAACATAATAATGTTAATACCCAAAAAGGTAGTGGTAATTTTAGAGAAAGATGATCCTACACCTATGGACAAGGTATAGGTCATGTATTCAATGGAACATGTTTTAGATGTGGTGAGATTAACCACAAAACATTTTAATTTCCTCATATGCATATTAAAGGAATCAAAATAAATGATGCAAGTGATCTTATCACAAATGCAAAGGAAAAAAGTGTTGCATCCATTTGTAACATAGGTGAACTAGAGACTAAAGAAGATCTCATAATGAAGAGGGTATTGTTGAAGCCTACAAAAGAGGAATATATCCATACACAAAGAATGAATTTATTCAGAATAATTTGAAAATATGAATGTAAGTGTTATAATTTGATTTTTGATAGTGGAAGCATAGATTTAATAGTGTTTCTCAAGAAATGGTAGACAAAATTGAGTTGAAGAGAGTTCTACATCTGAACCCATATGAGGTTTATTATTTTTTGAAAAGACATCAAGTTCTGGTGAATGAAAAATGGTTGGTATGTTTTTATATTGGTATTTATAAAGATGAGTTTTTATGTAACATAATACTTATGGATGTTTATCATATTTTTATTAGAGGTCTTTGGAAATTTGAACAGGGCACAACATGATGGTCATACTAACACATATACATTGTGGAAAGATGGATTAAAGCATATGTTGAATCATTTGAAGTATAATAGTGAAAAAGTAGAATATAATCTAAAAGTGTTGATGGTTTCAAATTATGAATAAAATGAAGCAAAGTGAATGTTATGCATTAATTTCAAAATAACTGCAAGAACTTACGAAAGAAGAAACACTTCCACATGAAGTAAAGGAGATTCTAAGTGAGTTTAAGGAGATTGCACCTAATGATATTCCGTATGGATTACCACCTATGAAAAACATAAGCCATCACATGGATTCGGTACCTGGTTTGGGTTTACTGAACAAAGTAGCACATAAGTTGACTCCAAGAGAGAATATAGAAATATAGAGACAAGTTCATGAGTTATTAAATGTAGGTTTAATCAATTAAGTTTGATCCTTTGTGAAGTACTAGAAACACTAATGCCTAATAATAATGGAGAATGGAGAATGACTCTAGAGCCATTAACAAGATTACTATAAAATATAGATTTCCATTGTCGCACATGGATGATCTAATGGATGTTTGAGTGGAGCGATATATTTCACAAAAAAGATTTTTTGATTAGCTATCACCATATTTTTATAAGAGAGGGTGATAAATAGAAGATAACATTCAAAATACAAGAAGGGTTATATGAGTGGTTAGTTGTGCCATTTGGGTTAATTAATATGCCAAGTACATTCATGATATTAATGAATGAAGTTCTTAAACTATTTTTGGGTAATTTTTTCAGTCTCTTGATGACATATTGATTTATATTAGAATAGAGAAAGAACATTTGCGACATTTGTGCATAGTGTTAAAAAGGTTGAGAGAAGAAAAGTTGCTTGTAAATTTAAAAAAATATAATTTCATGTAGAAACAATTGATATAATTTGGATTTTTGATTTCTTAAAAAGGTTTGAAAATAGATCCAAAAAAAGTACAAACTATATTAAAATTAAAAATAAAATAAAATAAAAGGATGAGTAATATATGAATTATAATGAGGTATATTATAAAAAAGATGATGAATAACAAGAATAATCTTAGAAACAAATTGAAACATTTTAAGATTTAAAAAAAAAATTAAAATTGTTGAGAATTTTAAAAAATTTGAGAAATAATAATAAAATTTTGAAAAACCATAACAATTAATGAATTACTTAGAAAAAAAAAATCATCATTAAAAATAATAAAAATAAAACTAATTTGAAAAATAACTTTATTGGAAGGATATTTTGACATACAATATACTTCTTTCAATACTTTGATCTAAGTGTATATGTTTTACTACAATTATCTCTGAAATATTTCTTGATATGTTCAATGATCTCAAATTCTCTCTTGCTCTTCTAACTCAGCCTTGAAATCAAAATAATCTTTACATTCATACACATTATCTATTTGAGATCCATTCCCCCATATTAAAGCCTGCGGTCACGTGGTGAAGGGTGTTCTCGGTTCAAATCTCTGGACTCTGATGTTCCTGTTGACCTCCAAGGCTGCGAGAGGCGGGATAGAACGCCGCTTCCATATATTTATTCCGCCATCCTCTTTTGCAGCTGCCTCCAACGTAAAAGATCCCAAATTAGCAACGATTGGGCATTCCTGGACAAACATGGTGCCAAATTTAACGTCGTAAGAACCCGAAGCGTAGCGTTTAATTTGACCCAGAGAAAGATAACAATTTTTTTCTTCCTCGCCCTTTTCTTCTTCTTCTACCTTATTGCTTTTGTGATGCCTGCGCGACATTAATTTCTTGAGATTGGAGAGCTTACTATTATTATTATTATCTTTGGCTGCTTTGTCAGCCGCTGCTTGCTTGGGCGGCTTCACCCGTTGCGGCGGTTTCATTTTAATATGACCGATACAGCTAACTTTGGGGGACGTCGGCTCCTGCGAGTCGAACGCGCGATCTCTGGGCGGAATCACGGAGTTTACTCTGTTGCAGTTGCGGAGCTTGGGAGAATAGTCGAGCGTGCTATTTAAGTCTCTGGCCCGGCTGAAGGAAGAAGCCATCCGAAACACTGAAACCGACATTCGAATCCCATTGACAGACCTGGACACTCTGTTACCCGGGCGGCTCCCCATTATCCACCTCTGAAAATGGAAATGAAAATGAAAATGAAAATGAATGATTCTGCTCTAGCCACACATTATTATTATTATTAGGGTTTAGACTCGCAAATTCTGAGAGAAATGCAAGAACATGTTTTAAGCGTGGCCGACTGCGATATTATTTTATGGAGGATGGTCGTTGGGGATTGGAGCCGTACGTTTTGGAATGGTTTCATTGACCAAGCGTGTCTTTTGGTCGGTCTTATCGCAATGTCTACATCTCCACAACCGCATTTGACTCCCGGGAATGGACTTGTGCTTTATCTATTTCACCTTTTCATTAATTAGTTCTACCGAGCGTTTTATTACTATTCATTCATTTAAAAAATTACTAGTATTCAGTGTTATTCAAGTTTAAATTTTATTTAAGATTTGAAGTCACTTGTGATAATGTATTGGATTGTAAATTGATTGTGATTATATGTGTTGGATTTTAGATCGATTGTAGTCGTATGTGTTAGATTTAATATCAGTTGTAGTTTTATATAGTAAATGGTATGGAACTAAAACCTCTCTTTGTGTCTCAATAAAAATTAAATTTTTTATTGTAATTTATCTAATTCATAACTCCAATAAAAAATATTATATATATATACATATATACATATACATATACATATATACATATACATATACATATATATACATACATATATATATATATATATATATATATATATATGAATTTAAGTGGGTTGTAGTCCGACGCTAAGGATGATAGTATAAAAAGTGTTGTCTAATCATTCATTAATGTATAAATCTTTCAAGATATCTAAAAGGGATGAAGTTGGGATCATACGCTGTACGAATCTGGTGGAATTGATACCCCTCAATCCTTGGTACTAAGCCGAAATATATAAGAACTCAAGTGGGTTGTAGTCCGACGATGAGGATGATAGTATAAAAAGTGTTGCCTAGCCATCCACCAAGGTACAAATCCTAGAAGATACCAAAAAGGGATGAGGTCGAGATCGTGCCTCGTACAAATTTGACGGAATGGCTACCCCTCAATCCTTAACAATAAGCCGAAGAAGCATTCTGTACACCTAATCTGTATAAAAATAAAGTTTCAATCTTATTTTGATAGTAAAGTATGTATTTATGAGTATTTGAACATGATTTTTTTTAGGTTATAAAGTCATAGAGCAAAAGAGAATGTGGAGCAAGCAAACATATTTATTCTTAAATCAATTAAGTATTATGTTAATACGAGAACCACTTCCATCCTAACATTATCCCATTTACATAAAGATCACAGTTTATTTGATTTATATGTTATTGTAGATCAAGCCTACTAACCAAAACTTAATCTCCATCGACATACAAACTTAATAAATTATAATACTTGGACCAATATTAATAATGCCACAATAAAAATGACCTTCTTAAAGCTATTCTCTCTTCTTCTTTACATTAACCTTGTTTTGTATATGTCCTCAATCCTCTTTTAAATATTTTTAAAAATCTCCATTCTGTTCAAATACAACAATACATATTTTTATTTCCCCTTTAAATATTTCAAACTGTTCCTCTCAAATACAATTTTACATTTTTTATTAAAAGAAGAAAAATATATTATATCTCTTTGATACAACAATACATGTATTGTTACAACAAATCATATATTTATTATAATCATTTTAATGATTAATTTTTTTTAAATAATATTATCTAAAAATTTTTAAAAGTTAGATATCAATTTTTATTTTATACATTTTTAATCATTACTTAAATAATTTTTATAATTAATCATTATTTAGATGACATTTTATTATATAATATTAATAATAATTATAAAATAACAAAATATATTTTAATATACAAGAATAATAAATTAAAAAATGATGAATATAATTCATCACTTTAAAATTCTCACATTTTAATATTATCTTTCCCAATAACAAAAACTTTTAAAAAGTTAATTGTACTAATAAAAAACTTTGAGCTTCACTAAAATTTTAAGAATTACATGTAAAGTTGTAAGGACCCTTTTTGTTATGAATTTTTAGTACAAATTGTTCGAAAATATTTATATGGAACCCTAACGACCATGGGACCCACCTTATAAAATTACACGTGTTTTTATTGAAGACAAATTTAACGTATGGCGCGGGCGTGGCGGGCGGTTGACATAAAAGTCACTCCAAAACTTAATTATTTGATAGTTCATAATACGTTTGGTCTTCTCTTTAATTTTTGGTTATTAATAATAAAGAGTTTAAACGTGATTGATTTGGGTATGCATATTACGGATAAACGGACCACATCCATATGCAAGATAAATAATTTAGTTATTATTTTTTAATTATAATAAACAGTGAAAAACAGTAGTAATGTTCAATGTATGTATTACGAATAAATATTTATAAATTATTAATAATATTTAATTGGTATTTTATCGTTTAAAAGTAAGGCATTTATATTATTTAGAGGTATATTTTGAATATTGCAAACTTTATTAATAGTTGTCTAAAATTGAATGTGGAAATGCATGTTCAGAAGTGACATTGACTTAACTTAGAAATATGAGAGTGATCGATGCATGATTACAAAGCATTGCGGGCACTTCAGATATGTACAAATCATTAAGGACACACCATATCTCTAACATACATGACAAAATCGATTTGACAATTATTTGCTTGGTCTGAAGCTTTAATTCCTTCGATGTGATCTTCTCACACTACTACACCTATAACCTGCAAAATATAATTTCTTCTCCTTGCCTTAGATTGGAAACAATATTTGAAACTTAAAGAAGCTAATGAATGTTTTGGGGCCTTTATTGTAGGTTAGCTAGGGTTTTAAGTGTCATCTAATTATCAGGGCTATAAATAATAAGTAATATAATTGAAAGCATTAAATTGCAAAATTCTAGAGACACACAAAACCTGAAATGTGGGGTGTCAGCCTTCTTTTAAATAATTTCTCTAACATGAACTTGTATACTACAATGATCAATATCATGATGATTGTTTGATATATTTAAAATCCGTGTGAATGCTCAATACACTCTATATGATTAAGTACTATATATTGTGTGTATGCTTAGTCCTATACGAACTAAAATGTTTATATATTTATAGAAAAATACATTCAAATTAAGACCTTATTAGTGCAAACTGACATCTAATGGTCATAAAGAGAAAATAATGACACAAAGGAGGAAAGTGCACTCTAACATGGAAGGAACCAAAAGGTTGGCTCAAGAGCACATAGGGTGCCCTAGACAGACTCAAGAGAAATGTGGGTTGCTCTGGACAATATGCTCAAAAACATGAACAAAGGAGAGAAAGGGAACTAGAAGAAAAAGGAGGACGTGACAAAACATGGCAAATACATAAATAATGTTAATTTATATTAATTTTAAAAAAATAGTGAGGCACACTAATATTATGTAATTTAATGACTAATAAATGCCAAGCAACCATTTTTAGATATTTATTTTTTTCCTAACTTCGAAGTGTGTGCATGCATACATTTTAAAGTAAAGAAAGGATATATAGGTGAATATAGAAAACTTCTTGCACTCTTGGATCTCTGGAACATAAGGCAATGGAAATGGGAATATGTAAAAACATTCTTTTTCTTGCATATACATGGGGTGCAATATCGAATGATAACAATTACTGAAAATGATGTATTGAAAAATAAATTATCTCATTCTACTAAAAGATATGGATATCAAGCAAAGCTAAATTTATCAAAAGTTTTGTAAATTCCTTAACATCATTTTAAGTACATTTTTTAAAAACATTTTTGAATAAAAATCTATGTAATTTTTTTTGCATGAAATAAATTTGAACTCAAGATATCCTGAGCACAATTTGTATAAAGCTAAATAATGTCCTAAATACATCCCTAATAAAAGTATTTTAAATAATTTAAGTACATCCTTTACATAAATAACAAAAATATTTTGAGTACATCTTTTGTAAGAGTAATGAAAATAGTCCAAATACATCCTCTATGGTATTAAATTATCTAGATAAAGTCTGTAATCATGTTAGTTACCTTAAGACAAACACCCACAATACATGCATAAATAAATATATGAAAATTTAAATTCAAGTAACATATATTCATCCAAGTAGCATAACTACTTATTTTGATTAGGAGAACTAGCCTAATTATGTCAGTATAATAGTGACTCTCATCCACAATATCCCTCACCTACTAGCCCTCTATGTTATTAATGAATAAGAGAGGAGGCAAGGATTAGGGTTAGGGTTTTGGTGAGTAGTAACAAATAGAATAATAAAAAATATTATTATTAAAAGTTAATTAAATATTTACTTAATGACAAACATCTTTAGCAATCAATTGTAGATAAATGTGCATCAATTAGTATCTACCCATGAATTAAAAATAACTATTACAAGTGCACATTAAAACCATATAATACTGTATGAGTAATTAAATACATTAAAATCTCCCTTAAGATGTACTTCCATGAAAGGAAGGATGGAGGAATCATTAAACCATGCCTCCTTGATGACACCTTCCTTCAATACCAAAAGTTTCATGAACTAAACAAAGTAGGCATCAAGCAAAGGTTTTGTGAAGATGAATGTAACCTAATTATCTATTCGATAAAACTTAAAATCAATGACCTTGTCTTGTATCAATTACCGAATATAATGCACGTGGATCTCAATGTGCTTTGAGTGTTGGTGGTCCATTGGGTTGTGAGAAGTGGGGGTAGCACTCTGATTATCACACCAAAATAGTATGGGTTGGGTTTGTGGAAATCCAAATTCTTAAATAAAATGTCAAATCCAAATTGACTCAAAACTGATAAAGACAACTCCTGATAGTATCGTGATACTAAGTTCGTAGCAAATGAAAGGTTAGAATGAGTATGAGTCAAGTACAAAAGACTTACCACCAATTGCATGTAGAGTGTACCATAAACCAAAGGAGAAGAAAACTTGGTGGAAAAATCAATTATAAATTGATAAGGAGTCATTTCAAACTTGAAATATTTCATGTTGAAGTGATTGAGTATATCTTGAGTGTACTTGGATTGAATAACAAAAAAATCATCTCTCAAATTATGAAATCTGAAGACCAAGGAAAAAATGCAACAAGCCCAGGGTAATTATCTCAAAAAGATTTTATTATCTAAGATTTCAAATCATGAATCTCCTTGGTCAAAATCCCTTTGATGATCAAGTCATCAAAATAGAGGACTAAAATCAGGAGTTTCCCATCTACTTTCTTGGTGTAGAATGTGGGGTGGAGGGACTCTATGCAAAGCTAAAGTTTATTAAGAACATGTCAATATTTTCATACCAAGCTCAACAAACCTATTTCAAATTTTAAAGGAAATTTTCAATCTGCACACAAAATTAGAGTTCTCAATACTAATGAACCTAGGAGGTTGGGGCATGTAGATTTTGTAAACACATAATATTTTCAAAATTTTATCACTTTATGACACTTTGTATCTTATAGTAACTCGTCGAGTCTCAATATTTCTAAGTGCATGACTTAAGGGGTGCACCAGGAAAGGGGTGGGCAGACCATTGGTGTTTCGTAAGATTTTTGTCCTTTTACCACTTGTTATCTATACATTTATCTCCTAAAACCATTTACCCTAATCTTGTTCTTCTCTGTTTTACCCATTCTAGACTTTTGATACATTTTATCCTCCTTTTTCTAACCTTAATCCCATTTTGACAGTCGGTCGTATAGGGTCAACTAGGTTAACCCTGTATATTTTCAAATTATTTTTACTTAGGAGCTATTTTGACCTTTGGCCGACCTAGATCAGAACGTAGTCAATTATTGTCCAAAATTGTATTGGGTCGACTAGGTCAACCCTATCAACCGATATTTTTGAAAGGTTTTAGGGAAAGATTCGCCTATATATACAAGTTCATTTCCCACCATTTGATAAGAAAGAAGTAAATAAGAAGTAAGTGCAAATGAACATCTACTTATTGACCATTTTACTTGAGAAGTAAAGCTTAGGGTTCCATGCTTTATTTGGAGATATGGATCTTGTCTTATGGAGAAGTATTTTGGATGCATTGATAGGTTATGTATCCTAGAGCTGATTTGTCTTTGTTATCCTTACATACCACAATAATTTCTCGTGAAGCACCTTGGCTAAGGGAGAGATTGAGGCTCGGTGGGTTCATCTTCAAGATAAGTATTCCTAACTTTATTTTTCATTTATAAAAGTAGATAGATAATGTAGTTGGGATTCTCTTCCATGCATTAGAAAATCTGTATACATTGACATGAGTATATGTATTCTATGCATGTTTAGTTTTTATTTTATTTATAACCCCCACTTTGTGCCACAAGCTTTAGTAAACACTAGATTAGATTTACTTTCTTGTTATTAGCATAGGTGAAGTATTAAAACCTAGGACCCCTTAGGGTTATTGCATGATTGTGTTAGACTGGAGGCTTTGGAACCCTCATTAGCATAGTGTATTGTGATAAGAGATCCCCTAATCAGGTCTAGCAAATCCCCATATTAGTCATGTTCCTGCTTAAAAAATGTATTTCCAATTAGAAGTGTAGGTATGTTCTATCTTCTCCGATCCAAGATTGATTTATAGACATGATGCATTTTTGATTGCATACATTTTGGTGAACCTGACATGAATATAACCCTTACAAGATTTATTCACTTATTTCATTATTTTATCATTATTTTGATCATATATTTACCATACTAGGTCGACTGCATCAACTTAGTTCTAATTTCTTTGCACAGTTTTTTAGGTATAGGCTACTAAATTGACTTAGTCGACCCAGTATAGTTTTTCAAACATTCAGTTTAGACTACTAGGTCAACCCAGTTGACCCTATACTTTTTTAGGCATCATGTTTAGCATACTAGGTCAACCCAATCGACCCTATACATTTTAGACACTCAACAATAGGTTTATACAAAGATAGATCAACCCAGTCGACCCTATTAGCAGAATTTTCAAGAATTTCTCAAGGTTCTTTGACATTAATCTCACTTTTCTACATCTTCAGACCCACCAAAGTTCCTTTCTATCCTTTCTCTCTTTCCTTACAGTCTTTTCTTTTCATAGTTTGTAGTCTTTAAAACTACCCTTGTACAATCAACTAGATCAACCCTATCGACCCAATTTTGTATTCTATGTGTTGTCTGAATAATTGGATCAACTCTATCGAACCTATTCATTTTTAGACCTTGCTTTTGTAGTATAGAGGCGACACTATCAACCTTGTTCTATATTTTGTGCATACACTGTCAACTGCATCAACATTGTACCATGTTTCAAATTTAGAATTAACCTGTATATGCTAGTAATTAACTCACACTTTTATTTCTTATTTTTTGCATGCTTATAATAGATCACATAGTCTAATTAGGTGGTTTTTAATTTACCATTTAGTTTCATTATTTTCTATTTTATGCACACATGACCAAATTATAAAATCTTAAATAAACACTTTAATAATTGTCTACCCAAGGCCAACCTACTTGGATTTCATCACCAAGGGGGAAGCTGACTTGGTTTTCTATCCAAGTATAAACAAATGGTTAATGGTATATTTTGGCTAAGCACTCGGCACCCTTATCACTGCGGTGTGTGAAGTGAGGGGGTAGGCCCCAATACCAAGCCTATACCATTGCCAATATAGATCCCTTTTAGCCTAAACATCTTGAAACCATCTTTAGATTGATTTCTATTTCCTTACAACCAACTTCCTATCACATTTAAAGTTATATTCTAATAATCTAATAACATTCAGGTTGACCATCTAGTTTACTTTTAATTTTTAAGTTGATTGCTTGCTCTTTCCTCAATTGTATTTTGTATTGTAAAAACTTGCATTAGCCAGTATTGGTGCAAGGATTTGTGTTTTGTGCCTTAATTGGATCAACCTCATTGATCCAATTGATTGTTTGTTTCCCTTCAATTCTTACTTTTTAAAATACTCACACAATTATTCTTATTTCAGTACATAGTCATTTTAATCAACATAGTCTCTTATACGCTATTTGGTTTTCCCTGTCTGCTATACAGGGTCAACCCAGTCGACCCTGTATACTTTTCTAGCCTCTATTTGTTGTACTAGGTCGATCTAGTCGACCCTATACTATTTATAGGCCCTATTTTTTATGCTAGGTCGACCCAGTCAACTTTGTATAATTTTATATCACTTCTTATTTCCTTGTGTGATTATCTAGTCTTATCTCATCATGATGACATCTTTTCAACCTTCTTTTTTTCAAGAACATTGCATAATTAAAGATTTGGATAATAACCTCACCTATTTTATTACTTCAGATGAAACTATCCACTTTCTTCCTTCCTTTTCTCCTAAACCAAAACCAATCACTACATAATGTAATGTAGTTGAGGTCTTTCATCATAATCCTCTTCTTAATACCAATGTTTGAAATCCTTCACCGAATAATCCTCCTCCTATCAACACCAATACCCATCCTATAAACACCAATCCACCTATTGATACAACTCAACGTATTGCACACATAGTTCAACAAATGAACATCATGAAAATAAACAATCAATCTCAAATGATGAACATGCAACAACATTTATTAAACATCACTAGTCAACCATCTCAAGTCATCATGTCTCAACCAAATCAAAATTTTGTCCCTCCTCCTCTCAGAGATGCCAATGGGAATATCATCCCTTAACCTCCAATGAATAACAAAATGGTTCGACATCTTCAAAATGAACCTTTAACCCCATTAATTGCATCCATATATATTGGAAACATTTCTCCAACTATCACATATAATGGGAGTAAGGACCCTACTATCTTTCTCAAGTCTTTTGGTAATCTCTAATCTCTATAAGGAATGGGTCTAAACTAACACCTTTGCTACCACCAAGATCTTAGCCAAAATTTTTGTTGATGATGCACTTGAATGGTATAACCAACTTCTTAGACATTCCATCTCATAGCTAAAGAATTTAGTCAGTGCTCTATTGAAGGAATTCCAACATCATGACCTTCTTGAAAATTACTTTATCCATTTCATCAATGGCAAGCAACTTCCTAATGAATCTGCTCGCACTTTCATCAAACAATGGAAGTCTCTCACTCATAAAGTGGGCCATAACATGAATGATGACACTCTTTTAAAACTATTTGTTACTGCTCTTAAATCTCCCCTTCAATAGAAAGTTCAAATCTTTTCACCTCAAATTTTGACAAAGCCTTAGACCAAGCAAAAAGGCAAGACTTTATTATGACTCAATTTGAAACATCTTAAACAACTATTAAAGACCCTTTCCAATAATTTCACATAACATTGATTCATCCAAGCCTCCCCAACCTCAAAATGGAGCATCTAATTCAACCAATTTTAACCCAACCCACCCTCCCTTGAGTCTATAATAACTTAAGAAGAAATTGCCACCCTCTAAACCCATGAACTTTGATCCTTCCAAACCTCCTCCAAAATGGTAAAATCTTGATAAATTTTGTTGGTGGCATGCTACTATAAGTCATTCTCATGAGTCCTGTCATGATATTCATCAATGTTTTCTTTCTTTCTTGCTTGGTCTACATTTCAATCTTGATACTCTCATAAAACAATGTTATCAAGACTATCTTCAAGCTTCTCAAATTCAATCTCAAGAACCAAAATCACATAAACATCAACTACCTAATTATCAATAACAATTATTCCATACCTATACCTCATCTGTTAATTTTGTTCAAACCATAATTCATCCTTCTTCCTACACCAATAAGGAAAGGAGAGCTAACATGAACAACTTTAAACATATTATTGCATCCATTGAGCCTCAACCTCTTAGATCACATGAACCAAAAGAGAACCTAGTTCAAATTCCTACTTAAAAGTATATCATACATGGTCCTACTTTACCTCATTTTCCTCTTCATACCTCTCCTACACATCCTATGTCAAATTCAACATCCCTAAAATCTAACAAACCAACACATTTATCTATCTCCAAATGCACCTACCAACCTAATGCCAATCATTCTATTGGTTCAATGTTACCTCACTCTACCTCACATGTTGGGTCATCTATCGATTCTATCCACATGTTCCTTAAAAATTTGGGGCATCTTGAGATGCCCATTCCTACATCCACTTTCCCATTGGGGCCTCTTACAATGCCCACTCTTATTCTACATTTCATAATAACAACCAAATTCAACTTCAATAAACCTTCTGAGACTTATAGACTTGTATTTCACATGCTCATCTTTGATAGAGATGTTAGCATATATCTTACTTGTTCTTTTTATCTCATGTTTCTTTGTTTTTGTGCACTTTACTTCTTTTAGCTTTACTTTTCTAAGCATCATTGTTTTCCTTTACATTATTTAATTTTTCTTACACATCGCATTTGGCATTTATTTTCTTTTTTATCTTTATATATCTCTTTTCTTTTTGTCTTTTTTATGTCATTCTTTGCCTTCATAGCTTTATGATTATTTTTTCTTTTATTTAGCATTCACTCCCATGAGTTTCTCTTTTGAGTTTGTAGTGTAAGACCATGGATAGGATCTAGCCCTCCTCACAAAATACCACCTTTTCTTCTTTTCTCATTTTATTGTTTCACATGTTTCTTTTTGGTACCCTTGTGGGTTGCTCTTTTATGAGTTGCAGTGTAAGACCATGGATAGGACTTGGCCCTCCTCATCAAATTACCATCTTGTTATTCTTTTTGTAAAATATGCTTTGCTTTTACTTTTGTTGATAAGATGGAATTTTCACAATAATCTATATTAACATGTTTTCATCGACTTCCCTCATTCTTATGATAAGAAATCACACTTTGCTATCATTATATCCCTTTTTATCCCTTTGTCACATTTTTTGCGATTTGAAGTAATTCAAATTATTCCATGTGTCTTTCCTCTTGATTTTCTTTCCTTTCACTCCAGATTGGATAAAACAAGGTCAAAGTTAAGATAAAACTTTTATTTCACCTAGATTTACAAGACTCTTAGACCCCATGCTCTTTGAAGTTCTCTCTCTTAGAAACTAAGTCCCAAATATTCAAATGAAAGTCATCTTTAGCACCCATGTTTGGTTTTCCAAATCTATATAGAGGAGGAATAGAAAAATCCATCAAAAAAGTTAAAAACAAAATCATTTGAAACAAAAGGCAATAACATATAAAAGGCAACATATAAATCTTAAAGTTAAAATCACACCAAAATATGTGATTACAAACACTTCTCCTATCTGTAATCAAAGCTCAAACTCCACAGTTGACCGCACATAGAGCCAAGGTCCATTGGGGTGCGATAGGCCAATAGATTGGAATAGAAGAATTCAACAAACTCTATGGTGCTACCTACTTTCTCATGTAAGTACTCAATCTTTGCAGTAGTTTGATGACTCTATAAGGGGTCCTATAGAACAAAGGACATGTTGTGGGAAGGTAGGTCCATTTTACTTTTCATGCATACAGCCTTCATGGGATGATCTATATACTACATTTGTTGACCTAAGACTTGTGTAGCTAAGATAAGTTCTTTAGAGTCCTTAAAGTTGAAAGTCCTCTTGTTTTGATAAACCTAATTTGAGTGCCTTAACTTCAATAAAGAGTTCCTCTACCTTGGTTTTTCCATCATTCTCCCCTCCACCCATTTCATTTCCCCCCTTAATAGGCAAATTATGATTCTAAATATGTTTTACCTCTTCTATTATTATTTTTTCTTCACCTCTTAAAAACATGCTATCATTACTTTGTTTCAGTTTTATCTATCCTTAGAGAAAAACAACATGTTTGAACAACTATGGATTACACCCTTACACCATTTATTTACCCCACCATCTCACTATCATCCTAGTCATGTCATTAGGTGGTTGTGTTTTCTTACATTGCATCTTAGAACAAGTACTAAGTTTGAGTTTTTATCCTTTAGAACTTTTAATTTTAATTTCTCCATCATGTTCTTATTTGATTTTTATGGACTTCGCTTATCTTATAGATGACATTTGGCATTCTTACATGTTTTTCTTTATGTATGAATTCTTCATGTTTGTCTTACTTCTTGAATTACATTTAATTTTCATTTATTTATGATTTCTTCACCTTTATTTGACATAATTATATTACATATTGATTTAAAATTTTCATGTTCAACCATTTGTGATTTCTTTATGTTTGATTTGAAATGCTTATCTTACATGGGGTTACTTGTCACTTACTTCTATATCTTTGTTAAAGTTTTCTTGCATTGATTTTTCATTTGTTATTCATGTTTTACATACTTCCAAATGTGATTTAGTATGTTATACATTACTTTTTGCCATTCATGTTTTACATGATTTTCAATGTGATTTAATGTGTTTTACCAATCATTTGTCATTCATTTGCCTTCAATATTCTAGCTTTGTCTTAAATAATTCTAATTTTATATTTTTTCCTAATGCCCTCATATCTTTACCTTAACTCATTTTTTTTACTATCATATGCTTCCAAAAAACTTTCACTTTTTGGCTATTTTTTAACACTAACTTCTACAAGTTCACCAAGTGTTCTTCACATTGGATGCCTTCACCTTTTTTGCAGTCTATTTATTTATCTATAGCACTAAGTTAAGTAAAGGTATGTATTTTTCAATTCTATCATTTTATGTATCTTATTTTTTGCTTACTACACTTTACTTAACATCAACGTTATGTGTTATCATGTTCTATTTCTCAAAACACCATACTGTGTTGCACTCACATGACACATGATGAGCTTCGAGTGGGGCATATGTATACACATAATATTTTAAAAATTTTATCACTTACTAACACTTTATATCTTGTAGGAACCCATCAAGTCTCAATCTCTCTAAGTGCATGCCTTAAGGGGTGCACTGAGAAAAGGATGGACATACCATTAGTGCTTCATAGGATTGTTGTCCCTTTTGCCACTTGTTATCTACACACTTGTCTCCTAAAATCATTTACCCTAAGATTATTCATATATTTTATAAATTATAGAATTTTGATACATTTTATCCTCCTTTTCCTAATTTTAATCCCATTTTGACAATCAGCTATACAAGGTTGACCCTATACAGTTTTGGGTTATTTTCAATTAGGAGCTATTTTGACCTTTGGCTGACATAGCTCAGAACCTAGTGAAATATTATCTAGAATTGTATTGGGTTGACTGGGTCAACCCTATCGGTTGACATTTTTGAAAGGTTTTAGGGAAAAATCTACCTATATATACAAGTTTATTTCCCACCATTTGATAATAAATAATTGAATAAGAAGTGTGAATGAACATCTATTTATTGACCATTCTACTTGAAAAGTAAAGCTTAGGGTTTCATACTTTATTTAGAGATACATATCTTGTCTTGTGGATAAGTCTTTTGGATGCATTGATAGGTTGTGTATCCTAGAGCTGATTTGTCTTTTTTATCCTTACATACCACAAAAATTTCTTGTGAAGCACCTTGGCCAAGGGAGAGATTGAGGCTCGATGGGTTCATCTTCAAGATAAGTATTCTTAACTTTTTTATCCTTTGTAAGAGTAGATAGATAATATAGTTATGCTTCTCTTTCATGTATTAGAATTTTGTATACATTGACATAAGTATATTTCTTCTATGTATGTTTAGTTTTTTTTTAAGCCCCACTTTATGCCACAAGATTTGTTGAGCACTAGATTAGATTTACTTTCTTGTTATTAACATAGGTGAAATATTAAAACCTAGGACCCCCTTCGGGTTATTGCATGATTGTGTTAGAGTGGAGGCTTTGGAACCCTCCTTAGCATAGTGTATTATGATAAGAGATACCCTAATCAAGTCTAGAGGATCCCCATATTGGTCATGCTCCCACTTAAAATGTATTCTCAATCAAAAGTTTAGGTATGCTCTATCTTCTTTGAGCCAAGATTGATTTATAGACATGATGCATTTCTGATTACATACAGATTCCTTATTGAAAGTATCCATGCGAGAAATCACTTTTGACATCCATTTGATGGACTTACCATGCATATGTTTCAACCAATCAAAGTACTAGCTTATGGAATTTATCTTAGAAACTAGAGGATAGGTTTCATGGTAGTCAACACCTATAACTTGTGAAAAACCTTTTTATATGAGTCAAGATTTATATATGTCAATGGGCCCATCTACTGCATACTTAGTATGGTACACCCACTCTCACCTCACTAATTTTATTACTTTTGAAAGTGGAACCGAGTCTAAGGTTTTGTTCTTCTTTAGAGAAAGAAGTTCTTCTGCCATAGTTGCCTACCATTCAGGATAATTATAAGCTTGATGATAAATTTTTAGATCTAGTGTCACTACCAACTATGTCAAATGTGTAACACCATATAGATGTTGTGATCTTATCATCATTGGATCTATTGTATCCCATACCAATGCGCCAATATCATGAAAAACATTATAAACCCATTTTGGTAAAGGTTGTGTTAGTTGTGCAAGTGTTACATCTCGATTCCTCGTTAAGCAAATTTACTTGATTATCTATGGATATTTATAGTTGGTGATTTGATTTGAATATTATTTGATTTATATTTACATCATATGATATTATGAGACAAATGTATGTTGATTTGATTTCATGATTACATCGCTATGAGTTACCTATATTGTAAATGATTTTTAATGTGATTATCTTGATTTGTTATTTCAATAGTATTTTATAAGATATGTCAAGATGTTATGGACCAACTACCTACTTGTTATGAGTTTGACGCATGAGAGACTCATCCCTCAGATCATGATGGAGGAAGAACATCATTAGAGAAGGTGACATAGATGGGGGTGTTAAGGGATGACAAAGGAATGAATAGAACCCTGGACACACCACATTAGTTAGTACATGTTATATACATAGTTAAATGGTTAGTGTTAGTATGTTGTGATGATTTCCTAAATTTAAATAATTGATTATGCATACTAATTATGTGTTATCTTAGTTTAATAACTATGCAGAATTAATTTCATATGGTTATGTTGTGGTGTTATGTGCTTATGTCATGTTATGGAATTCATGATTGAATATAGATTTTCATGATCTGGTTACAACTGCATATAGCCTAACCATCATGTGTAATTATAATATTTTTGATTTACCATTTTTTTAATAATGAAATATAATTGACTTACATTAGCCATATTTATAATGACTTACCTATGCTAAATTCGTAGCAATAAAATGATACTGGTATAATAAATAAGTTAATTGTTATTATAAAGTTGGAAATAAAATGAATAAAATGTAATTAGGCAAGAATATAATTAATTATTATTAAAATTAGAAAAATCTATAAACAAGAAAAAAAATGTATAAAATAAAAGGAAAACATAAAGAGGGAAAAAGCATTAAATAAACTAAATAAAAATAAAGGTAGCTTTAAAAAAAAGGCAACACTCATACAAGAAAAACAAAAGATTAAAAGAGGGTGCAAGGGGAAAAAGAAATAGGAGAAGAGAAGAGAAGAAACAGGGCATAGAAGATAGAGGAGAAAGAGAAAGAGGAGAGTGAAGTGAAAAAGTAGAAGGTGGCACTGAGAAGAGAGAAGAGAGATCATACCAAGCTGTGCAAAAGGATTTTCAGCCAAGTCATTTCAGTTGGAGCTGATGAAAGGTGGGTGTAGTTTTTTAATTTTGTGTAAAATGGTAAAATTTTGTGTGAGATGTACTCTATAAATATCATAATATGTTATTGAATTTTATCAAATAGAAAAATTACTGAATGAATAAATTTATATCAATTTTATAAAATAGTTTAGTATGTTAGTGTTACAAAACAATGGCCTAGGCGACTTAGGAAAAAATTGAAACATAGTTGTGAGATTGACCTAAGTGATTTAGACAAAGTATAATTTGGCTATATTATGTGTATAAAAACCATATATATGTATATATACCTGTTATTAGAGTGGTAATAGAGATAACAGCTTCATAGGTCTTAAGAGAATGGAACAAATGGAATAATCTGCATTAAATTTTGTGTATAACTTATTGGTGTTATATCTTAAATTATGCATTTAAGTTATATACATGTAAAACCTTTGCATGATATTAAGTCACCTTGTTAATCATCCCTGTTATATATGTATCCTATAAATTCTACATTAAGTCATAGATACCATTTATGCATTTAATGGGTGATCTGTAAGTGATTAGATTGTGAATAATATAACATCATATTGCTCAAACTAATTAACCCTAGCAATATGGTTATTATAAATATAGAACGACTTGCAAGTTAGACTTAAGACAAGCTGAGTGCATATAATTATGTGTTTGAGTATATACGGTGCTTTGCTATGCAAATGAGGTCATATATATATATACACAATGCCTTAGTTTTATTTTGTCTAATATGTAAAAAACCAATATTTATATTTCTAAGTCGCTATTTCTATATTCAACTGAATATTTTACTTATATTTAAATGGGCTGGGTATTTACCAATCACTCATACCAAATAATGCTTAGTATATGCATTATGGGATTCATGTAATTTACTTATAATAATTTAATAAATTCCTAGTGATAGAGGAATTTGATTGATATGAGTTAAGTCAAATTTAGTGAATTATTCTCATAGTATTTCTAACATGATATAAAAAAATACTAATGTCATAGTTTGTGTGATATCATTTTGGCATACTTGAAATGTTATATCTAGATCACTAATTAAATTCTCGTGGTGAAATATAATGAAATAATACATTGCTTAAATTTAAAAAAATCACATATTTGTAAGTGGATCCTAGTGGGGATGTTACATGTGGTATCCAAGCTACGGATCAAACTCTAGGACTGAATGAGTCCACTAACATTTTCATATATTTATGTTTACCATAAAGTAGATGGTGAAAGCTAGAGTATCTAGAGAGGGTCCATCAAATGTGAATGACAACATCCCTCTATTTGATCCTAATCGATTTACCACTGAGCAAGTAGCAAATTTAGATCATTTTATTGCATCCATGAATGAAACTTGGGACCAAATTACAACCCTATAGAAGGAAGTTAATGTCCATGAAGAGGAATAACATCAAGATGGATCTAAAGAGCATCCCATAGAGTAGAAAAACCCTCAAGATATGAGAGTATAGGTAGCTTCAAAATTGGCTAGAGATATGAAAAAAGGTGAATACACCTAAGTTTGATGGAATTATTCTGGGTGACAGAGTTAAAGCATGGTTGACTAAGATGGAGAAGCATTTTGAGATTTAGAACTAATCTGAGGTCACTAAAGCAGTATAGGGATCATACCAATTGGTTGATGAAGTAACTACATGGTGGGACAATAAGAAGTTGGAATTGAATCTTAACCCAACCGCTATTACATGGGAGTAGTTTTTGACATTATTTAGATCATGAGACTTGCACAATTATATTTTGACTAGAAGCTTACAAATTTTTTAGAATTTGGAGCAAGGATATTTATCAGTGATTGAATACTTAGAGTAGTTCACCAAACTACTGAAGTATGTACCTTAGTACCAGGCATATGAGAGGTTCAAGATCAGGAAGTTCATCATGGGATTGAAACCCCAAATTGGTAGAGAGGTAAATGATCATGGACCTTCTACCATGGAATAGGTCTTTGAGAAAGTAGTCAAAAATGAATAAAATTTGAATTATCTTGCACATACTAAGGACAGGTTTAAGAAAAACTTTGGAATTTCTAAACCAAATTTCAATAAGAATAACTAGAAGCAGAGGAGTGGAGACTCCAGAAGGTATTTCAAAAATTAGAATACCAAATTCAATAATGGTTCAGGGATCAAGAAATTGGGCAATGGTTTCAAAGGTAGTTTCAAGGGAAACCAACAGGCTGATAGGAAAGGACCACTTGGAGGTTGCTTCATTTGTGGAGATGGCCATTACACTCATGAGTGTACTTAGGACAAGTCAAGTAACAAAGGTCCTACTCCTTAGTAGGGAATTTTTTAGCAGCGCATTCATGTGGCAGTTGATAATCGACAAGTCAAATTCCAAGCTTTACCCATATAACTATCAGGTATTTTATTTGAACATCTAGTTTCGATTTTGATAGACACAGGGGCTACAAAATGTGTTATAGCTCATAAAATGCTTAGTAAGTTATCTAGAAGAGCTGGAGTAATGGAAAATACATGGTTAGTACAATATGGGAATAATCCAAAAATCATGGTTGATAAGTGTTTGGTTGAAGTAGAGATTAGGTTGATCGAGTTCACAAAAGTAGTGATCTGTATGTAGCACCACTAGGGTCATATGATGTGATCCTAGGAGTGAAATAGCTTGTGAAACATAAGGCCAAGGATGAAAGTTTGAACATCTAGATGATTTTGGAAATTAGATGCAAATTCAAGGCAAGAAGAGATAGTTGAGTCTTAGGCATGTTTTTGCTATGCAACTCAAGAAGGCTCAAAGAAAAAGATGCCAAGTAGTTATCATCAAGATAAATGAAATGGAGGAATTTAAGGAACCATTCCTTGAATATTATCCATTCTTTAAGAATTTTCATGTTGTGTTTTCATAGGAATTATCAGGATTGCCTCCTAGACGTGAGTTTGATTTCTCTATTGATATCATACCTAGATCAAAACCATAGTCTAAGGCACCATACAAGATGATAACCACTAAATTGGTTGAATTGAAGGCTCAACTCCAGGAATTTTTGTCAAAGGGTTTGATCAGGCCAAGTGTGTTACCATGGGGTACACTAGTTGTCTTTGTCAAGAAGAAGGACAATACTCTTTGACTTTGCATTGATTATAGATTATTGATCAACGAAACTATCAAAAATAAGTATCTGCTACCTCATATAGATGATATTTTTGATCAAATGTGGGGAAAAATGGTCTTTTTAAAGATTGATATTAGATAAAGATACCATCAGTTGAGGATATTCTGAAGACAATGTTTATAACTGATTATGCACACTATGAGTTCACAATGTTACCATTTTGGTTGACAAATGCTTCAGTAACATTCATGAATCTCATGAATAGTATATTTAGAGAATATCTTGATCATTTTTGTTTTGGTCTTTCTAGATTACATTCTTATATACTATAAGAATGAAGAGGAACATCTTCAACATTTGGAACTAGTTCCGTAATGATTGCAGAAGCATAAGTTATATGGCAAGTAGTCTAAGTACACATTTTTTAGGAGAATGCAATATCTGGGACATTATTTCTATAGATAGTATTTCTATAGATACAATAAAAGATAAGAGCCATTATGGAATGGCCAGTGCTAAAGAATATGCATGAGGTAAGAAGTTTCATGGGATTAACAGGCTATTACATGAAGTTCATTTCAAATTTTTCTAAGAAAATTAATCCAATTACCTCTCTACAACATAATAACCAAAGTTCTATCTGGTTAGATAAGTGTGAAGTAGATTTTCAAGAATTGAAAAGGAGGCTTACTTCAACACCTTAAGAGTTCCTGACCCCAATGGTCAATTTTTGATAATCACAAATGTGTTTGGGGATGGACTAGGAGGAGTCCTTATGCATGATGGTGCAGTGGTAGCTTATGAATAAAGGAAGATGAAACCTTATGAGATGAACTATGCCCCTCATGACCTGGAACTTGCAACAATTGTGCATGCTTTACAAGTTTGGTGGCATTACTTGTTAAAATGGAATAAAACCTAATTATACAAGAATGGAATTAATTATTATTAAAATTATAAAAATTTATAAATAAGGAAAAAACCATATAAAACAAAAGGAAAACATAAAGAGGGAGAAAGCATTAAAAAAAGAAAGGTATCTTTTAAAAAAAGGCAACACTCACACAAGAAAAGTAAAAGATTAAAAGAGGGTACAATGGGAAAAGAAACAAGAGAAGAGAATAAAAAGGGTGTAGGAGATAGAGAAGAAAGAGAAAGAGGAGAATGAAGTGAAAAAGGGGAAGGCAATGCTGAAAAAAGAGAAGGGAGATTAGACCACGCTGTGCAAAAGGATTCTGAGTTGAGCCATTTTAATTGAAGCTGATAAAAGGTAGGCATAGTTTTGTAATTTTGTGTAAACAAGTAAAATTCTATGTGAGATTTACTCTATAAATATCATACTGTATTATTGACTTTTATTAAATAGAAACTTTGGTGAATGAATAAATTTATATCAGTTTTATAAAATAGTTTAGTATGTTAGTGTTACAAAATAATGACCTAGGTGACTTAGGAAAAAAATGAAACATAGTTGTAAGATTGACCTAGGTGACTTAGACAAAATATAATTTGGCTAGAATGTGTGTATAAAAAACACATATATGTATATATACTTGTTATTAGAGTGAGGATAGATATAATAATTACGTAGGTCTTAAGAGAATGGTGAAAATGGAATAAATTGCATTAAATTTTGTATATAACTTTCTAGAGCTACATCATAAATTATGGATTTAATTTATATACATATAAAACCTTCACATGATATTAAGTCACCCTGATAATCATCCTTATGTATATATATCTTATAAATTCTGCATTAAGTCATAGATACCATTTATGCATTTAATGGGTGATTTATAAGTGATCAAATTGTGAATAATATAACAGCATATCACTCAAACTAATTAAACCCAACAATTTGGTTATTATAATTATAGAATGACATACAACTTTGACATAAGGTGAGTTGAGTGCATCTAATTACGAGCTAGAGCATATATATATATATAGTGCCCTAGTTTTGTTTTGTCTAATATGTAGAAATCTAGTATTTATATTGCTAAGTCACTGTTTCTAGATTTAACTGAATATTTTACTTATATTTAAATGGGCTAGGTATTTACCAATCACTCATACTAAACAATTCTCAGTATGAGCGATATGGGATTCATGTAATTTAATTATAATAATTTAATAATTTCTTGGTTATAGAGGAATTGGATTGATATGAGTTAAGTCATATTTAGTGAATTACACTCATAATATACAAGATACATGAATAGGATATTTTATTTTTTCCTTATAGTGATGGATGAGTATGGGTGATAAATAGTTGGTTAGTAAGGAAAAAATATTTTATTTTTTCCTTATACTCATATGTGAAGGGAGGGCCATTCCCTGATGAGGGATTGTGTAAGGGAATGATGATCTATGGAGCCATGTATCTTGTATTTTATACATTGTATTGTATTTATTATTACTAAAACATTATCCCTGATGAGATGTAATTATTTACTTTTTGTATATTGATAGTAGTGGATGTATGTTTGTACCATCCATGGTTGAATATCTCAAACTACTTTTTATATTCAGTTATGATGTGTTTCATATAATGATAGTGATCAATGATGAATAGTTGTCACATAATTTTATTTTATAGTTGGCATACTTAGAATGTTATATGTGGATCATTAATTAGATTCTCATGGTGAAATCTAATGAAAGAATACGTTGTTTAAATTTAAAAAAATTCATGTATTTCTAAGTGATTCTAGTGGGTATGTTACATGTGGTATTAGAACTACGACTCAAACTCTAGGACTGAGTGAGTCCACTAATATTTTCATTTCTTTCTGTTAACCAAAAGGGAGATGGTGAAATCTAGAGTATTCAAAAAAGGTCCATCAAATGTCAATGACAACACCACTCCATTTGATCCTAACTAATTTGTCATTGGAAAAGCAAAACAGTTAGATTAGATTCTTGTAGCCATGAATGAGACCTAAGATTGGATTATAGCCTTGGACCAGGAAGTTCATGGCCACAAAGAGGAAGAACATTAGGATGAATCTAAAGATCATCCCATAGAGTAGGAAAACTCTCAGGATGCGATATCACATGTAGCTGTAGAATTGGCTAGAGATATGTAAAAGGTGAATCCACTTAAGTTTGATGGAACCATTTTGGATGATGGATCTAAACCATGGTTGGCTGAGATGGAGAAGTATTTTAAGATTCAGAACTACTCCAAGGTCACTACAGTAGTATGGAGAGCATACTAGTTACCTAGTGAAGTAGCTATGTGGTGGGCCAATAAGTAATTGGAAATGAATATTAACTCGACCACCATTTTATGAGAGAAATTTGTGACATTATTCAGATCATGATGGCTTCCATAGTTATACTTTGATCAAAAGCCTACAAATTTATAGAATCTAAAGTAAGTAGATTTATTAGTGAATGAGTGCTGGGAGAAGTTCATAAAACTTCTAACGTATGTACCCTAGGACTAGGCATATGAGAGGTTTAGGATCAGAAGTCATCATGGGATTGAAACCCCATATTTGTGGAGAGGTGGATGTTCATGGAATTTTTACCATGGACCAAGTCTTTGAGAAGGCAATCAAATACGAATAAAAGTTGAAGTCTATTGCACAGGCCAGGGACAAGTTTAAGAAAAAATTTGGAAGTTTTAAACCAAATTTCAAGAAGAATAACTAAAAGTAGAGGAGTGGAGATTCCATGAGGTAGTTTAAAAATTAGAATGCTGAATTCAATAATGGTTTAGATAATAAGAAACCAGGCAATGGTTTCAAAGGTAGTTTTTAGGGAAACCAATAGGCTGACAAGAAAAGACCACCTAGAGGTTGATTCGTTTATGGAGATGACCATAATTCTCATGAGTGTACTCAAGATAAGTCAAGGAAAAAAGTTCATACTCCTCTATAGGGAAATTTTCAATAGTGTATTCATGCAGTAGTTGATAATCGATAAACCAAATTCCAAGCTTCAAACAGTAGAATTTGTAGGTGTTTTGTTTGAACACCTAGTTTCTATTTTGATACATATAGGGGATATAAAATGTTTTATAGCTCCTAAAAATCTTAGTAAGTTATCTAGAAGAGCTAAATAATGGTAAATTCATGGTCGATATAATATGGGAATGATTCAAAAGTCATGGTTGACAAGTGTTTGGTCAAAGAAGAGATTAGGTTGCCCAAGTTCATAACAGTAGTGGATTTGTGTATAGCACCACTAGAGTCATATGATGTGATCCTAGGAGTCAAATGGATTCTGAAACATAAGGTCAAGGTTGACTACTATCTGAATAAGGTTAAGTGTCTAGAAAATTTTGGAAATTAAACATAAATTCAAGGTGAGAAGACAGAGTTGAGGCTTAGGTATATTTCTGCATCCAACTCAAGAAGGCTTAAGGAAAAGGATGCCAAACATTTATCATCAAGATAAATGAAATGGAGGAATCTAAGGAACCATACCTCAAAGATTATCTATTCCTTAGGAATTTTCATGATATGTTTCTAGAGGAATTTCTAGGATTTCATCCTAGATATGAGTTTGATTTCTTTATCGATATCATACCTAGATCAAAATCATAATCTAAGGCACCATACATGATGACAAACACTAAATTGGTTGAATTGAAATATTACATCTAGGAATTATTGTCAAATGGGTTGATTAGGCCAAGTGTATCACCATGGGGTGCACCAATTGTCTTTGTCGAAAAGAAGGATGGTACTCTTTGACTTTGCATTAATTATAGAATGTTGAACAAGGCAGTGATAAAAAACAAGTATCTTCTACCTTGTATAGATTATATTTTTGATCAAATGTAGGGAGCAATAGTCTTTTTTAAGATTGATATTAGATAAGGATACCATTAGTTGAGAATAAGGAATGATTAAATTCTGAAGGCAATGTTTAGAACTCATTATGGGCACTATGAGTTCATAGTGTTATCGTTTGGGTTGATAAATGCTCTAGTAACATTCATGAATATCATGAACAATGTGTTCAAAGAATATCTTGATCATTTTGTTTTGGTCTTTCTAGATGATATTATTATATACTTTAAGACTGAAGAGGACCATATTTAACATTTGGAACTGGTTCTGCAATGATTGTAGAAGCACAAGTTTTATGGCAATTTGTCTAAGTGCACATTTTTTAGGAGAGAGTGCAATATCTGGGACATATTATTTCTACAGATGGTATTTTTATAGATCCAACAAAGATAAGAGCCATTATGGAATGGTTGGTGCTAAATAATGTGCGTGAGGTAAGAAGTTTCATGGGATTAATGGGCTATTGCAGGAAGTTCATTTTAGTTTTTTCTAAGATGGCTAATTCGATTACCTCTCTACAACATAATAACTAAAGTTTTATCTAGTCAGATAAGTGGGAAGTAGTTTTTCAAGAATTGAAAAAGAATCTTACTTCAGCACCAAATTTAAGAGTTCCTGACCCTGATGATCAATTTTTGGCAATGACAGATGCATATGGAAATAGACTAGGAGGAGTCTTTATGCAAGATGGTACAATGATAACTTATAAATCAAGGAAGTTGAAACCATATGAGGTGAACTATGCCCCTCATGACCTAGAACTTATAGTAATTATGCATGATTTGTAAGTTTGATGACATTACTTGTTGGGAAAACCATTTGAGGTCAAGATAAATAGCTTGGGACTCAAGTACATCTTCACCCAGATGAATTTGAATGCTCATCAAAGATGCTAGATAGAGTTCTTGTCTGATTATGATTTTGATATCAGCTATATCAAAGGCAAGGAAAATAGAACAACTGATGCCCTAAGCCATAGAAGGTATATAACAGTTGTGGCTACTATCAGGAGTATTTTTAGGGATCAAGTGATTGAATTATCTCCAAGAGATGAATTTTAAGATTAGGTTAGGAAATCATTGTCTGAAAATGCTCAAAATCCTAGGTATAAAGGGTTTAGATTAGAAAGTGATGGTATTTTATGTTGCAATGGAATGATGTATCGAGATAATCAACAGAGCATAGTGCTAAAAGAAGTGCACAATGCCCTATATTCAGGACATCCAAGAGTAACCAAGCTCATGACAAAGCTTAAACCACTGTATTTCTAGAAGGGAATAAAAAAATATGTGGTAGACTATGTGTCACATTATTTGGAATGTCAGCAAGTGAAAGTTGGACATGTGCATCCAGATGGATTGTTATATCCACATCATATATCGACATGAAAGTGGAAGGTGATCAGTATAGAATTTATCCAAATTTTACCATTATCATGAAACAAGCATGATATGATCTTGGTCTTAGTTGATAAGCTAACCAAGGTGGCTCATTTTATACTAGGCAATTTGACAGATGATGCACCCACTCTTGCAAAGAGGTTTGTAAAGGAAGTGTATATTTTGCATGGATTTTTAGAGAAGATCATTTTGGATTATGATATGAAGATGAATTTTATATTTTGGGTAACTTTGAATTTAGTTTTGGGTACAAAACTAAACTTCAACACTACATATCACCTAGAGACTGATTGTCAAATTAGTGAGTTAATCAGGTATTAGAAGATCTTATTAGTATGTAATGCATGGACTAAAAATATAAGTGGGAATACTATATTTCATTGGTTGAGTTAGCATACAACAACTCATACCAATCAGCTCTAAAGATGGCACCATTTTGAAGCATTGTATGGGAGAAGGTACTATTGGTCAAATTTCACTTTCAAGCTTGCATCTTCAAATTTGGCCAAGTACAGTATTCAAAAATTTCCTTCAAAAGGAGTATTTCTCATTGAGCCTCAATGAAAAAATGCCATGTTTTATTTCTTTCAGAAAGTTTAGTTTTGGTCTTTTACTAAATCTTGTGCATAGTAATCTTTCAGGTCTTTAGTTTTTGACTAAGTGTTATCTTTTAGAAAGTATAAAATTATTTCAGACAATTTGTCTAAGACAAACTTCTCAAAGGACACTTGCAACTTCTCTGAAGGGCACTTTTCAAGCAGGATGCCCTAAACAAAAAGTCTGAATGGTTTTTTCCTTTCAAATAGTCTAGTTCAACTTTTCTGAAGGGATCATTTCAAATTTTTTGAAAGTCATTTTCAAATTTCTAAAAGGTACTTACATTTTCAGAAAGGGCACTTGCATTTTTGAAGGATCATCTTCAATTTTTCGAAGGGTACTTTACAACTTTTTTGAAGGATAAGTCTCCAAGCAGTTACCCTATGTATTTTTCTGAAAGATATATTTTCAAAGCCAAAGAGTACTTTGAAACTTTTTTGAAGGGTACTTTTCCTTTTGAACGGTCCAATTCAACTTTTTTGAAGGGTTCTTTTGTAGGAAAATGGACTAAACAAAAATTTTGAAGGGTACTTTGCAACTTTTTCGAAGGGTAGCTTACAGCTGGAATGGTCCTTCATAAAGTTTTCAAAGGGTATTTTTTAGTAAAGTGTCCTTGCTAGATGATCCATTTCAAAAAGTCCAAAGGGCCAAACAAAAATTCTAAAGGAATTCTTTCAGAAAGATATCCTGAATGAATTCTTTCAGAAAAAGTGTTGAGATAAAAAGTTCGAAGGAAAAAAATACCAAATTCTTACAGAGAAAGTGCCTAAAAAAAATCCCCAAAGGGTAATTTTCTCGAGGAAGTGTCCTCCAATTTTTTTTTAAGGGTACCCCTCCACAACAAAGAGGACCAAACAAAAATGCTGAAGGAAATGTTTGGAAAAATTGTCTGAGAATAATTGTTGCTTTTCAAACAAAGATGAAGACCCATAAAAAGTCAATTTTAAACTACAAAGAATAGCCATTGCTATTCAAACAAAGATGATGGCTTGTATAAAGTAAATTTTAAACTAAAGAGAATAGCCATTGTTATTCAAAATACTTGGAAGGAACATGAGAGCAGACGCGGAGGTAAAAAATGGTTGAATCCTGAGTATCTGCTGCAAGCAAAGTAAGTAAAATGGATAGGTTGATGGTTCGAGTCATTGCTTCCATGAAATCAACAACTAAAAGTGTCTAGAGGATAGTTATTAGTTAAAAAGAACATTTTATATCTATCATCATGAGTTCCATCCCCCTCAACAGTGCTATGTGTCGGCTTCTCTATTTTTAATTTCAAATGTTCATGGATGATCTTCGATATAAGTAATTTCTTGTGCCACTCCTAAAGGTTTTATGCCACTTGCCACCATTCTCATGAATTATTTTGGATAATTAAACCTCTTGGCATGACATGACTTGCCCCATCCATCTCTCTCATGCATTTTTAACTAATTTTCATATTGATGACACATCCTTATGCCTCTTCAACTTCTCTTCTCTACCTCTTATTCAAAGTTCTATAAATTGAGACATTTTGGCTATTATAAAGGGACCACATTTTTGGGATGGTGAAGCGCTACTAAAATGACATTTCACTTTACTTTTGAACATTGAATACAAGACCAATTTTGAGTTTGTGAACTTCTGTCTGAGTATGTGAGTGATGTATAGTGGATCCAAATGATAACATCATCCTTAGTCCCTTTATCCTTCATGTTTGAAAAAAGTTTCTAATGTTAACAGGTCCCATGAAGTGTGTTAAATGCACTAAACTCTCTTTCAAGTATGCAATTGTATATATGGTGTGAAACCTACCCCTTAGGTCAAGTATCTTATTGATTGTCTCAAGCATGTTACCTTCACATTGAAACACTATGTTAAGATCTTTCAATTCATGGACTTAGTCTTAGAAAGCATTGTTACTTAGTATAAATGTGATAGTTAGTGGGATATATTCTTGGTGGATAACCTCTCTAGCATAGTTTTTATTTTATGTAAACTCTTGACTCTTTTCATGAACAAGCATTAGATTAGGTGATAGACACTTAGAGAAGATTTCAGGGAGCTAGCCCTTTTCAATCCTAGAGACTCATCTCTCTTAAAAGTTCCCACAAACTTGAGGGATGATTTAATGTTGCATCAAATTGAAGGAGATTCATATAATGTCCTAGGGTGCATAATTTGATGACAATAGTTCTGGCATGCTCGATGGGATATCTGGGCCTAATTATTTACATGTTAAGGTGAATGTTGGTCTTGACAAGTCCCAGGGTGTAGAAGTGTTCTTAATCCAGAATTTTATGACTCCAAAAGGTGAGAATCTCTGGTTTTAGATCAGGTTTTCCATAGTAGACTTCATGGTCCTCACTAGATCATCTTCTAGTGGGATTTTCAATCAAGTTCCTCAGCCTAAAACTCCTCTTGAATAACAACACCCTGAACCATTCCTAACCTTTAGAGATCTTGAACAAGAAGGTTTTAAAGAGGAAGAAAAGGAGGTTGAAAAAATATTAGATCAAGAAGAAGAATAAATAGCTAGAAGACATCCTTTCCCAGCCTTCAATACCCAAAATCCAATTAACCTTCCTGCGTATGATCCTATTCCTCCTAATGCTACCAAAAGTCTCCCCAATTTCAATGGAGAGGGTTTTATTACCCTATCTGGGCATATTAGAGATATTTTAAACTTTTGAAATTTCCACAATATCACCCAAGCTAAGATAGTTATTAGACTACTTGCCATGTCTCTAAAGGGGAAGGCACTTGATTGGTATAGGACATTGGAAGGTGGTTGTATTACTAATTGGGTTGTATTTAGAGATTTTTTGGTAAATAGGTTTAAAAATAAGAGTGACCATACTTCACTAATTCACCAGTTGAATGTGATAAAGAGAGGTCCTCATGAATCCATGGGAGATTTAAATGAGAGATTTCAAAGAACATGGCATAGGCTGCCACCTATTATGAGGCCTCCTCCAAGCTTTGTATTCCCCACCTATCTTAAGGCTATTGAAACTGATGTAGCAGTAATGCTACAATCAATGGGAGGATTTACTTTACCCAAGGCATATGAGATAGCCATTGAAGCTGAGAATATTTTGATACAAGATGGGAAATTACCTCCTAGAGTCTTCATGCCTTTGTTGTATCATAATTTAGTTGAAGCCCCAAGCATAGCACAAGTTCACAATACCAATGTCAAAAATAAAACCACTCCCAAGAAGGTAGATGATGCTATAAATAAGGATGAGATGATTCGGTCTTTGTAAGCCCAGCTGAAGCAAGCACAAATGTATGCAAGTGCTCCACCCAATCCTCAATATTATCCTCAATAAGGGTATAGACCTCCACCCTAATACACTAACCAAGGAAGAGGATAAGGTCAATAAGGTTTCAATAGGTAGCCCAATGCCTATAATCCTAATTCCATTCCATCCACAAAGGCTATTGTTCCAATCCACAGCAATCTAGTTCAAGGAAAGAAAATTTTGGATCATTGGGGGTAATCTCAAGGTTAGTTTATGCATAATGGTGGAGAAGGTAATCAATCTTTGGTATCTCAAGAAGGAGCTACTCCTTATGTTACATCAGAATAAGTGAATCTCATGCAAAGAGATGTTTAAGGAGACGGTAGAGGCCAAAGTACTAGTTTTATGAACTTCCAAGTAGAAGACAATTATGTGTTGAGTAAAAATACATCAGTTGTAGCCAACACAAGGGCTAAAAAGAGGGATTTAGGAGATACTCTAGTAGCACAAGTTATTCCAAGTAGTGTCTCTCCAAGGTCACAAAGTGCAGGTACCAATGTAATAGATCCTACTAATCACACTACTCCTCAAAGTCAGAATGTGAGCAAGGATGCCAAACCTCCAATACAATAAGTTCAAGCTCCCTCATTGCCTTCAAGAGTGAAATAAAAGGTGATTTATTCCCATTTAAACATTATTGACTCTTTCAATAATACCAAGACAAACATTTCTCTTTGGGAAGTATTACATATGCTTGGCCAAAAGGAACTTATACAAGAACAACTCTCTAGGATTTATGTATCCCCTCAAGTTCCAAAACATAATGGTGTAGCCCTTACCAACACACCTGGTTATGTCCTAGAACCATCCACCAAATCTAAAAATACTCCACCTTTTTACCCCACACTCATTGTGGGAGAAAAATTGGTTCAAAATTGCATTGTGGACAATGGGGCTAGTACCACAGTTATGCCTAAAGTAGTTGTTGATAACTTTTGCCTAAAATATGAGCCTCATAGTAAGGGTGTGTTGTAGCTTGATGGAAATCTAGTCAAGATGGTGGGGTTGGTTAAAGGTTTGAAAGTCTTCCTGCATGATTGCCCAAGTTTCCCCATCTTACAAGACATTATGGTGGTTGATCTTCCAACTCATTTTGCTATTTGTTTGTCAAGAGACTTCATGGCTAAGATTGGAGGGTATCTTGTAGTTGATTGGTCTTTTCTAGATTTTAGAACAAGATATGGAGCTAAATTAACTATAATAACGTAGCCTTTGGAAAGGTTCCACATTGAACCATATGTGGAGATAAGTTCAAATCAAAATTGTATGATTAGTGAGCAAGAAGAAGGTGCCATTAGTGGTGAAACTTCCTTTCTCCTTGAAGGTATTTCTAACCTCTTTCTTGATGAGTATGATACTAAAAATTATGAGAATGAACCCTATGCATTCTTCTAAGAAACTGAATTATGAGTATATTATATGCATGAGAAGAACATTCCTATACCATCACTCACTAATGAGGATCATGAACTTGAAGGGATATGGGAAATGTTTTTTGATGGCTCTAGAAGCAAGGTAGGGGTAGGAGATGGTGTCATTTTGGTTTCTCCTTCAAAGAAACAGTATTATTCTTCATATATATTCCATTTTAGTTGTACTTGCAATGCGATATAATATGAATAATTGGTTCATGGCCTCCAATGGGCAAAGAGAGAGGGAATCAAGAACTTGAAGGTATATAGAGACAATGAATTGATTATACATCAAGTGAGAAACCAAGCTACATCTAAGAACCCTTTGATTTTATCCTATAGGCATAGTGTGTGGGATCTAATTGAGGACTTTGATGCTTTCAATATCCAACCTATACCAAGAGACTCAAATGAACATGCTAATAGGTTGGCTATGATAATAGCACACTTTGATATAGTTTCTGATGTAAGTGAAGAAAAGGACCAAACTCACATCAAAGTCATTATGAGACCTTCTATTTCAGATAATGAAGTGTCTTGGAAAGTTTTTGAGAGTGATAAACACATTGTACACTTCATTCAAAATGAAGCAGAATTTTCTTCAAAGAATCAAAAGAAGCTTCACAATCAATATGAAGAACAAGTTATCTAGTTGAAGATAAACAAGATACCAAAGGGGCTAGTTAATTTTGAGAATGTGTTCAATGAAGATGAAAAAATAAAGAAGGAAAGGGTAAGCATGTCTACAAAGGAAGAGAACTATGAAAGGATATTGATATTTAAGGACAAACTTCTAAAAATTAGTAAGATATGTTCTCTTTTTGAAAGACAACCCTTCATTGAATTGTGTAAAAAAATTTATGATATATTTGCTTTGGGAATACAAGGATTTTAAAGGGTTTGACTCAGGTCTAGCTCATCACACAATTGAGTTAGAACCTGGAGCTAAACCATTTGGGCAAAAGCAAAGGCCTATCTATCCCAAGATAGAGGAACTAATGAAAAAAGAGCTCACCAAATTGATTGAGTCTAAGATTATTTTTCCTATCAAACACTCAACTTGGGTATCTAACCTTGTACCTATTTAAAATAAGAGTGGAGAGATCATACTCTATGTCAACTTTAGGGACCTGAATAGAGTTTCACTCAAAAATCATTACCCACTACCTTCCATGGAGTAGATTTTGCAAGTGGTTTCAGGTTCTCAATGTTTTTCACTACTTGATGGCTATTCAGGTTCTAACCAGATATTGGTGAATGAGAAGGATTAGTTCAAGACAACATTCACCACAAAATGGGGAACATTTTCATATAGAAATATGCCTTTTGGTTTGTTTAATGTTGGTGCTAACTTTCAAAGAAACATGGCCTTTAAAGGTTTGATCAATAAGTTTTTGCTTGTATACTTTGATGATATAACTATTTTTTCCAAGGATGGTAATGACCACACGAAACATCTAAGGCAAGTATTTGAGAAGTGTAGAAAGTTTGGAGTTTCTCTTAATCCAAAAAATGTATCTTTATTGTTCATGAAGGCAAATTATTGGGTCACATTGTTTCAAAAGAAGGCTTGTTTATTGATCCTGAAAAGATAGAATGTCTTGTCTTTGCGTCTACACAAGAAATGTTTGCAAACTTTCTTAGGCAAGATCAAATTTGTAAGAAGGTTTATTTCAGGATTTCATACTTTGGTGAAGCTTATTACAACCATGCTCAAGAAGAACCAAGTTTTTGCTTGGAAAAAGGAAGGTAAGAATAGTTTTAAGGCAATCAAACAAGCAATTGCCCAATCTCCTACTCTCTTGAACCCAAACTTTGCCAAGGATTTCATACTCTACAATTTTTCTAACCTTGACATAATCTCAGCTATGCTTATGCAAAATACTGATGAGGAAATTGAACAACACATTACATTATTTACTCAAATATTGGAATATTATGAGGTCAAGTACACGTTTGTTGAGAAGCAACATCTAGCTATGATAAGAGGTTTTAAAAGGTTCATGCACATGGTTTCAAATAAAAAAATACATGTCATAGTCTCTCATTCTAGCACCAAAGAGTTCCTCCTAAGCAAAGACCTCAATGAAAAAGAGCT
The DNA here is from genome assembly GCA_037957365.1 of Torreya grandis. Taxonomy (NCBI): domain Eukaryota; kingdom Viridiplantae; phylum Streptophyta; class Pinopsida; order Cupressales; family Taxaceae; genus Torreya; species Torreya grandis. The sequence goes on along the minus strand of JARHVA010002503.1, from coordinate 2,202,701 downwards.
GGGTGGATCACAAAGATAATGGAGTATGATGTTGATATCAAGGTAACAAAATTGGTAAGAGGAAAGGGGTTGTGTGAACATCTAGCTTCAGATCTTCAAGGGCCAAGGGAAGAAGTCTTGGTCAAACATGCTCATCCCCAATCAGCTAGTCACATACCAATTCAAATTTGGACACAAGACATCATTGGTTTCTTTCAAAATGGTGATTGTCCTAATGGTTTGAAAAATTCACAAAGAAGGTATTTTAGATTGCAAACTATTCCTTATTGTCTTGTAGATGGTATTCTCTTTCAAAAAGATGTGAATGGTGTGCTACTAAGGTGTGTTGACAATGATCATTTTGGCATCTTGCTAGAAAAGTTTCACAATGGTATAGATGGAGGTCATTTCTCCCCAAAAATAATAGATGCAATGATAATGAAGGCTAGATATTATTGGCCTAGCCTTTTCAAGGATTGCTACTGTTGGGTTAGGAGGTGTCCTCAATGTGCCTTCTTTGTAGGCAAATAAAAAATTGTAGCCCTTTCGTTAAATCATGTCCAAATAGACCAACCTTTCATGCAATGGGGCCTTGATTTCATTGGTGTGATCAACCCTCCATCAAGTGCTAGACACAAATGGATATTGATTGATACTGATTAATTCACAAGGTGGGTAGAGGTTATTGCATTTAAGGAGTCAAATGAAAATGTGATTTTGGAGTTTTATGAGAGTATCACAGCAAGATTTGGGGTTCCTTATACTATCATTTCTGAAAATGCACTTGCTTTCATAGGTGCTAAAAATTTTGAGTGGGAAAACAAGAATGGAGTTTACTTGAGTACCTCATCCAACTATTACCCTCAAGGTAATGGATTGGCTAAGTCTATTAACAAGAATCTCATCAAGATCATCAAGAGACATTAGAGAAAAATCAAAGATCATGGCACACAAAGTTGAAGACAACCTTATGGGCTGACAAGATTATTCCTAAGAGATCAATTGGTAACTCTCCTTTTGTGCTTTTTTATGGGAGAGAAGCTAGGTTGTCCATAGCTCCAAAGCTCCCTACTCTAGGACTTGCACATCAGCTAGAAATACTTGAAAATACTCCAATAGAAGTCAAATTGATAGAACTAATTCAAATACAAGAAGCAAGGGATAATGCACATAAGACCATGGAACACCACCAAGTACTCATGAATAAATCCTTTGAAAAAATAGAAATTACAAGAGTGTTCAAGGAAAGTGACTTGGTTCTGAAATGGGATGAAGACAGAGCAAAATCAGGTAGACATACAAAGTTTGATACTTTGTGGAGTGGCCCTTACGTCATTAGAAAGTGCAAGCAAGAAAACTCCTTTTAGCTAACCAAGATGAATTTAGAAGAATTTCCTATCCCTGTGAATGGGATACATATGAAGTTCCTCTATTAGTCCTTGCAGGTCTATTTTGTAAATAGTAGCATAGGTGTGTGTGTTTAGTCTAGTTTTGGTTTGCTATTGTGTTCCCAAAATGTATTTTCTTCCTTTTGTTTGGTGTGTGTCTTTGCCCTGGTGTGTCTTGTGTAATGTCAATTATCTTGTGGTCAATCCAAAGTCTATTTAAGTCATTTTGGGTGCCTATATGTGTGACTCCATGCCCAATGGAGAGATTTAGGCAACTGGTATTAGGCATAACAGGCATGCCATACCCAAGGATCACCAAGAATGTTGGTCAAATTTCACTTCCAAGCTTGCATCTTCAAATTTGGCCAAGTACAATATTTGGAAATTTCCTTTAGAAGGACTATTTCTCATTGAGCCTCAGTGAAAAAATACCAAGTGTTATTTCTTTCAAAAAGTTAGGTTTTAGTCTTTTACTAAAGCCTTTGCATAGTAATATTTTGGGTCTTTTATTTTTTGACTAAGTGCTATCTTTCAAAAAGTATCAAATTATTTCAAATAATTTGTCTGAGACAAACTTCCTGAAGGACACTTTTCAAGCATGATGCCATAGATAAAAAGTCCAACGGGTATTTTCCTTTCAAACGGTCTAGTTTAAATTTTCCAAAGGGATCATTTCAATTTTTCCAAAAGTCATTTTCAACTTTCTGAAAGGTACTTACACTTTTTAAAGGGGCACTTGCATTTTTGAAGGGTACATTACAACTTTTTCGAAGGATAAGTCTCTGAGCAGTTACCCTATGCATTTTTTTGAAAGATATCTTTTCAAAGTCGAAAGGTGCTTTACAAATTTTTCAAAAGGCACTTTTCCATCTAAATGGTCCAATTCAACTTTTTTTAAGGGTTATTTTGTAGGAAAATGGACTAAACAGAAATTCTGAAGGGTACTTTGTAACTTTTCCAAAGGGTACCTTGCAGCTGAAATGGTCCTCTACAAAGTTTTTGAAGGCTATTTTATGGGCAAGTGTCCTTTAAAAATGGTCCATTTCGCAAATTCTAAAGGGCCAAACAAATTTTTTTAAGGAATTCTTTCATAAAGATAGCCTGAATGAATTCTTTCAAAAAAAAGTGTTGAGACAAAAAGTTTGAAGGAAAAAAATGTCAAATTCTTGCGAAGAAAGTGCCTGAAATAATTTCCCTAAAGGGTTATTTTCTTGGGGAAGTGTCCTCCATAGTTTTTTTTAAGGGTGCCCCTATGCAATGAAGAGGACCAAACAAAAATGCTGAAAGAAATGTTTAAGAAACTTGTTTGAGAATAGCCGTTTCTATTCAAATAAAGATGACGGCCTGTAGAAAGATAATTTTAAACTAAAAAGAATAGTCATTTATATTCAAACAAAGGTGACGGCCCACATAAATTAAATTTTAAACTATGAATAATAGACATTGCTATTCAAAAGAGTTGATGGGAACATGAGAGCAGACATGGAGGTAATAAATGGTTGAATCCTGAGCATCTGGTACAGACAAAACAAGCAGAATGGATAGTTTGATGGTTTGATTCATTGATTCCATTAAATCAACAAATATAGGTGTTAAAAGGATAGATAAAAATTATAAATAAAATTTTATAGCTATTGTCATGAGTTCCATCCCCCTCAGTAGTGCTATGTGTCAGCTTCTCTATTTTCAGTTTTGAACGCTCATGGATGATCTTCAATAGAAGCAATTTCCTATGCCACTCTTGAAGGTTTTAAGCCACTTACCACCATTATCATGACTTGTTTTGGACAAGTAAACCTCTTGGCATGACATGGCTCACCCCATCCATCTCTCTCATGCATTTTTAATTGATCTTCATATTGATGACACATGTCCTTATACCTCTTCAACTTATCTTCTCTACCTCTTCTTCAAAGTTCTATAAATTGAGACATTTTGGCTATTGTAGAGGGACCACATTTTTGGTATGGCAAATCCATGATAAAATGACATTACATTTTGCTTTTGAACATTGAATATAAGACCAATTCTGAGTTTGTAAACTTATGTCTGAGTATGTGAGTGATGTATAGTGGAGCCAAATGATAGCATCATCCTTAATCCCCTTATCTTTCATGTTTGAACAAAGGTTATTATATTAATAGGTCATGTAAAGTGTGTTAAATGTACTAAACTCTCTTTCAAGTATGCAATTATATCTATGGTGTGCAATCTGCCCCTTAGGTCAAGTATCTTGTTGATTATCTCAAACATGTTACCTTCACTTTGAAACACTATGTTAAGATCTTTCAATGCATGGAATTAGTCTTATAAATCATTTTTAATTAGTATAAGTTTGATAGTTGGTGGGATATATTCTTGGTGGGACACCTCTCTAGCATATTTTCTATTTTATGTAAACTCTTGACTCTTTTCATGAACAAGTATTAGATTAGGTGATAGACACTTAGAGAAGAATTCAGCGAGCTAACCCTTTTCAATCCTAGAGACTCATATCTCTTACAAGTTCCCACAAACTTGAGGGATTATTCAACAGTGCATCAAATTGAAGGAGCTTCATAAAATGTCCTAGGGTGCATAATTTGATGATAACAGGTATAAGACACCAATTAGTTGGGATAGGTTGGAAGATAGGGTAGTCTTTGGACCTGAGATGATTTCAAAAATGGGATATCAATTTAAACTAATTAGGTAGATATTGACTGAAACCAATGATAGGTAGAAGAGTTATGTTGATTTGAAGAGAAAAGATAGGTAGTTTTCAATACCTATGATAAAGTGTTCTTGTGGATTAAGCCATAGAAGAGATTGATTAAATTTATAAAGTCAACAAAATTATCACTGAGATATGTGGGACCCTTTCAGGTGTTATAAGTGGTCAATCCTTTAGTGTATATGATTGCTTTACCACCATCCCTAGATCTATTGCATAATCTCTTCCATATTTCTTATCTTAAAAAGTATTTAGTTAATCCTTCACATGTGTTGGATTGGAATGTTTTATAGGTTTTGGATCTTGGGGTGGTCATGGTAGAACTAATTAGATTAATTTAAATTCAAAAAATAATAGGAAGATGTCACAGTTTAAGGTCTTGTGGGACCAATACTCTGAGTATAGTGCTACTTGGGGGACTATGATGAGTTCTATAGATGATTTCCACATTTATTTACTTAATTTGATACTTCATACTATGATATTTTTCTATTTAAATAATGTTTTTAATTTAGATCTTATGTTTGAATAAGTGTCATTGGGATGATGACCAGTTTTAGGGGGAGAAGATGTTACATCCTGATTCATCGTTAAACAAACTTACTTGATTATCCATGGATATTCATAGTTGGTTAATTTATTTGACTATTATTTGATTTAGCTATAAGTCATTAGATATTATGGGATAGATGTATGTTACTTTGATTTCAAGATTACATCACTATGAGTTAGTTGTATTGTATTTTCTTTTTAATGCGATCATGTTGATTTTTTATTTCAGTAGTATTTTATGATATATGTCATGATGTTATGGACTAACTACCTACTTGTTGTGACTTTGATGCATGAGAGACTCATCCCTTAGAGTATGATAGAGGGAGAGTATCATCGGAGAGGGTGACATAGATGGAGGTGTTAGGGGATGATAGAGGAATGGTTAGAACGCTGCACACACCACATTAATTAGTACATGTTATATGCATAGTTGAATGGTTAGCGTTAGTACATTGTGATAATTGTATACATTTAGATAGTTAATTATACATACTAATTATGTGTTAGATTAGTTTAATAACTATGTGTAATTAATTTTGTATGGTTGTGTTATGGTGTTATGTGTTTATGTCATGTTATGAAATTCATGATTGAATGTATATTTGTGTGATTCTGTTATAACTGCATATAGCCTAACCATCATGTGTAGCTATAATATTTGTGATTTACCATTTTTAATAATGGAATATAACTAAATTACATTAATAATATTGATAATGACTTACCTATGCTAAATTAGTAGCAATAAAATGATTTTTTTATAATTAATAAATTAATTGTTACTATAGAGTTTGAAATATACAAATAGGAAACAAAGCAAATAAAATGTAATTAGTCAAGAATGGAATTAATTATTATTAACATTAGAAAAATATATAAATAAGGAAAAAAACATATAAAACAAAATCAAAACATAAAGAGGGAGAAAACGTTAAGTCAAATAAATAAAAGGAAAGGTAGCTTTAAAAAAAAAGGCAACACTCATACAAGAAAAGAAAAAGATTAAAAGAGGGCGCAAGGGAAAAAATAAATAGGAGAAGGGAAGAGAAGAAAAAGGGTGTAGGAGATAGAGGGGAAAGATAAAGAGGAGAGTGAAGTCTAAAAGGAGAAGACATTGTTTAGAAGAGATAAGAGAGATTAGACCAAGCCATGCAAAAAGATTATGAGCCGAGTTGTTTCATTTGGAGTTGATAAAATGTAGGTGTAGTTTTGTAATTTTTTGTAGATTGGTAAAATTCTATGTGAGATGTACTCTATAAACATCATACTTTGATATTGAATTTTATTAGATATAAATTTTAATGAATGAATAAATTTATATTAGTTTTATAAAAGAGTTTAGTATGTTAGTGTTACAAAACAATGACCTAGGTGACTTAGGAAAAAATTGAAACATAGTTGTGAGATTGACCTAGGTGACTTAGACAAAATATAATTTAGATGGAATATGTGTATAAAAACCACATATATGTATATAAACCACATATATGTATATATACTTGTTATTAGAGTGGCAACAGATATAGCAGTTGCATAGGTCTTAAGAGAATGGCATAAATTGAATAAACTGCATTAAATTCTATATACAAATTATTGGCACTGCATCTAAAATTATGCATTATATATATATATATATATATATATATATATATATAAAACATTTACATGATATTAAGTCACCCTATTAATCATCCCTATTGTATATATATCATGTAAATTCTGCATTAAGTCATAGATACCATTTATGCATTTATTGGGTGATCTGTAAGTGATAAAATTGTGAATAATATAACATCATATTTCTCAAACTAATTAATGTAGACATATAATTCCTATTGCTATTGTGCTGAAATTGTCAATCTAAGCAACATTCTGCAAAAATGCACAATTTAAGCCAAAATCATTAAAATGCACTAAATGGTTTGAAATTGTCACGTATAGGTGCTAATTTAGGCTAATGTATACCTAAATGGGGTAATGTATTTTATATTATTATTATATTTTCTCAAATCAATTTAAGTCAAATTGTGATCATGCAAAATGATGATTTGGATGATTGAATTCTTCTAATTTGGAGGCACACATCATGTTTATGCATTATATCGCGTCCACAATGCTCTAAATGGGTAATTGTCCTATACACAACTAACAACTTATTCTAATTATACTCTAGTTAAATTATAACTTAGTAAATTGACATTTTAACTAGTTTAATTAATTGAGCAACCAGTTTCCAAAGAATTGCATAAAATTAATTAAACTCACTTAAGAAAATTAAACCAACTTAAAAGCCTAAGTGGAAATTCCATAGAAGTTATTGAAGATATATTAATTAGAAATTCATTTCTAATATTTCCATCATCTGGTGACATCATCAATGGGGTGGCATCCATAATCCATAAATGGAACAAATATCTAGTTTAAACCCACCCATGCTTCATTAATGCCCCATTCTTCCAAATATTAATGGGGATATTTATGAATTGAGCCTCCAAAATTGAATTGATTATTCACCACACATCTTGGTCTCAATATGGATGGTCATGGTTGATTCTGATTAGTTCCAAAAATATATAAATATAAGGGTCCTCACTCATCCTTTCAAGCTATTTTATGTAATGTTATTATGCTAAATTTGTAATAAGATAGCTTCAACTATTGGCATACATTTGATCAATTTAATGAGCCTAATTCATTGGTGCATTAATAGATGATGGAGGAGAAATCCACTCATCATTGACAAAGACTTGTGGCACCAAATCAGGGGAAATCACATTTTGAGCCATATTTGGAGGAGGGATGCTCTTGAAAAGGTTTGGTAGTTGTATTCCTTCTTTCAAAATACCTTAGATTTCATTTACAAAACCCCTAAAGGAGTTGTCTTAGTTATCTATGTTCTTTATGCTCATTTGGGTTTTACTTGACTAACGCATGATTTAACTCATTTTGGATTCTTACTCTACATTTTGGCATGCTCAGTGGGACTGTGCATCCCATATAAGGAGACTAATATGCAACTCTTAGATCTTATAATGGATGCTTAAAAGTCATTAAAAATTAAGTTTTGTCTTCATTTTTCACATATTTTTATTCTTTTTAATGACACATAGGTTGTAGTGATTTATGTCATTTTATTTCAAAACTGACAAGGATCAATGCTAATTTTCTAGATCGACATCGATTACCATAATTGACCATGATCCATGTGAAAAAAATAGGGTATGATGAAAACGTGTTTGACAAGTTGTTCTTGAGCATTTTAAGTTTAGTTTTTGTTCTTAACAGCTTGAATATTATTTGATTGACTATTTGCCTCCAGGACTTATTCTTATTTATTGACTTTATGCTCATATTGCTAACCAATCTTTTTGTGAAAACAACCCAAGTGCATTTTTGTGTTTTTTTAGGAAACATTGATGATTTTTTGAATTGACATCGATCTTTTTAGATCGACATCGATCCCTTCATAGATTGATGATGATCTGTCTCTGAGACCAAAAAAATAGAGACCCAAGAGTTTGATTTTCAAGCCTTATTTTCTAATTTGCTTTTGGGTTTCAAGGCAAACATAAACCCTCTAAAAATTGTAGGTCATAGGTTGGAAAAAGATAAATTTAAAAATGGTTAAGTATCAAATACTTAATTTGGTGCTTAAAAGGAATTTAGATTATTTATGCTTAGTTGTTTATGAAAGTTTATTTTACAAAGTTTTTCAACTAAGGCCAAGAGGCCAAATTTCATAAACATTTCACTTTAGTGCATTAAAACAAACACTCACACTTAGATTACAAACTCTTAAGAGTGTTTTGTTTTATGCTAGATCTTTCAAAATTGTTTATTTTTTGCAAAATGTTTGATGCATGTATGCTCTCCTCCATCCCCTTTAGGGAACTCGAATGACCAAAAGTGCTTTTTCTTTACCTTGTTTCTTTTAGTCGAAAAAGTGTGAAAAGAACGTCATCAAGGCCTTCCCCAAATCCATATGAATTGGGTGATCCAAACATGACATTAAAGTCTTTTTACTTTGTCTTTTATTTTATGCAACTTAGCTTGTGAGCGAGAGTTTATAGGCTCCTCACAAGTTTTTTAGGGAAGCATTAAACTGGGAATTCATCTCCTAACATCATTTCAACCCCAATTCATGGTGGGGTATATAAATTAAGGGTGACCCACTAGGACATTTGCTTGAGCAGTTAATCAAACTTCATTAGTGGTACTCCAATTTGGATCGTAGGGGCAATTCAGGCATTGTACTACACTGAGCAAGTGATGGATGTATTAGTTGAGAAAAGGACAAGATATTTTCATAAATAATTGATTGATGTAGATCCAATTGACATGAGGCATCTATAGTGTTATCCATGCTCGGGACCATCTAGAAATACACAAAAACTTAGTTTTAGAACAACCCTACTTGCCACATACATATTGTTGATACAGGCGAGTAGCCTAAAGTTTCATGTGATCATACAATCTCTTGAGAGAAGGGGGGTGTAAAAACCCTACTTATTCATATGCTTTTTTTGGATTAACACTTAAAATCCTCTCAAGAACACGTATATAGATGAAATTTAATGGTACAATACAACCTTGTTAGTTTTAAGATTTTAGACATTATACTTAGTTATATTTTGTCATTTTATCCTTTACTTGCTTGGTCTTATCAAGTAAATTTTTTTTGTGAAAATAAAAATGCATCACAACCTAACACCTTTGTTATCCACCATTTTATTTGAATAAGGAGGCGTTATGCTGACCAAAGCAAAATCACTTTTTGCCTTGTTTAAGCCATCATTTGAAACATTGTGTTTATATTGTCTAAACAACCTTGTTATGCTACCCATTTGAGTCTAGACCATATGTGCAAAATATTAAAGTCCTTCATTTTTAATCTAAATTTGAAATCTCACCTTTCTAAGTTCTAGGCTAATGTGTTAATTGGTTTGCCATTTGCACTTGCTTTGAGTTAACTTGGGTATGATTTTTAGTTTGGGTTGAAGGCCATTATATAGACTCATCATCACCTTTTTATTTTTGGACTTATGTTATCTTGCATTTGAAACATTCTACATCCTATTACCATGTGGTGGCATTGTGCTTCCCATTTGGTTTTAGATTTATACTTAGGAGTTTTTGTGTGTTTTAATGTCTTGAGCTTCTTGGTTTGCATTGTTATCTTCCTAATTAGAAGACCCTCTTCTAATTTTCTAGTTGTAATTCATCGTAGATGTATCTAGATTTTATGGTATTGATGTATCTTTGACCTAAGTTTATTGTGCTATCTTGAATTTTAGGATTCAAATTTATCATACCCTCTTCTAATTTGATGATTTTAACCCACCAAAGTTGAGTAATTTCATAACCATTTCTTCTAATTGTGTGGTACTACGCCACTTATTTTATTATAGTCTCTTTTTACCTTATCACTTGTTTGAAGAAGTCAAAACACACCTTTTAAAATTTTCCAAACACATTTCACATCTTAAATCAAACATAGAGAACAATATTATAAACATGACACAAAGGTATACTTGTAGTGCGGTCTCATATGGCCCTAGCTATGAGGAAGAGAATTTTTATGATGGATAAGATAATTCCATGGTGTTTGAAGACATTCCAATAACTATAGGATCTGAAGAAGACTATTTTGAACATAAACCCTTAGAGGACAAAGATGAAGCTCTCCTAAGGTTGATTACATTAGGTGCTAGATTGCCATCAAAATTACCTATGGAATAATTACACACATTGGTTACGGTAGAAGAGAAAAAATGAGAATAATCCCTCACACATATTATAAAATATAACGTTACTTCTTTTGGAAAAGGAAAAGAATCACTCATAGAGCCAACACCTAATGATCAAGATCTTGAGACCAAGATCAAGAAAATAAGTCAAAGATATATAGACCAACGTATCATGGAGTTAACTGATTTTTTGGATGCCACTTCAATACACAACAATGCTTCCAAATAAAAAGAGAATGTAGTAGAACAAATACAACATACTCTAGTTGAGAACACATATATGATAGATCATGGTGTCTCAAGTGAACAAAATAAGACTCAAGAGGTTCCACAAGATGCTTCACTAGACACGAAGTATACATTTTTCAATCATCAAGAGCCTTTTGTTCCTTCACAAAGACAAAGAATGAAACATACCGTATGTATTAAGGAAATTGTTCAAAACACTTTGGCAAGTTCTTCTAAACCAATGCGTACTTTGGTGAATTGAACACAAACTCCCTAAAATCAACAAAACACTTACAATTCATGATGGTAAATTTTAGTGAATATTTATCAACCTAAGAATCAGTAGCTCACCTACTTGACTCAAAAAGTAAACCAAAACAAAGTTGTAGATCTTAGAGTTTATATCCCTAATAAATCAACATATTATGGACACATACCACCCCAATAGAACTATATTCCACCTACCAATGCACGAAACAAGCAAGAATATAATTCAATAAAGGAAATTATGTCATGATTGGAGAAGGGAAATTGAGTCAAGAAATATAAATTTGATGAGATATGTCCATATCCATTCGATTTGAATATTATCCAACTCCCCTTTCTGCCTCATCTTGAGGCACCTAAATTTGAAAAATACAAAAGGGTGACCATCGTGAGCATATTTAGGAATTTTTCGTATTATGCCAATAAGTAATTTATAGCAGCATTTATTTGCTTTATTTATTTCTATGAATTTTAGCAGGATAAGATTTAGACTTGCTCATTATGTTACCTAAAGGATCAGTGGCAGATTGGAATGATCTATCTGAAAAATTTATCAACCACTTCTCTTATAATATCGAACATGATTTGACTATGGTTACTTATGTAAAGCCAATAAATGAGATGGAGAAAGCTTTGTAACATATCTACAATGGTGGATAGCATTAACTAGATGCTTTCAACATAATTTTCTAGACAAAAAACTGGTTGATATTTTTTCATAGAACCTATACCCTGAGGTGGTGCATAATCTATGACTCACTTGTGCAACCACATTCAAAGAAATCGTAGATAAGGGCATGCAGATTAAGAAGGCACTTATTACCAAAGGCCTTGTCAATATTTATTTATAGGGTCAAATGTCCAATCAGACTCAATAACTAGACACCTACGAGTCACCCTTCAAAGCCCTTTGCCTTTGTCTTCTAATTATAATGGATCCTTGCCACCTCTAAATTATACAGTCATAACTAGATGCTTGTGAGTCACCCTTCAGGTCCCTTTATCTTCCTCCAACATTGAACCCAATGAGAACATTATGCCTTCAAATCCAAAGTTGAACATTGTGCTAGCAAAGGCTAAACCTTCTCATGCTACTATTGAGAAGCTGTATAGTATCTCAGACTAATTAAGTAAAACCACTATGCAAATTTTTATTTTAGATATTTTATGTACATCTAAAGTCCATAGAACTATTTTGAATGACCTTATTCAATAATCCACTATTCCCTAGGACATTAACCCTAAATAATTTTAAACACTTATAGGGTATTTATCTTCATTCTAATAGGTTACATTTTATCAAAGAGTCATGACCACTCTTGGTCCTAGCCATAACAACCCCTTGTATATTGAAGTCATCATTGAAAACCACAAAATCAAGTGGGTTCTTATAGACAGTGGTTCAGGGATGAACATAGTGTCCCTCAAGATGGTATAGTGATTGGGTTATACTATAAAGGATATCCATCCAGAGATAATTACCATCAAGGCATATGACAATGCCAAAAATGAATCTTTTGGTACTATCTTTTTACTAATCATTGTTGGGTCTATGTCCCATCATACCTTGTTACATATTATGGATATTGAGTTGACTTATAACATACTTCTTGGTCAACCTTGGATCCATGAAGTACATGTCATCCCATAAAATTTGCATCAATGCCTCAAGTTTTTACACAATGGGATTGAAGTCACCATTCTTGTCGATCTACAGCCTTACTAATATTGTAAACACCTAGAGGTTGAATTTTATAATTATAACTATTATCCTAGTTCTAAATTTGTTGTAAAGAAGAACAAGAAAATAGTTTTGTATCTATCCAAATCTAATTATATCAACCCAAGTGACCTTGCTTCCACTTTAGCTGATCTATTTCCCATAACCCTTGCACAACATGTCACTATAAAAGATGTAGGCATTTCCACATATCATCTGAAAGATGCCTTCCATATTGCTAGGTTGCCCAAGTCTCACAAATATTTTGGAAAACCCAAACCTTCTAAAATCCCTTGCATACCTAACATGGTTTGGTAAAATAAGAAAGATACACAAAATCCACCAATGGTACTCATACCTGCTGCTTTAGGAAATCAGGGTCGAGAAGATTTCATTAAAGGAGACTAGTTATATTATGATAGGATTACTAATTATTTTTAGAATCCTAAATATCCTATCACTAATCGGATCATGGATAACTTTGATTATACAATAAAATGCCTCAGGTCATGAGAACAAGGAATCCTATAACCCTTATCCACTAGTAAACCTAACATGAGTAAATGTCTTGGATTTATATCACTTGGGGGTGACCTCATGACTTTCGATAGTGATTATTTTGATTCGACTAGTGACAAGACTCATGGCAGTGATGTAGTGTCCCATTATAGTGTTTATGATGAACTTGCTAACACAAAATTATTTGATTCAAAATCCATCATGAATATTACAACCCATTTTTCCCTTTGCATTTGTCATCCCAAACTCATTAATTGGGACCAACAAAATTCTATCTTATGCCTTGATGAATTATAAAATGAAGAATCTATCATTGAGTATATCGGCCTCAGAGATGGATTACCAATTGGTGATCATAAACAAGGCTTAGACTTCTCTTTGGATCCTTCTACCTAATTTGGAGAGCAGGTAAAATTTATTGGTCATGAAAAAGATAAAACATTGAGATCCTTAGGTGAAAACCTCTTTGAGGCACTCATTGGTTAGGAAAATAGTAAATAAAAAGACAATCCCTTGAGTGAAAACCTATTTTAGGCACTCTTGGATGGGTAAGTTTTCTCATCTCCAAAGGATGCACAAGGTCCATCAAGTCCTAGCTCAATAGCCAGTACCAAAGTCACATCAGAACAACAAATTTTTTTTGAGTAGCTTGCTCTTGACTTTTTAGAAATATTTGCTAGTTGGCCATTACCTGAATCGATGGACTTAGATTCATCACATTATCTAGAGCTTTGGGATGAACAACCAGAGGTTGAAGTAGAAAAAGATCATAATCAAATGTTGCCTACTATTATAGAAGATGGTTCTACGCTCCTTGTAGAAAACACTACTGAAGTGATTTTGGGAACATATGATGATCCCAAAATGGTCTATCTTGGATCCTCCCTCACTAATGAGGAACATGATCAGATTATCACCATTTTGTTGGACTTCATTGATATCTTTGCATGGAATTACTTTGACATGCTAGGATTAGACCCTAACTTAGTTATGCATCGACTTGTTGTCCATCTAGATGCTAAGCCATTCAAAAAAAATTGAGGAAGATGTATCCACACATCTCTCTTTTGGTAAAGGTATAACTAGAGAAATTATTAGGAGCATGCTTCATCATACCACTAGAATATTTCGAATGGATATCAAACATAGTCTCAGTCAGTAAAAAACCATAGGGTATATGCCTTTGTAATGATTTTAGAGATATCGATAACGCATGAACCAAATATGATTTTCCTATACCCAAAATTGACATGATTTTTGATTCTACTATTGGTTATGATATATTATCCCTCATGGATGGATTTTCTAGATACAATCAGATCAAGTTAACTCAAGAAGACCATAAAAAAAATAAATTCACCACACTTTGGGGAACATTCTATTATCAAGTCATGTCATTTATCCTAAAGAATGTCAGAGCCACTTATAAATGTACTATGAATGTCATATTTAATGACATGATGCATGATACTGTTGAAGATTATGTTGATGAAATCCTAGATAAATCAAGAACACATTTCAGACATCCTGATCTTCTATGAAGAATCTTTGAGAGTTTTTTTGAAAATAAGGTCTATCTAAATCCCAAGAAGTGTGTTTCTAGCATCACTTTCAAAAAATTACTAGGGTTTATTATATCACAAAGAGGGATTGAATTGGAAACTGCTAAGGTTAAGGCTATTGTTGAAATTCCTCCACCTTCCAATCTCAAATAGTTTCATAGCCTGCAAGGAAAGATCCAATCTATTCATAGGTTCATTTCATAACTAACAAATAAGTGCCACCCATTTACAAATGTCTTTAATAAATGGGTCATGTTTTAATGGGATAAGGAGTGTCAATTAGAATTTATGAAGCTCATAACATATTTGGCCAAACCACCAGTTTTGAGACCGCCAACACTTAGACAACCATTACTTCTTTATATTTCAGTGACCAAGCATATGCATGGGGGCACTCTTGGCCCAACATGATGATCAGGACAAGGAACACACAGTTTATTATTTGAGCCATACAATGGTGGATTATGACCATAATTATATGCCTATTGAGAAGGCATGTTGAGCTATGGTTTTTGCATCCCAAAAGTTGTGACATTATATGCTGAATAACAAAGCCATTTATATTGTTAAAGTGGACCCCCTCAAATTTTTATTATCCAAAGCAACTCTCATAGACCGCATGGCCAAATGTGTCATGCTCTAAGGTGAATTTGATGTTGAGTGCAAAAACCCAAAAAGCTATCAAGGGGTAGGTTATTACTGGTCAACTTATAAAAGCCCCTATTATAGACACTCAACTACTCAGATTTGACTTTTCAAATGATTCTATTATGACAATAGAAGAAGTAATGCATGAACTTGAGCAATGAAATTTATATTTTGATCTTTCCTTCACTTCTTGTGGCTATGGGGATGACATTTTGATGATTAAGCCATAAGGTGACCTAATTCCCAAAGCATTTCATATCAATTTTCATTGTACCAACAATATGGCCAAAAATGAGACACTTATTACAAGACTTAATCTTGCAGTATAATGGGATATCCAACACTTAATGGTTTATGGGGATTTCCAATTGATTATAAATCCAATCATAGATCAGTATCGTACTAGAGATGACAAGCTTGTACCCTACAAGCATATTATTGATAATCTACAAACTCATTTCAAATCCTTACAATTTGAACAAGTACCACAGGCTAAAAATAAATAATGATGCAATGGCAATAATTGGGTACATGATAAATATTGATATCAATGCTAAAGTGTATTAGTTTCTCATTGAAAATATTCTACAACCTGCTCATGTCTTATCATATTTAGAAAGGGTTTGCACCATTGCTACTCCCAATCCCCCACTTGAACTATCTTGGTTTCAAAACATTTAAAATTATTTTCATTACCAAGTTTTTCCACCGGAACTTTATAATAATTGTCAAAAAAAAATCCTTCATTGCATAGCTTGTTATACCCTCTTTGGAAACATGCTTTATCATAAAAGATATGATGGAATGTTGCTTCATTTTTTATCTTCAAGAGAATCCAAGTTAGTGCTTAAGGAGGTTTGTGAAGGAATGTGTGGGGCCCACACCAATAGTGTAGTCTTAGCTAAAATCTCCTTATAATAGGTTACTATTGGCCCAAGATGGAGATAGATGCTTGTAATTATGTCAGGAAGTGTGTTGCTTGCCAACAACATGGTAATTTGATACATGCACCTTCCTTGCCACTAAAACCAATCACTATACCATGGCCATTTTCTATATGGGGCCTTGATCTCATTGGGAAAATTAACTCCACATCTTTTGATGGTCATAAACATATTTTCACTACAACCGAGTATTTTACTAAGTGGATCGAGGCCATTCCTCTTAGTTATGTCACTAAGAAGCAGATTCCCAAGTTTATACATTACCATATCATCTATTAATATGGTATCCTATCTCGTATTATATCCGATAATGGAAGATTATTTGTAAAATGAGATGTTAAAGTTGTTTTTGTAAAATTCAAAATCAAGCAGAAGAAATCCATACCATTTAACTCGAAAGGCATCAGTCAAGATAAGGCATCAAACAAAACCATTGTTACAATACCAAAACATATTGTCAATGATGTTGGCCATAATTGACACTTGAAATTTTTTCTTTCCCTTTGGCCTTATCACACTAGTCATCGAACCCCTATAGGATCCACTCCATACTCCCTTATTTATGGTACATAAGCTATTATCTCAATTGAGATCAAACTACCTTTACTATGACTATTTTGGAGAATATTTAAGATGATGAAGATTATAGAGTTTTAAGGTTGCAAGAGCTATAAATTCTTGATGAAAAGTATTTGGTTACCCTAGACAACTTACAAGCCTATCAAA
Source organism: Torreya grandis (assembly GCA_037957365.1). Taxonomy (NCBI): domain Eukaryota; kingdom Viridiplantae; phylum Streptophyta; class Pinopsida; order Cupressales; family Taxaceae; genus Torreya; species Torreya grandis. The sequence continues at coordinate 2,185,705 of JARHVA010002503.1, read as the reverse complement.
ATAATTTGCATAAAAGCAATGACAAGTGCATTCTCCCTTGAAAGTTTGAAATTGGTGATTTGGTCTTGAAAGAGAATCAAAAGAACATAAATGTTTAATGCAAAAATAATGGTAATTTTTGTTGGGTGAATATTTTGTCAGTCAGTTGTCTGATTGAGAAAAATAGGTCTTATCATCCACAACAAAGGAGATTAGTCGGCCCAGTGTGCAAGTTTACTACATTAGAGGTGGTCAAATCTCTCCTCTCATCAAGGGGAGGTTCCCTATAAATATGTAGGAGCTATATATACTATAAATATGTATAAAATAACACTCAGGGGTAGGATAAGCCATCCATCTCTCTTTTTTTAGAGATGATGTTAAAAAATAGAGGAGAAAATCCTAGTGAAAACATTGAAGGCACTTCTCTTCTTTCAGAAGTGTTCTTGCAGGGGACAGCAAGAGTTCTTTCAGGTAGGATAAGTAACTGGTAACAGAGTACAGAGTAACCAACAATCTAAGATGTAGCACAAAGTCTCCACCTTGAATTCCCAAGAGTGAAACATGAAGAACAATGGGGGCACAAAGTCGTCCCAAGGTCCTTTACACAGAAAGAAACTAAAAACACACACTAAAAATAATTATGTCAGCACAAAGTCTGAAAGTAATTGGTTTCAGAACACCTTTCTTATCACTTCCACTAGCTCTGCTTGTTAAATTGCATAAATAAGAACACATTTAGGAAATAGACATAATGACAATCTCCTAGAATGATACAAGCTATAACAACACAAAGTCTGAAAGTAACTTGCTTTCTGATTCAAATAAAGAAATATGATAAAAAATTTGAGCTCAAAGTCTCAGTGATGCCTTTCAATTTGGGTAGAGTTTTACTTCTGGTAATGAGAAGATCTCCCTCATATCAAATGAGAGATTACAATAAATAGCACTCTAAGAAAGTCTTGGGAACTTGTTTTCATGAAAAAGGCCCATGCTAAATTGAATGCCTTCAATGCACCTTTAGTTCTGTCTGGAGGGACCATGATGGGAATAGTGCATTGTTATAACTATGGCATGTCCATTCCTCTAATATGTCTCTTTCTTAGTATGGACTGTTTGGTCCTTTTCCTGATGTCTGCACAGCTGTCCAATTTGCCTTTACTTCATGGAAGAAATATAGGCTGCGTCCTTGATTTGGCGTGCTCAGAAGTCTGCTTGATCCATTGTTTCACCTACTAGAAATAACTCCCTTAAAGATATTTTGGCCTTTCCCTCTTTCTACTATGATTTGAGCCCTCAGGCTATCTTTTCCCTTTATGGTTTTGTCTTTTCCTAGCATTTGAACTCTCAACGATATATCTTCGACTTTGCTGGCTCTTTACGCTCTTCCATCAGTGGTTCTTCCCTTTGGCATTTTGGCCTTTGAATGCATTCAAGCCCACGCTCAATCTTTTGCCGCTCTCCACTAATCTCAGCAAGTGACATATGGCATGTTTCACTTAACTTATAGAGGCTTTAGAAACCTTTGAGAGTCCTATGGATGATGATGCATGGAAGCATCCGATCTACCTTAGAAACAATATAGAAACATTTGGGACTCATTTAGATTCACATGTATGATGCCACTTGTCACACTCTGCTTGACCTTAGCAACTCAATCGGGGCCCACCACAGTCCTTATGAAACAAAAGGGAGAGACAGTGGATGTTGACACTTGTTGTGCTCTGCTGAGATTTTCAAGGGACACGTGGCATGTTCCATGTAATCTATCAATCACACAGACGATGACACTTGGAGCACTCCGCTCTCAGGCTTTTTCCTTTTGAGAATTCCTTTGGTGGGGCTTATTTCCTTCTGATAAAAGTCCGAAGGAATTCCTTCGGGATTTGCCTTAGTCATTTTCCCACAAAAAATACTTCCGAAAGAATTCTAATAGCTCTTTCACTTAATAATTTCCTTCGGACAATAAGCTCGAAGGAAATGTTCCCTGTCGGCCTTTGAACAAATCTGAAGGAATTCTATCTTTTCTATCTTCTCTTCAACCCTTGAACCAATGTTGCTTGCCCTCCACAAGGGCACTTGGCTCTTTGGCTTTGGGCAGCCCCTTGAACCTGCTGATTGAACCAACTTTGGTTCAACGGTTCAATCTCTTTATTTGGATAAGTCTTTTTTGATCTTCTAAACCAAACACATTGAACTAATTATTCATTGAACCCATTGAACGTGCTAACTTCAAGCATGTTGAGTCCATAGAAACATATCTACAGAGTCTATAGATTTGAGTCCCTTGAAAGAGTCCATAGAATCTTACCTGCGGAGTCCATAGAAATGAGCCTACGGAGTCTGTAGTTTCAAGCCTACAGAGTCTGTAGATTCAAGCCTGCATAGTTCGTAGATTCAAACTTGCAAAGTCCATAGATTTCTGAAAAGCTTGAATAATGGATAATTTGAATGCACATAACAATTTATAAAAAGGGAAGAGAGGATGTTGGTTTGTAGGATGAAAATAGTTCAAATGTCCCAAAAATGAGTGATATTTTTGGGGACAACATCTAACTCCAGTTGGGGAACTTCCTTCAGTTGAAAACTTAGAACAACTGAGGGGAGTAGAAACCAAAATCTCCAGTGCCTTGAAGTATGCCATTGGGCTATGGATTCGTGCTACCCAAAAAGAAAGGCTCCAAAAAATGAAAATGAAAAGCACAAAATAGAACTAAAGACTATACAAATGTACATATGTACAAGTGAACTTATCTGATACTTCAAGAATTAAAGTGATTCAAATGCTGCCTATTGTGAGACAATGAAAATGGCATTTTGTCTTAATAAACCAGTAGGAAACCATTTTGTCCCCAGAATCGGTGACAGGTGAATGGAACTCTCCACCAAGAATCACACTTTCTGTGCATTCCTCTTGGTTCTCTCTTCTTGCCCCATGGCAAGGTGTGGTCTTCAATTTGAAAAATGTAACTCCTTGCTCTCTTGGTGAAGATTTCCTTTTTTTGACTTTGGAGTACAGCAGTATGGTCCACCACCATAGCTTGTTGTTCTATTGGTTCAGTCCAACACATGCTTTGATTGTCCCCCTCAGACACTTGACAAACCACCAGTTCATCATCTCCTTTGGTGTGAAGGATTTTGACATCCTGGTCTTGAGCAGCCTTCAATTCGAGAAATATAGATTCACGTTCAGCTATGTTTTTGGTGTTGCTAAACTACAACTTACATGAAGGAAAAATATCTCCTTGAGGAGATATCAACATAGTCTCACTCTAACATTGGTAGAAAAATTGTTGCCATCAAATTCTATGATCCAAGCATCATCAAAAGCTAATCTTCTATCAGATTTATCTTCATTAGAGATGGAAGATCCTTCTTCATTTGTACTTTACCCTACCAATTCTTCTAATATCTTGTTTGGATCAATTTCTGGATTGCTAGCTATAGGACTTTCATCTGCAAAAACATGAACATCCTCTGTGGTCAAGAAATAATTACCCCTGCCCAAAGACTCAAACAAAATTTGAGCTATAGGGGCTAAAATTTGGGTGACCACATATTTTGCCTCCTTTTTAGGGAGAAATCTCTTCATTACGCCCTTGACAGGGATCCTTGCCTCAAACAGGTCCATACTTAGTTCTCCACCAATGTCTAACTGCTCAAGATTGGCTTGCAGGAATTCAAATTTAGTCATTTGAATTTTGGATTTCTTGACATGAACAATTATGTCAAATGACTGAAATGGACTAGGAAGAGAGGATGGGAGTTCATCATTTTGGTTTTTGGGAGGGGGAGGACAGGCCTGCAAATTTGAAGTTGAAGGTACAAAAATGATTGGTGTACTTACTTTTTTAGCAACCACCAAGTCCTTTGGCTGGAAAGGTAGAGTGGTTCCACCCTTAGCAATTGAAATTGATGGTTGAGGTCACTCCTCTGTCTTCTCTTTATCAGCTTGCTAGGTTGACTAATTTTTGGACCGGGTGAACACAACATATGATCCCTCATTTGCTTTACCTTCACTTCTGGGTTCATCCTGATAATTTAGGAAACCAATGTTGGAGTCACCAGTTAATTCTTCTTCTTCATCAGTGAAAATATTAGCATCATTTTCTTGCTCAAACTCAGGTTGGAAAGAGAAATTATGTTCTATTTCTAAATATCCAACTGTTGAGTTGGTTGGGGGCACTTTAAGGGTGAGGTTCCTCTGTGGGGGAGGAAGACGATTTGGCTGCCCTTGATTTTTGGTAGCATTGCCTTGATATGACTAATTGGGGAATGTCCTCCTTGGTAAATCTCTATATGAAGGAGAAAAAGACATACCTTGTGCCATTTGCCTTTTCAAGGATAGAAATTTATTTGCCAGCTTTTGCACCATTTGATCAGGGGTGGCTGTGGGTGAGTATTCAGAAGATGAAGAGGGTTTACCTCTATTTGGATCTCTCCTTATCTTTCCTGCCAAGATAAGGTCATCTTCTACCTCAGTAGCAAAGTCTTGAGTAGCCTCAAGGTCTATGTGGCCAACATGTCTCAATAGAAAGGTCACTTTAGGCATCTGTGAGTTAATGAAGAAACATTTGAGGTTTTCAAGTTTGGGCTGAGCAATGATAGGAATTTGATTCCTCAGCTTGTCAAACTTTGCTATGAAATCCCTCATGGGTTCATAAGGTTCCTTCTTCATCTGTGTAAGTTGGGCCAGCAAAGCATGTGCATCTTCTGTAGGCTTGAACTTGGCTTTAAAATCAGCTTTAAGTGTGTCCTAGTCAGTCACTGATCTAGCTTGCAAATGGTAGAACCAGTCTGCAGTGGCACCTTGTAGCGTTTCCATGAAAATCTTGACTGCCACGTCCTCAAATTCCACCCCTATCACACTTTAGGCTATGCTAAAGGCTACAATGTGTTCATCGGGGTGAACTCTCCTATCACCAAAGAATTTGGGAAAATTCTTTCTTGAGCTGCATGGAATTTCATGTAGGGGTGGAGTCAAATTTAGTGGACCAAAAGAGTTACCTTAGGGGCCTCAAACTGCCATGATTTGATTATGAAAAAGAGGGATAACAAATTCGGGTGGAGTATGTATTGACAAAGCTCTGCTAACAACAGAAATGGACGCTTTGCCTGGTAATGGAGAAGGACAGGGACTACTTCAATTTGAAACTTGAGGCTTCAAACTGCACGTGCTTCCCTAGTTGGCGTGGAGGTGGAGGGAGATGGTAAGGCTATAATGATAATGGGTAAGACATAGAATGGAGTCGCCAGAGTCTATAATGGATAAGGGTAGGGACTACTTTAATCTAAAACTTGAGGCTTTAGACTGCACGTTCATCTCCAACAGAGTCACCAAAAAAATTTGGGTGAATATTTTGTCAATCAGCTGTCTGATTGAAAAAAATAAGTCTTATCATCCACAACAAATGAGATTAGTTGGCCCAGTGTGCAGGTTTACTACATCAGAGGTGGACAAATCTCTCCTCTCATCAAGGGGAGGTTCCCTATAAATATGCAGGAGCTATATATACTATAAATATGCAGAAAATAAAACTCAGGGGTAGGATAAGCCATCCATCTCTCTTTTTTTAGAGATGATGTTAACAAACATAGGAGAAAATCCTAGTGAAAACACTGAAGGCACTTCTCTTCTTTCATAAGTGTTCTTGTAGGGGACAACATGAGTTCTTTCAGGTAGGATAAGTAACTGGTAACAGAGTATAGAGTAACCAACAATCTAAGATGTAGCACAAAGTCTCTACCTTGAATTCCCAAGAGTGAAACACAAAGAATAATGGGGGCACAAAGTTGTCCCAAGGTCCTTTACATAGAAAGAAACTAAAAACACACCCTGAAAATAATTATGTTAGCACAAAGTCTGAAAGTAACTGGTTTCAGGACACCTTCCTTATCACTTCCACTAGCTCTACTTGTTAAATTGCATAAACAAGAATACATTTAGAAAATAGACATAATAACAATCTCCTAGAATGATACAAGCTATAACAGCACAAAGTCTGAAAGTAACTTGCTTTCTGATTCAAACAAAGAAATATGATAAATAATCTGAGCTCAAAGTCCCAGTGATGCCTTTCAATTTGGGTAGAGTTTTGCTTTTGGTAACGGGAAGATATCACTCGTATCAAATGAGAGATTACAATATATAGCACTCCAAGAAAGACTTGGGTGCTTGTTTTCATGAAAAAGGCCCATGCTGAATTGAATGCCTTCAATGTGCCTTCAGTTCTGTCTGGAGGGACCATGCTAGGAACAATGCATTGCCATAACTATGGCTTGTCCATTCCTCTAAAATGTCTCTTCCTTAGTATGGATTGTCTGGTCCTTTTCTTGATGTCTGCATAGCTGTCTAATTTGCCTTTACTTCATGGAAGAAAAATAGGTTGCATCCTTGATTTGGCATGCTCAGAAGTCTGCTTGATCCACTATTTCACCTACTGGAAATAACTCCCTTGAAGATATTTTGGCCTTTCCCTCTTTCTGCTACGATTTGAGCCCTTAGGCTATCTTTTCCCTTTCTAGTTTTGTATTTTCCTGGCATTTGAGCTCTTAGGGATATATCCTCAGCTTTATTGGCTCTTTACGCTCTTCCATCAGCAGTTCTTCCCTTTGGTGTTTTGGCCTTTGAATGCATTCGAGCCTGTGCTCAAGCTTTGGCCGCTCTCCATTGATCTCATCAAGTGACATATGGCGTGTTCTGCTTAACTTATAGAGGCTTTAGAAACCTTTGAGAGTCCTACAAATGATGATGCATGGCAGCTTCCACTCTGCCTGAGAAACAATATAGAAACATTTGAGACTCATTCGGATTCACACAGATGATGCTACTTGTCACGCTCCACTTGACCTTAACAACTCACTCGGGGCCCACCACAGTCCTTATGAAACATAAGGGAGAGACAACGGATGTTGACACTTGTTGTGCTCCACTGAGATTTTCAAGGGACACGTGGCATGTTCTGCGTAATCTAGCAATCACACAGACGATGACACTTGGAGCGCTCTGCTCTCAGGCTTTTTCTTTTTGGGCATTTCTTTGGTCGGGCTTATTTCCTTCGGATAAAAGTCTGAAGGAATTCCTTCGAGCTTTGCCTTAGTCATTTTCCTACGAAAAACACTTCCAAAAGAATTCTAATAGCTCTTTCACTTAATAATTTCCTTCGGACAAAAAGTCTGAAGGAAATGTTCCCTATCGGTCTTTGAACAAATCTGAAGGACTTCTATCTTTTCTATCTTCTCTTTGACCCTTGAACTAATGTTGCCTGCGCTCTACAAGGGCACTTGGATCTTTGGCTTTGGGGCAGCCCCTTGAACCTGCTGATTGAACCAACTGATTGAACCAACTTTGGTTCAACGGTTCAATCTCTTCATTTGGCTAAGTATTTTTTGATCTTCTGAACCAAACGTGTTGAACCAATTGGTCATTGAACCCATTGAACCTGCTAACTTCAAGCATGTTGAGTCCATAGAAACAAATCTGCAAAGTCCATAGATTTGAGTCTCTTGAAAGAGTCCATAAAATCTCGCCTGCGGAGTCCATAGAAATGAGCCTACGGAGTTCGTAGTTTCAAGCCTGCAAAGTCCATAGATTCAAGCCTGCAGAGTTTGTAGATTCAAGCCTGCAGAGTTTGTAGATTTTTGAAAAGCTTGAAGAATGGATAATTTTAATGCATAGAATAATTTTTGAAAAGGGAAGAGAGGATGTTGGTGTGTAGGACCAAAATAGTTCAAATTTTGTCCCAAAAATGAGTGATATTTTTTGGGACAACAAGTTTCAACCAAATTGGCTAGGCCCATATGCAATCACAACAAACTATGGATCAGGGGCATACCAGCTAGATACTCCAGGTGGTGAAGAATTCCCAGAGCCCATGAAAATTGTAAATCTTAAGTGGTTATATGTTTGAAAACCATTTGAAACATTATCTACAAGACCCCTTACTTATGGGAAACTTGTGCTGAATTCATTTTATCCCACTATTATATCCTGGACCGTCTTATCTTGGATCACATTCATTTTGTCTTAACCTACCCTAGACCGTTCTCATGAGAACCATATTATTTTATGACTCTATACTATTGAAAATTTAGATCATTAACACTTTGGATCATTTATATTCCAACTCAACTCTTTTTATCCCACCCTAGATTGTCATTTGTTGGACCATATTCATTTTTGTCTCATTTCATCATGGACCATTCTACTTAGAACCACATTATTTTCATATCTTGGATCATTTTAACCTAGATAATTCTCTACCTTGACCAATTATTATCTTGATTATGACTCATAGGCATTCTAGACATAGTTAACACTAGTTCTACAAAGCAGTTAAGCCTGGAGAGTATTTTGCAGCTTCCTCTTATAGAAAAGTGAACATAGATACATTAGCACATGGTTTTTACCTATTGAATGGTTTTTTAGATTTCTCTCACACTACATACTGTTATATGGTTATTTTTTTTCTATTTGGTAGGCATTATTACCTTAACAGGGTATTCACACTCTCTCCATTTTGTGATCTTGGGCCATTACAGTTGAATTTAGTTGTTATTAAAACTTCTACTCTTGGAGGTGCATCTCCTCAGTTAGGTATTTCCTTGGGCCTTTTGTTAATATTTTATTTTTATTACTTATCCCAAAAATACAAAAACATTAAAAAATTATTGACAAAACAAACAAAAACACTATCTTGCACTTTTATTTATTCTAATCTCATGCTCTTGTCATTTTTCAAGTAATCATTTGAACATTCTTACATTTTTTCAAGTAATCATCTTAAACGCTCTCACCATTTTGTGAGACCATTTCCTTATTTCCTCTACAATATCAATCATGTTTTCTTATCATCACTTTTCTTCTATCCCATTTCCCAAAAGAATTAAATTTGGCTTAAAGTTTATGTTGGAATTCACATCCATAGAACTATGTAGTCAACATCCACTTGTCTCGTATATTTGGAGTTAACTCGGCCACCCCTTCCTTTTATTATTCCCCCCCCCCCCTCCCCCCCCATTTTATTCTGGGTTGTTTCCCTATCACTTGAGGGTAAATTTGTCTCTTTTATTCTTGTCTTCTTGTTTCCCTATCACTTGGGGGTAACTTGTTCTTGTTTTGGTCTACTAGTCTTGTTATTTTCTTATATTAGGGGTCACCCTGTCATAGAGAGTAATGCCTCTATTACACTTACATGAGCTATTCACCTTTTTATTTGCTTGCAATAACATTATGACTAACTCTTGTTTATTTGTGTTTGTTTGATTTTTATTATTATTTTGTTGTGCTTTCTTGTTTCTCCATTTATTTTGTCATTATTTTGTTCATCATTATTCCTTTGTTGTTTATTATTGGTGTTTTGGTGTTTTGTGTTACTATTTTATCTTGTATTGTGTTGCTTTTTTCTTTTGAGTTCAAATACATTCTATAACCACTTGTATTTAGCTTTTTCTTTTGTTTGGTTTTCCAAGTACATCTTGTTAATACACATGGATCTTGATTATTCGTATCATGCTTTGATGTTATTTATTAAGCTATTCTTGCTTTGATTTTTTACATTCTTGTTCCTACTTAAATCTTGATTTTAAGTTAGGTTGCATTTATGTATTGTTTTTTTTTTTTAAAATGTAAGTAGTTCTAACTTTGGTATTGGTAGTTTTTATCATTATCCTTAGTTATAAGTATTCACATTTGAACTGGCCCATCATAATAGAAATACAATGTTATTATAAGTCACTCATATGTACAATACATAATTTTAGTTTGTTATAGTAAGCACCAAGTGATTTGGATCCCAAGTCCAAAAGTCAATGACATTCTGAAGATCATTTCTCAATGCACCCTACCTAATATGAGACTTTATGAAATGCATGCATCTCTTGGCATGCACTCTGAGTCTAATTGAATATTGGTCCATATTTCTTATATTCTTCTTTCCTCATTCCATTTTATCCCACTACTGGGTCAACTACATTGGTTTAAGGTCCATCTGGACTATGTAGGTAGCGCTTGGATACATAATGTATCTTGGGTTAGCTCGACCACCCTCATTATTTCAATCATCTCTTTTATCACTTTTCACATCCTCATATGCTTGGTTTTTTATGGTTGTCTTCAATCCTTAAGGCCCTCGCATTTGCATTTTCACTCAATCATATTTAATCTATGAAGTAGGTTATATCCTTGAGTTATGCTTACCAATTTGCCCTACTGCAACATAATTAATTATTAGTGATCAAAATCAACCTTACTGGGGCAAAATAAATTTATCAATTAATCAAATATACTCTACTAGGGTACATTATTATTTCCTTTCTCTAGAGAAATTCTCTCATTATTCTTATAATTCCAAGCTATGAAACTTTTTCTCTCATTCTAGCAATTTCAAAGTGTGCAAACTGTTTCGGGATTGATCATTCCCCAAGCCCCTAACTTTCACCCTCTTTTGTGTATGTTAATGTCTGCCAATTATATTTTGGGATTTCATCCTTCCCACTTCCCCCCACCTTAGGGCCCATTATATTCTAATATGTTATGATCATTAGGAGTCAATGCTTGCAAGCTTTAACTCAGTCAGATCTAACCTCATATATGGGTTAATTTCACTCTTGCTCTCTTTTTCAAGAGTCCATCCCTCTCTTTCATCCTCGTATGTCCTTTCAAGGGGGAATCATGGATCATTACCTTCCAATTTATTATTGACAACTCTTTCATTCTTTGAAAAGACTTTGTTTCACTTAAATGTCTCACCACACCTTCTCAAATAGGTGCAAAATTTAGACATCTAATTCCTATCGCTATTATGCTAAAATTGTCAATCTAAGAAACATTCTATGAAAATGCATAATCTGGGCCAAAATCACTAAAATGCGATAAATGGTTTGAACTTATCATGTACAGGTGCTGATTTAGTCTAATGTATCCCTAAATGGAGTAGTGTATTTAATGTGATTATTAGATTTTATCAAATCACTCTGAGTCAAATTATGATCATGCAAAATGATGCTCTAGAACATTGAATTCTTCTAATTCAGAGGCACATTTCATGTGCATGTGTTATTTTGCATCTATAATGCTCTAAATGGGGAATTACCCCAAACATAATTGACACCTTCTTCTAATTATAATCTAGTCAAATTATGACTCAGTAATTTGACATTTTGACCAGTTTGATTAGTTAAGCAACCAATTTGTAAAGAATTATAAAAAAATAATTAAACCCACTTAATAAAATTAAACCAAATTAAGAGCTTAAGTGGAAAATACATGGAAGTTATTAAAGATCTATTAATTGAAAATTTATTTTTAATATTTGCATCATCTAGTGACATCATCGATGGGGTGGTATCCATAAGCCATAAATGGAACAAATATCTAGTTTAAGCTCTCTCACGCCTCATTAATGCCCTATTCTTCCAAATATTAATGGGGATATTTATGAATTGAGCCTCCAAAATTGAATTGATTCATGGCCACACATATTGATCTCAAGATGGACGGTCATGGTTGATTGTGATCATTTCCAAATATCAATAAATACAAGGGTCCTCACTCATTCTTCAAGCTATTTTTGTGTAATATTATTATGTTGAATTTGCAATAGGATAGATTCAACTATTGGCATACATTTGATCAATTTAATGAGTCCATTTGATTGATGCATTGATAGATGATGGAGGAGCAAGCCACTTATCATTACCAAAGACTTGGGCTACCAAATTAGGGGAAAATCACATTTTTGAGCCACATTTGGAGGAGGGATACTCTTGGGAAGGTTTGATAGTTGTATTATTTCTTTCAAAAGGTCTTAGATTTCATTTTCAAAACCCCATGAGGGAATTAGCTTAGTTAGTTATGTTCTTTATGCTTATTTAGGTTTTACTTTACTAACGCATGATCTAACTCACTTTGGATTCTTACTCTATAATTAAACCCATCGATCTGGTTATTATAATTATAGAATGACCTGCAAGTTTGACTTAAGGTGAGCTAAGTGCATCTAATTATGAGCTTGATCATATATGACACTTTACTATGAAAATGAGGTTATATATATATATATATACACATACACACACACACACACACACACACACACACACACACACACACACACACACACACACACACACACACACACACACACACACACATATATATGTATGTATATATATATACATACATATATATATATATATATACATACATATATATATATATATATATATATATATATATATATATATATATATATATATATATATATACATACACACACAGTGTTCTAGTTTTATTTTGTCTAATATGTAGAAAACCGGTATTTATATTACTAAGTCACTATTTCCAGATTTAACTGAATATTTTACTTATATTTAAATGGGCTAAGAATTTACCAATCACTCATACCAAACAATGTTTAGTATAGGCGATATGGGATTTATGTAATTTACTTATAATAATTTAATAAATTCCTAGTAATAGAGGAATTAGATTGATATGAGTTAAGTCAAATTTAGTGAATTACTCTCATCATATACAAGATACATAAATAAGATATTTTATTTTGTCCTTCGTATAGTGATGGATGAATATAGGTGATAAATACTTGATTAGTAAAGAAACTATATGTTATTACTCTTCATTCTCTTGATTTGGATATTTGTGGTAATTATTGTCACATATCCAATATGTACTGATAAAATACAAAACAAGGAATTTATATATATGTATATACACATATGTGGCTGAGTATGTGTAAATGTTGCATGAAATTGTGAAAACATAGAGGTGATGGAGTTAACATCATATGTCATAAACACTATGATCTTGTATAAGCAAACTATGCATAATTATTTATAAACTATGAGTGTTTATATATATATATATGTATATATATATATATGTATATATATATATATATATATGTATATATATATATATATATATATATATATATATATATTTGACCTTAAACTTGACTCACTTTATCCTACATAAAGGATTTAATTCACTATTATAAAAGTCAAATATAAATTATATATATATATATATATATATATATTGTTGTCCCCCAAAAATATCACATTTTTGGGACAACATATGAACTATTTTGGGCCCTGCAAGACCAAAATTGTCTCTTCCCTTTTCGAAATTTGTTCTGAGCATTCAAATTCCTCATTTTTCAAGCTTCTCAGAAATCTATGGACTCTACAGGCTTGAATCTATGGACTCTACAGGAAGAAAATCTATGGACTCTACAGGCCAAGTTCTACGGGCTTCACAGGTTGATTTCTATGGACTCTACAGGAAAGAAGCAAGCTCTCAACACTTAGGCTATTTCAAAGTTGGTTCAACGACAAGGTTCAACCAAAAGATTTCATCGGCAAGCTTCTAAGCAAGGATTGAACCATTGAATAGTTGAACCTTGAACCATTTTGGTTCAACAGGTTTAATGGGTTCAAGGGTTCAACATCATTCGCAAGAGTTAAGCACATTTTTCAAGGTTCAAAGTTTAACTACTTCAAGTTTCAACGGCTTCAAAACACTTTTCAAATAGAAGAAGGCTTGAACCATTGAACCGTTGAACCATTGAACCACTTTGGTTCAAAGGTTCAACGGGTTCAACAGGTTCAACGGCCATGTGGTTCAATGCGTTTGGTTCAAGGGATCAAAAAGACTTAGCCAAATAAAAAGAATGAATTGATTGAACTGTTGAACCTTGAACCAAAAGGTTCAATGAGTTCACAGGTTCAAAGGTTCAACCAATGCGATGAAGATCAAAGAGCTTAGAAAGAACAAGTGACGGATAAAGGATGAACCAATGAACTGATTGAAACTTAAACCAAAAGAGTTCAAAGTTCAATGGTTCATGGGTTCAAAGGTTCAAAGGCAGCCTCAGTCAAGGAAAGAAGCAACAAACAAGTGGTTCAACAGATGGTTCAACCAAGGAGCAGGAAAATGATTGAACCAAGAAGCGATGGAACAAAAGAGGCAGAATGAACCGATGAACCAATGAACCAATGTAATTTCAGTGGGTTCAAAGGTTTAAGGTTCAACATGGTTCAAGCGGCTAGTGACCATTGACGGCCCCGTAGATGTCAAATTTAAAGTAAGGGAATATCCATTGAAATTCAAATAAAGTGCGGAACTTGAAGGAAGAACCAAGTGACTGGCTAAAAAGATAGCTCGGGAGCTGAAATTCTAGGAAGAGACAAAGCTGGAAAAGACAAAGTTAGAAAGGAAAAAAGTGAAAAGAGGGAAAAGCCCAAAATATCTATGCAGAAGTTATTCCAGTAGGTGGAACAGTCCACAAAGTAGACATTTGAGCTTGCAAACATTGAAGGCGCGGCTTGTTGGTCTCCTTTGGAGTAAAGACAAAATGGATAGTTGCGCAGATGTCAGAGGGGACAAACCAGATGATCCAGACTCAAGAGAAGACATATGGGATGAAATGACAGGCCATAGTTAAGATAGCTGCCTTGTTTTCAACATAGTCCTTTCACAAACTTGGAAATGCATTCAAGACATTAAATGCACAGCATGGGCCATTCTATGGAACAAAGCACCAAGTCTTTCTTGGCTGATATATATTGTAACCTCTTATATCATTCTAAAAGGAGATCTTCCCATTATAGAAGTGAAACTCTACCCAATTGAAAGGTGAATACTGAGACTTTGAGCTCAGATTGTATTTCATTTCATTTTATCTGAATGAGAAAGCAAGTTGTTTGCAGACTTTGTGTTGTTTTGGCTTGTATCATTTTAGAAGATTATTCTTATGTCTGTCTTATGAATGTGTTCTTGTTTATTTAATTTGGCAAGTAGAATTAGTGAAAGTAACAATGAAGGTGTCCTGAAGCCACCTGTGGGAAGACTTTGTGTTGCCATAGTTGTCTTTAGTGTGTGTTTATTTTTTGTTTCTGTGTAAAAGACTTTGGGACGACTTTGTGCCCTCATTGTCCTTCGTATCTCACTTTTGGGCAGTCAAGGTGGAGACCTTGTGCTACATCTTATATTTTTGGTTACTACGCCCTTGGCACCCTATTACTTATCCTACTAGAAAGATTCTTGTTGTTTGCAGGAACAAACACTTTTGAAAGAAGAGAAGTGCCTTCTATTGCTTCACTAGGATGTCTACTATCCAAGAAGGGATTTGGCTCTTGGTTGAATGTTACTTCTGAAAGAAGAGAAGTACCTTCACCAATCACCCAAGATTTTTCCTTTGTTTGTTAGCATCATCTCTAAAAAAAGAGAGATGGATGGTTTATCCCACCCCTGTGTCTTACTTTCTGCTTATATATATATATATATATATATATATATATATATATATATATATATATATATATATATATATATATATGTATATATATATATATATATGTATATATATAGTATATAGCCTCCGTATATTTAATAGGGAACCTCCCCTTGATGAGAGGAGAGATTTGTCCCCTATTGATGTAGTAAACTTGCACACCTAGATGACCAATCTCCCTATGATGTGGTGATAGGAACTATTTTGCTCACCAGTTAGCTGGTCGACAAAATATTCACCCAACAGTTTTTGGTGACTCTGCTGGGGATGAACGTGTAGTCTGAAGCCTCAAGTTTTGAATTGAAGCAGTTCCTTCCCTTATCCATTATATAGACTTTGGCGACTCCATTTTGTGTCTTACCCATTATCATTATAGCCTGACCATTTTCCTCCATCTCCATTATTTTATTTGGTTTGCAAAACCAGAGCTGTTGGAAAAGAGTGCACAGTATGAAGTCTCAAGCCTCAAGCTGAAGCAGGGCTAGTTCTTTTCCATTTTTGTTCTACAATCTGGCCACTCCACCCAAATTTGTTATCCTTGTTTTTCATAATTAAATCATGGCAGTTCGAGGCCCCTGGGGTAACTCTTTTGGCCCACTCAACTTGACTCCACCTATGCATGAACTTCCACGTAGCTCAAGAAAGAACTTCCCCAAATTCTTTGGAGATGGGAGAGTTCACCCTGATGAACACATTACAGCCTTTAGCATAGCCTGTGGTGTGATAGGCATGGAATTTGAATATGTGGCAGTCAGGCTTTTCATGGAAACACTACAAGGTGCTGTTGCAGACTAGTTCTACCATCTGTAAGTTGGATCAGTGACTGACTGGGATACACTCAAAGCTAAATTTGAAGCTAGGTTCAAGCTTGCAAAAGATGCACATGCCTTTCTAGCCTAGTTCACATAGATGAAGAAGGAGCCCCATGAACCTATGAGGGACTTCATTGCTAGGTTTGAAAAATTGAGGCATAAGATTCCCATGATCACCCAGCTGACACCTTAGAATCTCAAGTGTTTCTTCATCAACTCATAGTTGCTTGAAGTGAGTTTTTTTTTGAGACGGGCTAGACACATAGACCTTGATGCTGCTCGGGACTTGGCTATTGAGCTAGAAGATGACCTTATCTTGGTAGGAAAGATAAGGAGAGACCCAAACAGAGGTAAACCCTCTTCATCTTTTGAGTATCCACCATTAGCCACCACTAATCAAATGGTGCAAAAGCTAGCAAATGAACTGCTAGCCTTGAAAAGGAAAATGGCCCAAAGTATGTCTACTCCTCCTAATTGGGATATGCCAAGGAGGAGATTTCAGAACCAACCATATCAAGGTAATGCTGCCAAAAGTCAAGGGCAAATGAATCGTCTTCCTCCCTCACAGAGGAACCTTGCCCTTGAAGCACCTCCAACCAACTCAGCAGTTGGATATCTGGAAAAAGAACATGATTTCTCTTTCTAACTTGAGTTTGATCAAGAAAATGATGTTGATCTCTTCATGAAAGATCAATAAGAATCAACTGGTGACTCCCACATTGGTTTCCTAAATTACCAGGATAAACCCAAAAGTGAAGGTGAAGTAGTCAAAGGATTATACACAGTATTCACCTGGTCCAAGAATCAGTCAGCCCAACCAGCTGATAAGGATAAAGTAGAGGAGCGACCTCAACCAGAAATTTCAATTGCTAAGTGGGGAACCACTCTACCTTTCTAGCCAAAGGACCTGGTGATTGCCAGAAAAGTAAGTACCCCAAACATTTTTGCACCTTCAACTTCAAATTCACAGGCCAGTCCTCCCCCTCCTGAAAAGCAAAAGGATGAACTCCCATCCTCTCTTCCTAGTCCATTTCAGTCATCTGACATAATTGATCATGTCAAGAAATCTAAAATTCAAATGACTAAATTTGAATTCCTACAAGCCAATCCTGAGCAGTTGGACATTGGTGGAGAACTAAGTATGGACCTGTCTGAGGCAAAATTTGTGGTCACCCAAACGTCAGCCCCTGTAGCTCAAAATTTTTTTGAGCCATCAAGTAGGGGTAATTACTTCTTGACCATAGAGGATGCTCATGTCTCAGCTGGTGAAAGTCCTGTAGCTGGAAATCTAGGATTTGATCCAAACAAGACATCAGAAGAATTGGTAGGGTAAAATACAAATCAAGAAGGATCTTCCATCTCCAATGAAGATAAATATGATAGAAGATTAGCTTCTGATGATGCTTGGATCTTGGAATCTGATGGCAACAATTCTTCCACTAATGCTAGAGCTGAGACTATGTTGATATCTCCTCAACACCAACAACACAGCTAGATGCAAATCTCTGTTGCTTAGACTGAAGACTGCTCAGGATGAAGATATCAAACTCTTTCACACCAAAGGAGATGTTGAGCTAATGGTTTGTCAGGAGTTTGATGATGATAATCAAAGCATGTGCTGGACTGGACTAGCAGAACAGTAAGCTATGGTGGTGGACCATACTGCTGTACTCCAAAGTCAGCAAAAGAAACTCTTCACCAAGAGAGCAAGGAGTTATGGTTTTTAGTTTGAAGACCACGTCCTGCCATGGGGCAAGAAGAAGAAAGAGCCAAGAAGAAGACACAGAAAATTGGTTTCCTGGTGGAGAGTTCCATTCGCCCGTCACCATTTCTGGGGACAAAATGGTTTCCTATTGGTTTATCAAGATGAAACATCATTTTTATTGTCTCACAATGGATAGCATCTGAATCACTTCAATTCTTGAAATATCAGATAAGTTCACCTGTACATATGTACATTTGTATAGTCTTTGGTTTTGTTTTGTGCTTTTCATTTTCATTTTCATTTTTTGGAGCCTTTCTTTTTGGGTAGCATGACTCCATAGCCCAATGGCATACTTCAAGGCACTGGAGATTCTGGTTTCTACTCCCCTCAGTTGTTTCAAAATTTTTACTAAGGGAATTTCCCCAACTGGAGCCAGCTGTTGTCCCCCAAAAATATCACTCATTTTTGGGACAACATATGAACTATTTTGGGCCCTGCAAGACCAAAATTGTCTCTTCCCTTTTCAAAATTTGTTCTGAGCATTCAAATTCCTCATTTTTCAAGCTTCTCAAAAATCTATGAACTCTACATGCTTGAATCTACAAACTCTGCAGGCTTGAATCTACGAAATCTGCAGGAAGAAAATCTACGGACTCTGCAGGCCAAGTTCTACGAGCTTCACAGGTTGATTTCTACAGACTCTGTAGGAAAGAAGCAAGCTCTCAACACTTAGGCTATTTCAAAGTTGTTTCAATGACAAGGTTCAACCAAAAGAGTTCATCGGCAAGCTTCTAAGCAAGGATTGAATCATTGAATCGTTAAACCTTGAACCATTTTGGTTCAACGGGTTCAATGGGTTCAAAGGTTCAACGCCATCAACAAGAGTTAAGTGCATTTTTCAAGGTTCAAAGTTCAACTACTTCAAGGTTCAATGGCTTCAAAATACTAATCAAAGAAAAGAAGTCTTGAACCATTGAACTATTGAACCATTGAACCACTTTAGTTCAAAGGTTCAACGGGTTCAATGGTTCAACAGGTTCAATGACCATGTGGTTCAATGCGTTTGGTTTAAGGGATAAAAAAGACTTAACCAAATAAAAAGAATGAACCAATTGAACCATTGAAACTTGAACCAAAAGGTTCAATGAGTTCACAGGTTCAAAGGTTCAACCAGTGCGATGAAGATCAAAGAGCTTAGAAAGAACAAGTGACGGACAAAGGATGAACCAATGAACCGATTGAACCTTGAACTGAAAGAGTTCAAAGTTCAATGGTTCATGGGTTCAAAGGTATAAAGGTGGCCTCAGTCAAGGAAAGAAGTAGAAAAAAGGTGGTTCAACGGATGGTTCAACCAAGGAGTGGGAAAGTGATTGAACCAAGAAGCGATGGAACAAAAGAGGCAGAATGAACCGATGAACCAATGAACCAATGTACTTTCAACGGGTTCAAAGGTTTAAGGTTCAACATGGCTCAAGAGGCTAGCGACCATTGATGGCCCCGCAGACGTCAAATTTAAAGTAAGGGAATATCTGTTGAAATTCAAATAAAGCACAGAACTTGAAGGAAGAGCCAAGCGACTAGCTGAAAAGATAGCTCAGGACCTTAAATTCTAGGAAGAGATAAAGCTAGAAAAGACAAAGCTAGAAAGGACAAAAGTAGAAAGAGGGAAAATATTGAAATATCTGCACAGAAGTTAATCTAGTAGGTGGAACAGTCTGCAAAGTAGATATTTGAGCTTGCAAACATTAAAGGTGCGGCCTGTTGGTCTCCTTTGGAGTAAAGACAAAATAGACAGCTACGCAAATGTTAGAGGGGACAGACCAAATGATCTAGACTCAAGAGAAGACATATGGGATGAAATGACATGCCATAGTTAAGACAACTGCCCTATTTTTAATGCAGTCCTTTGACAAACCTAGAAATGCATTCAAGGCATTAGATGCACAACATGGGCTATTTTATGGAACAAAGTGCCAAGTCTTTCTTGGCTGCTATATATTGTAATCTCTTGTATCATTCTAAAAGGGGATCTTCCAAATACAGAAGTGAAACTCTACCCAATTGAAAGGTGAATATTGAGACTTTGAGCTCAAATTGTATTTCATTTCATTTTATCTGAATGAGAAAACAAGTTGTTTGCAGACTTTGTGTTGTTTTGGCTTGTATAATTTTAGAAGATTATTCTTATGTCTGTCTTCTAAATGTGTTCTTGTTTATTTAATTTTGCAAGCAGAATTAGTGAAAGTAACAAGGAAGGTAACCTGAAGCCAACCGTGGGAAGACTTTGTGCTGCCATAGTTGTCTTTAGTGTGTGTTTATTTTCTATTTCTGTGTAAAGGACCTTGGGATGAATTTGTGCCCTCAATGTCCTTTGTATCTCACTCTTGGGCAGTCAAGGTGGAGACTTTGTGCTACATCTTAGATTGCTAGTTACTACGCCCTTGGCACCCAGTTACTTATCCTACCAGAAAGATTCTTGTTGTTTGCAAGAACAAACACTTCTGAAAGAAGTGAAGTGCCTTCTGTCACTTCACCAAGATTTCTACTATCTAGGAAGGGATCTGGATCTTGGCTAAATGTTACTTCTGAAAGAAGAGAAGTACCTTCACCAATCACCTAGGATTTCTCCTCTGTTTGTTAGCATCATGTCTAAAAAAAGGGAGATGGATGGTTTATCCCACCCCTGTGTCTTAATTTCTACTTATATATATAGTATATAGCCTCCGTATATTTAATAGGGAACCTCCCCTTGATGAGAGGAGAGATTTGTCCCCTGTTGATGTAGTAAAACTGCACACCTGGACGATCAATATCCCTATGCTGTGGTGATAGGAACTATTTTGCTCACCAGTTAGCTAGTCGACAAAATATTCACCCAACATATTTGACTTTTATAATAGCGAATTAAATCCTTTATGTAGGATAAAGTGATTTAATTCACTATTATAAAATTCAAATATATATATATATATATATATATATATATATTTGACTTTTATAATAGTGAATTAAATCATTTATGTAGGATAAAGTGAGTCAAATATAAGGTTTATGGAAGTGTAGAAAACCAATTATAGACTTGATTCCCTTTCTCAATCATATAGTTGTTAAAAGCATAATATTTTACTCTTAGAAAAATGAAGAATATTGTTAGTTTGGTAAAACAATAATTGTGCATTAAAACATATGCTTTATGTAGTGTATGTTATGTAAGGTGCATAATACGAGAATATACGTACTCCTATACATATATAGCTTATATATGTATATTGGGATGCGTGCCTATAGTTATAATTCTTTTGATTATTCAAAAATAAGTCATATATTTCTGAAGGATAGGAAACTATCCCTATATGCATACCAACCTTCTAATATAACAAAATGTTTAAATGAAAGATTACAATCTTGTGAGAATATGGATTTCTTATTATGACTGGCTAGGTGAAATTGAGTAGCATGTATGTAAAAATGGTGAGTTATGATATTAGTGCTTGTTATAGAATATAATTCATTTGTATTTACTTACATAAATTTGAATATGCAATCTAAATATAGGTTATACCTGATTGATATAAATTACAATTGTTATTCTTATTATTTATGTATTAAATAATGTTGTGGAGATTCATTCATATGTTAGACGGATTGAATGTATGTATTTTGATTATTCTTGTGTGTAGCTTGTTTTATTATTGGTAGTAGGAAGTAATCTATATGAATCTATTGGTTATACATATGTTAACTAAATCCCGTATTATTGGTACTGAGTAAGAAGTGAGATAGACTTCACTATGCTAGCATCACCAATACCAGATGAAGGTAATCTGATCAAGTGGTGTGTGTGAATTTGATTAATCTTGAAGATCAATAACTATTAAAAACTTTGGCCAAAGTAATGTTAGTTAGACATTGTCATTTCATATGTATGATTTATATGTTTATGCGATATCATGTTAGAATATACTTATTTATGGTACATTGCATGTTCTTATAAATCATACAACACACAGGTACTAGCTTGTCTCTCCGGATTCCCACATAATCACTATCTACTCATCCATAAAGGGAAAGCCATTCCCTGATGGGGGATTATGAAGAAGATCAATGATCCATGGTTGGTGTGTAAAAGTGCTTGGATAATGCTCTCCCTCCCCATAATAGTACTTCTTTGGAAATGACACTTGAGATTGTTATAGATAGTAGAGTTTACAGAACTCATGCTTAGTGGATCCATGTATGTTGTATATTGTACATTATATTACATTTATTTATACTAAAACATTATCCCTAATGATATTTAATTATTTACTTATTATTATTGACAACAATGGCTATATGTTTGTATCAGCCATGGCTGGATATCTGAAATTACTTTTTGTATTCAGTTATGATATGTTTCATATGTTGATTGTGATCAGTGACAGATAGATGTCACATGATTTTATTTTAAATTTGGCATACTTATAATGTTATATATGGATCACTAATTAGATTCTTGTGGTGAAATCTAATGAAATAATTCATTATTTAAATTTTTAAAAAAATCATGTATTTCTAAGTGGATCCTAGAGGGGATGTTACAATAGGTGCATTATGAATGTCTTCTAATGGTGTAGGTGTTATTTGTCCACCATATGTATCATCATATAAATTGTCATAAATATAAGAATGGGATTCATCAAAACTTTATTGTAGAAGTTAGAATGAAGCTTAGAGTCATCTCCATAACTTGTGGATACGTAGTCTTAGAGAGTCATGCTTTGGTACAAGAGTGAGGAAAATAGTCTAAGTACATCTTGTAAAGGAATAATAAAAACTAAATAAAATTCAAGTTATTAAAATGTTGGTGCAATGTATACATTCCTTGGAAGCATATTGATGAATATGATAATTGAGGAATATGATGAGTGGGATATATGCCCCCATTTATAGATTTTAGATAAACATATTAAGATTATGTTTCAAAAGAAAGAGATTATAGGTAACATATGTGGTGTATCATATAGTATAATTGATGTCTATATTACAATAAGATACTTGCATGAAAATAAATGCATGCTCAATAAATTTCCCTATATGGGCCCATGATATAGCTAATGTAGTATCATGGACACATTTCCCCATGCGATCTCAAGATGTAGGGACTATAGCATCATATCCATAAGGTATACATATGTAAAGCATACTAGAAGAGTCTTACTCCAGTAGATGCATGATAAAAATCATGGTAACATTGGAAACACATGAATATATTTGCATGATAAAAATCATAGTTTTATATAGAATATGTGACAATAGACAATAAATAAAAGGACCAACCATAGTAAGAATTTATCAAGTAGAAAAAGTAAGAAAAATCAAAGAGGAAAAGTAAAATAAACCTTGAAATAAGTAATGAGAAAAATATAAGTGACAAAAATATTGAATCAAAGACAATTAAAAATGATGAAGATCAAATTATGACCATAACAAATAGAGTCAAATGGAAAATTAGAATGAAATTTCGCATCACAAAGCTCAATAAAAATTGACCAATAAATTTTTTAAGACAACATAAACATAAACATAAGAAATTAAAGTGAGAAATATACCCCCAATGTAATATGGTGGTATAGAATGCCACAATTATCATGCACACAAGATTTTTAGATGTATAATTTTGATTGTGTTATTTAAATTCTTACATTCCAATGTGGTGATGCAATATATATGAAATTATAAATGTATCATGTATATAAATCAATCATAACTTAGAGAAGATAGATCATACCATACACTTCCAATTGGGGACACATTTATTAAGTGGCAGCATGACCAATATAGGGATCTATTAGACCTAATTAGGAGATCTCTTACTGAAATACACCATGCTAAGGAGGGTTTTAAAGTCTCCAGTCTAACATAATCACACAATAACCCTAAGGGGGTCTTGAGTTTAGATATTTCACCTATACTAATAACAAGTAAAGTAAATCTAATCTAGTGCTCACCAAAGCTTGTGGCACAAAGTGGCGGTTAGAAACAATAAAATTAAATATGCATAGAATATATATACTCACATCAATTTATACAGAATATTAATATATGGAAGAGAAGCACAAATGCATATCTCTCTACTCTCACAAAAGAGAAATAAAGTTAGGAATACTTACCTTTGAAGATGAACCCATCAAGTCTGAATCTCTCCCTTGGCCAAGGTACTTCGTAAGAGGTTGTTGTGGTATGTAAGGATGACAAATACAAATTAGCTCTAGGTTACACAACCTATCGATGCATCGAAAGACTTTTCTACAAGATAAGATCCATATCTCCAAATAAAGTATGGAACCCTAAGCTTTACTTCTTAAGTAGAATGGTCAATAAGCAGATATTTTTTCACTCTTAAATTTTCTTTCACTTCTCATTATAAATGATGGAAATGAACTTGTATATATATGTGTATTTGATTAACCTTTCTAAAAATCCTGAATAATAGGGTTGATCCAATCAACCTAGAATAATTTTAGGCAACTATTCACTAGGTCATGAGCTAGGTTGGCCAAAGGCCAAACTAATTCCTAAGTGAAAATAACCTGAAATTGTATAAGGTCGACCCAGTCAAGCTAGCATAACTAACTGAAAAAAGGGACTAAGGTGAGGAATAGGAGGATAAAATATAAAAAGTGGGTGGAAAGGGTACACTATAAAAAAACAAGCTTAGGGATAATGATTTTAAGAGACAAGTGTGTAGATAACAAGTGAAAAAAGGGAAAACAATCTTATGAAGCACTAATGTTTTACCCACCCCTTTCCCAGTGTACCCCTTAAGGTGTGAATTAACAGAGATTGAGACTTGATGGGTTATTTCAAGATAAAAAGTGTCAATAATCATATAATTATGAAAATATTATGTGTATACATATACCCCACTCGAATCTCATCACGTGTCACTAAGGTGCAACAAGGGATGGTGCTTTGAGTAAGAACATGATAACACATAATGATAATGCTAAGTAAAGTGTAGTAAGCAAAAAATAAGATAAATGAAAGGACAAAATTGAAAAACCCATACCTTTACTTACCTTATTGCTATATATAAAGAAGTAGACTACAAGATAAGTGAAGACATCTAATGTGAAGAATATTAGGTGAACCTATAAAAATTAGTTCAACAAATAGCCAAAAATTGAATTTTTTGGAAGATAGGAATATAGTAGGATAAACTATTCTCTACATCATCACGATTTTAGAACATTATATGGCTTGAAAAATGGAGTAGTAGAATCAAAAATATAGGCAAAATAAGGAATCTGATGAAAAAGATTTGAAAGATCAATATTTTTGAAACGTGATTTTAAATAGGTTAAAATGAAAGTAATTTAGTATTTTTAACTTGTGAAGGGAAGAAAAAGAGATCTGAGAGATAAAAAGAGCTCTGAGAGACCAAACGAGAGAGGATGGTGAGGAGACGATAGGCTAGGTGAGATGGACCTCCAAAGGTAGCAATAGGTGCACTATAGATAGGCAACTGAGAATCTCAAGCTAGCTTTTGAATATTTTAGTGATTTTAAGTGTATTTTATAAATTTGTGTTTTAAAGCATTTCTAGACATCATAATTAACTCAAATTAGATGCTAAGGGTAGAAAAAAACAATTAGGGAAATGGGTTTGAAGGGTTTGGGGAAATAACTATCAGAAGGCACTTATTTCGTAAAATGTAAGGGGTCGATAGGGAAAAAAAACTAGGTCAACCCAGTCGACCTAATAGGCTAAAAAGTGACAAAATCTATACTATCGACCTAGTAGGTCTATGCCAACATAATTGGTTTTTCAAACTGCCAACCTAGTACATTGTTATTGACTGAGGAGAAAAGTTTAGTATGATAACATAGTACCAAGGGGGGAAAATAAGAAGGTTGACTTAGATTTTTAAGTCAACCAAGTCCAAATAAGGAAATTTTGGTCAAACTAATGTTTGATCAAAGGACCAAAATAGTATGAAAATGCATGCAAGTGGCTGAATGAGTGCTAGAAGGGCCGAGCATGCTAGAAATAGGTTTAATTGATTAAAAATGAATAAATTAAAGCAATTTAGGCTTGTTTTTTTATCAAAATTGAAAACTAATGTATCTTGATTATACATGACATGGAAGATCTAATACATCTTTTATTGTTTCCTAATTGTAAGGATGTCTAAAATTCTAACATTTGGTAGACACATCATGTCTCCCATACTTATTATAAAACCTATCGATAGAGGATATAGTTAGATTGGTTTCTTTAGGCCTAGGTGACATAACATATATGTGTAATATACCCCTTAGCTTAGATTTGTTAGTCATGTTCCTTGGATACTAGTAATGACTGATGAACACCTTCAGGTGGGAGGTGGAGGGGATACTATAGAGGTGGGTATCTCCTTGGAGGATGTGCATGCCATCTTAGGATTTCCCATAACAAGGATACCTATAGTCACAAGAGGACCTAATAGAGAGGAAGAGAGGAGAGCCTTAACCATATGGGTAATGGGCTCAAAGATGATACACCTAGATTGAGCATGAATATGTTTGATGTATATACATCACAAATTTTAGACATCTAAAAGGTAGTGATAGAACTTATGACAACACAAGTGCTATATAACAAGTCAGACGATAAGGTACCACTCTTTGTGGTAGCCTTGAGCTAGATGATATAAGAGGAGAGGGTGTTATATGACATGGGATCTATCATTTGGTCACAACTCATGTATGACATATATGGAGTGTTATCTATCATTTGGGTATAACTCATGTATGACATTTGGTGGCATGAATACTAGGGTAGATGGACTTACCTCACCCAATGGTGTTAATAGTGGTGCCCACATTTTGGGCCTGGCATGTGAGAGAGCCATGGGGGAGAGGAGGAATATGACCACTAGTGGTGAGGCCAACACTTAGGCCACATCATGAGAGACCATGGACTGGTCAAGTATAATAGGTAGTAGAGAAAGAGGATATGGGTGTGGAGGCAAGAGCACCAGAGGTACTACCACTAGCTTCATATTAAGAGGAGCAAAAACCCCCATGAATATGACATCAATAGAGGTAGTAGGAGTAGGAGAGAGTAGAGACATTAGACATCTTAGATGACCTAGTAGATGGGCCAGAGTAGAGTTGGACTATAAAGAGACCACTTAGGCATAACCTGAGATGGGTATGAGTGGAATCTATAAGATTTATTTTTAGGAGGTGACTGATAGAGGAGGTTATTAGAGGCCACATAAATGGGGAGACTATGCTTGACAGTTGTATAGATGGAAAAATAGTAGTGGATGCCACACAAATAGGTAATAAAATGTGATTAAATTTTGCTTAAGATTACTTGAAATAGACTAGAGATAGATTTTAAGATATATCAATGATCTAATATCTATCTAGTTTTATTTTTTTTAGGTGTGATAGAGGATGAGGAGATTATATGGGGATCCCTAGTGAGGAGAGTACTCCATGATGTCTTAGCTGAGGCTCTGACACTATATAACCTCACTACACTAGAGGATCCTAGTGTACCATCTACCCCAGCTTAGGTGAGCTAGTTTATATTAGTTGGAGATGCCATGAGGCAGTTGTGAGAACATAGAGAGGGGATACAACCACTAGTAGAGATGGGTGTAGGAGAGACATGGGCATGGTAGGCCCTAACTGAGGAAAGAATTTCACATCTGGCTATGGTGACATAGATGACATAGGTATAGGAGAAGGAGAGAGTGACACATTTGGTGACCCTAGCCCAATTAACACATGTGTAGGATCAGATAGCCCATCTAGAAGGGCAGGTGTCAGGATTCAAATCTAAAATAACCTCTTTAAAATTTTCTATTTAGAGGGGTCAGACCAAAGAATCTATAGGTAACATCACTAGGCCATGAGATAGGCAGGATGGGGCCCATCCATAGAGTTGGAGCATTGTATATGGTTGTATTAAAACTTATGATATACATATAGATGTTTGATTTTGGTAGTTGGATTGTTGATTGTATATGTTGTCATTATGGTTGTGGTTTTTTATGCTTGGATATATTTCTTTCTAGCACATGTATTTATTTATTAGTGTATATTCTATGGGAAATATATGAGTTGTGGTTTATTTTCTATCATTATATAGGACACATGCACGGTTAAAAAGAAATAGGCAAAAAAGGACTTGGTAAAATATAATCAATCAAAAATTTACTACACACTATTTCAAGTTGGGAAATGTGTAATAAAAATAAATGACTAAGTATAAAGACCCAAAAGGAATGGTAAACCAGATGGTAAAAAGTTTGTTTTAAAACCAATAGAAAGATTGGCACCAAATTAAAACAAGTAAAATCACACTAAATCACATTGGGAATATGAAAATAATGTAATAAAGTGGAATTCACATGAAAGAATAAATGGTATAAAAATAAAATCAATTAAGTCAATCAATCATACTAAATCACGTTGGGAAGTATAAGATAAAATCAAAATTGGTAAAAATTGGTCTTAAATTTATCACACTAATTCAAGCTAGGAAGTATGAACAATTCAAGAAATGGTTGGATTCTTACATGCAATTAGAAAATCAGAAGATAAAGTGAAAGAGAAATGAATTAAGCATAAAACATACTAAATCAAGCTGAGAAGCATTTCAATGATTTGTAACTTCATAATCAATCACATCTTATCTCATATTTGACACATGTAATTTTGATTGTGACTCTGATTATTGGAAATTTTTTTGAGGAAGGCCAGGTCCTATTCATGGTCTTACACTACAACTCATAAAGGGAACACCAATGAGGTAGAATTTTAATGTGAAAATATGGTAAAAAAGGGATATGGGTAATAGGAAGGTGAAATTATGGTAATTTATGAGGAAGGCCAAGTCATACCCATGGTCTTATAATGCAAATCATAAATGGAATTCCAAGTGGAGTGATCAGTGAAAAAAACAATATTTCTCAAGAGGAAATATGAGGAATATAGGGAGTGAAAAATGTAATGTAAAAATCATAACTTAGGCATCTTATGAAAAGACCTTAGGAGACAGGAGGCATACTAAGACCATGAGAAGACACTAAGTGACTAGTGACCATCAATGTACAAAGGAAACTTATTCGCTATAGACACAAAACTTTGTAGGAAAATACACATGCTACTAAGATCAACTCATGAAGGCAAATTGGTAAAATAAAATTAAAATGGACCTACCTTCCCACAATGTGTTCCCCATTCCTCAATACGCCTTATAGAGTCATCAATCTACTACAAAGATTGGGTACTTACGTGAGAAAGTAGGTAACACTAAAAGATTTTTTTATTGTCCTTTTCTAATCTACTAGCCTATCACACTCCAATGGACCTTAGCTCTACCATGAGGCCTATTGTGGAGTTTGAGCTTTGACTATAAAGAGGAGATGTGCTTTGAATCATGTCTTTTAGTGTTATTTGACTTTTAAGAATTTTGAATGTTTTTTCCTTTTGTATTATTATATTTTATTAAATGATTTATATTTTTAATGTTTTTAAGGATTTTTAAGATTCATCATCCATATGGACTTGGAATTACCAAACATGAGAGATAGAGTGATACACATGAATGAGTTGTAGCCTTAGGCTAAAGGAAGCTAAGTGACCAAAGACAAGACTGACTAGGACAGTTAGGCTTAACCATGTTATATCAATTCTCAACCATGTATATGCTTAGTTTGTGAAAAGGGAAGAAAGGGAAAAAGGAGATCCAAAGTGGACTAGTGAAAAGAGAATATAATGAGATTAATTGTTTACTAACTGATCACATGGTAAAGATGGAATGACTAGAGGGAATCAGGTTTGTATAACCAAGTCACAATGATAATTATCTATGAAAAATAGAGATAAGAAAGCAAATAATAAGAAAAAATAAATAAATGATAAATAAGACATTTATAATAAAACATAAATGATAATATAAGCAATATAGAGTGAAAAAGTAAAGTCACCATGTAAGACAAATAAGAATTTGACACAATATTAAATGATATAACAAATAGATAAAGATAGGATTGGAGCACACATCTAATCAAAATGAAAATTGAAAATCACCATGCATGTGCTCATAAAGATTGATAAATCTACCCACACACATTATCCAGAACATTTGATAGTCTTTGTGAAGCTAGATCCAAACTACTTCTAATGTCTCATCAATATTTAGTAAAAACTAGGAAAATACTTCTCGTCTAATATCCTCAATAGAAAAACTAGGAATGCTTGATGGATCGTCCTGAGGAGGTATATCAAGCAAGGGATGATTACAAGAAGGTATGGGAGTAGACTCTATGGGAGATGTGGGAATCAAAATTCGAATTACCAAACATGAGAGATAGAGTGATACACATGAATGAGTTGTAGCCTTAGGCTAAAGGAAGCTAAGTGACCAAAGACAAGACTGACTAGGATAGTTAGGCTTAACCATGTTATATCAATTCTCAACCATGTATATGCTTAGTTTGTGAAAAGGGAAGAAAAGGAAAAAGGAGATCCAAAGTGGACTGGTGAAAACAGAATATAATGAGATTAATTATTTGCTAACTGATAATATGGTAAAGAGGGAATGACTAGAGGGAATCAGCGTTGTATAACCAAGTCACAATGATAATTATCTATGAAAAATAGAGATAAGAAAGCAAATAATAAGAAAAAATAAAGCAATGATAAATAAGACATTTATAAGAAAACATAAATGACAATATAAGAAATATAGAGTGAAAAAGTAAAGTCACCATGTAAGATAAATAAGAATTTGACACAATGTCAAATGATATAATAAATAGATAAAGATAGGATTGGAGAACACATCCAATCAAAATGAAAATTTAAAATCACCATGCATGTGCTCATAAATATTGATAAATCTACCCACACACATTATCCAGAACATTTGATAGTCTTTGTGAAGCTAGATCCAAACTACTTCTAATGTCTCATCAATATTTAGTAAAAACTAGGAAAATACTTCTCGTCTAATATCCTCAATAGAAAAACTAGGAATTCTTGATGGATCGTCCTGAGGAGGTATATCAAGCAAGGGATGATTACAAGAAGGTATGGGAGTAGACTCTATGGGAGATGTGGGAATCAAAATTCAAATTACCAAACATGAGAGATAGAGTGATACACATGAATGAGTTGTAGCCTTAGGCTAAAGGAAGCTAAGTGACCAAAGACAAGACTGACTAGGATAGTTAGGCTTAACCATGTTATATCAATTCTCAACCATGTATATGCTTAGTTTGTGAAAAGGGAAGAAAAGGAAAAAGGAGATCCAAAGTGGACTGGTGAAAACAGAATATAATGAGATTAATTATTTGCTAACTGATAATATGGTAAAGAGGGAATGACTAGAGGGAATCATCTTTGTATAACCAAGTCACAATGATAATTATCTATGAAAAATAGAGATAAGAAAGCAAATAATAAGAAAAAATAAAGCAATGATAAATAAGACATTTATAAGAAAACATAAATGACAATATAAGAAATATAGAGTGAAAAAGTAAAGTCACCATGTAAGATAAATAAGAATTTGACACAATGTCAAATGATATAATAAATAGATAAAGATAGGATTGGAGAACACATCCAATCAAAATGAAAATTTAAAATCACCATGCATGTGCTCATAAATATTGATAAATCTACCCACATAAATATTGATAAATCTACCCACACACATTATCCAGAACATTTGATAGTCTCTGTGAAGCTAGATACAAACTACTTCTAATGTCTCATCAATATTTAGTAAAAACTAGGGAAATACTTCTCATCTAATCTCCTCAATATAAAAACTAGGAATGATTGATGGATCGTGCTAAGGAGGGAAATCAAGCAAGGGATATTTAGAAGAAGGTATGGGAGTAGACTCTATGGGAGATGTGGGAGTCACTGGTGGGGAAGGATCCATAGGTGAGGGACTCACAGGTGGAGAAGGATCCATAGGTGAGGGAAGGTCCATGGGTGGAGTCACAGGTGGAGACATAGAAGGTGATTAAGAGACCATAGGATGGGATGAAACCTCTAGAGGTGGAACCATGGGAGAGGAAGGGGGAGCCTTATTATACGAATGACCTATGGGAGGAATGGTAGAAGGTCCAAGAATATTTATAAGGTGATATTTAAGGTGTTGTTGAAGGATGTAGAAAGGATCAATGTGATGGGTGCCACATTGGTTTTAAAGACAATACACCTCTCCATACTTAGGAATATACTAAAGTATTACCTTTGGGGGAGGTATGGCCTTATCTAAGGACTGAGAGGTAGAAGGATGCAAAGTATCAATATATTGTCACAATTTTTAATAATGCATGTAAGAATGGTTATATATGTCATGGAAGCAACACAT
This sequence comes from Torreya grandis, assembly GCA_037957365.1. Classification (NCBI taxonomy): domain Eukaryota; kingdom Viridiplantae; phylum Streptophyta; class Pinopsida; order Cupressales; family Taxaceae; genus Torreya; species Torreya grandis. Next base: position 2,153,516 of record JARHVA010002503.1, on the reverse strand, counting down.
ATGCCTATGAGTAGGCTTAGTATAAGTACTCATAGGAGGAGGTATAATAGGAATGGAAGGAACTTGGGAAGGCTCATCGACCTATTTGGTGGGAAACAAAGTCATCTAATGTAAATGAAGCAAACCATCACCAAGAGAAGGGGATGGTGGGGAAGGAAACGGATTAGGCTCAATGAAAGGAGTAATGGGAGTAGAAATAGGGATAAACTTAGTGATAGTAAGAGTAGAAATAAGATCAACTATAATAGGAGCAAGAATGGGCTCAACTATAGTAGGATCAGGAATGGGCTTTGATGCGAGATCTACTGAGGGAGTGGTGAGGTCTAAAAAATGTTGAATAAAGTTTGCACACATCTTACAGATAAATGAACTATAGGGGTTAGGGTACCTAGCAAAGTATTAAGGCCCAATCATAGCATGATCTATGAGCATACTCCTACGAGGTTACTCAAAAACTAAAGGTGTTGGCACCATCTCTACCCGATGATAAAGAGGAAAAATACTAAAATTAGGAACTATAAATGATGGAATATAGGAAGATACATGAAAATATTAAATAAAAGAAGAATGATAATAGATAATCTCAACATCATGGGTGTGAACAAGACCACCTGAAAAGTGATCATTTAAGGAATAACCATCATCATAGTCAGGGGTGTGAAGATCAATAACACAAGTAGGGATGACCTTGTCATCTAATGAGGTATGGTGAATAAAATGTCGAGTCTTAGTTAGGATAATGGGAATATCATCACAAGGAGGTTTGTGAGAATGAGGCTATAATGAAGCATGAAGTTGAAAAATGAGATGAGGTGAGAGATCAAAAGTTTTAATCTTTAGGTTGATCTCATTAGGTTCATCGTCATTAGAATCTACAAGGTTATGAGGAATATTCCCAATGAGTTTAGGATGGACATTATAACCTCAAGTAGAATTGATGGGAAAGTTGAATCATTGAGACTCATTGAATGAAACACTGGGCAAGGTTCAAGAGTAGGAATATTGAAAACACCATAGTCTTGGAATTGTTTGAAATTCCAAGGGTTAGTGTCACCCTGAATCTTATAGATGGCTCTATTATGAGGGAATTTAATGCATTGGTAGGTGGAAGAAGCAACTACTCTCAAACAGTGAGTCTATGGCTTACCAAGCAAGATGTTATAAGATGGTAATGGTAGGGTTGATACCTCCTATATCAATATTAGCAATGTGAGTTATAAGAGGCTCATTTTGAAGATGTTTAATTGTCTTATTGATAAGAGGAGGTTGAGGGATGAGATTTCTAGGGGAATCTTGAAGAGGAGGTGGGGGATCATTTTGATTATGCATGCCCCAAGGTTTTGGTTGAGGTTGAGTTTGAAAATGGAGAAGGTGATTTTGTATTCTCATCAGTTGATTTGTATTATGAGATTGAAAAGTATTCATTTGATATATGTTTCTAATAAGAGTTGATGGGATTGACAAACATTGTTAGCATTATTTTGAGTACTAGAATTGGTATTAGTTTCTTGGGTACCACTATTGGTGTTGATAGGAGCTTGAGAGGAACTATGAGAATGTGAGGCACTAGTGGAAAAATTTGCTTATGTGGCAAAAGATGAACTAGTGAAGGGATGAGAAGAGGAAGCACTAGAAGCATGATTGCCTTGGGTAGTAAATGATGCACTAGTAGAAGGATTAAGGATATTGGATCTTATGAGAGGCTTATGAGAGGCCCACTAGATGTATAACCTTCCATATTAGTGGAGATACTAGGCATGGAGGTATAAGAAGTTAAAGAAAAAGAGATAATGGTATGAGAAGGGGTCATAATCAAGGGAATAGGTTGAGAATCAAAGAAAGGAGTAACCCCAAATCCATTTGATAATGTGGAAGTAAGTGAATGAGGCTATTCATATTGACCACTAATCATGAGATGGTAAATGGTAGAAGGATCCTTTCCTCAATGTTGAGGAAATTCAGAAATAAAGAAAATCATTTCAAGGGAATACTCTAATTTGGGTTGATCTTCTAGGGAGAAGAGAGGATTACACTATGAAGAGGAATGAGGAGGGGTCCCATAGTTCATTGTGTGAGTGGCTATTGAACATTACTCTCATCTAAGAGAGGATCCATACTCTACGTATGGGAGACCCTCTAAGGGTTGGTAAAACTCATCATGTTTGTTGAATTCAACTCAATGTTGTCTTCAAACAAAAAATTCATGATGAAGGAGAAAGATTAAACCAGGCAAAAAGAGATGAGAAAATAAGGAAATAAGCAGTGATATAAACTATACAAATCAATTGGGTTGATCCAACACATGAAATAGAGAATACAAACTATACAGGGTTGATTGGGTTGACCTAACACAATAGATAGAGGCTAAAAAAGTGTATAGGGTCAACTGGGTCAACCTAACACAATAGATAGGGAAAGATAGACAATCTATAAGAGAATGTGTCAACTTAAATGACTTTGTACTAAAACAATAATAATTTTACAAGTATTTAGGAAAGCAAGAAATGAAAATAAACACATAATCAATTGGATTAATGAGGTTGATCCAATTGAGGCACATAACACAAAACCTTACACCAATGTTGGCTAATGCAAGTTTTTGAAATACAACACACAATTGAGCAAAAAACAAGCAATCAACTTAAAAATTAAAAGCTAACTAAGTGGTCAACCTGAATGTTGTTAGATTATTATAATATAAGTTTAGATGTGATAGGAAGTTGGTTTTAAGAAAGGAACTAGAAAGTAATCTAAGGATAGTTTCAGGACATTTGGGTTGAAAGGGATCTATATTGATAATGGTATAGGCTTGGTATTAGAGCCAACCCCCTTAATTCACACACCACAGTGATAAGGGTTTTGGGTGCTTAGATAAAATATACCATTAACCATGGGTTTATACTTGGCCATAAAAACAAGTCAGTTTCCCCTTTGGTGATGAAATCCAAGTAGGTTGGCCTTGGGTAGACAATTGTTAAAACACTTGTTAAGATTTTGTGATTTGATCATATGTGCATAAATATAAAATAGTGAAACTAAATGGTATATTTAAAACCATCTAATTAGACTATGTGATCTATTCTAAGCATGCAAGCAACAAAAAAATGAAAGTGTGAGCTAGTTACTATCATACAAGGGTTAATTCCAACTTTGAAACATAATACATTGTTGATTCAGTCAACAACATATATAGAGATTACAAAACAAAGTCGATAGTGCCACCTTTGTACTAGAGAAGAAAAAAGTTTCAAAGTGAACTGCATCAAGAGAGTTGACCAAGCTTTCTAGACTGCATATAGAATACAAAACTACGTCAATAGGGTTGACCTAATTAACTGTACAAGGGCAATTTTGAAGACTGCAAATTGTGAAAAATATGATTGTAAAGAAAGAGATAAAAATATAAAAGGAACCTTGGTGGGTTGGAGGATGCAGAGAAGTGAGATTGCTATTTAAGAACCTTGATAAATTCTTGTAAATACTACTAACTATGTTGACTAGGTCAAACTAGTTTTGTAGAAGACTTTTGTTGAGTGCCTTAAATATACAGGGTTGAGCTAGTAGTCTGAATTTGATGCCTAAAAGTGTATAGGGTCAACTGGGTTGACCTAATAGTCTGAACTAGAATTATTGAAAACCCAAAAAAATAGAATAGAGTCATTTTGATGTGACTGTGTGTCAACCTATGTATAAAAGTTAGAACTGTGTCAATACAGTCGACCCAATATTGTGAATATATGATAACAAAACTAAAATAATAATAAAATAAGTAAGATATATCTTGCAAGGGTTAGATTCGCATCATTTTACCATAATGTGTGTAATCATAAATTCATCATGTCTATAATTCAATCCTAACTTGGAGAAGATAGATCATACCATACACTTCTGATTGGGGATACATTTGTTAAGTGAGAGCATGACCAATATGGGGATCCACTAGACCTGATTAGGGGATCTCTTACTGAAATACACCATTCTAAGAAGGATTTCAAAGCCTTCAGTCTAACACAATCACACAATAATCCTAAGGGGCTTTGAGTTTTGATATTTCACCTATACTAATAATAAGTAAAGTAAATCTAATCTAGTGCTCACCAAAGCTTATGACATGAAGTGGGGGTTATAAATAATAAAACTAAACATGCATAGAAGACATATACTCACATCAATGTATACGAAATCCTAATGCATGGAAGAGAAGCACAAACACATATTTATCTACTCTTACAAAAGAGAAATAAAGTTAGGAATACTTATCTTTGAAGATGAACCTATCGAGTCTCAATCTTTCCCTTGGCCAAGGTGCTTCACAAGATGTTATTGTGGTATGTATGTAAGAAATATTTATCCCCTGGTTATCCTATTATTCTAGGCACTATGACCCCACTATCCAAATGGCCATCAGAAACTAGGTGTTTGTTCCATTCAATAGAGTTAGACCACTAAATCCATCCTCATTTGATGATATTCTTGTATCTTCCCTCAAGAGTATCTAATTCTTCTCAAAATAAAACCAAACAACCCCTATTAAGCATATCCAAGATGTAGTTAATCTTTGTTTAGTCCATAATGTTGTTGAGGATAATGTTGCTATTAGATTGCTTGTTGCTTCCCTCAAATAAAAGCATTGCAGTGGTATAGAAAACTCCCACTAAACTCCATTTATACCTAGGATGAAATGGGTGCAGCCTTAGTCAAGCAATTTGGGGACAAATCTAATGACCTATCTTTAATTAAGCAATTAACTACCATAAATAGAGCTCCTCATGAGTTCATGTCTAATTTTAATCTCAGATTCTAAAAGACATGGACTAGGATACTTGTGTTGATTAGACCATATACTGAATGTGCATTTATATACTATTTAAGCCCTTAACTCTGACATTAGTGTGATGATACAATCAATGGGTGGTACTACATTACCAGATGCTTATGAGGTTGTAATTAAGGAAAATAATAGTTTAATACAAGCTGGTAAGGTTTCTCCAAGACCTCCAATGCCTATATTTCCAAAAATAAATTCCATACCAACCCCTCAAATTCCTCAAACCCCATCCTTATCTCTTATTCGATCACCTCAGGCTCAAATTTTAGCCCCTAGTAGTCAAGCTAGTGAGATAAGAGAGTTGAAAATCTTGTTATAATTTGTTCGAAGGAAAAATCCATTGCAAATACTCTGAAAGCAAAGTCCTAAGGCCAAAAAGCTTGAAATAGTTCCTTTAGATAATTTATCTTAAGGAAATGAACAAGAGGAAAGGTTCTAAAAGAAATAAACAAAAATGATTTCTTCAGACAATTTGTTTGAAGGAAATGAAATAAAAAGGTCCTTGTCAAAAAGACCAAAGGGCATTTTCATAAAATGCAAAGAGGCATTTACATGAATTCCTTCGAACAAATTGTCTAAAGGAAAAGTGCATAAAGATAAAGCTTCGGACAAATTATCTGAAGGAAAGAAAGAAACAATTCTTTCAGGAAAATTGCCTGAAAGAAAGAAAAGTCTAAGATTAAAGCCACAGACATTTTATCTAAAGAAAAGACCGAAAGAAAGAAAAGATGAGAGGAGGACTTTACAAAGAGCTCAAACAAAAATCCCATAGTAATTAGCCAAAATAGAAAAGGGTAAAGGAAATATAAAGTTACCCAGTGCAATTTTGAAGGACCAATTAATTGGGGACAAGTGGCATAAGTGCATTCAACTAGTGAGATTTCAATATCCAATCAGTAGAAGATAATGAGGACTTCCCCTTTTGACTCTGATGATGCAATCTACAGCTCACATTTAGAGCATTTGAAGTCACCCAAGTAAGATTAGAATGCAGTAAGGAGCACACCAATTTTATAATGTAATAATCAAATTATTTAGACTTGAAAAGACATGCAACTACCTTTAAACATGGTTCTCTCAGTTCTAAAGGGAGACTCGAATGCATGAAGGGATCAAAGAGTTTAACGTTGGATGGTTGTTTAAGGAAATATTAACATAGAATTTCATGCATGCACTCTTGTTTATCTTGTTAATCAAAGCCTTTTCAAACACTTCCAACTCAGCTTCAAGTGGAGTTTTCTCTTTGAATTTTAGTGTAGCAAAATGCATGAAGAGAATTGAATTACCAAAGATCCATGTACATTTGAAGAATTTAATCTTTTTTCTAAATAAGGACTATGAAATAGGCTCACCATCATTTTCAATGCCAAAGAGCTTTTCATGAAAGGCATAAGACAAAAATATATTATTTGAAGGCTTGGTTATCTTGCAATAGCTAGAGTTGGACTTGGGGTGATGTGGGAGTTGATCTCCTCTTCTATTTTCAGCACCAATCTCTTGGATTTTGTATGAATTTTCTATATAAGTTGGATTTTTTAGCCATTTTGAGTATCCCTCTTTTGGCAAGATCAGTCTCTACCAAAATTTGAGTTTTGTAAACTTTTCAGATAAATAGGACTATTTTCAAATTTCAGCATGCTGGTATAGTGTATTTATGTCAGTGATTTACATATGTGATAAAAATCTTCTTCCTTGTCAAGTCCTGATTCTTATATATTTACTAGTTGATTAGATTATGTAGGTCATGTTCTATGTTTGATGTCTTTTGGTTGAATTTATAGTGGATTTAAGTGGCTGGTTAGTTCCTTGAATTAAGCCTATTCCCTCATTTACTTTAAGCTTTGATCACCAGATAAAACCTTTTCATTAAATACTAATGCATAGGAGTTAATTAGAATTGAAAATTTGATATTTTTCTTGTCTAATCAATGTTTTTAAGAGCTCAAATTGAGTAGATAAACCAAAATTTAGGTGTATCACCATCATTAGATAGGATTTTTCCTTTAGTTTTCTTTCTTCCCTTTTCCCAGTAATTTGTATCGTAGAGTAGAGATCCTAATTGATACACCACGGGGAGTTCGCCCTTATAATCTAGAGATTCAATCCATCGATTAGGCCACCCACAGCCTAGGATTGTTTCCATGTTTTAGTATATTGTGAAGGCCTAAAACCACCTTCACAAAGGTGTGAGTCTGATTGATAATAGTTACTTTCTTAGTGATATTTATCGATAAGTGTTGTAAGAAGGTTTTATCTAGCTACCGAAAATAAAATAATGAGTTCTAGGGGATGGATCTATAATAGTTTAAAGTTTATCTTTCAAATGACATAGGAAACATCCTTAAAATAAGGGTGTCATCATGGGTAATTAAGTAGCATGCACGTCAAAACTCTATAATTTATTATTGGGGTCTTCCTTATTTTAAAATTTTGTGAATTTGGGAAGTTTCCATTGTCTAGGATAAGGTCAAATAAGGACAACAGGGTTGATTGGCTCATTTAAAATCTATTCATAAGTAATCATGTTCTTTTATCCTGAGGCAGAAGCTTCTAAGTTTATCATTCTTTCCATGAGGATCCTCATGAGATCTAATTGGGAACTATACTAGGGGATACCTCCTAGAACTTCTATTGTAAATTTTGACATGGAGGAAGTGATGATGGGATAGGTTGTGCAATGGGGTACCCTATAGATGTGGTGATTATTGGTTGAGACACCACCACATATTGAGGGAAGAGCAAAGGTAAAATTTATTTTCAATATGGGTTAGAATAATTACCTATAATGGGTTGTGTGGGTATTTGGTAATGAGTAGTTAGGGGTATTTTTTATTGAAGGTTTTGACATATAGGGATTTTTTGTGTGGATAGTGGAGGTTACATAGTATAACTCAATGTGACATGGGTTTGGATAGGTGGGAGGGTCAACAAAATGGAGACCACTATATTTTGAAGCATGGGAGAGGGTGGTGGGTTACCTATCAATGGTGATGTAGTAACATTTTATGTCAAAATAATGGTGGTGGTCAGATTACTAGACACTAAAGGTGGTAGCATATCTAGCGGTTGGGTAGTACTAGTATTTGAACCCAATGGAGGTGGTGGATTAGTAGATGAAGAAACCATGGCTAAGGTATATCATTCAAAGTTTTATGGGGGCATGCCATTGAAGGAATGGTAACTTTAACCATAGGTGGAAATGGGGATCCATATGGATCTCATGGTGAGATAATGATTTAAGGCGATCATATTATTATATAATATGTTAGTAAACTCTAGATCACCCTGAGGTATACCCATAGGTGGAAATGGGGATCCATAAGAATCAAGAGAGGTAGGGGGACTCGATGATTGCTCCATTGAAGAGGAAGATGAGTGATGTGACTCTATTTATTTGAGTGACTCTTGTCATGTAAAAACCATGTAGTACTAAGGAAATAAAAACAAATAATAAACACACAAATCTTTTTTTTTCATTATCTTGCTTTAGTGAAGGAAAAAACATAGTCTAAATGGACAAACATAAATATTTTTTTAGTTTTTAAGAAACAATATTTTAAAATGTGAGGGGGAAATAGGTTAACAAGGGTCCCAAGAGATGACAATCTATGGTTGGTTTCAGGTTTGGTTTAATGCTAAGAACCTTAATATACCTGAAGGTACAGTGAGGTTGAATTCTATGTGGGTGGCAGCACATGGCTTGGTATTAGGGCTTGTCCCCTCATTTCATGATCCCATAGTGATAAGGGTGTTGGGTGCTTAGCTCATATACCACCAACCAATTATTTATACTTGACCAAAACATCAAGTCAGATTTCCCCTTGGTGATGAAATCTAAGTGGGTATACCTGGGTGGGAGGTGTATTGATTGTAATTTTTTAAGATTTTGGTTTGGTTTGTGTGTGAATAAAATGTGACTAAATGATAAGTTAAACCACTTACTTAAACTAGATTTGTTCTAAAATAAGTAAACAAAAAGATAATTTATCTTTTAAAAGAAAGGAAAGTAATCAAAATATTTTTGCCTTTTTTGTTTTTTAATGCTTTCTAATAAGAAATAAATTTCACTAAATGAAACAAACACACAAGACAAAAACAAAGAAAAAAATAATAGTGAGACCCTTTAATAGTCCCACTAGGCATCCCATAATGTTTAAGATATTTTTGTTCATTTTATAAAAAGTAAACTACTCAAAAATTTGAAATGAGATATAGGGTTTTACAAGATTACCTATGATGGAAATGGATTGCACACCATAACCAACAATGTAGGAACTCCTTTTTAGCTTAGAAGTATTACTTGTACAAAATAGATAACTCATATAAAATATGGATTAATTGGATAAATGAGTGGGCTACTTGGTACGAGACCATTCCCAAGAAGTGGTATACTTCCTTGCAAGGATATCAGCCCACTATCTTAGCAATTAAGCAGATAAATATAACTAAAATTAAGATAATACATTCAATAATATAGATAAGATAATAAAATGATTTAAGATCTAATCTATATTCATCAGATAGAGATTGGAAAATCAGGCATTCTAATAGTCTTTGGTAGCATCCTCTTCATCTTGTGGATCACTTATAACTAGTCTATAATTTATTTTAGGGTAGGGGCAAACACGATAACACAAATGTCTATCTCAAATGAAAATTTGCTTTGATCACCAAAAAGGGAATGCAAAGCTATAAGTAAATCTTAGATAGTGATCACTTCGTGAGCGGTTCCATGAATAATCATCTACAATAATTACATAACTTTTAAGAAATAGTGATCTAAGATATGAATTAGACTTTAAATTAAAAGGGACTTGGGTGTAGACAAAATGGATTTTTGACAAAGATTGATGTCAATCTGAAGGATCAATGTCAATTATTTAAATTCAGACAAAGGTATCGAGACAAGGTTTTAAAAGGTGGATTTAAAGGGATTTAGGATGGTTTTGAGGATATAAAGGCTGATAAATTGCAGAAAGAATTGATATATTAATGACAAACTAAACTTTAAAATATTCAACCTATTTTAGTGTACAAGCTTCAGAGGATGATTGTTTATCATTGATGGGGTGGATGAGCTGATGCAGGTATCACAAGCTTTGTGGGTATGAACAATTCTCTAACTAGTACTCTAGATAAATTTTGTTAGCCTTTTGACCCAATCATAAGTGTAAGAAGTTAGTCTTTTGGTCCAAGGAAGGTTATGCTTAAATCAACGTCAATCACAAGGATCGTCAATGATTCCTAGCCAAACTTATCCAAGTCATTAGAGAGGTTTCAAATGAGGAGTTAATTTTAGCTTTAATTTTTTTTAGTGATATTAGGATTTTGATGAGGTTAAAGGTGGTTAAAATAACCTACATTGCATTCTATTTTTGGAGATTCATTTAGATTTTACCTAGGTAATTAATGAAATTAATTTACTTAAGTCAAAAAGTAATTAATAAAAATTAATGACACAAAGTAAATGGTAAAAGGGTAATTAAATGCTTACATGGGCTAAAATGGGTATAATCAAGAAGGGGACCTATGAGCTAAGTTAGCATAACTATTATCATGTAAAATCCTAGTGCCTACACTATATCCCACTTGGAGGCCAAAATCATAAAATTTTGAGATTAATGTGAAGCATTTTAGGTTGTTTTAGGTGAAAAGGTTTTACCTAAACCCAATTTTTACCTAAATTGGTTTCTACCTAAACCCCCTTTATGATGAAACCCTCTATATGGTGCCTATGTAGCAACAACATGGGCCTCTATCCAATTCAATGTAAATATAGGCCTCTAATTTTTTAAGCATTACTACTTCATGTTGATGCAATATTTAATATGAACCTTTATTTAAATTAACTTATGTAGCTATCTTCTATAGGAAGTTTAATTATTTATTACTCATATCTAGGCTTAGAATAAGGATAAACATGTATTTAATGCTAGATCACACCTAAGTAGGCCAATTACATGTACCACTTATGTGACCAATATATGTGTACATTTTAGTTTACTTTGTATTCTATTTGGAGAAATATTAATTTATTTCCTATTATGTAAATTTTTTTTCCATTTTATTAGAGTGAATCCATTTTGATGATTTTTCTTGAGCATTCCGCAAATCTACATGGTACCAGATCATTGGCAAAATTAATTCCCCAATAAATCTTGACATCATCCAATCATTGTGTACAACTTGATAGATGTACTCTAGAGGGGAAGCCACTTGGTTTATTGATTCATTAAATTATCAAACTACGGTCCATATACTTTGGTAAGGCATCAATATTGTATGTGCACACTAGGCACTTTGGGAGGTTAAGATACTAGTGGTTGTGTATAGAAAACACTCTTTACAGAATTGTAAAAAACAGAATGGAAACAAACTTACATAAAAGGAAAGGTGCATGAAGGAAATAAATATTTTTTTTGGAAGCTTCCTTAAACTAAATATAATCAATCAACCACATTTAATAGACATGAATTATAAGGAAATAAACTATGGTATCAAGAGACATAAACACACATAGTTGGAATGTAAAACACAAATTGAATAGACAAGATATACTTTAACCGATGGGATTATCATAGAAACTCTTTACAAGTGGGCCCTAATTGGTTAGACTTATGCTTTAGATCCCTTCCTTTATTAGGAGTGATTTATATCAAATCACTTTACTTTACTTGATCAAAGTTTTTAATAATAGAGCGATTGCTACAATAAATTATAAAATATTACAATAGTCCCTCTAAAAAATATGCTTCTATGCTTATCTAATATAAACTACTAACCACCTATAAATATTATCTTAATATAGAGAAGGGAGGTGTTTATTATCTGAGTAGAGACATAATAGTTACAACTATAATATTATGTACAATGACAAAAATAATAAAAAGATTAAAAAGTGTTGAGATGGTTAAAACCATATGACCATACGATCCATAAATGAAAACATGATCTAATGGCATCCCCATACATTTAAATAAACTTCTCATCATGTTTAATGTTTTTTTGAGATTGTTGAGTGAGTTGGGAGATGGTTAGAATTATAGTTGTTAGTTTTATTGTGATTTGATAAATTTTCACCTATAACCATTGTTGTGAGTGCACTCATCTATTTGTTGTAGGTGTACTCAATAAATTATTATGGGTGCTTCCTTGTTACTATGAGAACTCTGTATTTCCATTGTCCAACCAACCAATGGCTATGGGTGTGTCTACCAGAATGTTTGAAGGCTACTTGAACATAACAAAAAAAATTCCCATTCTAATTAGCCATGAAAACCCTAAACCACTATGAAACCATTGAACTATATTATAAGACTTAGAAATAACATATTCAACATAAGGTTTACTTTATATATATATATATATATATATATATATATATATATATATATATATATATATATATATATATATATATATATATATATATATATATATATATATATATATATATATATATATATATATATATATATATATATCACATATGTACATGAGTAGATTTGTGAGTATTTTAGAATGGAAACTATAACAAAAATTAAAAAGTAGGAAATGTTTAGACATTAGATGAGGCCATTTTTGGGGCTCATCAAACCCCCCAACTTAAAGTTTTGCACATCTCTTGTGCAACCAAAATGTGAATCATTAGGGATGAAAATAAGAATAAGTAGACATGAATTGGGCACACATGGATCTAAAGTCATGAGGTTTTTCATCCCCTATTGCCTAGTATGGAAGGTATGTGTTATTTTGTTGTAAGAATCCTCATTTTTTGTCTTCCTCCTATTCATTGATTTGTCATGTTCCGATATAGTATGGGATAGGAGAAAAAATGATTAGAATGTTTAACTTCATTCCTATCCATCCAAATAGATTATATTTTAATCAATTTATAACTATAAAAATCCTTCCATGTATATCTCTGAAATTATGAATAAAGTATGGTTCTTTTTTCTACAATTGTGGTGTTAATTCTACCCATGTCATTTTTCAACCATCAAGGGATTATTTACAAATATTTTATAAATATAAATGAGATAGTTAATGAATTATATCCTAAAAGATTAAACAAAAACATTAAAATTAGAGTATTAAATAAGATTATCCTATTGTTTGATGATTTTTACATGAAATTTAAAGTTTGATCTGATATTCAGTAGGGTAGAGATATTTGTTGTAGAATATCTCATCATTTCTAGTCCTCTTCTTATCTCATTTCGAATATAATAATAATAGGCCCTGAGTTGTACATCTCCCACCAATACATTTAGGTTCCATATTTTGTCAATGGTCACCACCAACTCATTCTATAAAAATTCACACAATAAGTCCTTCTATTCTTATATACCATTGAGATATTCATTATAAAATAAAAATGAAATCCTATAGAATCTCATTCCCATGAAATCAATCTACCAATCTAAAATTGGATCCATTGTTTTTGAAGGTAAAAATCATATATTCTAGGGGGAGATATACAATGCGTCATTTTCATAGACATTTCGTAAACCCTAGGAACTAAGGATTTAAAAACATCAATTGATATCTATTTTTTACTTATTTATTCATCATTTTACTATTTTTATTTCTTCAAATTATTATTTTCTTGTGTCAACAAATAGATTTTATTTTTATACCTTTTATACTTTTTGAACCAACTCAATTTAAGGGATTCAACAATGTCTTGATGCCCTTTTCCTGTAATATAATTTGCATGAGTTTGTCTATCTTTTAAAATAATACCTAGTTATGTAGAAGATATTGTAAGTTAAATGATTATGACTATGTGTAACTTTGGTACCATGGATACATGATCCTCAAAAGCCATTGCCCTAGAGGTAGTTATTACAGGTATTATTATAAGTTCTTGTGTATCTATTGTAATTTCTTTTATCTTTTTGTTGGTTCTTGTGTTCCAACTACTCCTTCCTCTTCCTCAACTACTAATTAAGCAAATGTATCTAATCCACTTTTACTTTACTCAAACCCCATAATTATAGTCTTTAGAATCTCTATTTCTTGATATGCAAGAAATAGCTTATCATGGTCATTTAGTTTTAGGCTAGGAGGAGCAGGGATGTGTTCCCTTTATTCTACTACTATAAACTCATATTTTTCCTTCTCTTGAACTTGTTTACTATTAGTAGGATATTCTTCTATTTATTCTTCCATCTCCTCTTATTTAGACATAAAATTTCCACTAGTGGATTCTTCCCTACTATGTTCCCTTATTCGTTCCTCACTCAAACTCAGAGGTTCTTCAAAAATGTCCTCTTCTAAGGAAATGTCGATTATTATAGTATTTGAGGAAGATGATATTGTTCTTACTCCCTTGTCTCTCAACCTATGGGATCATCTCTTGGGTCTTTTGAATGAGGATTCATAGATATTTTGATTTTTTAGTAGGTGGAGGAGATGTTGCATCTGGGGTTGTTCTTGGTGTTCTAGGTTGAGCAAAACCCTGAGGTGGAAGACAAGGCACTACCACAAAATATTTCCAACTGATATTAGGACTCATGGAAGCTAAAACTATTTTCATAATTAGTGTGACTAGGTAATAGTGGGAAAGTGTTGTAGGTTTCCCTTTTTGAAATTCCTTGGCCATTCTTCTAAAAAAGTGCAGAAATTAATATTGAATATTTAGGGCATGGCCATGTCTTAGATGACTCAAAAAATTCAAGTGATAGGTAAATAATAGAAACAACCTACCTTCCCAAATGAATTATTTGTTAACAAATATAACCACCTGGTATTAAGGATTAGAAAAAAACATGTGTGTGCCTTGAGCATTGAATTCTAGTTAATTTCTTGGCCTAGTAAATTATGCCTTTGTATCAACATCAACATGACTTTCTATCCATTCTTATCCTATAATAGGTGAACCAGATGCCTTGGATATCAATTCATCTATAAGGACTGCCTCTAGTCCTTTGACATTACCTCTATCATTCTACAAGGGTTGGGTAAAAGCTTGCATTATGTTCAAATCATACCCTATTATTCTCTCCATGAATACCATCCACCCTGTATTCTCAAAAAATGCCACCACTTCTAGATTAGTCTATAGTACTATGTGGTCAGTTGGTTCCATTTGTTATATATCTCCTCCCATTATGACTATATTATTTTCTTGGATATTGATATCACTCTCTAGATTCTTGTTGGTTCAAAAATAGCATATGCATTCATTAAGGAGTAGAATGTCATTTTTTGGAGAGAATATTATGATTTGATAATGTATTTTTATCCTTATACTGATGCAAATATATCATTGGGATCATGTACCCTTTGTTGGTTAATGTGTTATATTTCTAGCATGTCCTTGGAGAGTACATGTTCCAAATGTCATTGAGAATCCCCCCCCAAAAAAAATGCCTAACTTATACTCTAGTGTAGAGGATGGGATGATAGGGTACACACAGTCGATGTGGTGGGATAAAAATGATTTGAAGACAAAGTAATGATTGGGAGACATGATCTTGGAATATGAAATGACATGGTAGTGGGATGTCATGGGAAAGAATGTAATGAACTTTGGAGAAGCTAGATTTTCAAAGGAGCACTCATAAAGATTCATGCCATATTAATAACTAATAGATATAGAAAAATAAATTATAAGAACAATATACATTATTCTAAATTCCTAATATAAGTACCTACTCCATCAAATTGCTTTGACTAATAGTATTCATTTTTATGGATGGATAATGGTACTTCACTTGAGATCTTCTATTTAGATCCATCAATTGGATGAAATTAAAAAATGTAGGATAGTTAAGAGCTCATGATAGAAATTTCATTGGTGACTTTTGTCCATAAAGTTATGAAGAGAGGTTGTATGGTTGCACTAATGATTGTGAGAAAATTTGTGATGGAATGTTCAATTTAAATTCCCAATCCTTGAATTGATGGATCTGTTATATGCTGAGATAATCATGAAATGATAGAATTCCCCTAAGTAAAACATGATGTGGTAAGAAAAAGGAACCAAGGGTGAAAGGTTTCAGGTTTATGTTGGAGATGGAAACTTAGTAATAAGGATAAAGGCAGTAGTGGCTGTAGGTGCATTTTAGGGACCTACAACAAATGTGCAAATATAAATCAAATTTGCAAAAAAAATAACAAAAATGTAGTCACTTCACCTTTGGGATAATATTCTATGATAAATATTATATCTAATATGGAAATGAGGATCCAACCTACTAAAAGGACTCACGTATATGTTGCATGTCTAAACAAAGTTATCTACAACAAGTTGAAAGGATGTTTTGTATAATGTTAGAGGTTATAGGTGTAGATATTTTAGGTTGAAATGTTTACCTTCAAGTTCAATTGTTTTAAGTTTTAATTTTACCTATTCAAATAAATGTGGTCCTATGTCAACTATGAGTTAGCAATTACTTATATCATATGACCTTTTATTGCTATTTTTTCTACCCAGATGGTCAACAAGTTGATTTTATACATTGGTCCTTTTTTATTCTTATTATTTTTTATATTATTTTAATTTTTTTTAAAACTTGTAATCCTAAGTGAATAAAAAAATCATTTTATAGTGAATCCATTTTTATGTATTTTTTGCCAGCCAACAAGGTATTATTCTAACCAAAACTTCCATATTTTTTGCATTACCCTAGAGAAATGGGGTCGAATTTATTTTATGGACTTTAGTAAGTTATGATGATGAACCAGTAAGAAATTTAGAGCATTTATATAGTATATAATTAATTCCCATGTTTATATGAGGTTGATCTTTAGTCATGAGATTTTGAATAAACTCATCTTTGCAGAGAATTTTCTTGTATAACTTAAAATAGTGTCCATTGACCATCAAAGATAATCTAACTAGATCAATTTTTCATAGCTTGATTTCTCTATTATAAAAAATAGTTTATATTTCGTAAGGTCCTAACCATCTATTCTAAAGTTTGCCTTTGTGATCTTTGTATTTGGAGTCAAAAATTAATGCCCAGTCACCTAGTTGGAACTTATTTGTTTTGATGAACTTGTTGTGCCATTTAATCCTTTACTACTGAATTATTTCTATGTGATGTAGAACATCTCTTCTTATCTCATCAAGATCATTGAGATGTATGACCCTTTTCTTTTATGATTCTATCAAATACATGCCAATTTCTAGGGCAGTCATTATAGTATTGAGTTCAAACTCTATAGGAAGAAAAACCTTCTTACCATAGACCAACTCATAGGTGTGAATCTCATGGTTGTCTTCATGTGGTCCTATAATCCCATACACTCTCCGAAAGACATTTTTCCAAATCATGGTAGTGTATAACTATTTTTTTGGAATTATGTTCTCCAACCCCCTATTAATTACTTGTACTTAGCCATTGGATTTTGGGTGGTATAGAGGGGTTTCTTATGCTTGAATTCATACTCTTATACAAGGATTGTAATTAAATCAAACATGAACTATGGACCTTAATCTGAGACTATCTCTCATGGAACTCCATATCTTTTAAATATTTTCTCATAAATGAATTATGCTACCTTTTCATCTTCTGTACGAGTCAAATCTATAACTTCTACCCATTTAGTGAGGTAGGTTGTACATACCAACATGTACTCCTTACCTCAAGAAGGTGGGTCTATTGGGAAAATAAAATCAATCCCTAATTTTTCAAAGGGTTCCAAGGATAACTATGGCTAAAGTGGCATCTCATTTAGACATGTGGGTTTCCCCATACATTGGCATATATCACATTTGTGAGTGTATGCGATATCATATCTATGAAGAGTAGGCAAATAATAATTGGTGGTAAAGATTATTTAAGAAGACATATTTATTACAAAATTATCCCCATAGGGTTCATCATGACATGCATTAAGGATATCATACACTACATCCTCTCATTCAAACATGTGGGTTTCCCCATACATTGGCATATATCACATTTGTGAGTGTATGTGATAACATATCTATGAAGAGTAGGCAAATAATAATTGGTGGTAAGGACTATGTAATTTGTCATATTTATTAAAAAATTATCCCCACAAGGTTCATCATGACATGCATTAAGGATATCATACACTACATCCTCTCTCACACATATTCTCATGATCAGATCAGGTCCAGTGTGGAATAGGTATCCAAAAATCCATGAATATGGGATGCTTTTAGCCACCAAATTACATTTTTCATTAGGTGAAAAATGTGTAGGAGTCTGACCTGCAGCCAAATAGTTATCAATATATGAAAACCAAGGAGTGTTAATAGTTAGATCCAATATATATTCTTTAGGAAAATAGTCATATAATAATGGCCTATGTTCATCAGGTTGTAATCTAGATAGAAAATATGTAAGTACATTGGCTATACCAAGCTTATCCATAATGGTAATGTCAAATTACTATAAAAATAATAGCCATCTTATTATCTTAAGTTTTATTACTGGTTTATTCATTAAGTATTTCATAACAACATGATTAGTATCAATAAAAACATGATAACTAGTAATGTAATGTCAACATTTATTTATAGAATACATTACAGTGAAGAAATCCTTCTCTGTGACTATGTAGTTTAAATCTGAATGTTGTAGATTCTTTATAGAGAAATATATATTGTAATTGAATGACCCCTCTTTTTTCCCAAGGACTTCCCCAAGTGTTGTTTCAAATGCATTAGTATGAATGTGGAAGGGGTAGCTTCCAATCTAGGTCTCTCAACTTGGTTGATGTCACAAGCAACTCTTTGAGAGTTTGAAAATATTCTTAACATGCATTAGTCCATTCAAAATTAGCATCTTTTACTATAAAATTGAACAATTAATATTTTTCTAAATTCTTTGATGAACATACAGTAACACCCTACATGTCCTAGAAAACTTTGTATGTCTCATTATTTTTAAGTTGTGGAAAATCTTTTTATTACCTATATCTTAGTAGAATCTACCTCAATTCCCCATTACGATTCTTTATTTTTTGAGCATGTAACACTTCGCATGACTTAATGAAAATATATTATTTTAACAATGTAGGATAACTTTATCTAAGTTTGTGAGAGCTTCATTGTAAGTGTCCCCATAGACTGTGAAGTCATCCATGTAGATTTCAACATAATCATGGGATAGATTATAAAAAATTCTCAAGACCACCCTTTGAAAGGTGGAAGGAGTATTTCATAGCTTGAATAGTAGAACCAAGTAAGCATAAGTACCCCAAGGGCACGTGAATGTTTTCTTATCTTGGTCTTGTGGGGTAATTCTAATATTTTATGTCCATTGAATACATCAAGGAAAGATAAATACTTATTTCCATAA
This sequence comes from Torreya grandis, assembly GCA_037957365.1. Taxonomy (NCBI): domain Eukaryota; kingdom Viridiplantae; phylum Streptophyta; class Pinopsida; order Cupressales; family Taxaceae; genus Torreya; species Torreya grandis. The sequence goes on along the minus strand of JARHVA010002503.1, from coordinate 2,134,403 downwards.
TGGGTGCCAAGGACTTGGTCGATGAATTGGAGAGGAAAGTGGTCTTTTCTTATGGCAATGTTTAATTCTCTATAATCCACATAGATACACCATTTATCATTCTCATCGGGAATAATTAAAAGTGAAAAAACCTAATAGTTGTCAAATATGGGGTATATGAAGCCTGCATCTAGAAGATTTTTTAAATTAAATTTTTATAATTTACCAAACAATAGGGTTTACCCATATTTTATGTTATCTAATGGGTTTTCACTCTTCTTTGATGTATATGTGATGAGTGCAAAGATCTAGGTGTATCCCTTGATATCATAATAGTCCCATGCAAATGTTTTTTATGATTTTGAAGCATGGTAAGTAATTAAGTTTCTTATTGGGAATCCAACTTATTTTTGACACTGAGGGTTCTTCTTTATAGTATATCCACTTATTTTGATAAGGTTATCATGGATTCAATGTTTCCTAGACAGGTGCCAAAGCAACAAATGTGTGATCTAATATGTTGAAATTTCCTAATATCCTATTTTTTGTCTTCTTTAAGAAATATATTATAAATGGGACAATGTGTACTTGAAATAATTTTATTACTATGTTGGTCTATTGTGTACAGGTTTTGTATGGTGTTAGAACTAAGTATATCTTCCTCTTGTTCTTGTAAGAAAAGGTTGCATTCAATGGTGATTACGGTTTTCAAGGGATTGTGGTCATCATCCTCCAATTATACCCATTGATATTGTCTCCCATATGATGAATTTTGGTTAGGTAGATACAAAACTAATTTTTCCATGTGTTTCCATTGGAAATGAGCATGATTCTGGACATGTATCCAATGAATTCATTAGTAGTAGCTAGCTAACGTCTACTTAAGATAAGAGAGTTTCCACCTAGGTTTTATTTGGGTTGTAATATCATGAAATTATTAGGATATTCCCATGATTCTAATTTTATCACAACACCCTCTATGACTCTCTCAAGTTTTACAATTGAACATTCAACCATCTATATACTAGTTGGTGCCTCTCAAAGGCTTAGAATTTTAAGTTTTCTCATGGTTTATTTGATCATGCATTAATGGTTTACTTAAAATAATAAAATTATTTTGAATGAGGGTGGCATTTATGCAAACATCAACAAGTAGGCTTCCTGGATTAGAGTATTTAGTAGGATGAATTTGCCCAACATGATATCTATAGGTTACCTAACCACATAGATAGTCTTGGGATTCTTTCATTTATAACTAGTTTTATTAAGGCAGATTTCTCACAAAACGTTGGTATAAATGGGAACATCCTTAATTTATTGGAATAGATGGATTTTGATGCACACATTTTTATTGGCTTGCAAATTCAAACTATGATTTTTGTTCATGTTTCTACATATTGAGTCTCTCCAAAAAATAAGGATTGGTTGATGTTACTTATCTGGTAGATGTGCTAGGTTTAAGATCAGGAATATGATTGGATGGTTTTGTGTTAATTGGTGTGTTGGGGAATCCTAAAGAGGCTCCATTATTATGGGTGGAGTGGGATTTAAGAGAGTCTTTTCTAAACGAAGATGAACATTGTCAACTTCTATTGAATAAGTGGGGTAAGTTATCACATCATTATTATATGTCAGCTAAATTGAATTATTGTTGGTATTGGGTGAAATTTGTGCAGAGAATTATGGGGATCTCAGTGGAGTTGGAATGGGAGTGCTTGGCATTAATGTTATATGTTGATACAGGTGGGGTTGGGGAAGTTGTTGAAAGGAAGTGTTTTGGTTGAGCCAAGGATGATTTCATCACCATGGTTGTTGTTATTGGTTAGAGTGTGGATTCCATTAATAGTTATTATTTTGTTGTTTCCATGGCTATTGTTGATGTTCCTACCATTTTTGGGGGATTGAAGCTTTTTTCAATGCTAATTCTGATTTTGGGAATGTGGTTGGGATGGTTGATTCTAGGAAATAAATGCATGCCAATTAGGAGGAGCATAAAATTATGAATTAAAATATGGAGAAATAAATAGCATACCTAAATTCTATGGCCTTTATGTCCATGTTTTTATTGAGAAACATAGAACATATTTCTTCCATATCCTCCAATGGCATGAAGCTCTAATGCATCATGATCTTGTTCCATTATGTTGGCTAATTTGATACATGTAGCATGACATTTGTAATCAATTTTATTCTTATGGAAGTCTGAATAGTACACAGTCAAAGCTTTCTCCATTTCTTCTTACTTTCTTTATGTGTGCAATGTATCCAAATGTATAGCTAAATGGTTAATAATGTCCGACTTTGTGTCTTGCATCAAATTACTAACTTTCATCTTTTCTAATACATTTTTTATTTGGATGTTTCTAGTGATGAAGTTTGGTTGTTATGATTTTTATTCATCATTAATCCTAAGCAATTTCTACATAAGAGAGCAATATCATTAAATTCAAATCATGAGACATATTTGCCACTCATTAGATCCAATGATTTAAGGTATTCATCCCTGATTCCTTTTATAAATACCAACTTGATAGATTCTCTATCCATAATAGTTTTATTATATTTATGTAGATTGAAAATTAACCTCTCCAAATAACCTTCCAATGGTTCATGTTTATTTTATGACATCCAAAAGATGTCATTCCTTATATAATCCCTTCCTTTGCTTTAATCTTGATACTTTAATAAAAATGTATCCTTCATATCTTTCCAAAATAAACATTGCATCCTCCCCCAAACTCATAAACCATCTAAGGGTTGCAGCCTTGTGAGTGGATAGAAACATATTCAAGTTTTTAGCATCCCTACTATAGTCATAAATATGACATAAGACATAAAACTCAAAGAGAAACATATCATGATATACATTAGTTGTTCCTTTGAATTAGGGCAAAGTGGAGAGAATGATGCTTTTCATGGGTGCACAACCCACATGATTATTGATAAAAAATCAAAGGTTGTGGTTTTAAATGATTCTTTATGATTGTTTCCCATGAAGTGTCGAACTACATGTAAACCAAAGAGTTCAGTCATCCAATTTTCAAATCCTATATCAAAATTTTCCCACCGTGTGTAGTGAACAATAGTTGTAAGTTTCTTAAAAGGAGAGGAAAGTCTTGTGACTAGGGGTGATAGAGTGGGACTTTCTATAAATTCTTAAGAAGTTCAATAAAGATATCTTGTTCAACTAATTCAGAGGTTTCAATAGGTTCTGTAATTTTATTTTGAAGCTAGAAGGCATTTGAGTTCTCTTTTAAAGAGGAGTTTGGGTGAGGGTGGACGGAGATGAATACTTTATTCTTGAGTGTGGGGTGGCCAAATCGGCACTCTTTGAAATGGTACAAAGACATACTTCTCAGGGGTATGAGGATCCTTCTGTCCATTGTTCTTAAATTTTTTACCAACTCATCCAAAAAATAGTTTGTTGATGCTTCTTATATTTCTAATACTTGGTGTGAATCAACCAAAATTATTTTTTAGTTATTGGAAGTGATATCTCTATTACTACCAATGATATCTCTGTTATTTCAAGTGATATTTTTTTTTGTAGGTGACAAATCTATTACTACATGTGATATATTTTTTGTTACAGTCAATATCCTAGCTTTTTGTTCTAAATAAAATCTCAATTTCCTAGGAAAAATTATTCCCAAGTAACTTATTTCACGCTGTATACAAACACTTCCACCTTATTTTTCTATTTTTTTGCTCTTCCCTTTAAAAGGTTAGTTCAATAAAAAAAAATTTGGTGTTTACTTGATCTAATTTTAAGGAATTTAAAATATATTTTAAAAATTAGTAAATTAACTTTTGAAGGAAAAACAAATGCTAGAAAACCGTAAACTTTTCTCTAGAAAGTGATAAATTTTAATCTAGAAGCGTGAAATTTTACTCTAGAAACATGAAATTTTACTTATAAAAAATATGATTTTTTTTTTAAAAAAAAAAAATTATCTCAACCCTTAGAGATTCTAATGCTTTATACCTTCCCCAACAACAATGGTAAAATCAATTCCCCAATTAAACTTGATATAGTCCAATCACTGTGTACAACCTGATAGATTGTGATTCAAATAGGAAGCCACTTGGTTATGGAGAATGATCATTCATTAAATTTTAAACTTGGGGTATTTATACTTTTGTAAGGTATCAAAATTGTATGTGAAGACTAGGCTCTTTGGGAGTTTAATATATTAATGGTCGTATATAGAAAACACTATTTATAGAATTGTAAATAGAAAAATAGAAACGTGCTTGCATAAAATGAAAGGCACATAAAGGAAATCAGTATTTATTTTGGAAGCTTCCTGTAATTAAAATAAATAAATCAACTAACCATTGTATTATAAATTACATATAAATAAATAAACTATTGTAATCAAGAGACATAAACACACACGGCTAGAATGTAAACACATAACTTGAATAGAAGATATCTACTTTAACAGATGGGATTGTCACAGTAACTCCTCAAAAGTGGCCCCCACATGGTTGGACTTATGTTTAAAATCCCTTCCTTGATTATGAATGATTTATCTCAAATCACTTTACTCGCATTGATCAAAATCTGTAGCAATAAAATGATTGATATAGGAAAGTAAAAAATATTACAATAGGTCCTTCAAATATGTTTTTATGTTTATCTAAGATAAACTCTGAATCACCTACAACTGTTCTCTTAATATAGAGAAAGGAGGTTTTTATTATCTAAGCGGAGACATAACAGTTAAAACTATAAGATTATGTACAATGACAAAAAGAAGAAAATGACAAGAAGGTGTTGAGATGGTTAAAACCACATGGTCGTATAATTCATAAATGAAAGAAATAGTCTAATGGCATCCCCATACAGTTAAATTAACTTCTCATCACATTTCATGTTTGTTAGAGACCAATGAGTGAGTTAGAAGATGGTTAGATTTGATAGTTGGTAATTATGTTGTGATCTGGGAAATGTTCACGTATATCCATTGTTATGGGTACACTCAACTAGCTGGTGTCAGTGCTTTCATCTAGTTGTTGTAGTTTCTTAATAGGTGTTGTGGACGCACTATGTTTCCAATGTCTAGCCAACCAATGGATACAGGTGTGTCTTCAAGAATGGTTGTGGGCTACTTGAATATAATAAATAAATGTTTTTCTCATTCCAATTAACCATGAAAACACTAAACCATTATGAAACCATTAAACTATATTATAAAATGTAGAAATAACATATTAAATTTAAGATTTAATTTTCATATATATGTACATGACTAGATTTATGAGTCTTTTAGAATGCAAACTATAACAAAAAGAACAAAGTAGTAAAAGTTTAGACATTAAATGAGGCCATTTATGGGGCTTATCACCAGATCCTTTCTCCTATAGATGGAAGTTGTGAATTTATAAAAAAATATTCTATACTTTTAGCATTCCCACATAACTTCTCCATTGCCTATCACATTTTTTTAGTCCCCCCAGTTTTATGGGTTTTCAAAAAATACCATCAAGGTATTTTTTGTTTGGGACAAAACAATGTCTTTAACAAAAATTTTAGGGTTTTCTATTTTTTGCAAATAATTATATAATTTTATAGATTATGGGGAAAATTTTATATAAAAAAATAGAAACTTTTAAAATTTTCAAAAAATAAATCACAATAAGGTTTTTTTCTACACATTTTTTTATGATTGGCACTCTAAGGAAGGATCAGGACACACAATCATCTTAACATTTCCTTTACGGTTGGCCTTGTCTCCCATTTCTCATAAGATCCTTGTGAGATTGACTAGAGGAAACCAAATGTATTCTAAGGTACATTCGAGGCATTATACACTTTGGTATATAATACACATCAAGTTATTCTCAAATTATGTACTTCACTAACTTAGATTGAGTCGATGACATTCATACTCAAAATTCTAATTGTATACTAGTATATACACATTTTTTTCACCCTAGTGGATCATCCACAAACAAAATTGATTAAGATCCACATGCACTTTACTCTATAGGAATGGGATGCCCAATTTACATAAGGTGGATGTGATTTGTTCCACAAGGATCCTTTGGCCTCAATTACTCATGACATTTGACATAATACTTAGTTGGATCAATATGATGTGTACTGGTATCCCCAATTGACATATGATGGATATGATTTGTTTCATGGGGATCCTTTGGCCCCAAATACATATGATATTTGATAACATACTTAGTTGGTTTAATATGGCATGTAATAGGAGCCCTAATTGATATAAAGTGGATAAAATTCACTACGTAGGGCTTTTTTTGCTCCAATTGTCTATGAGATTTAATTCAATACTCAATTGGTTTGATATGGCATATAATGGGAGATCTAATTGACATAATGTGTAGGTTATTCACTACAAGGGGCTCCTTTCATCCCCGTTGTGTGTGAGATTCAATGTAGTATTCAATTGGTTTAATATGGCATGCAATGAGATCTCTAATTGATAGAAGGTGGACATAATTTGTTGCACAAGGATACTTTGGCGCTAATTGCACATGATATTTGACGTAATACTTGATTGATTTAATATGGGGCATATTAGGAGCCCCAATTAACATATAGTTGATGTGATTCATAGCACAAGGCTCCATTGGCCCCAATTACACATGAAATTTTATGCAATAATCAATGGGTTCAATATGACATGTAATAAGAGCCCTAATTAACATAAGGGGCTCACGATTTGTTGAACAAGGACTCTTTGGATATTATGTTTATTATAGTTTTTTAACTATTATATTTATGGTTTTATAATAATGTGTTTTATTAATTATCATGGTTATTAAATTTTTGTAGTTATTATTATATTTTTTTAGTGTAAATTAATGCTAATTATTTTTACATATTGTATTTTTTTAAAAAGGGATTGGACCATGAATATAATGAAATATTTCAATTATGAATAAATGTGTTTCTTGTGGTGGATCATCCCTTCTTCTTGATGGTGATAATGACCCCATCAAGTTAAGTATTTTAACACCTCAATCATCACCACCACATAGACCACATGTGTGTAACATAGATCATTATGCATGCTAGTAACCACATAGAAGATACATTGGAACACCACATGAACCTATTGAATACACAACTAGTTTCACTTATTTAAGAAATTATTTTCTAGGGCCATCGATATCACATGCACCAATTTTTTATATTAGAGATCATATTATCAATTTTTCCCTAAACTAAGATAATCATAGATTGACTTCCTTGAAGAGTAATGATATGGGATCTAACCACCTCCACCTCAAATAATTAAAAATCTCAATTGTTCTATTATATGAAAAAATTGTAAATATTAAATAAATAATTATGTAAATACACCACATTTAAATTTTTATCATTAATACTTGTCTACATAAAATGTTTTCTAAAACTTTATTTTTTAATTTTAAAAAAAGTAATAAATAATGTCCGTCATATTTTAACTGTCTCATCAAATTATAATTCAACATTTTACAATAATAATAAAATTTTAAGACATATTTTTTTGTTTCCATATAGTTAATTCAATTTAAATTTTAAATTTACTTAAAATAACATGGGTTGATGCAACTATCCTAACATAAGAATTTTAGGCACAAAGTCTCGATGCCTTTGCATTTACAATTATGTTAACCTCTGACACAATGAAATCAATATAAGTTTAAAATAGCACTAAAGTGTCCACTAAATTATTATAATTCTTTTGATTTGGAAAGGTACATAATTTGAAAACACAAGTGTTACTTATGTCTTATTTTTTATAATCTTGGTGAATTGTCTTATATCCATAATTATTCCTCCAAAATATATAAATAAAATTGCATATAATGGGAGATTACAAAAAAATTGTAAGAGACAAAATAAAATGGAGATGGAGACCAAATGAGGATATAAATGAAGAATCGGTAAGTTAATTTCACCATTCATTTTTATTTTTATGCAAATTTTCTATTTAATAAATAAATATTATACAATGAGGATCTTCTTATTTAATTGAAATTTTTCCACATAAGTAGTAATATAGTTTTAAATTAAAAAAAATTATGGGATGCCATTATTTTATTTTGTTACTAGTTATTTTATTTATAGTCTCCTTTTAAAATGAGGCTCTTGTTTTGTAGTTTTTACAAAAACATCCAAAAACCTTAAACAAATTAAATTAAATCTATTTTATAACAAATAATATGTAGGAAAGGTCTAATTTTATAGAGGACATATAAATAGATGATAACTCCCATTATCCACCAAACAAAGTATGTGAACCCTCAGAACCCTTTATGATTTCCCACAATTACCACATAATATCATGAGGTAAAAATGTGTACTTGTTTGATTCAATGATCATGGTGATGATGTTGGATTATTTAAAATGATCTAAAGTATTTTAATGTTTTTAGTTTATTAGTTTGCTTTATTAAATAAGTTGGCAATTCACGAGAAAAGTTAGTTTTTTCCTGTAACCACCTGTAAAAGCTTTTACCCTGCTTGTAAATGTAATTTGAAACAATACAATTTTATATTTTGTGTCAAACATTTAATTTATAATGTGATTTATTAGATAAAGTTTGTGCAAATTTTATATTTCGCACTAGAGAAGTGATTAAACACATTGTCAATCATAATGAGTTAACCCATTTAAATTAGCTATATTTTTCCAAAGATTAAAAAAAAAAATCTTATAATAAAATAGTATCATTTTATGGTTAATACGCTCCAAAGAGGAAAAAAACTCTAAATCATGGGAAGTTCCTTTTTAAAGTTAATAAACATGAAGTATATAAAAATCAAGTATAAACCTAAAGAACAATGGAAGTATGTTCATACAGATTATTATAGAAGGGTAGGGTGGAGAAACATGATTCAAAAGTGGGTTGGAAACAAGAAGAAGATGGATGAGAAGGAAATAAGATGTGGGCAATTAAAGGCATAAAAAAAAAGAATTGAAAAGAATCCAAAACATGTCGCACAAGGCAAAAAGGCCTAAATGGATTCTCAATAGATTTTGTAAGTTTTATTATGTCATATATTTATATCTATTTGGTATTTGTGTTTTTTATTTTAGTTGCATTATCTAATATTTATTTTTAAAGTTTATTTAGTACAAGATATTTGAGCACATGCCCATAAAAAAGAATGTATTTAAATAAAAATAATGATTAGCATTAAATTATCATTAAAATATATGTAAGTTTTTATATATAACTATGATATCATATTTTGTAATTTATTGTTTTATTCGTAATCGTTAATAAAAAAATCTTATTTACAACAAAAAAAAAATCAATGTATAGAACTAGCAAAAAACCACATTGAGGTGGCAATGACATAAGGTTGGGAATCCCTCATGCAATTCATAGATGCAATAAAGCTAAATTCTTAATTAATGTTTCTAAAAATTAAATTCTTAATTAATATTTTTTTAAACAAATAAATGCTCGATTAATTAATATTTAAAAAAATAGATGTAATATTATATATATATATGAATTTTTTATCAAATCTATATGTTTCAGGGACTGAGTTGCATCAAAAAAATATCACCGAGAAGTTTTTTTAGATCATGACTACTCTGACAATGGTATTGATGATAATGATGATGATTACGATGACTATAATCATGATGGTGTGGGAGAGGGTGATTGTTAGGTTGTGGAGCTAAAAGCTTCACTGATGCAGACATGGAGGAGGTTGCAGGAGAGTTGCAGAGTGTCAGAAGTGTTTGGCGTTGGTCTGGCCAACCAGCGTCGGCAGGGTAAGACAGGAATGCAACCGACGTCGGTCATATATCGGCCGGCGTCGGCGACCCCCAGGTGGACAGGGACCGACGTCGATCACCTATGTGGTTCAACTGCGAGCTTATTACGGGTTGTTAGCTAACGAACCAAGTGTTTGCATGATTAGGTCTATTTTTAGACTGAGAGCTGCGGATCTAATTATGGCAATTAGATGTCTAATTATTGTTTGGATGAGATCTATATAATAGACTCATGGTTGTATTGGAAAGGTGTTCTAGTTTGAGTTGAGCAAAGTTTGTTCCTTCTGTGTGTGAGGTGAGCAAGGGTGTTCCTCCTAGTTCCACAGTACCAGGTGTAGGTGCTGGTTTTGGAGAGTCAGCAGGATTCTTCAGGTGTGTAGGATCTTGGTCACAGTTGCATGGCCTATATAGGAGATCTACATGGTAAGTAAGATCGTTGATCTGCAGGTGTATGTGTGTGCAAGGTCAAGGTTCACAGGTGAGCAGAACCGTGTTTGATTTGCAGGTGTGCAAGATCATATAGACAGCAACACAACAGGGAGCAGTATCAGGCAGGATCTACTTGGAGTACAGGTGTGTACTCGGATAGAGCAAGAGAGAAAGGCAAGGGAGTTCCTTCCATAAGTATGGTCTGTTGAATTGCAGGTTGTTGCAGGTTCATGGGAGATCTACTTGAAGTACCTTGAGTACTTGTGGAGCACGTGGAGTGCTTGTGGAGTGCGTGGAGCACTTGTGGTGTGCGTGGAGCACAAGAGGTGAACACCAACTCTGTATTTTGAGTTGGGTGTTGGGACCTGAGAGGGAGAGCTTTGGGGAGAAGATTTACTGTTCACTTGAGGTGTGGGAAACCTCTGTAAGGTGGTGGAGAAGAAGTGGCATCTTCTTTATTGTATTCTTTTCTGTATAAAGTGTTAATACAATTTGTGTATTGTCTCTCATATCTTGTGTTATTCTAAATTCTAGTTACTTGGTGAATCTGGTTAATTTCCGCATATTAAGCTGTTTGGTATTGGTAATCAATTGTGTGCTTCCGGTTTATTTTCCCAACACGTGGTATCAGAGCTAAGGTTGCAGGAAGCAGGTTTTGTGTTTGGTTACAGGGCACTCTCAGGGGTTTCTGATCGAGTGGGAGTAGAGCAACTGCAGATCAAAGTAAGCTAAGAATGGAGGATTTGAAAAGCACAGATGGTCACTCACGGTCTTATGGAAAGAAAGAGCAGGTAAAAGAATATTGTTGGTTGGTAGCAGATCAGCATGAAGAAACTGAAGAAGCAGATGTAGCAGGTGTTGTTGCACAGGATGCTCTGGGAGGTTTCTTGGATAAAGTTGAATCTTGGATAAAAGATTCGGTTGCCTCTTTCCATGCAGTTCCAGGTAGAGGAGCTGGTGAGCCTTGCCAAAGAATTGGCAAAGGGGAAGTGAAGCTAAAATTGCAGGCGGCCAACACACAGGTGTTGATGAAGGTCATGCAAGTCCCAGGTTTGGAGATATGGCTAATTTCTTCAGAAAGATTGGGTGATGAGAGATGCACAAGAACTCTCACAGCGGATGCACTTGAATTAGCTGGTGGTAAGAAAACAGGTATTCTTTATCTACTTGTTTATATTACTGATTCTTCTTTTGTTGCAGAGACGTGGCTTCATAGGCTTGGTCACATGAGCAGGAAGGAGATGCATGTTCTTAAGCGGAAGACAGATATATTTGATAGGCTTAAGAACTGGAAAGCCTTGGTGTACTTGGAGGAGATGGCAGACAGAAACCAGTGGATGGTGCTGGATACTTCTGAGTAGGGCAGTTTGGACATGGGATTTGATTCAAAGGAGCTCGCGGGTAAAAAGTCATCATTCACAGGCGAACACAGGTACCGGCGTCGGTCAGAAGGAACCAGCGTCGAACAGACAGGTGCCGATGTCGGTCATGTGCAGACCGAAGCCGGCAATGTCAGGCAGGGTAAGACCGACGTCGGTCAAGAGGACCGACGTCGGTAGTAGGTAAGACCGATGTCAGTCAGAGGACCGATGTCAGCAGCAGGGACACCGCAGGGATGGTAGTCAGGGACAGACGCATGGAACCGACGTCGGTCGGATGCAGACTGTGGGGTGATCGAGGTCGGTCACTGTAACGGATTTTGGGTGGACAGCACGCTGTCAAGGAGTCTCAAACACCCATACGGAGGACTGAAGGCGTAAGTAGGCCCTCAAATTCGTTGTTCCTCTTCTTTATACTCGTTGTTGATTGTAGAGCAGGAAGGATCCAGGAAACAGGTGTGAGCTTGGCATGGATGAGGATGTGATTCCTTGGAGGAGAACCAAACAGGTGTGTTTTTGGTAGGATTGTCGGCGGTGAGAAAGCACAGAGACGAATGGATACCTTAGTTGAAGAATAGAGAGAATGGATATGTGAGACGGAAGACCAAGTATGTGGTCTTGTGGAGCTGCAAGACAGTGGTACAGGGTTTGACAGGTGGAGGACGAAGCATGGCTTCAGTCAGTGTCAGGTAACTACTGTGGTTTGACTTACCAGGGGGATGGTGATTACAACATCATTCTGTTGATGTATGTGGATGGTACGCTAGCTAGCTGATTTTGTACATACAGGGTTTTGCTGAGCTAAGGGTAAGATTAGTTCAGTGGCATGTCATGAGGAGTTTGGAGCAGCGGAATTCTTTGACATGGGAGGCATGGAGATCACAGGTTGATTTTGTCTCGAGTGGGAGCTGATGTGAATCAAGTGCTGGCGAGGTTTAGGATGTAGAGTCGGAGCACACTAAGGGCTGGACAGGTACAGTGTCCGAAATCACATGAGGTCTGGTATAGACCTGAGTATTCCCATGCAGTGGGAGCTGTCAGAGAGTCAGGAGCCAATTCGGGGAAGTGGGTTCTCAGGTATTTGAGAGGGACCAGCAGCCGGTATACATGCTATGCAGGGTCAGGACTTCACTACATGTGTTTGTAGGTTCGGATGTGGCAGGGTACTCGGATGACAGGAGGTACACCACGGGATGTGTGGTGGGTTGTCTTCAGGATTGATCTTGAAGAGGGATACAAACCAGGAAACAAATTAGACGGGGTACAGGTACAGGTACAGTGCAGCTGTTTATCTCCAAGTGGGAGATTATTAGGTTGTGGAGCTAAAAGCTTCATTGATGCAGACATGGAGGAGGTTGCAGGAGAGTTGCAGAGTGTCAGAAGTGTTTGGCGTTGGTCTGGCCAACCGATGTCAGCAGGGTAAGACAGGGATGCAACTGACGTCGGTCATATATCGGCCGGCGTCGGTGACCCCCAGGCGGATAGGGACCGACGTCGGTCGCCTGTGTGGTTCAACTACGAGCTTATTACGGGCTGTTAGCTAACAAACCAAGTGTTTGCATGATTAGGTCTATTTTTAGACTGAGAGCTGCAGATCTAATTATGGCAATTAGATGTCTAATTATTGTTTGGATGAGATTTATATAATAGACTCATGGTTGTATTGGAAAGGTGTTCTAGTTTGAGTTGAGCAAAGTTTGTTCCTTCTGTGTGTGAGGTGAGCAAGGGTGTTCCTCCTAGTTCCACAGTACCAGGTGTAGGTGCTGGTTTTGGAGAGTCAGCAGGATTCTTCAGGTGTGTAGGATCTTGGTCACAGTTGCATGGCCTATATAGGAGATCTACATGGTAAGTAAGATCATTGATCTGCAGGTGTATGTGTGTGCAAGGTCAAGGTTCACAGGTGAGCAAAACCGTGTTTGATTTGCAGGTGTGCAAGATCATATAGACAGCAACACAATAGGGAGCAGTATTAGGCATGATCTACTTGGAGTACAGGTGTGTACTCGGATAGAGCAAGAGAGAAAGGCAAGGGAGTTCCTTCCATAAGTATGGTCTGTTGAATTGCAGGTTGTTGCAGGTTCATGGGAGATCTACTTGAAGTACCTTGAGTACTTGTGGAGCACGTGGAGTGCTTGTGGAGTGCGTGGAGCACTTGTGGTGTGCGTGGAGCACAAGAGGTGAACACCAACTCTGTATTTTGAGTTGGGTGTTGGGACCTGAGAGGGAGAGCTTTGGGGAGAAGATTTACTGTTCACTTGAGGTGTGGGAAACCTCTGTAAGGTGGTGAAGAAGAAGTGGCATCTTCTTTATTGTATTCTTTTCTGTATAAAGTGTTAATACAATTTGTGTATTGTCTCTCATATCTTGTGTTATTCTGAATTCTAGTTACTTGGTGAATCTGGTTAATTTCCGCATATTAAGTTGCTTGGTATTGGTAATCAATTGTGTGCTTCCAGTTTATTTTCCCAACAGTGATAATCTGGACTAAAAATTTTAAACATTGTTTTCTATAGATTTTATAATATGAGTAATTTCATAATTACTAAAACTTTAAATGATGTTGATGTTGATGTTAATGTTTAATAAAATTTGATTGAATCATAACACTCACATTATGATCACTATAATAATGTTGTTATTTGTTAGTTTTAAATGTCATTTGATTATTATGCACTTGTTTGTAAATGTAATTTGTGGAATTTAGGTATTATTTTTTAAATTCTTTAAATATATTATTTTAAAAATATTATATTAATGAAAAGTAGTCAGTGGGTTATTGAAATTTTCATCATCTTCATCATTGCGATTGTTATTGAGATTAAAAATGAAAATACAAATAACAATCATCTTTATTGTGTAATTTATCCACTAAAATACAATTTAATATATGTTTTGAAAAAAAAATTGATGTAAAATTCAACTATCAACATATTATTATTTTTTTCTTATTTTCATTTTAAACACAATTGTGTCAATTAGCAAACCTTGTTCACTAACATAAAAAAAAATTGTGCATGTTCCCTGATGCAACACCTAACAAAAGAAATTTCCACCCAATAGATTAATAAAAGCACAAAAACACAATTCAAATTATTTCACCTCAAATACTAAAATTCAATGGCCTAACACAAACTTGTCTGATTAAAAAAAAATGATACAGTTTTAACCAAAAATCCATACATACTTAATACATGGACTGTGGAAATACTACTACTTTGATTGTCTAATATAGAAAGCATTACCTTAATTTTTTTTAAATATACATCTAAAACCAATTCCAAACCCCCTTACACAAACTTTAGTGTCATGTTAGTTTATCTGAATCAAATCACATTAGAAAAAAGTCTATGTCAAAAAAAATTATTTTTAATTTTTAGTGTTGAATTTACTCGATTATATCAAAAAAAAAGTCAATTTTTCATGAAAAAATACTAGTGTGATATGATATGATCATGTCGACCCAACCTTGACGCTAACTATATATAGTTATAGCTATATCTATCATCTCCCAGTTAGTAAGTAATAACACCATAATGATAGTGAGAGACTTGGGTTGACCTAAACCTTGATTGATCATAAAGATTTTATTTAGTGATGCTAAGGATTAGATTGACCAATACCATGACTAAGACTGGATCAACACAGTTGACATGACAATATTTCTCATTAGTAGCCCTTTATGCCACAACTAACATTAGTAGTGGGGTTTACAATGGAGAAATGACACAACTAGATGATGACTATTACACACCTATGTGACATCAATTATAAATTATTACACATATACATGAGGACCATTACACACATTCTCTATATATAAGGGTTTTTTATAACTATATATAGCTAGATTTGATGAAGCAATCTCCTGACAAAGGCATCTACTATGCATCAAGAAATCAACCCACTTAAATCAATCGACTCAATGACTACCTATAGTTGTCACTAGTTCCCTTCATCTTATGCTTTTAGAGACCTCTCTCTAATATAGTATAGTAATGGGTATATAATGGAATCCATTTGCATGCACTTCTACTCTACATCTACCCCTATATATTATATGGAAGGGCCTCGACCCTTATATGTAGTAATAGATTAGGGCATCGTATCCCTTATTAACCTTATTTATAGAGAGATTACGTTGACATATCAATCCTTTCACTCAACATCCTTCTCCCTATCTTTCTATATATGAATGTTATACTTGTCCTGATTTGATGAATGCAAACTATGGTTATAATTAAACCGGTGTGTGTCTATGGTGTGGTTATTCCTTATAGAAATACCAACTTGATAGATTCTCTGTCCTTATCATTTTTCTTAAATTTATGTAGATTGAACATGAACCTTTCCAAGTAATATTCTAATGGTTCATGTTCATTTTGTGACATCTGAAAGATGCCATTCCTTGTATATTTCCTTCATTTATAATACTCTTGATATTTTAACATGAATTTATCCTTCATATATTTCCAATTAAACATTACATCCTTCCCCAAACTCACAAACCATCTAAGGGTTGTATTCTTGCGAGTGATAGAAGCATATTCAATTTTTAAGCATCCCTACTATAGTCATAACTATGGCATAAGACATAAAACTCAAAGATAAATGTATCAGGTTATACCTTAGTTGTTCCTTTGAATTTGGACAAAGTGGAGAGAGGTATGTTTTTCAAGGGTGTATCTCCTGCAAGATTATTGATAGGATAATCAAAGGTTGTGGTCTCAAAGGCTTCTTCATCATTATCTCCCATGAAGTGTCAGACTACTTATAAACCAGAGAGTTTTGCCACCCACTTTTCAAATCCTTTGTCAACTTTTTCCCATTATGTATAGTGAAAAATAGTTGTAAGTTTTTTAAAATGAGAAGAATGTCTTCTGGTCAGGGGTGATAGAGTGGAACTTTATACAAATTCTTTAATAATTTCAATAAATATGTCTTGTTCGATTGAGTCATAGATTTCAACAGGTTTTGCAGTTTTCTTTGGAGCTAGAAGGGAATCGAGTTATCTTTTAGAGAGGATTTTAGGTGAGGGTTGAAGGAGATGATTACTTAATTCCTAAGTGTGGGGTGGCCAAATATGCACTCTTTGAAATGGTACAAAGATGTACTTCTCAGGGGTATGAGGATCCACCTATACTTTATTTTCAAAATGTTTTAATAGCTTAGCTAGAAAAAAAATTATTAAAGATTATTCTATCTCTAATAGTTGGTGTGAATCAATGAAAAATATTTTTTTAGTTGTTGCAGGTGATATCTCTATTGTTATAGGTAATATCTCTATTGCTTCAAGTAGTAACTTTGTTGTTGTAGGTTATAACTTTGTTACTACATGTGATATTTTTTTATTGCGGGAAATATCCTAGCTTCTTCTTCTAAACAAAAGCTCAGTTTTCTAGGAAAAAAACATTCTTACGTATTTTCTTTCACGCTGCATACAAACTCTTCCACCTTATTTTTGTGTTTTTATGCCATGCCCTTCACAGGGTTAGTTTGAGTGGGATTTTGTTTGGTGTTTAATTACTCTAATTTAAAGGAATTTAAAATATATTTTATAAAGTAGTAAATTCACTTTTTAAAGAAATAAATTTGATGCTAGAAAACACAAAAATTTACTCTAGAAAGTGATAAATTTTAATCTAGAAAGTGGAAATTTTTACTCCAAAAAAAAAAGAAAATTTACTTATATAAAATAGGGAGTTTTAATTATAGAAAATATCAAATTTATATCAACCCTTAGATATTATAATGCTTGAAATCTTCCCTAAAAACAATGCCAAAATGAATGGCAAAATCAATTTCCCAATTAAACTTGGCATAGTCCAATCACTGTATACAAACTGACAGAATGTGCTCTAGATGAGAAGCCACTTGGTTATGGAGAATGAAAATTAATTAAATTTTTAACCTTGGGTTTGTATACTTTGGTAAAGTATCGACATTGTATGTGCACACTAGGCTCTTTGAGAGGTTAAGATACTAGTGGTTGCATATAGAAAACACTCTTTGTAGAATTGTAAATAGAAAAATGGAAACACACTTGCAGAAAAGGAAAGGTGGATAAAATAAATCAATCTTGTTTTGAAATCTTCTTGTATTTAAAATAAATATAATCAACCAACCACATGTAATATAAATTACTTATAAGGAAATAAACTATCGTAATCAAGAGACATAAACACACACAACTTGAATAAAATAGATCGAATTTAATAGATGGGATTGTCATAGTAACTCCTTGAAAGTGGGCCCTACTTTGTTGGACTTGTGACTTAGATCCCTTCTTTTATTATTAATTCTTTAGATCAAATCATTTTATTTACATTGGTCAAATTCTATAGCAATACAATGATTGCTGGAGGAAAGTGCAAAAGATTACAATATGTACTTCACTCAATATGATTTTATGCTTGTATAATCTAAACTCTTAATCACCTATAACTATTCTCTTAATATAGAGAAGGAAGGTTTTTATTATCTGAGTAGATACATAACAAATACAACTATAAGATTATGTATAATGACAAAAATTAGACAATGGTAAGAAGGTGTTGAGATGGTTAAAACCATATGGTCATACAATCCATAAATTAAAACATAATCTAATGGCACCCCCATAACTATGATAACTTCTCATCACATTTCATGTTGTTAGAGACCGATGAGTGAGTTGGAATATGGTTAGAATTGACAACTGGTAGTTCTGTTATGATCTGTGAAATGTTCACTTATAGCTATTATTATGGGTGCACTCAACAAGTTGGTTCTACTGCATTCATCTAATTGTTGTGGGCACTCTATGTTTCCAATGCCTAGCGAACAAATGGTTATGGGTGTGTCTGTAAGAACAGTTGTGGACTACTTGAACATAGTAAAAAAATATCTTTTCTCACTCTAATTAGTCATGAAAACACTAAACCATTATGAAACCATTAAACTATATTAAAAAATGTAGAAATAACATATTAAATTTAATATTACACACACACACACACATGAGTATATTAATGAGTCTTTTGGAATGGAAAATATAACAAAAAGAACAAAGTAAGAAAGGTTTAAACATCAGATGAGGCCATTTCTAGGGCTCATCACTAGAGCCTTTCTCCTACAGATGATAGTCATGAATTTATAAACATATTCTACATTTTTAGCATTCTCACACAACTTATCCATTACCTATCACATTTTTGTAGTCCCTTCAATTTTTTGGGTTTTCAAAAAATATCATCAAGGTGTTTTTGTTTGGGACAAAACAATGTCTTTAGGGAAATTTTTAGGGTTTTATATTTTTTGAAACTAATTATATATTTTTATATATTATGGGGAAACTTTATTTAAAAAATTATGAATTTTTAAAATTTACAAAAAAAAATCACCATAAGGTTTTTTTTACCAATTTTTTTATGATTGGCACTCCAAGGAAAGCTCAGGACACACAATCATCTTGATATTTCCTTTGCAGTTGGCCTTGTCTCCCATTTCTCCTAAGATCCTTGTGAGAGTCACTATAGGAAAATAAGTGTATTCTAAGGTACATTCAGGGCATTATACACTTTGGTATATGGTACACATCAATTTCTTCTTAGATTGTGTGTTTCACTGACTTAGATTAAGCAGATGGCATTCATACTCAAAAGTCCACTTCTATATTTGTATATACACATTTCTTTACCCTAGTGGATCATCAACAAAAAAACCTCATTGAGATACACATGCACTTCAATACATAGGAATGGGATCCCAAATTGACATAAGGTGGACATGATTTGATCCACGGGACTCCTTTGGCCTCAATTACTTGTGACATTCGACACAATACTCAATTGGCTCAATATGATGTGTAGTGGTATCCCCAATTAAGATATGATGGATATTATTTGTTGCATGGGGATCCTTTTTCCCAAACCACACATGAGATTTGACACAATACTCAATTAGTGCAATATGGCATGTAATGGGGGGACAATTGATATAAGGTGGACAAAATTCACTAGATGGAGCTTCTTTAGCTCCAATTGTATGTGATATTAAATTCAATACTCAGTTGGTTCAATATGGCATGAAATGGAAAATATAATTCACATAATGTGCATGTGATTATTTTCATGGGGATCCTTTCATCACAGTTGTATGTGATATTCAATGTAATACTCAATTGGTTTAATATGGCATGCAAAGAGAGCTCCAATTTACATAAGGTGGACACAATTTTATGCACAATGATCCTTTGGTCCTAATTTCACATGATATTTGATGTAATACTCGAGTAATTTAATATGGGGTGCAGTCGGAGCCCCAATTGACATATGGTTGATGTGATTCACTACACAAGGCTCCATTAGCCCCAATTGACATACAATTGATGTGATTCAATGCACAAGACTCCATTGGTCCCAATTGCACATGAAATTTGATGCAATACTCAATGGGTTCAATATGGTGTGGAATGGGAACCCCAATTAACATAAGGTGGTCATGATTTGTTGCACGGAGCCTCTTTGGATATTATGTTTATTATGGTTTTTTAATTATTATATTTATGGTTTTATTATTATTATGTGTTTTATTAATTACTATGGTTATTAATTTTTTGTAGTTATTATTATGGTTTTTTTAGTGTAAATTAATGCCAATTATTTTTATATGGATTGGACCATGAACAAAATGAAATATTTCAACATTATGAAGAAAAAAATTTCTTGTGGTGGATCATCACTTCCTCTTCATGGTGATGATGACCCCATCAAGTTAAGTATTTTAACACCTCAACATAAAAACCACATAGAACACATGTGTGTAACTTAGATCATTATGTACGATGATAACGACATAGAAGATCCATTAGAACACCACATGGACCTGTTGACACAATTGGTTTCACTTTTCTGAGAAATTATTTTATAGGGCCATCAATATTGACAGGTCGGATCATGAAATGTCAATTTACAATGTTTGGTGCAAGCCAAAATAGTCTTCACAATTAAAATTGAATAAGTAACCAATTAAAAATATATAAGCTAATAAATGACTTATCACTTCATATTTAAGGAGTCTTTTCAACTATCTACGAGACTCTTGAGTCAACCACTACAAGATGAAAGTAAATTAACAACTACTTCTAGGAATCAGGAAATAATATATACAATAACATTACATCTCCCCTAATCTGTAGGGGTTGTTTTGATCCCAAGCATTCTTATAAAATTTTCAAAAAAAAATCATCCAAGTAATTTCATTAGTATTTTTGTTGGTTGATATGTTGTAGTGAAATGTTATAGCTTGACACTGGCATCTTTCACATAGTGCAAAATCAAATGAAATTTGGTATTGATATGCTTAGCTCGGTTGTGAAAAACTGGATTCTTTTCCATTTGAATTACATAATTTTTTTCAACCATGAGAAGTGTTGACAAAACTTATTGTTCCTGCAAATCTGAAAGAACCCTTCTTAGCCACAAGATATCTCTATTTGCCTTTAAAGCGACCATATATTCTGCTTCTACTAAAGAATTTTGTCGGCACTAATTATTTCTTAGATTTACAACTAACAATTGCCATTTTCAAATTCATTATATAATACATGGTGGAATTTACATCTTCATGATCACCAGCATAATCAAAATCTCAATATCCAACTAGTTTTAAGTCTCCTACCCTGGAGTATTTGATCCCAAAATTTTGTGTTCCTTTGAGGTATTTAAAGATTTTTTTTTCTGCCACCCAATGACTATCTTTAGGTTTTTGCATGAATATTGATAGAACACCAACAATAAAAGATATATTTAGTCTAGTTGTGGTTACATAAATTAGACATCGAATGAGTTGTTTGTATTTAGTGGCAGTGACCAAATCTATGGTATCTTTAGATGTCAATTTGAGATTATTTTCCATAGGTGTGCTAAGAAGCTTACAATCTTCCATTCTGAACTTACTCAAAATGTCATCAATGTACTTTTATTGAGTGATGAATAAATACTTTGGTATATGAATTAATTCAATACCTAAATAGTAATGAAGATAATCCAAATCAGTCATTTCAAATCTTTTCATCAACTTTAATTTGAAATTTATAGTATATCATTCATTGTTCCTTGTGATGAGAAAATCATCAACATACACCACCACAAATACAACTATTTTGATGAAAATATTTACATTTTCAAACTCAAAACATTCATATCATGTTAAAGGGATTGTTTCAAACCATACAATCTTTTTTAAAGTTTGCACACCTTGTGTTCTTGACTGTTTACTACAAAACCTTCAAGTTATGTCATGTACATAGTTTCCTTAAGGTCAACTTTCAAAAATTCAATTTGATGTCCATTTGATGAACTTTATATTTTTTGTGAGCTGCCAAAGCCAATATGGTTCAAATGCTAGTCCATTTTGTTGTAGGTGCAAAGGTTTCATTGTGGTCAATTCCTTAATTTTGAGCATATACCTTTACGACAAGCCTTGATTTGTGCTTATCAAGTGAGTCACTGGCCTTGTATTTTTTGTGGTAGACCTACTTGCATCCAATTGGTTTGTAGCCATTTAAAAGATCAACCAATTTATAATTCTGATTTTTTATCAATGCATTGTACTCATTTTTTATTATTTTTATTTAAGGTTCGAGATTCTCAGCTTGTTTGAAAGATGTTGGTTCAAAATTAAATGCAACATTAAGTTATTCTATTGGAGAATCATTCAAGGTGAAATTTTCAGTCTTAGCTTGAAATTCTTCAAGGGAATTGTCTAATTGTGATGTGATTGCATGTGCACTTTGAGTGCCTATTTTTCTAACTTCATCAGGTCTGACATAATTTAATGTTTGAGTATCCCACTTAGGCATATTTTTTGTGGTTTAGGTGCTTCAATTTCATCTTCTGAAGTTCCTTCACTTTCATTTCTCTATTCTTGTGTGCCCTGTTCATTGTCTGAAGAAGTTGAACTTTCTCCTTCAGGATGAGTTTCATTCTCATGTATAGGAGATAATAAAGAATCAATTGATTTCCAATTGTATGTCTCCCACTCATTATTTGGAACCTCCAAATCACTCTCTTTGTATACATCAAACTTTTCATATTTATCAAGTCCACTCAATTGTTGATCAATGCTTCCTTTGTCCTTTCTGGTATTACAAATGATAAGTCTTGTGACAAAAAACTTCTTCTCTTTCTCATCATATAGCCTATATGCCTTCGAGGATTCAGAATATCCCAAGTGGAAGCATTTTTGACTTGTGTGGTCTAACTTATTATTCTTATCTTTTGGAATCAATCCATAGTAACAAGATTTTCAAATTTGAAAATGTCGCACTGAAGGAAGATGACCAAACCACATCTCATATAGAGTCTTAAATTCAAGAGTTATTGACGGTGATTTGTTGCGAAGGTATATTGTTATTTTAGTGACTTCAGCGCAAAAGTGTAGATTTACCCCTTTGAAGTACAATATATCATAAACCATATTTATCATAGTTTTGTTCATCCTTTCTACAACTCCATTTTGTTGTGAAGTGTGAGGAACTATAAGATGATGTTTGATCCCATTTTCCTCAAGATATGGTTCAAACTTATTTAAAGTGTATTCACCACCATTATCTGTCATAAGTGTTTTGATATGGGTTTGAGCTTCATTGTCAATCATGGTTCAAAACTTTTGAAAATTCTTGAAGGCTTATGATTTCTTATTTAGAAAGTATATCCAAGTCATTATGCTATAGTGATAATGAACAACATGAAATACTTATGACGACCAGCTAAGAGAATTGAAAGAGAACACAAGTTGGAGTGAACCAATTGCAAATTTCTATATACTTTCCACTGTGACTTGGGGAACGAATCTCTTTCATGTTTGGCCAAAATGTAGCCTTCACACTTTTCATCTAACTTTGTGGGCAACTTAGACATTCCAGCAACACCATTCTTTTGCAATACAAAAATGTTGTTATAGTGAGTATGATCAAATCTAGCATGCCACAATATATTTATATACATTTTATCTTCAATGAGATGATCATAATTCCTTGAATTTTATAGCTCACCCCTTAGTTTGAGCAATTTTTCCTCTTCATATCTAGTCAATATGACTACATTGTCACATTTTCTTCTTATAGTGACACCACCATTATCCAATAAGATGGAATGGTCTTGTTTCTAAATAAGCACTAGGGACAAAAAAATTATTTCAATTAAGGAAGGTAGAGAACATTTTGGAGTTTTAAATCTAGAAGCCCTAAACACTTGAGTCATATTGTACCTCTTCCTTATGGTTGCAAACTTGATGTATATGTAAGGTATACTTAACCACAACTTTATTCATTGAACTCATCAAAGAAGTCTTTTTGAAAAGTCATATGTAGAGTGGAACTAGTTTCAAGAACCTAAGTATCAAACCATGACGAATTGACTGAGACAATGTTTACTTCATCATTTGCACTGAAAAACACACCTTCACTTGTGAATTGAGCAGAATTTGACTCTTTTGTTTTCTTTGTTTTTCCTCTTTCTTCTTACAATATGCTTGCAGTTCTACATTCATGAGTCTCATGGCCTCCTTTCCTATCACACTATTCACATTAGTGGTTTTGTTTATCATTCTATTTTTTATTTTGACCACCTTGATTTTAATTTTATTGCCTTTTTCCTTGTAATTTTTAATGTACTTATTATTGCCTTCATTTTTAGAATACATGGTCTTCTTGGATGTTTTGGAATACTTTCCTTTTACATAGCACACACTTTCTCTTGTTGTGGACTTAGTTTTTCTTTCAAAAGTTTTTTTTATTTCTGCCATTTTTAAAACCAATTGATCAAATGTGAGTCTTAAACTGATTGCTTGCTTGTAGAGACTCCAAATAGGTTAAGTACTTGGGAAGAAGAGATTTTATTAATGTGACCATATAAATGTCTATTTTTACACTCATGCCATCTATATCATGTTTGATGGCACGTACTTCTAAATCCAATCTTATCACATCACCATCTTTTAAATCAAAATTGAACAACTTCAACTGCAAGTGAATTCTCTGCACAAATTATTCTTCCATTTGCAAGTTTGAATACTATTATATCAATGCAAAATGACTAAAATTTCACACTATTGGTTGAACTCCTTGCAAATACCGATGCCTATTTTGATGGAACCAAAAGATACCAATTGATGGAGTGCCACAGTCTATTTGCAGGCTTTGTATGGAATGCAGTGCATTATGCAGGTTGTGATAGTTTTGGCAGGTAGGATTAGCACAATTTTGAAACGCCGCCATACCACATATACAAAGTCTGACGTCTTTCTAGTCTAGGATAATGGCTTTACCAATTGTCATGTGTAACATGCTCTGGAACGCAGTAAAAAAACAATCTTATTTGCATGAGTATCTATGCCTCTATGAAGTGATGTCACCTGGTCGTGGTACCTCTAGACGTAGTAGTCTGCAGTCTGTTGGGTGCAACGGGATTTTAGCTAGATATAAATCAGCTATACAAGCATATGTAACATATAAACTCAATTAGATACCACTGTCAAAGAATCAAGATGTTGAAACCACTGTCAAAGAATCAAGACGTTTATTCTGATTTGAAACGCTGCCAACTAGACCTGAAACTCACAGAGAATATAGATAAAACTGACTAAAACAGTCAGAATATTAAAGGAAACAACTAACAAGGTGTGCCCTTCTGCCAAAAGCCACAATAACAATATTTCTTTTGATATCAAACTGTGTGGCCGTACGGTTATGGAGGAGGAGGGATAATGGAATAAAAGATCAATAGAGAAAATTCATGCTCTGACACTAATGATAAGTTGGATCGCTGACTATCGATTTACAATGTTTGATTCAAGTTAAAATTATCTTCATAGTTTAAATTGAATGAGCAATCAATTAAAGATATATAAAACAATAAATGGCTTATCATTTCATATTCAAAAGTATTTTCAACTATCTAATAGATTCTTAAATTAACCACTACAAGACAAAAACAAATTAACAATTATGAATTAAGAAATAATATATATAATAATATTATAGATATCACATGCACCAAATATTTATATTAAAATTCTTATAATCTATATTTTTTCGTTAAATTAAAAATATATTTATTCGTAATCATTGATTAAAAAAATACAAAATCCGATTTATGACAAAAAATGATGTATAAAAATACCAAAAAAACATATTGAGGTGGCAATGACAGAAGGCTAGGAAGCCCTCATACAATTCACAGATGCAATAAAAAGTTTACAAATAAATATTAAATTCTTAATTAATATTTTAAAAAAATGTAATTTAAAATATATATATTTGAATTTTTTAATCAAATCTATATGTTTCAGGGACTGAGTTACAATGAAAAAAGTATCAATCAGGAAGAATTTTTTTTAAATCATGACTACTCTGGGAATGGTATTGATGACAATGATGATGATTACGATCACTATAATCATGATGGCATGGAGGAGGGTGATCATTTGGACTAAAATTTTTAAACATTATTTTTTATAGATTTTATAATATAGTTCATTCAATAGTTACTAAAATTTTAAATGATATTGGTGTTGATGTTTAATAAAAGTTGATTAAATCATAATACTTACATTATGATCACTTTAATAATATTGTTATTCGTTAATTTTAAATGTCATTTTATTGTTATGCACTTTGTTTGTAAATGTAATTTGTGAAATTTAGGGTATCATTTTTTAAATTTCTTAAATAAATTATTTTAAAAATATTATCTTAATTAGAAGTAGTCATTGGATTATTGAAAATTTCATCATTGTCATCATTGTTGAGATTAAAAAATGAAAATACAAACAACAATCATCTTTATTATGTAATTGATCCATGAAAATACAATTTAATATATGTTTTAAAAAAATGATTCTAATGTAAAATTCAATAATAAACATATTATATTTTTTTCTTACTTTTAATTCGAACACAATTGTGTCACTCAACAAATCTTGTTCGCTAACACAATAAAAGTTGATGCATGTTTCTTGATGCAACACCTAATGAAATAAATTTCCACCCAATAGTTAATAAAAGCACACGAATATAATTCAAATTATTTCACTTTAAACAATAAAATTCGATGGACTGACACAAACTTGTCTGATATAAAAAGTATTACCTTAAGTTTTTTCTAAATATACATCCAAAACCATTTCTAAATCCCTTGACACAAGTTGCAATGTCATGTCAATCTGTTTGAACCAAATCAAGCAAATCATGTCAAAAAAAATCCTCCGTAAAAAAAAATTAGTTTCAATTTTAGTGTTAAATTACTCAATTATATTACAAAAATATCAAAATTTCATGAAAATATATTAGTGTGATATGTTGTGAGCATGTTGACCAAACCTTGACCCTGACTATATATAGCTATAACTATATCCACCCTATCCTAATTAGTAGGTAATAACACCATAATGATATTGAGAGACTTGGGATGACCTAAACCTCAATTGATTGCAAATATTTTATTTATTGATGCCAAGGATTAAACCGACTGATACCAAGGCTTAGACCGGATTAACATAGTTTGCATGACAAGATATCTCGTTAGCAGCGCTTCATGCCAAAACTGACATTAACAATTGATTGCAAATATTTTATTTATTGATGCCAAGGATTAAACCGACTGATACCAAGGCTTAGACCGGATTAACATAGTTTGCATGACAAGATATCTCGTTAGCAGCGCTTCATGCCAAAACTGACATTAACAATAGAGCTTACATTGGAGAAATGGCATGCTTAGATGACGACCATTACAAACCTCCATGGCAACGATTACACATTAGTACACACCTACATGAAGACCATTACAAATCCTCTCTAGATATAGGGTTTTTTTATAACTATGTATAGCCATGTTCGATGAAGCATTATCCTAATAAAGGCATCTACTTTGCATCAGAAAATTAACCCACTTAAATCAATTGAGTCGATGATTACCTATAAGTGTCATTAGGGACGTTCATCTTATAGATTTAGGGACCTCTCTCTAGTATAGTATAATAGCGGGTATGGAATGGACTTGACTTACATGCACTTTTGCTCTACATCCACCTTTATATATTATATAGAGGTTTGACCCAAATTTATTTACATATAGATATGAGCTCGACCCTTATACATATCAATAGGTTAGGATATCATATCCCTTCTCAACCTCCCTTGTTAAAAAAGTGCACTGGCCTATCAATTAGTTCCCCTCAATGTCCTTCTCCCTATATATATGTGAATGTAATACTTAACCTAATTTGATAAATGCAAACTATAATTATAACTAAATTAGTGTATGTCCATAGTGCAATTATAACACGGTTGATGTGTAGTGTTCCTTTAACCTAATTTGATGATATAACTAAACTGTTGTGTGTCCATGATGCGGTTATGACAAGGTTAGTGTGTAGTGCCAAGGAACAATAAAGAAGCACTCTATAAGTATTTATATCATTATAGTTTGTTATTAGTTTCTTTTACGTTTGTCTAGTGGCAATGGGGTGGGTTTTTTTTAACTTTTTTCTTTTCGAAGTTTCTCTTTTCAAACTATGAATTCCAACCATTGATCTTTTTATCTTAAAGAATCATATTTAGATTTATAAACATGTATATCATTAAAAAAAAATGATATAAGATGATTTTTATTTATGAAAATTATATTTTTAAACAAAATAAATTAAAATTAAAGTTTTTTATGACAAAATATATACATGAATAAAAAGAAGCCATACTTCAAGAAATTAATGAGAAAATTAAATAATAGAATGAAAATTGAATATCTTAAAAGATTTGAAAATAAATTTAGATGTTATTGTATAAAAAGATAAAAAAAATTTATAACTTAATTAATTATATGTAAATATTTTTATGTTAAAAATTATAAAATTTTTTATATGATAAATGGATTTTTAATTTAAAAATAATTTATTATTAAAATTTTATAAAATTTAATATTTTATTAAACACATATATATATATATGCACCCCCAGAATATTACTAAACCACACCTAAAAAAGACTAAAAAAATAAAAATAAAAACAACCAAAAGACAAAGTAGCCCAGCCTAACATTTAAAAAATTATGAACACCTAGCGAATTAGCAAAACCCCCAAAAAAAACACCATACTGTATGTTACAGATCTGAGAGAGGCAGCGCTCTAAATCTCAGCAGTTATGGCAACAAAACAAAATATTTTAATCAATCAAGACAGATTTCCTTTACAAAACATCAATTTAGATGTTGGCGAGTCATTCTCCAACCTGATGAGACCGGGTCTCTTTTATCCCGCAAATCAACCGCGGGAGAAGCCCATATTCGCGTCTGCGGTCGCATGGCGAAGGGTTTTCACGGCCGGGGTCTTGCTTTCGACCTGCAAATCTGTGAGGGGTTGGATGGAACGCCGCTTCCACATATTAATTCCAGATGCCTCTTTTGAAACTGCCGGCGACACGAACGACCCCGACTTAGCCAGGATCGCGCCCTCCTCGACAAACATGTCGCCGAATTTATCATCGTAAGAAGCTGAAGTGTAGCGTTTAATTTGTCCCAGAGAGGGGGAGCCCTTCTGATCTTCCTCGCCCTTTACTGCTTCTCTTCCTCCTCCTCCTGTGCTACTGGTTTTGTGATACCTTCCAAGCATTAATTTCTTGAGCTTGGAGAAGTTACTGATTTCTTTGACGGCTTTGTCCGGCGCTCGTCCTCCTCCTCCTCCTCCACCTTGCTTGCACGGCTTCAGGCGATGGGGAGGTCTAATTTTAACATGACCGATGCAGGTAACTTTGGGGGACGCCGGCTCCTGCGATTCGAACCCGCTAACTCTGCGCGGAATTACGGAGGAAGAATTGAGTCTTTTGGAGTTGCGGGCGTTGGGAGAATATTCGAGCATGTCTGTAGTTGGGCTGAAAGAGGCAGCCACGTGCAACACTGCAAGAGACGTTCGAGTGGCGTTGAGAGACCTCGACATTTTGTGGCTCGCCATTTTTTTCCTTTGAGAATTGAATGTGGTGTGGGTATTTGTATTATTTGGTAACCAGGTGTGCTCAGTCTGGAAATGGAATGTTTAGAGCACGTCTTCATTAACAATTGCGCTGCCACGGAAGCGGTGTTATTTTATTGTTGAATGGATTGGGAGGATCGTGGCTTGGGGGGTGACAAGTAGTTTTATTTATTTTTAAATGTAAGAATATGTATATGTATATGTATGAGATTAAATGAGGTTTGGTGGGCTGTGTAGAATGTAATTATACTTTATTTAAATATTTTTTGATTGAAAAGTGTGCATTTTTATTAATAATATAAAAATAACTATGTTCGTAAAAGGTGGAAAATGTTATATTTTAGAAAGTAAAATACATATCGAATTAAGATCTGAGAGTAGTTATATCACAATGTAAAAAATAAGTTGTACAACAAAAGTCATAAATAATGTTGAATAAAAAAAAATATGTAAGATATAATTGGACATTACAAACACTGAAGTCATTAGGCAACAACAACAAATATGGTGGCCGAAGAAGGGGGACTATTTGACTCTGCCCAAAGCCCAGATGATCTACAGTGTCAAGGATGGGCTTCCATCCATCTGTTTGTTGCTTTTCTTCACTATCCTCCCCCTGTTGAGAGGGGGAGATGACAAGAGCCACATGAGAAAATTTGCCCTAGAGATCCCCCCAACCAATACCACCATTATGCCCAAGCAAAAAAACACCACCTCCACATGGAGGTGATGGTCCTCGCAGGGGAGGAGACAAATTCCACTTGCTTATCTACTGTTGACGTCAAAATCCTTAACCTCATACCTAAGAGGGAGATTGGTGACGAGGGAGATCCAAAGGCTCACAACTGACAACACACAGAGCACTTTCCTAGTGGTCCAAAAGCATCTGGATGTGCACCAGCTCCAAGCAAACTTTATTCCCCTGGACTTAAATATGAAATAAACCATTGGAAATGATAGTAACGTTATTAGTAACCGAGAAAATCCTTTCCATAGCTTCACTATTAAAAATAACATATTTCTAGCTTCCCAGATATGAAAAAGAATATCAACATGAAAAATCTGCCAAAAAAAGTTGTATCTTGTAGGGAACATGGCCAAGTCCCCAAGAATAACCATTTTCTAGGTAAAGAACTTTGAAATAAACGGTTGAAAATGGGTATGAATCCTTATCTAGGCTAACCGAGCATGGGACAAGACCAAAATTAATGCTTTAAAGTTTCAACTTGATGACAAGTAGGACAGGTGGGATTTAATACCCCCAAGTGCTTAAGTTGGTCTCCAATCGACAGACCTTGGTAAAAAAACACACCAAAGAAAATGAGCTTTTTGGGGTTCAATGTGAGCTTTCATAGATTGGTAGACCTTCTAGCCCAAACGATACCTAAAGACCTTAACTTCCATTATTGGTTGAATGTTCGACTCTAAATATGCTACAAAGCCAAGGGATGATACCCAATCTGAGGTTTGTCTCGATATAAAGGGGTAGTCGTAAGCCAATGCTAGTCTCTCCATCCAGGAACTCTAGTTGAAACATTACTTTTATGTAGGCAATCCTTAAGTATGGAGTTTTGAATTTCTTGAAATGCATCCTTGAGTTTGAGTTGGTTTTTGATTCTCAGTGTATCACATGAGAGTCACCCTCTAGAAACTTTGTAGAAAATGTCCCCAACAGTGTTGATTCACTTTTTGAAGAACCTTAGACTCTTAATCTAAGGAACCATAAAAAAATAGATGTTGTAAAAGTTGAGGATGGGAGACTACCAAAGGGAATGGGAATCAATTGAGAGACCAATTCTAAAGACATCCCCAACCTATATGAGGTTAGGTTTGAGAAGCTCCCAAGTTTCACATATGCTTTTAATCACAAAGGTGCCACCCACCTAATGGCGTGGAAGAAAGAAGAAGACTTTGTAACTCGAGTCATTTCCAAGCCTTTTGGCCAAAAGGGGTCCCTTGGGTAATGCAATGCTTAAATAGAACCTTCCACACTTATTCTTGTCTAGGCTTTTGATGTTCTATTTCACTGTTAGAGCATAATTTTGAAGTCTAATGTCAATGAGCCCAAGGTCCCTAACTTATTTAGGTTTACAATAAATATCCCAGGAAACCATGTGGAAACCCCTATGACCTTCTGAGTTTGTCCAAATGAAATCCCTCAACAACTTCTTCAATTTAGCATAGGCGACGTTATAAGGATCCCAAAAAAAAGAGTAGTATACGCGAGTAATAGTTAGCACTTTAGAACAAACTTGTAACTTCCCTACCAAGGAGAGAGGCTTGTTGATCTAGTAGGAAATCCTTTTCTCAACCCTTTGCATAACTTATGACCAAAGCTCAGCAAGAGAGGTCATAAAGGGAACATGAATGCCCATAAACTTTAATCGCATGGCTGGCAAGATTCATTTCCATTGATATAATTCCAACCATGGAGGTTTAGGTGAAAACGATTGTCTATAGCATTGAGTCTTATTCCACTAGATAAAAGATCCTAGTGTCAAATGAAAAATGTCAAGACATTCCATGGCATTCTTAACTGAAGCCTCTTCCTATGGAAAGGTGAGAAAAAAATAATTTGAAAAATGCCCACTAATGAGTTGTTGGTCACTAAGGGAGAGAGTTGCCTTTCACCAAGCCTCTAGATGAGTAGTTGGCTAAAAGGTAACTAAAACCTTTTTCAACCAACACATATGGTGAGGGAGCGAAGGGATAACCTTGTCTTATAGACCTAAAAATCCAAAATTTGTGGGATTGCATGCCATTAATGGTAATGCAAGCTCTAGCATCCTAAAATATGTTAACAATATAGACAAAGTGAGGACCAAAACCCAGAGCTTGTAACATATCAATAATAAAGGGCCACTCAATTATGTTGTAGGACTTCTCAAAGTCAATTTTCAAAAACATGTTTTTAACCATAAACCATGGCCCATTCCACACATTGCCATATTTTAATAACATTGTCCAAAACATACGTGTTGGATGAACTTAGTTTGCTCACTTCTAATAATGATGGGAAGAAGATGTCTCAACCTAAGGGCAAGGGATTTGGCAATGATTTTGTATGAAACATTTAGAAGGGTTATTGGTCTCCAATTGGTAATAAGCTCAAGATATCCAACCTTTGGGATGAACTTGATGTTGCCCTAATTAATGAGGGTGCCCAAGGAATTGGACAAAACAACTTCATAATAGACTTTTGTGGAGATCAAGACCAACAGTATCCCATAGGACCTGATAAAATTCATTGGGGAAACCATCAATCCCAAATGCTTTATCAGAAGCCATATGCATGGTCATTTCCTTGAGATCATTTAGAAAAAGAGTTTTCTAACAGGCAACTCTTTGGGGTTCAGACATTGTAGAATTGTTGGTTCACGGGTTAGAGAGGAAGGTTGAGTGGAAAAAACCCTCTGCTAATGGTGAACAATGGCTTGCATAATGTCCAAGAATTTGGTAAGCCTAACATTAACATCTTGAATGGTTTTAATTCGTTATGTAGCTCATTTGCAATGAAGAAGGGAAAATAATTATTTGGTAACAATATCCCTTATTCTTAACCAATGCATTGTGGCTCAAAGCTAAGCTCCTCAAGCCTTAAGTGCTTCCTTAATATTGAGCTTGTGTCTCCATTGAGTATCTTGAGATTGAAGACTGACGTTGAGTGGAGCATGATCAAGTTCATGTGAAAACCTATTGAATTCATGGTACGATGCTTCGTGAGCTTCTTGTCAAAAGATAGAAACTTGCTTACCCTACAAACATAAAAATGTGGTAGTTTGTGTGATGGAATCAACCCACTAATCAATCCATCTCATGGACCTCGATGGTCTCTGCATCGAATTATAGATCCACTTGATATGGACAAGAGTGCGTGTTCATGCTTAAGATGAGCTATGTTGAGGTAAAATTGAGACTTGGGTGTTTTTGTTTGAGGGGAGCTCCTTTCAATGCAAAAACATATGGTTTGGTGGTCTAAGAGGATGACATTGTCAATAATTGAAACATGATGATCCTTAGAGTTAGAGAAGGAGAACAAATATTGCTCCTTGAGTAAATTCCAATATAATATTTTAACAACTCTGTTGTGGCGTTGTCTAAGGTTGGATTAAGTGAACCAAGGGGAAGTTGACTCTCTTCTTCTTTGGTGATCGGGATTGGAGAGTTTAAGCTTACTTTACATGTAGAACCATGCTTATCACTCCCTTGTGCACCAATGCATAGGGAGACGACCTTCATTATCTTCCTTGGATTCCACCATATTGAAATCCCCATAGATCATGTAGTGAGCATCGGGGAGTGAGTTTGTCAACCATTTCTAAAGTTGGTCTCTTTCGATAGTGTCATTGGAAGCATACAGGTTGGCCATCTCAAGAAGGTGGACATCAAAATAAAAAGGGCTCCACACCACCCAATGGATGAGGTCATCTCCACAAGACACAGTATTGTGTAAAAGCTCATGATTGGACATCTATCAAAGAGCACTTGACAAAATCATATGAGCAACAAATTGAAGAAGAAAACCAAAATAAAATTAACTTACTATAAATAAAATATTTTTACTCACTGTGTATCTACAAATCAATTTAGTAAGATCGTAAACAATCCAAGAATAACCTATCATGAAGAAACATCAAGATGCATGTTATTTCCCTTTTCAAGGTCTTCAAGGGTTGTAAACTTGTTAGAGAAGACAAGTTGAGACAAGTTTGTTTGGTTGCCCCACATAAAATCACCTATTGGGAAGGTCGAGTTTCACTTGAACATAATTTCCATCTTCTAAAAGAGAGGGAGTCTAGGACTTTCTAAAAATGGTTTTGATGTCAAAAGACACATCATCCTCTATGTTCGTGGTAGTCGCCCTAAAAAGGCATTGTGATAATTTGATAGAGAAACCCTCCAATTGTGAATGCGGATGATGTTTGCGGCGTGTAAACAAGAGGCAATGCTACCTTGTTGATGCTTAGTATGGCTTAAAAGTCATTCGAGACAAAGGAGCCTAACTAAAATATTTTAGATATAAATTTATCTAAAAAAATATTTTGATGTATTAATTTTTCTAGTTTATTATAGATTAAAATTTTGTAACGTGTTCTTATTTAGACAAATGTGTTAGTTTTAGAGAGATTCCAATCCAACTAAATTATTTTTTTGTTATTAATTTGTAACTTAATTTAATCACGTAATAATTTGTTAGCGAATTCTTTTGAGGGTGTTATTTTACAAATTAAAACAAAGTCTTTGTTTTGAGAGAATTGTCTTCATAATATGTGTTTTGGAAAGTAGGGACATCAAGTTGAGAACAAACGATATTCATTATGAACTCTTAATTGAAAATAGTTATCAAATTTGGATTGCCGTTCAGTTCAAATTTATATAGATATTCATATTTTTGTTCATATTTTGGATTATATATAATAAGTTACAATTGTTGAGTAAGTATGTATCTAAATCTAAGTATTCTTTCGGTTAAGCAATGATAATTACTAGGTATCCAATCTTTCAATTAAGCAATGACGACTTGAAGATATTTAATCCATCAAAATCACTCAAAGAATAACCCTAAACCTATCGAATTAACTTTTTATATCAAATTTCTAAAAAGATTTATAACTTGATAAATGACTTACAAATCATCATCCTTATTAAATAGACTATTATAAAATATATATAAAAAAAACATATATTATATATATCTTCTCATAATTAATTAAAATATTATTGATATTGGTGGATTGAGATACAA
Organism: Torreya grandis; assembly: GCA_037957365.1. Classification (NCBI taxonomy): domain Eukaryota; kingdom Viridiplantae; phylum Streptophyta; class Pinopsida; order Cupressales; family Taxaceae; genus Torreya; species Torreya grandis. The sequence continues at coordinate 2,099,105 of JARHVA010002503.1, read as the reverse complement.
TTTGCTCATAAATTTGGACGTCAATAATATTATAAATTATGAGAGCTTAGATTAAGATTTGCAAATCCTTTATTTTATAAGTGGATTTCAACTTAGAGAGGAAACACGTGGCTTATAATATATTTTTCGTCCTTCTAAACGTGGGACGTGGGAACCACGTGGTGCATAGCGGGCCCCAAGATCAAATCGGCTACATCTTTCCCGCTGTCTTTAAAGTTTCCAAATTTAAAAGATACGTGTGCCTTTTTTTCTCTCTTTAGGAAGTTCGGGAGAAGTTAGTGGAGTTTATGACCCATTATGACAAAACTTGATATTTGTATGCTAGAAAATGTAACTGATCATAAGTTACCTTTAATTTATAAGGGTAAGTTCAATTAATAATAATACTTGAAAAGCATATCTTTCTTTGTAAAATTGATTGAAAGGTCTGAAATTTATTGTTTCAATGGTGTATGGTTTGATGTTATGTATGGATATGAACAATTTTTATTTGTTTGTATTCAAGTATTCGTTGATAATAACATTTAGCTAATATAGAAATCGAATTTAAATTTAAAAAGAAAATAGATATACTTTAGTATTGTGTGAAGATAATATATTTTATTGTATAAACTAATAAGAGTCATATAACGACTTTAGTATTTATTGGTATTAAATAGATTTGGCTTGGTCTTTCATGGTCACGTATCCAAAATTTGTTCTGCATATGCTTCATATCTTGTGCCGCAATGCCCGGGCTATCGAGATGTTATCACATGGCAGCATGTCGAGCACCTAGGAGCACGAAGGTGACTGCGTTGTATAATGAACTATATTGAATGATATCCCTATGGGATTAACGAGATGCAAACATGTAGATAGTGCAATTGTGTTGATGTCACCCTTGGGTTAGTGGGATGTTGAGACATCAATAGCTCTTGTCGCACTGCTTGCCCATAAATGTCCTTACAAATAACTATGATGATGTTACTCTTAGGTTAGCAAGATGTTGACACATGGATGGCTCTCGACATTGTGCTTGCCCAAAAATGTCCATACAAAGAATTTTACTAAGGTCACCCCTAAACTAGTAGGATGCTGACATGTGGACGACTCTCGACACTCCACTTGGCCGAAAATGTCCATATAAAGAATTGTATCAATGGCTCTCAGTGTTCCGCTTGCCTAGAAATGTCCATACAATAAGTTTAGGCAAGTTATATGATTATTTCAGAGTTTTTTATTTTCTTTTCTTGAGTAATTGGATCCATTTTTTCCTTACTTTTAGACTAATTGATTAGAGTCATCCATGTGTCATCATCTCGACGACTGTAATGTCCCATTTCCAATAAAATTCAATTTGTGGCAAGTTAGCTCATTTCCTATATTTCTAATGAGCTAAGGTGATTAAATATTTATTTTAATATTTTTTGGTCCCACCATAACTCATGTTCTTGAAGTTTGGTACATTAAATATTAATTTTATTCTCTAAGTGGGGCGTAAAGTTGCTAAAGATACTCTTGCATGATTTGAGGCATAAGTTGGGAGATTTTATGGCAGCATGCATGTGTGGGAGTTACAATCAATTTTATGATAGTATGCATGGGCGAATTACAATCAGTTTTATAACAACATGCATTGGGGAGCTACAATCCATTATGGCAAATTTTAAGAGAGAGTGGGGCATGGAGAATCTTTGTGGAGTAATTTTAGCAAGGTGTGCTATGACACACATTTAGTGGACCTATTTTAGACCGAGAATGGCATGCATGTAATTATTTTTATTTGTGGTTTGGTGGGGCATGGTATTTGTGCTCGAACCCCTATTTAAGTCAGGTATCTCACTAGTTTGGGATCTTTCGTCAATTCAACCACATCTACACATTTGATGCACTTGTGATTCAACTACAATATTTGAGGATGAAACCCCTTGGGTTCTTGAAGATCAGAGGATGAAATTCATTTGGTTTCTTGAAGGTAATCTCATATAGAGGTTGTATTTACATGTTAGGGCCTTGTTCAGATTTCAACATTTGTTTTGGTGAGTTATAGTGCATGTTTGTGAAGAATGGTATAATAGTTTATTAAGTGTGTGTTCTAGATTGCATAGTTAGATGTGTTACTACAAATTCTAATTTATTCTAGCATATGGTTGTACATTTCATGAGTATAAATTAGTAAAATCATTGTGGTGGTGTTGTATTCCACGTATGTGAACTCTGAGTGGATTCAAGATATAGTTGTGAAAAATCAGCATTGTATTCTTCACTAGTTTGATATAAAAGTGTGTGCATGTTATATAAGTTGTTAAAACATGTCAAGCATGTGTGTTCATTGGCAAGATATTTCAGATTTCACATATTTTTAGATAAAATTTTTGGGGTTATTACAGTGGTATCAGAGTTGTGATCTTGTCAACCTGCATGGTACATTGAATTGTTTATCATGGAAGGATTATTGAGATTCTTAACAGATGAGAAAAATACAAATCTTATTCAAGATAAAATGATAGAATTATAAAGGAACCAATATAAAATGATCAATTCACTTCAAATGATTCTAGATGGCATGTAAAATTTAGTTCTAGCTAAAACATCTCAAAAGGAGGATGATACCAGAAATGAACTATGAGGAAAGAAACTTCCCTTCTATGACAAAGAACATAGAGGTTGGAACAAGAAAGAGGTGAAGCTAGAAGATCATTCAAAATATTTAGAAAATAAGACCATAAAACCAAAAGAGGTGTTGGATACATCAAAACCACAAAAGGCTAGGAAAGCCATTGTGACGGTGAATCATAAAGAAAAATCATATGTGCGAGAAAGTGAAAGCAAGCAAAACTAGGATGAATTTTCCATGCAGTTAGGAAGTATGAAATTTGGGAACTTAATGACTTATGAGATTATAGATCAATAAAATAACCATCTTAATGAAGTCAAGGATGAAGTATCACTTGATGAATGCATAAGTGATAAAAAAATTATTGTTCAGAACTCACCCACCAATCTTAAAAATATTGAATCCATGCTACATAAGGGTGATTTTTAGGATATTGGTACACTTGAAGGCAAGAAAAATAGTTTGGATCATCAGGTTGATGGTGTTGTGGTACTAGAAGTATCAATAAAAGAAGACATACATTAAATTTTTAGTCATCTAAAATGTCACTTGAGTGATAAGAGTGTTACTTGAGACCATCTATCCACATCTTAGCCCCAAACCTATCTTAGGGCCTATTTAGAAACCTATCCCACCTTTGTGTAGGTCACGCACGTCCCTAAACATCCCTAAAGTAGTCATAGACCCTCACTTTAGCATCTTGGCCCCTAGTGCCTCAAGTTTTACCACCTAGACACTAACACCATAACTCGGATAGTAACACTAATGGTGTTAGTGTCCCAGTCTGGGTGCTATTATCTTTTTCCCACCTTTTGTCACCAACCAATATCTTTTTGAATATAAAACCACCTAGGGTTGGCCTAGATAGCTTTCAAGACGTGCACAAACACTATAATAGTATATATACATGAATTTTAGCCATTTATTCACTTGATAGAAATCAAATGCAAATAACACAAACTAGCTCAGAATAAGCTGTGCACAATCAAAGTTATCAATCCATATTATGCCCTACTTCTATATGAAGTCTTCTAAAACCATCCCAAGCTCAAAATACTTACATTTTCAATCTCAATCATCACTCAAATCACTCAAACTGATATTTATACTACCTTCACTTGCACTTGTACTAGCACTTAGGTGGGGAGAACTACATCAGGCTTGATATCTCCTTAAAGTATTGGTATGTAGTCAAATATCATCACAACAAGGTGTTGAGGATGTCCAACCTACCCCATTAATATCACACTTTGATACGTGTGCAAATAAGATGCTCTAACAACATGGAGGTATAGGGTTTACATGCAAATCAATCAAAATAGGTCACTAACATGTAATCATAACTTGTGCACACAAGAATAGGCTTGGCAGACTTCAACACAGGTGCACCCAAAATCTTTGAGCAGTTATACATAGAGGACACTAATGTCAAAAAGAATACACTAGCACCATTGGTTTTATTGTCTAGTTTAGGTGCTATTATTTAGGAAGGGTTTTGACACTTGGATTATGTTTATGACACCCTGATCATCTCTTGTCCTGGTTTGTAACCTCTAGAATATCTATCTCAGTTAGTTTCTAGCTAAGAACTTATTTGTATTATTAATTACTAATATTTAAATTGTCATTTTAGTTCATTTCTTTTACAAATCAATGGCTATATTTATTGAATATTTTGTACCTTGATTTACTGTACTCAACCCCTTTAACAACCTAAGGCTTATACTCTATAACCCTAAAAAGTTAATTCATTTGGTGAACTCGACTTACTTTGAATACTACCCAAATCCTATCACTATATATTATTAACATTTCTATCCTTTTATTTCCTATTTTTAATGGTTGTGTTAGGGTTTTTAGACCTAAAATGTTCTACCCTAGTAGTCCTCTTCCAAGTTGCATTGCCAAATTTCATGGATAAATAAGATTATTTTCATCTTCCTTATTTCCAAGAGGGTGATATCTACTTTCCCTCTAACCAAGTCCATGATATGACTCCTCCAAGAGGTAAGGCAACCTATAATATTGTTTCAAATGTCTATACTTAGCTTATCCATCCTTCAAACCCTTCACTCCCATTCAATATGTGTGCTTGCATGTTCAATCGAAAGTAACTAGGGTTTGCACATGTGAGACTGTAAGGCATGAAATTATCAGTATGAGCAAGCTAATTTCAAAATTACAAAATCAGAATCATCTATTACATGAAAATATTATAATATTGTAAAATTAGATTACAAGATAAAATCCTCCAGATCATACTAATGTAGATCATGTATATGCATCTTCACCTAGTCAATTTGTGCCAAACAATGTTACATATAAAAACAATAAATCACAACAAAGTGCACCTATAACTCATGATTCCAACAAGTACTCAAATATCAAATAGAAGTTCAAGTGAAATTTTAAGGCAAATAATTAAAGCTAAGTTAATCAACCTACCTCCTTTACATCCAGTAAGGAGTTCCAAATATTATTTTGCATACCATAGAATGCATGATCATCACACATATTCATGTTTGGCATTGAAAAAACATACATAATAAATAATTTCTAATGAGGACCTTATACAATATAAACCAGTTAAGAAATCCATGATGATATAAGAAAATATTCAAAAAGGTTCAAATTCATAAACTATACAAAAGTGGTTACCAAATCATAACTCAGAACAGGGTAAGTGTACAAAGTTGGGGGATAAAAAGTGGCCTACCCATGGACATGATTTTCTTGAAATTTAAAAAATATAAAATTCTTTAGATAATTTGAGATATCTACAATCTAAATTTGAATATGGTGTAAGAACATGAAATGTATAATTTTGAGTCTAGCTTCCAAAATACTTAATTTTTAAAAAAATGGTTAAGTATAACTAGGTCAAACATCTAAAATTTAAATAGGAACTCTTATTTTTTTCTAGAAAATAGAGTAGATAGACGGTCGTGCAGTGCACCATTTTTTGAGCAATGTTTAATATTATTTGAAACCCTTTGAAAAAAAATTAGATAAGATATTCTAGTTTGTGACATATATTTTTTTAATGAATATATTTCTTTTATGAATTTTGCAAGTAAATAGATCTTGAAAACCAACAAAAAAAAATGGTTAGGCATCCATGCGACGTACCTAACTACCTCAAAAAAAAAGAAAATCACATTTTTTTAATGTGTGTAAAATTATGCCTAGTTTGTGACCATGTAACTTTTTTTTCACTTGGATCAACAAAAGACAAATTACACGAACATGCATAGGCATGTGTGTTTGTGGCATGTAGTGGCCTAAAAAGGTATAGTTAGAAATCAACATAGTTTGAAACCTTAAATCAGTCTAAAAATTATAAAAATCATATTTTTGGAAAGAGGAGAGTATGCTTGTTGTGATGGTGTTAAGTTTTTGAATTTTCACATTGAAATTCTTAGTGTATTTAGCAATCAAAGTTGAATTTTGTTGTTTTATATCATACCTCTCAAACCTCAGCTATACATTGATAGTCCAAGCCTTTGAATTGGGAATCCAAACCATTCCTAAGCCAAAAGGCATGGAGATTGTATTCAAATTTGAATAGCATGATCACGTTAATATATAATGCGATCATGTTAATGTAAAATGCAATCACGTTAATATATAACATGATTGCATTATTGTATAAACAATAATGTGATTGCATTACTTTTGTTTTGCACATTAAATCAACAAACATATAGATGGTGTGAATCTTAGTTAATAGGTAATGCATTGTGTTCCTATTATTTTTCACATAAAAGCATGTGGGATTTATACATGAAGGCAACTTTAGGCAGAATCTTATATTTACTACTCTAAATGTTAAGTATAAGATTACATTTATATTTCTTATAATTTTAATTAATTTTAGTAAATATAAGAAATTAGGGTCACTCTACATCTGATAGAGTTGGTCTCAAAGTTATACTCTTTACAATTTAGAAAATAGTTTTTCAAATCCAATCTCGTCAGTACTTAGGCATTTTTAGGATCTAGGTATTAAACCTAGGGATTTCAGTACATAAGTTTCGTAATTGATATCCATTTTTTGTAAACATATAGTCATTTTTTAGGTTTTTGTGCCTTTCAAATTGATTCCTAACATTTATATGAGTCCTAAGTTTGTCAAAATTAAATTTTAAAAATCACTCACTTTGAACTTAATCTAAATTGGTGTGATTGGGGTAGTGTAGGTCATATTGATGACTTACACACATCAAACGACCACTTTATTTTAATTTCACTTGTTCATCATTCCTCCCTCATCCTTGATCACTTCCTAATCATCTCTCATTATCACTAATCACTCTCTCATCATTCCTCAATTTCCCTAATCACTCCCTCATTAACCCTCACTATCCCTAGTCATCTCTAATCATTCCCTTATCATCTATAATCACTACTCCATTGACCCTCACTATCCTTCATCATCCCTAATCACTCCCTCCCCATCTGTCATCATCCCTAATCAATCCCTCACCTATTTTATTATATTTACTAAATTAAATTTAAAATATAAGGAAATAAATGTAATAATATAAATGTAAAATTATACTTAACATTTAGAACTTAATAAATATAAGCTTCTACCCAAAGTTGCCTTCATGTGAAACTCCCACATGATTTTATGTGTAAAACAATAGGAATGTGATCGTGTTATTAATAACATTATCATGTTACCTATTAACCAACATTAACTCCATCTACATGTTCATTTTGTTAATGTACAAAACAACAATAATGCGATTGCATTATTGTTTTTATAATAATGCAATCACATTATCTATTAACACGATCATGTTATACATTAATGCAATCACATTATGGCTTGGTAATTGTCAATCCATAATTTAAATAACATGATTGAATTAATTAAATAACATGATCATGTTATTTATTAATGTGATTACATTACCTAAAATATCCATAGAATTGTCCCCCAACTTCGTACACTTACCCAACAATAAAAAAGTTCACAAAGAAAAATCAGAGCAATAAATAATACATCAACCAATTGATAATGTTGGTCAATAAGGTTTAGGATTTATAGAACATAATAAGGAAAATCTTTCACAGATATAGTTTATCAAGGTAAAATATCTAAATGAAAAGTGAATCATAAAAAAAGAATAAGAACTTATGTTGCACATTCAAAATCACGCTAAGAAAATAACCATTATTAAAAGAGGGTTTATAACAACAAAGTATTCAAATCAAGAAATACATTAAAAAAATACACCTTCAAAGGTCAATGTAAAGGGGGAAACTACAATCCCTCCCTCATATTAGAATCCTTTCACTATCACAACTTATAGAGATGGAAAACAATGAACAAATTTTAATATCGTGGATTATGAACCAATTAATTTATGTTCATTATAATTTCTTATCTCTATTGGAAAAGACTCTACACATTTAGACACAACACATACTTCTATTGAATGCTTGGGGTCACTTCAATTAAAAGTTTCATATGCCTCAAAATAATGTTCTCTCACTTTTTGTGTTAATGTAAGTTTAATTACTTACAATGTTGTCTTTAGAAGTTCATGGTTAAAAAAACTAGGAGTAACATTTGACAAAAATAAAGGTTGTATATTTTTTTCACCTATAAGTGCAATGATTACAGCTTCTAGAGAAGATACAATTTATTCCTTACAAGAGATTAAAAAACAAGCTATAGCTACAGTGGATATAGTTTTAGATGGCAAGATCCCAATCAATAATCTATACATTGCTAATCAAAATGAAGAAGATGATTGGAATAACATAGATTATTATGGCATAGAGCATTCATAAAGTGAAGATGATACCTATGTTACATAGAGGCATCACATAAATGACATGTTGGGCTTCTAGCACCATTCCTTACCAACACATGGATTCTTATCCATAACACTCTCATTGTACATAGTTTCACTCATTTAAAAACTACTTGTATAGTTTCATTTACCCCCAATTACCTTGTACATAGTTTCATTTATCATTTTTCTTGGACATAGTTTCCTTTATCTTATTCCTTGTATATAGTTTCATTTTCATGTTGCTTGTAAATAACCTGTATCCAAAAATACAAAAACAACATAATATGTCAAAAACACAAAAACATTCAAATATTTTCTCAAAAAATACAAATTATAGATTGTATGGATTTCCATGTTTACATTTCTTATACTTGTCAGGTACTACATATGCTATCTATGTTAGTATAGTCAATTTTTATCATACATACATGTTTCACTTATTATTTTTAAGTGTTCATAGATACTTACACGACCTATGTCCACCACATATATCCAGATTTGCTACTATCTACCCACTGGGGACACATACACAATACACAAATTCCTCATTTGATACATTCACCCATTTGGGGGCATCTTATATACAATTCTAATTGGCAAGTTACATTTTTATAAACTCTATATCACAAATTTAACATTTTTATATCTTGATATTGATTATCCTACATCACTCAGATTTATTACTGACTACTACTACTCTAGACTCAATTTATGTACATCCTTTCTCTTATATAGATTTGTACCACATTATTCATGCATACTTTCATTTTTATCTTTGCCAGTTTAGAATTGATTGTGTTTATATGCTTCTACATCCATTTGAGGGCATTTGAATATGCCATTGTTCTGAATATCTATGCCACTTCTTTTCATTGTATGTATGCTTTGGACATGTACCCATGTCCTTGTGTGTGCCTTATTGATTGTGTATGCAAACATTTGAACATGTCCTTCCATGTGGCTCTATGCCAACCTGCTTGTTATTTATGTATGGGGAAATTTTAACATGCCATTGTATGTCTTGCTTTCTCAAATTTAGTGACATGTGCCCATGTCCCTTGTATTATGGCCCCTTGGCATGCTTTGCATGCCTTGTGTGTTTTGTATGTATGTGTCATGGCCATGACACTTATATATTTCCTTTTGCACACTCCAATTTTAGATGCCATGAGGGACCTCATGCATCTTTCTTCCTCTTTGGGTACCTCAATGGACATCATGCCCCATCCCCTAGGTAGTTACTTAGTTTATTTCTCAAATTTATTGTTCATATACATGTTTACCTTGTTATATCTATCTTGAAAACTTTGTGAATGCTATATCTAACATACATCATACAATACAAACTTATGCTTAGATTATCTTACATTTTGATGTCATGTATGCACATTATATTGGTTTATTACGTAGCTATCATATATGAACCAAATAACACATATCATGCAAAGCTTTTTATTTTTAGGATAGTTCTTATGTAATTTCAACAACTCCCCTGAAAAAAATGGGCATTCACATAGGTTTATCATAGATATCAGGCTATCTAAATACATTTAGAGTACATTTTTCAACACATAGGCATGTTGGTTGAATATTTTGTCGATCAGCGTACTGATAAACAAAATAGGTCTGATCAGCCAAAGTAGGAAGATTAGTCATCCAAATGTGTAGTTTTACCATATCAGAAAGACACTGATCTCTCCTCTCATCAAGGGGAGGTTCCCTGTAGGTATGCTATATATATGTGTGTGTATATATATATATATATATATATATATATATATATATATATATATATATATATATATATATATATATATATATATATATATATATATAAGCAGAAAATAGTACTCATGGGTAGGAAAAACCATCCATCTCTCTTTCTTTAGAGATGATGTGTGTATATCAAAGGAAAAATTTAGGGGAAATGACAGACAATACTTCTCTTCTTTCAGAAGTACTATTCAGCAAACCACAAGAATACTCCTAGTAGTAACAACAAAATGTATCAAAGGATGTGATAACCAACAAATCGAGATGCAACACAAAGTCTTCACCTAGATTGCTCGGGAGTAAGATACGAAGGACAATGAGGGCACAAAGTTGCCTCAAGGTCATTTACACAGAAATGAAAAGAACACACACTAAAGGCATTATGGGGGCACAAAGTCTCTCCACAGTTAACTCTTTAGGACACCTTCTCGACTGCTGTCACTAATTATGCTTGTTGAATTAAAGGAATAGAAGATATATTGAAGAAAAAGACATAAGAACAATTTTAACAATAACAAAGATATTACAACACAAAGTCTAAAAAACCACTTGCTTTCTTATTCCAGTAAAAAAATATGATCGGCAATCTAAGCTCAAAGTCTCAGTAATGCCTTAGAATTTGGGCAGAGTTTCGTTCTAAATGTAAAAAAAGAGATCTTCTATTATAATAGAATAAAGTCCCTTATATAGCCTCTTCAAGAAGGACTCGAGAATAGTAAATACATCATTTTGTGTTGGAATCTGTTAAGAAGACACACTAGAACTTAGGGGCATTTTACCCATTTGATTTTATCAATGCAGGGAAACAAGTCACACTTATTGAAAGTTTGCAACTTTTAATGTCCACCTGGTGATCTGATCTTATCTTCATCATTCCTCCTTTTACGGTTAATTGAATCGGGTCCTGGATTCAGTTTACTGTTCTATTCCTTCCTCACTTTTTGCTAGTCTTGGCCTTGAATTTTGGGAATGCATTCTGGTCTGGATCAATAGTTATTTTGTTGTTTTCAATTTGATGTTTGCGCACCCATCACTATGTTTTCAATGACTACTTCACTGTGTTGAATTTGACATCCTCAAGCACGTCACCCCTTCGTCTTCTTTCAGCTTTCTACTTGGTATTTTTCCAGATTGGACTTGCCCTTTCGGGTCTTGAGAAATGACCTATTTTGAGTCGAAAAGAGCCTCCCACAAGGGTATCTACCCTTCGGGTAGTCTTTGAATGGCCTTTATGCTTCTTTGAGAAACTCTTTGAACTTTGGTGATGAACCAACTGTTGAACCATTCCGTTGAACCAAGACTTTGAACAATGTGTTTGAACTAACCGTTGAACCAAGGATTTGAACCTTTTCGTTAAACCAAGACGTTGAACCAAATTTTGGTTCAACAATTCAAACAAAGCCTTGAACTAACTGATGAACCATTTGATTGAACCCACCTTTAAACCATTTGATGTTGAACCAAAAGATGAACCAAACATTGAACCTGCTGCTGATGCTTGCCGATGGAAATTTCTATTTGAACCAAGGCGATGAACCAATTTTGAAAATGACCAATTATTAGAAATTGATTCTTTTGATTGAACACACCTGTAGAAGTCATGAAGCCTAAAAAATGAGGAATTTGAATGCCCAAGACAAATTTTGAAAAGGGAAAAGACAATTTTGATCTGTAAGACCAAAATAGTTCAAATGTTGTCCCAAAAATTAGTGATATTTTTGGGGGACAATAGCTGGCTCCAGTTAGGGAAATTTTATCAATTGCAAAATGAATTTAAAGGAGTAGAATACAAAATCTCTAGTGTCTTCAATTATGCCATTCGGTTACGGAGTCATGCTACCCAGAAATGAAAGGCATCAAAAATGGAAACAAACAAAACAAAATAGAATTAAAAACTATACAAATATACATATATATATATATGAAATGATCTAATACTTCAAAAATTGAAGTATTTCAGATGCTGCTTCTTGAGAGACAGTGAAAATAATGTGCCATCTTGGTAAACTAGCAAGAAGACATTTTGTCCCCAAAAATGGTGACGAGTGAATAGAGCTCTCCACCAGGAAACCAATTTTCTGCATCTTCCTCTTGGTCTTTCCTTCTTTTTGCTCTATGGTAGGACGTGGTCTTCAAACTGAAAACTATAACTCCTTGCTCTCCTTGTGAAGGGTTCCTTTACCTGATTTTGATTTGCAGCATCATGGTCCATTACCATAATTGGTTGTTCTTCTGGTTCAGTCTAGCATATGATTGGATTGTCCATATCAAACTCCTGACAAACTATCAGATTAACATCTCCTTTGATGTGAAGGAATTTGACTTCTTCATCTTGAGCAATCTTCAATTTAAGCAACAGAGATTCACATCCAGCATTGTTGTTGGTGTTGCTGACTTGCAAATTACATGAAGGAAGAATATCTCCTTGAGGAGATATCAACATAGTTCCAACTTCATAATTGCTGGAAGAATTGTTGTCATCATTAGAAGCTGATCTCCTATCAGATTTATCTTCATTAGAGATGGAAGATCCTTCCTTGTTTATACTGCATCTTACAAATTCTCCTAAAGTCTTTTTTGGATCAATTCCTGGATTGTCAACTATAGGACTTTCATCTATAGAAACATGAACATCCTCTGTGGTCAAGAAGTAATTACCCCTACCTGAAGGCTCAAATAGAATTTGAGCTACAGGGGCCAACATTTGGGTGACCACAATTTTTACCTCAGACAGGTTTGCCCCTGGTTCTCCATCAATGTCCAATTGCTCAGGATTGGCTTGCAGGGATTCAAACTCAGTCATCTAAATTTTGGATTTCTTGACATGATTAATCATGTCAAATGATTGGAATGGGCTTGGAAGAGAAGATGGGAGTTCATCCTTTTGATTTTTGGGAGGGGTGGGAGGATTGATCTGAAAATTTGAAGTAGAAGGTGTAGAGATGTTTGGGATACTTACTTTCTCAGCAATCACTGGGTCCTTCAGCTGGATAGGCAGAGTGGTCCCACTCTTAGCAATTGAAATTGCAGGCTGAGGTTGCTCCTCTGTTTCTCCTTTATCAGCTTATTGAGCTGACTAATTCTGGGACTGGGTGATCACAGCATATGTTCCTTCAGATGCTCCACCTTTACTTTTGGGTTCATCCTGGTAATCCAGGAAACTGATGTGGGAGTCGCTAGCTAACTCTTCTTGATCTTTTGTGAAGAGATCAGTGTCATTTTCTTAATTAAACTCAGGTTGGAAGGAGAAATCATGGTCTGTTTCCAAATACCCAACTGCTGAGTTGGCTAGAGGTGCTTCAATGGCAAGGTTCCTCTATGGGGGAGGAAGATGATTGGGTTGCCCTTGATGTGCCTGATTAGGGAGTGTCCTCCTTGGTACATCTCTGTATGAAAGAGCAGATGACATCCCTTGTGCCATTTGTCTTTCGAGGGCCAACACTTCATTTGCTAGCTTCTGCACCATTGGATCAGTGGTGGCTACAGCTTAGTTATCAGAAGATGAGGAAGATGCACCTCTGTTTGAATCCCTTCTTATCTTTTTAGCCAAGATAAGGTCATATTATAACTCAATGGCTAAGTCTTGAGTAGCTTCAAGATCTATGCAGCTAGCACATCTTAGCAGAAAACTCACTTTAGGCAGCTGTGAGTTTATGAAGAAGCATTTGAGGTTCTTGGGTGTGGGCTGAGCAACTACGGGAATCCTGTTTCTTAGCTTGTTGAATTTTGCAATAAAATCCCTCATGGGCTCATGAGGTTCATTCTTCATCTACGTAAGTTGGGCTAACAAAGCATGAGCATCTTCTACAGGTTTGAACCTTGCTTTAAAATTAGCTTTGATAGTGTCCTAGCCAGTCACTGATCCAATTTGTAGATGGTAAAACCAGTCTATAGCTGCACCTTGTAATGTCTCCATGAAAAGCCTGACTGCCACGTCTTCAAATTCCACTCCTATCACACCATAGGATATGGTGAAGGCTGCAATGTGTTCATTAGGGTGGACTCTTCCATCACCAAAGAATTTGGGGAAATTCTTCCTTGAACTAAGTGGTAGCTCATGCAGGGGTGGAGTTAGATTAAGTGGGCCAAATGAGTTACCCCAGGGGCCTGAAACTGCCATGATCAGATTATGAACAATAGGGATAACACATCTGAGTGGAGTTTCTAGATTATAGGACAAAAATGGAAAAGAAACTGGCCTTGCTTCAGCTTAAAGCTTGAGGCTTTAAACTACACTTTCTTTCCCAGCAGCTCTGGTTTTGCAGACCAAATAATGTAATGGAGATGGATGAAAATGGAGATGGATGAAAATGTTAAGGCTATAAATGGATAATGGGTAAGACATGAAATGGAGTCGCTAGAGTCTATAATGGATAAGGTTATAATGATAATGGGTTATATAGGTGATGTTTCAATCTGAAACTTGAGGTTCCAAATTGCATAATATTGTGTATATCCCCAACGGAGTTGCCAAAAAATATTGGTTGAATATTTTATCGATCAGCGTATTGATAAACAAAATAGGTCTAATCAGCCAAAGTAGGAAGATTCGTCATCCAAATGTGTAGTTTTACCACATCAAAAAGACATGGATCTCTCCTCTCATCAAGGGGAGGTTCCCTGTAGGTATGATATATATATATATATATATATATAAGCAGAAAATAATACTCATGGGTAGGACAAACCATCCATCTCTCTTTCTTTAGAGATGATGTGTGCAGATCAAAGGAAAAACTCAGGGGAAATGACAGATAGTACTTCTCTTCTTTCAGAAGTACTATTCAACAAACCACAAGAATACTCCTAGCAGTAATAACAAAATGTAGCAAAGGATGTGATAACTAACAAATCGAGATGCAACACAAAGTCTTCACCTGGATTGCTCAAGAGTAAGATACGAAGGACAATGAGGGCACAAAGTCGCCTCAAGGTTGTTTACATAGAAATGAAAAGAACACACACTAAAGGCAATTATGGGGGCACAAAGTCTTTCCAGAGTTGACTCTTTAGGACACCTTCTTGACTGATGTCACTAATTCTACTTGTTGAATTAAAGGAACAGAAGATATATTGAAGAAAAAGACATAAGAACAATTTCCTCAATAACAAAGATATTACAGTACAAAGTCTGAAAAACCACTTGCTTTCTTATTCCAATAACAAAATATGATCGGCAATCTAAGCTCAAAGTCTCAGTAATGCCTTATAATTTGGGCAGAGTTTCATTCTAAATGTCAAAAAAGAGATCTTCTATTATAATAGAAGAAAGTCCCTTATATAGCCTCTTCAAGAAGGACTCAGGAACAGTAAATACATCATTTTGCATTGGAATCTGTTAAGAAGACACGCTGGAACTTAGGGGCATTTTACCCATTTGATTTTATCAATGCAGGGAAACAAGTCACTCTTATTGAAAGTTTGCAACTTTCAATGTCCACCTAGCGATCTTATCTTATCTTCATCATTCCTCCTTTTACGGTTAATTGAATTGGGTCCTGGATTCCATTTACTGTTCTATTCCTTCCTTGCTTTTTGCTGGTCTTGGCCTTGAATTCTGGGAATGCATTCTGGTCTGGATCAATAGTTATTTTGTTGTCTTCAATTTGACGTTCGCGCGCCCATCACTATGTTTTCAATGACTACTTCACTGTGTTGAATTTGACGTCCTCGGGTGCATCACCCCTTGGTCTTCTTTCATCTTTCTGCTTGGTATTTTTCTAGATTGGACTTGCCCTTTCGAGTCTTGAGAAATGACCCATTTTGATTCGGGAAGAGCCTCCCGCAAGGGTATCTACCCTTCGAGAAGTCTTTGAATGGCCTTCAGGCTTCTTTGAGAAACTCTTTAAACTTTGGTGATGAACCAACTGTTGAACCAAGACTTTGAACCATGTGTTTGAACTAACCATTGAACCAAATTTTGGTTCAACGGTTCAAACAAAGCCTTAAACTGACTGATGAACCGTTTGATTGAACCCGCCTTTGAATCATTTGACGTTGAACCAAAAGATGAACCAAACATTAAACCTACTACTGATGCTTGCTGATGGAAATTTCTATTTGAACCAAGGTGATGAACCAATTCTGAAAATGACCAATTATTAGAAACCGATTCTTTTGATTGAACACACGTGTAAAAGTCGTGAAGACCAAATGAGGAATTTGAATGCCCAAGACAAATTTTGAAAAGGGAAGAGAAAATTTTGATATGTAAGACCAAAATAGTTCAAATTTTGTCCCAAAAATGAGTGATATTTTTGGGGGACAACAAGGCACATAATATAGAAATCAATTTCAGGAAAACATAGTGAGAGACAATCACATAGAGACCAGTTTTAATTGCATAAAAATCAGTATAGTTGGACATTAGTGCTTAAAGTGGGACACTATCACTACTAACACTACTGTCTAAATATGGGGCTCCTATCTAGTAGCTTCAATTTTAGGAAATTCTAAATTGTCTAGAAAATTATAGAAGGTACAATCTAGGTTTCCACAGGTTCAGTTACATATTACAAATTTTTTCTTAGTTTAGCATAGATTCATACTAGTTTGCTCAGATTGGAGGTAACTTGTGTGACATGATCATTCCCATTTTAGTTTAATATATGCATAGACACATATTACTATGATTCAATCTAGAATCCATATACACAAATATTATAGTTTAGGGCATGTGTGCAACACATTATTCCCATTTGTTTAGTTTGGCACTAGTATTGTTAGATAGAAGGACAACTCCATGTCATTCTCCACATTGTATCCTCCATACACCATAATGACCAATTTTGCATCAATTTTACACTAGATTAATGCCTCTTTATATATAAAATGGTTAGCATTCTCAAATGGCCCAGAGCTATTTTAAAATTTTAGAGTTTTCATGTGGCCTAGAGCCATCTTACATAGTTTTAGTTACATCACAAAATTTCATATTTAAACACATATACTACACATGGGTAGGTAATGATGGAGTCATAGAAAATTTGTGTTATTAAGCCACCCATACATGGGAATTGAGAAATCCATTCAATTCAGTCTAATTATTCATTGATTGATCACTAGCTACACACATAAACACATGATTTCACCAAGTTTATACATTGGTTCACATGCCTAGTGATGTGTATTCATTCCTTTCATCTCTTATCTCTTTAATTTATTTTATCTTTTTATTTTGATATCTCTTAAGTAATTATTGATTTATGGATATTTCATTTGTATGACATGTAATAGAGCACACTTTACATACTTAGATCCATATTCATGGGTTTCACCTCTTAGGTAAGTCTAGGTACATTTATTTTCCTTTATCCTAGTCTTTGTACTTTGCTGCATTTCTATAATAAAGGTAGGGGTAAATGTAGTCATCTAAAATGTGACTTGAGTGCTAAGAGTTTTACTTGAGACCACCTATCCACAACTTATCCCCAAACCTATCTTAGGGCCTATTTAGACACCTATCTAACCTTCATGTGAGCCACATGCATCTTTAGACATCCTTAAAGCATTCATAGACCCTCTATTTAGCATTTTGGCCCATAGTTCCGCAGGTTTCTCTACCTAGACACTAGCACCATAACTTGGACAGTAGCACCAATAGTATTAGTGTCCCAATTTGGGCATTATTATCTTTTCCCCACTTTTATCACCAATGGATATATTTTCAAATCAACAACCACATAGGGTCAGCCTAGACCTCTTTCAAGACTCGCACAAGCACTAGAAAATTATATATACAATACGTTTATCCCTTTATTCACTAGATGGAAATATGATGCAAATAACACAAACTAGATTAGAACAAGTTGTGCACAATCAAGGTTACTAATCCCTATTCTACCCTACTTCTACATACAGTCATCTACAGTCTTTCCAAGCTCAGAATACATAGATTTTTAGCATCGAACATCACTCAAATAACTCAAAAGGGTATTCATACTAGATTTAATTACACTTACACCAATATTTAGGTGGGGAGAACTACATCAAGCTTGATCCCTCCTTAGAGTATTAGTATGTAGGTAACTATAATCACAATGGGGCATTAAGGATGCCCATCTTACCATAATAAGATCACACTTTGCTAATTATTCCAATTGAATTCCATAACAATATGGAGGTCTAGGGTTTACAAGAAAAATTAGTCAAAATAGGTCATCAATAGGGAATCAAAACTTGTACACTCAGGAATAGGCTTGGCAGACTCTAACATAGGTGTACCCAAAATCTCATAGCATTTCTACACATGGGACACTAGAACCAACAGGAGGAAAATAGTTCCATTGGTGATACTATCTAATTATGGAAATACTATTTAGGAAGGTTTTTGACACTTGATTCTTATTTATGACACCCTAATCGACTCTTATCCCACTTTATAGCCTCTCGATCATCCATCTCAATTAGTTTCTAACTAAGTACTTTACATTTTTATTACTATTATTATAAATATCAGTGTAGCTTAGTTCTTTCATAAATTAGTGGCTATATTTATTACATATTTTATACCCCAATTTACTTTACTCAAATCCTTTAACAACCTAGGGATTAAACTCCATAATCTAAAAAATGTAACTCAAGATCATTCTTATGAAAATAAAAGGAATGTCCTGAATTAAGTGCTTTATAGGGAATATTTTTAGAAGGACCTTATTGGGATACATGCACATGAGATAAGTGCCTCATGGGATACTAATTTTGGTTTTCAACTTGAAAAAACTTGTAGATCAAAAAGGAAGTTAATTATCTTCATGATTATAACTTATGGCAAGAAAGTAATAATACTGGTAGAGATTTGATGCTTGACACTTTATTATTAAAAAATTGTTGTCATTGTGGAAAGTACCATAATAAGGATGAAAGAGTCCAAATATATCTAAGAATATGGGATTCATGTGCTTATTTGAGACACTTATTACTAGAATTTGAAGGGATCCTATTGTTCAAAAGAAACTTACCACATTCCAAACAAGTGAAGAAGAAAAAGAAGAAGATAATGACAACATTATTACATATCTCTAAGGATCACATAGATACCATCCTTTAAAATTTTGTGGAGAGCTTGCTAGACAAAAATTTACCGTGTTAATTGATAGTGGGGCTATCCATAATTTTATTGAGGAAGGATCGGTAAAAAGAAGATGACTTATAGAAAATAAATTTCAAAACTTCAATGTCATTGTATCTGATGAATACAATATATTGTGCAAGAAGAAGATTCATAATATTGACATAACCTTTGGAGGATCTAAGGTTTGTGATGATTTTTATGTTGTTGGTTTTGGTAAAATTGATATGGTTTTGGGTGTGTAATGGCTCCATTATTTGGGGGAGTATTCAAAAAATCATCCAATTATGGAAATAAAGGTCAAATCTAATGAGAAGGATGCAGCTCTGAAGGGAATAACAAATGGATCCTTGTTAGTGGTTACAATAAGAAGGATGGAAAGGCTTTTTCAAAAAAGCCAAGTTGCATGGGTTGCAATCTATTTGTTAATTTAACAATAACCTTCAAGGGGATTACCTCTAGAAAGAGGATTTAAACATATCATAGATTTGGATCCAGGGTTAAAGCTTATCATGACCACTCCTTATCAACACCTAATAATTAAGAAAGAGGAGATAAATAAGAGCATAAAAAGTACATACCCCATTCTCAAGATCAATGAGCTCAATGATGAGTTATATGGGGTAGGGTACTTTTGAAAGATTGATTTGAGGTAAATTTACCATCATATTCATGCAAGGGATGAGGATATACATAATACAACATACATATGCCATTATGGAAATTTTTAATTCTAGTTCATGCCTTTTGTTTTGACAATTATACTAGCTACCTTCTAGTCAGATACGAATTAGATATTTATAAATCAAGTGAAAATATATGTTTTGATCTTTTTTGATGACATTTTGAAGGCTTGGGAGGATCATTCGAAGAACTTGGATATAGTCCTTGAAATTATAGAAAAACATGCTCTCTTTGTAGAAGAATCTAAATGTGAGCTTAGGATGATAGAATTATTATACTTGTGTCATGAAATTAGTACATAAGATGTTTAAGTGGATCAACAAAATATCTAAGCCATTCTGGATTGGCCATCTCCTACAAATCTAAAATAACTTAGAGGATTTTTTGGATTGGGAAACTATTATAGGGGGTTTGTTAAGGGGTTTTATTATCTTGGATCTCCTCTTACTAATTTGACAAAGAAGTATCATTTAAGTAGACAAAATAAGCATAAGCCACTTTTGAGAAGTTAAAGGAGCTAATAAATTCATGTTCAGTTCTATCTATTCCAAAATTTTCAATCCCTTTCATTGTAGAGTGTGATGCTTTAGGTTTTGGATTTGGGGATTTCTTATATCAAATAGGACATCCCATATCATTCAAGAGTAGAAAACTAAAAGACTATGAGAGAGAATTTCCTATATATGATAAATAAATGTTGGCTGCATGCCCTAAAGAACTTTAGACAATATTTGGTAAGTGGAAAGTTTGTTGTCAAAACATATCATAATATTTTGAAACTATTACTAAGCCAATAATATTTTAATGATAGATAATAGAAGTAGGTAAGTAAGCTTAAAGTATATGATCTTGAAATTAAATATGTTAAGATTAAGAAGAATATAGTAGTTGATGCCCTCTCTAGAATGCCCACTCTTTGCAGCATTTCTACTATTTCAGTAGGTTGGAAACTTTATATCATAGCTAAGTATGATAATAATACATTTATTGCTAACATTATTGATGGATTGGAGAAGCATGATAGGTAAATAGTGGCAGATGGGCTCATTTTATTCAAGAACAAAGTATTCATTATTCTTGAATCAAAGATGAAAAATAAAATACTAGAAACATTTCATGATGCACCATTAACAAGACATCTTGATTTCTTAAAAACCTATAAAGAGATTAGAGAAAGATTATCCTAAAAGGGTCTCAAAGAGTATATTCTTGTGCATATTAGAGAATATATAACATGCCAATATAATAAGGGAAAATAATAGTTTCATGTAGGGCTGCTACAACCAATTCCCATTCTTAAACAAAAAAGGGAAATTATTTCCATGTATTTCATTTTGAGACTGCCCAAGGTATAGGGGAAAGATTGTTTTTATGTTGTAGTAGATAGATTGACTTATCTCTACTAATTTCAAAGCACCTCAAGTTGTCTATTTGTTTTTCAAGGAAGTGTTCATATTACATGGATTACCCAAGAACATAATAGTGATAGAGATAATAGATTTATAAGTGAATTTTGGTGGGATCTATTTCATTTGATTGATACGAAGCTTACTCCAATCACTAGTTACCATCCACAAATAGATAGACAAACAAAAATTGTAAACAAGTGGGTGGAAGGATATTTGAGAAATTATGTCTCAAGTCAATAAATAGCTTAGATCAAGTGGCTTCATTTGGGAGAATATTATTACAACACAACTCATCATGTGTCTATTGGTATGTCTCCATTCAAAGCATTAATGGTTATGATGCATTAACATTCATTGATTTGATACTTTTAGATAGTAGCTCACCTACAACATGTGGCTTAGTTAATCAAATCCAAGATATCTTGAGCCTCTGAAGGAAATATTGAAGTAAGCACATAACCAACATAAGATATATTTAGATAGGAAGAGAACATAAAGGAAATTTGGAGTAGGTGATATGGTGTACTTAAGATTGCATCCATACAAGCAATATGCTATCAAAATTAGTAGGAAGGAAAAATTCAAGCCCAAATTCTATGGACCTTACAGGATTATCAGGGAAGAAGGTGAATTAACTTATGAATTATAACTCCATAAAAATTGTAAAATTCATAATGTATTTCATGATTCTTGTTTGAAGAAAGTAGTTAGTTCGCATATAGTTCCTTATATTGATTTACCCCCACTAGATGATGAATTGAAATTAATTTTGATTCCATAAGTTATGCTTGATATAAGGGTGAAGAAATTGAGAAATAGGAGCATAAAAGATCTCATTTGATGTAAAAATCTTCCAGTTGAGGATGCTACTTGGGATGGTCTAGAAATTTTAGATCATCCAAATTTACATTGCTTGAGGGCAAGCAATTTTGGGAAGAGTAGACATGTAATGTCCTATTTCCAATAAAATCCAATTGTTGACAAGTTGGCTCATTTTATATATTTTTGATGAGCTAAGGTGATTAAATAATAAATATTTTTTTTAATATTTTTTGGTCCCACTATAACTCATGATATTGAATTTTGTGCCATTAAATATTAGAATATTATTTTTATTTTCTAAGCGGGGCATGAATTTGCTAAAGATACTCTTGCATGATTTGAGGCATAATTAGAAGAGATTTTATGATAACACGCATATGTGGGAGTTAAAATAAGTTTTATGACAACATTCATGGGGGAGTTATAATTAGTTTTATGACAACATGCACAGGGGATTATAATCCATTATGGCAAGTTTTAAGAGTGAGTGGGGCATGAAAGATCTTTATGGAGTAATTTTATCAAGGCATGCTATGACACACATTTAGAGGGTATATTTTGGATGGAGAATGTCATACATGTCATTATTGTTATTTTTGGCTTGGTGGGGCATGGGTTTTATGCTTCAACCTCCATTTAAGTCAAGGAGCTCACTAGTTTGGGATGTTTTTCCAATTTAACCACTTCCACACATTTGATGCACTTTTGCTTCAACTACAAGATTCAAGGATGAAACCCCTTTGGTTTATTGAGTGAAATATCATATAGAGGTTATATTTACAAGTCAGAGCCTTGTTCAGATTTCAACATTTCTTTTGGTGAGTTGTAGTGCATATTTGTGAAGAATGGTGTAGTAATTTGCTAAGTGTATGTTTCAGATTTCATAGTTAGATGTGTCAAAAAAATTCAAATTTATTATATCATATGGTTTTATATTTCATGGGTATATATTAGATATATCATTGTGGTGGTGTTTGATTCCATGCATGTGAAATTTGAGTAGATTCATGACATAGTTGTGAAAAAACAACATTGTATTCTTCACTACTTTGATATAAAAGTGTGCATGCTATATAAGGTGTTAAAATGTACCATGCATATGTTTTATTTATTAATATATTTTATATTTCACATATTTGTAGATAAAATTTTATTTTGGGTTATTATAGTGTTATCATGGTGGTGATCTTGACAACTTGCAAAGTATAGTAAATTGTTTATCATGGGAGGATTCTTAAGATTGTTAATAGATGGGAAAAACGCAAATCTTATTCAAGATAAAATGACAAAAATGTGGAGAAACCAAGATAAAATGATCAATTCACTTCAAAGGATTCTATATAACATGTAAAATTTAGTTCCAGCTAAAACATCTCAAAAGGAAGATGATACCAAAAATGAACTCCAAGGAAAGAAACTTCTCTTCTCTGACAAAGAACATAGATGTTGGAGTAAAGAAGAGGTGAGTATATAAGAAGAATAAAAATATCCATAAAATAATACCATAAAACCAAAATAGGTGTTGGATACATCAGAACCACAAAAGGTCAGGGAAGTCATTATGATAGTGAATCATAAATAAAAATCATATGTGCGAGAAAGTGAAAGAAAGCGAAACTAGGACAAATATGCCATGCAATTAAGAAGTGTGAATTATGGTAACTTAATGACGTATGAGATTATAGATAAAAAAAATAACCATCAATATTCAAAATATTTAATTCATGCTACATAAGGGTGATTTGAGGATATTGGTACATTTGAAGGTGAGAAAAATATTTTGTATCATTAGGTTGATGATGTTGTGGTATCAAAAGTATTAATAAAGGATGACATAGATTTATATCATTATTATGAAAACAAAAGGAATGTCCCTAAATTAAGTGGTTTATGGGGAGGAGTTTTAGAAGGACCTTATTGGAATACATGCACATGAGATAAGAGCTTCATGGGATACAATTGTTGGTTTTCAGCTTGTAAAAACTTGTAGATCAACAACTAATATTAAGCAAGTTGATTATCTTCATGATTATAACTTATGGTATGAAAGTAATAATATTAGTAGAGATTTGATGCTTGACACTTTATCATTGAAAAATTATTTCCATTATGGAAAATACCATAAGAAGGATGAAAGAGTCCAAATATGTCTAAGAGTATGGGATCCATGTGCTTGTTTGAGACACTTGTTACTAAAATTTAAAGGGAATCATGTTGTTGAAAGGAAACTTACCACATTTTAGACAAGTGAATAAGAAAAATATGAAAATAATGATGAAACACTTGCATCCCTCTCAAGAGCACATAGATAATATCCTTTTTGAGTTTATGGAGAGATTGTTGGACAAAAAGTTACTATGTTAATTGATAGTGGGGATACCCACAATTTTATTGAGGAAGGATTGGTAAAAATAAGAAGACTTATAGCAGATGAGTTTGAAGGCTTTAATGTCATTTTAGCTGATGGATATAATATATCATGAAAGAAAAAGATTCAAAATATTGACATAGCCTTTGGAGACCCTAAGGTTTGTAATGATTTTTATGTTGTTGGTTTTAGTAATATTAATATGGTTTTATTTTGCAGTGGCTCCATTATTTTAGGGATATTCAACAAATCATCCAACTATGTAAATCAAGTTGAAATCTAATGACAAGGATGCAAATATGAAGGGAATAACAAATAGATGCCCATAAGTGGTTACAGTATGAAATATGGGTAGACTTTTTTGGAAAAGCCAAGTTGTATGGGTTACTAGCTATTTGATAATTTCAAAATAACCCTCAAGGGGATTACCTCCAAAAAGAGGATTTCAACATATCATTTAATTGGAGCCAAGTTCAAAGCCTATCATGACCACTCCTTACCACCACCCAAGAATTAATAAACAGTAGATAAAAAAGAATATAAAAAGTAGATACCCATTCCCAAGATCGATGAGCTCATTGATGAGTTGCATGGAACAGGGTACTTTTCAAATATTGATTTGAGGTTAGGTTACTATCATATCTATGCAAGGGATGAGGATGTAAATAAGACAACATTCAGATGTCATTATGGATATTTTAAATTCTTGTTCATGCCTTTTGGTTTGAAAATATTTATTTGTATCTTCTTTTATGACATTCTGATTTATAGTAAGGCTTGGGAGGATCATTTTAAGCACTTGGATATAGTCCTTTAAATTATAGAGTAACAGGATTTCTTTGCATAAGAATCCAAATGTGAGTTTGGGGTGATAAAAATATGATACTTGGGCCATGGAATTAGTGCTCAAGGTGTTTAAGTGGATCAATAGAAGATCCAAGCCATTTTGGATTGGCTACCTCCTACAAATATAACACATCTTATAGGCTTATTTAGATTGGGTAGCTATTACATGAGGATTTTAAAGGGGTTTTATCAACTTGGAGCTCATCGAACTGATTTGACAAAGAAGAGAGCATTTGAGTGGATAGAACAAACACAAGACATTATTGAAAATTTACAGGAGGTAATAAGTTCATGTACAATTCTATCGATTCTAGATTTTTCACTCCCTTTTTTTGTAGAGTGTGATGCTTCAAGTGGTGGAGTTGGGGCTGTCCTATCTCAAAGAGGACCATTAATAGTATTTGAGGGCATAAAACTAAAATACTATATGAGATAATTGTTTATATATGATAAAGAAATGTTGGATCTAATGCATGCTCTAAAGAAGTTTAGACAATATTTGGTATGTGGGAAGTTTGTTGTCAAAACAAATCATAATAGTTTGAAATTATTCCTAAGACAACAAGGCTTGAATGATAGACAATAGAAGTGGGTAAGTAAGATGCAAGCATATGATCTTGAAATTAAATATGTTAAGGGTAGTAAGAATATAGTAGCTGATGTCCTCTCTAGAATGCTTACTCTTTGAAACATTTCTACTATTTTAGTAGATTGGAAAATTTATATCATAGTTGAGTATGTTAGAATGCATTTGCTACTAACATTATTGATAGATTAGAGAAGGATGATAGGTACACATTGTAAAATGGGCTGATTTTATTCAAGAATATAGTGTTCATTGTTTATGAATCAAAGATGAAAAATAAAATCCTAGAAGCATTTCATGATGCACCATTAGCAAGACATCTAGGTTTCTTCAAAACCTACAAACAGATTAGAAAAAGATACTCCTGGAAGGGTCACAAAGAGGATATTCTTATGCATATCAGAGATTATATAACATGCCAATAATAAGGGAGAGCAATAGTTTCCTATAGGGATATTATAACCACTTCCCATTCCTGAATAAAAATGGGAAAGTATTTCCATGGATTTCATTTCAGGGCTACCAAGGTATAAGGGAAGGATTATGTTTATGTTTTAGTAGATAGATTGACTAAATATGCATAATTATTTTCCATCTCTACTGATTACAAAGCACCTCAAGTCACCAATTTTTTTTCAAGGAAGTGTTTAGATTACATGGATTACCCAAGAACATAATCAGTGATAGAGATAGTATATTTATTATTACATTTTGGTGGGAGCTATTTCATTTGATAGGTACCAAGCTTACTTCAAGAACTAGTTACCATCCACAAACATATAGACAAATAAAAAATTTCAACAAGTGATTGGAAGGATCTTTGAGAAATTATGTCTCAAGTCAATAAATAGCTTGGATCAAGTGTTTTCATTTGGGAGAGTATTATTACAACATAACTTATCACATGTCTATTAGTATTTATCCATTCAAAGCATTGTATGGTTATGATGCATTAACATTTGTTGATTTGATATTTTTAGATAATAGAGTACCTACAGTAAGTGACTTGGTTAATCAAAGACAAGATATCTTTAGATATCTAAATGATAATTTTCAACATGCATAGAACCAATAGAAGATATATGTAGATAGGAAAAGAATAGAAACAACATTTGAATTAGGTGATATAGTGTACTTAAGATTGCAGCCATACAAGCAATATTTTATCAAAATCATTGGGAAGGAAAAACTAAAGCCTAAATTCTATGGACCATATAGGATTATTAGGAAAGTAGATGAAGTAGCTTATGAATTGGAACTCCCTAAAAATTGAAAAATTCATATTTTATTTCATGTTTCTTTTCTGAATAAAATAATTGGTTTGCATATAGTTCCTTCTATTAATTTACCCCCACTAGATGATGAAGGGAAATTAATTTATATTCTAAAAGTTGCGCTTGATATAAGGGTGAATAAACTAGGAAATTAAATGCATAGCAAAATATCTCATTCAATGGAAAAATCTTCCAGTTGAAGATGCTACTTGGGAAGGTCCAAAAATTTTAGATCATCGAAATTTGCATTGCTTGAGGGAAAGAAATTTCGGGAAGGGGGACTTGTAATGTCCCATTTCTAATAAAATCCAATTTGTGGAAAGTTAGCTCATTTCTTATATTTCCTATGAGCTAAGGTGATTAAATAGGATTTTTTTTTAATTCCCACCGTAACTCATGTTCTTGAAGTTTGGGCCATTAAATATTAAAAAAATAATTTTATTCTCTAAGTGGGGTGTGAAGTTGCTAAAGATAGTCTTGCATGATTTAAGGCATAAGTTGAGGAGATTTTATAACAACATGCATATGTGCAAGTTACAATCAGTTTTATGACAACATGCATGGGGGAGTTACAATTAGTTTTATGACAGCATGCATGGGGGAGTTACAATCCATTATGGCAAGTTTTAAGAGTTAGTGGGGCATGGAGAATTTTTTTGGAGTAATTTTAGTGGGGTATATTATGACACACATTTAGTGGGCCTGTTTTGGAGGGATAATGTCATGCATGTCATTATTTCTATTTATGGCTTGGTGGGGCATGGGATTTGTGCTCCAAACCCTATTTAATTCAAGTAGCTCACTACTTTGGGATCTTTTTCCAATTCAACCACTTCTACACATTTGATGCACTTATGCTTCAACTACAAGATTCAAGGACGAAGTCCCTTGGTTCTTGGAGATCAAAGGATGAATCCCCTTTGGTTTCTTGATGGAAGTCTCATATAGAGGTTGTATTTGCATGTCATAGCCTTGTTCATATTTCAACATTTATTTTGGTGAGTTGTAGCACATGTTTGTGAAGAATGGTGATGTAGTTTGCTAAGTGTGTATTTAAGATTCCATAGTTATATGTGTTACTAAAAATTATAATTTATTCTATAATATGGCTATACATTTAATGAGTTCAAATCATATATATCATTATGGTGGTGTTATATTCCATGCATGTGAACTTTGAGTAGATTCATGACATAATTGTGAATAATTAGCATTGTATTCCTCACTATTTTGATATAAAAGAGTGTGCATGTTATATAGGGTGTTAAAACATGCCATGCATGTGTGTTATTTGGTAAGATATTTAATATTTCACATATTTTTAGATAAAATTTTGTTTGGGGATATTACAATGCCTGAAGGTGATGTCAATAAAATTATTTGTATGGTCAATGTCAGGCAAGCAAAACAATGAGAGTCATCCATGTGTCATCATCATAGTAACCCAGAGGAAATGTCAACAAAGTGTATTATATGATCAATACTAGGAAAGCATGTGAGAAAAATGTTTCCAAGTGGAAATATTCTAGTGACATGCTTCCTTGGGGGTTCCATACAACAAATCATTCTTTAGGCAAGTGGGTAAGTAGGATGACACCATATGACAAAATCTCGCTTCATTATGGTCAATCATAGTTAGCACAATTAAGATATATGTCAATTCTTAATGAAGTAGCATAATAATAGAAAGAATACATGTGGTCTAATTTCATGGACTTGGCTTATGAAAATGCCACATTGCCAAATGTTGAGCATGAATTTGATGGCCAAAAAAAGACTAAATAGATAGGTAGATCATAGTTTGACTATTTCCCCCATTGCAATAGCTAGATAGAACCTTGTATTGAATAACCTATAGAGTATAATTATTTGATAAATTTGTAGTGAAGTATTCATGGGCCAAGATGGAAAGGGAATCTCAGTGATCAAGAGGTGACATCAATAAAGTGACTAGTACGATCGATGTTGAACATGTCAGGATCCTACTCCACCAATAAGAGTATATATGATTACCTCTTGTATTAGCAACTAAACATAGAATTTAACTAGAATGAATAAGTAACTAGAAATATGAAACAACATAGGATATGAGAGACAATACACAATTGTATTAATAATCACTCAGAAGAAAATACAATAAAGAAGATGCCACTTCTTCCACCTCAAAGGCTTGCCACACCTCAAGGACTTCTTCCCTCTCTCTCACGGTCCCAACAATCAACTCCAATACAGAGTTGGTGTTCACCTCCACCAGTCAATAACAATGCTTCCAGTACACCAAGCACACAACCGTACTCCAAGTAGATCTCCCTACTCTTTGCTGCCACCTACAAATCACCAGACCTTACTCACCATTATAGATCTCCAAACGTGGTCCTGCACACTTGCTAACCAAGATCATACATACACGAAGAACCCTTCTGATTCTCTAAACCAGCACCTACACTTGGTACTTGGCACTAGGAGGAACACACCATTGCTCTCTTCTCTCTCAAGAAGCTTATTTTTCTCTCTTACTCTCTAGCACACATTTACAATACAACCCATGACTCTATTATATAGATCTCATGCTTACAATAATTTAGACATTATTAATTACAATAATTAGACATGCAACTCCAAGACTATAATTAGCCTTTAACATGCAAACTGACAGTCCAAAAATAGACTCTCTAAAATCTGCATGCAAACTGCATGCTCACACACAGGTTGCCGACGTCGGCTCCTCCTGACCGATGTCAACCGACTCATAACCGACGTCGGTTGCTTCTACACTGCTATATGATCGACATCAGTTGATCAGACTAACGTTGATTGCCCTGCAACTCTCTACAACCTTTGCAACCTTTGTAACTTCTCCTGTTTGCATCCTGGTGAAGCTTTTAGCTCCACAACCTAACAATCTCCCACTTGGAGATAAATAGTTGCACCTGTACACCGTCTAATTTATTCCCTGGCTTGTATCCCTCTTCAAGATCAATCTTGAAGACCAACCACCACAGATCTTGTGATGCTACACCTGTCATCCAAGTAACCTGCCACATCCGAACCTACAACTCCATGTAGTGAAGACCTTGACCCTGCATAACATGTTAACCTGCTGCTAGTCCCTCTCAGATACCTGAGAATCCACTGAACTGCCCTCCAGTACTCCTTCCCCGAATTGGCTCCAAACTTTCTGGCAACTCCCACTGCTTGGGAAAACTCAGGTCTACACTAGACCTCATGTGATTTCAAACACTGTTCTAAGCTCTGCTTGAACTGTCCAGCCCTTGGTGTGCTTACCGATTCTGCATCTTGCGAATTGAACCCTGCCAACACCTTCTTCACATCAACTCCTACTAGAGACAAAATCAACCTGTGATCTTCCATGTCTCTTATGCCAAAGAATTTTGCTACTCCAAATTCTTCATGACATACCTCTGAACTAACTTTACCTTTAGCTCAGAAACTCCCTGCATGTGTAACCCTGCAACAAGAAACCACACCACATACAGTAATAGAATAATGTTGCAATCATCATCCACCTGGTAAAGAAAACCATAGTAGTTACACTGACGTTGACTAAAGCCATGCTTCATCATCCACCTGTCAAACCTATAACACTGTCCTATAGCTACCTCAAGACCACATACATTGGCCTTTCGTCTCACGTGTCCATTCCCGCTCTTCTTCATCTTGAACATCCATTCGTCTCTCAGTGATTTCTTTCTACTGGCAACTCCACCAAAAAAACTTGTTTGATTCTTCTCCAAAGAATCACAATCCTCATCCATGCCAAGCTGCCACTGTTTCCTGGATCTACCTACTCTGCTTCTTTAATGACTTCCTGATTCTTGACCATCAGTGAGCAACAAGTAGTGTAAAGAAGGGAAATGATGAATTTTAGGCTTACTTACCCTTTCAGTTCTCCATATGGGCGTTTGAGACTCCTTGACAGCTTGTTGTCTACCCAAGATCTGTCTCAGTAACCAATGCCGATAACATCTCAGTCTGCACCCGACCGTCATCGGTTCCCTGTGACTGCCTCATCACCGACATCAATTCTCCATTACCGATGCCGGTGTTTATCTTCCCCTGAGTTGCTGATGTCAGTCTGCACATAGCCGATGTCGATCCCTGCATGGATGCTGACATCAGTTTTCTAATCGACGTCGGTCTCTGTGTTCTCCTTGTGAGTGATAACTTTTACCCGCGAGCTCCTTTTGGGTCAAAACCCTGTTCAAATCAACACAACCCTACTCAGAATTCCTCAGCCCCTTGAACTGATCTCTGTCTATCATCTCCTCCATGAAAACCAAGGCTTTCCAGTTCTTAAGTTTGTCAAAGACATCTGACCTCCGCTTAAAAACATGCATTCCCCTCTTACATATGTGACCAAGCCTACAAAGCCACATCTCTGCAATAGAAGGTGAATCAGTAATATAAGTAGATAGATAAAGGATACCTACTTTCTTACCACCATCTAATTCAAGTGTATCCACTGTGAGAGTTACATTGCATCTCCCATCACCCAAATTTTAAAAAAAAATTAGACTCATCTCCAAGACTGGTACCTGCAAGACTTCCTTCAACCACTGTGTGTCATCCATCTGCAATTTCAGCTTCACTTCCCCTTTGTCAATAATCTGACAAGGCTCTCCAACCCCTAAATAAATCTCTCCAAAGTCTCCCAAGACATACCCATGAAAAGATGCTCTATTTCGGGCTGCATGGAAAGAGGCAAAAGAATCTGTGAACCAAGATTCTACTTTATCCAGAACATCATGTGCAACATCACCTGTAACATCTGCTCCTCCCTTTTCTTCATATTGATATTCTACCAACCAGAAATCTTTATTTACCTACTCTTTCTTTCCATCAATCAGACCATTCGTGCTATTCAGTTTCTCCATTTGTAGCTTACTTTCTTCTGCCATTGCTATACTCCCACTCAATCAAAAACCCTTGTGAGTATCCTGTAATCAACAAACACTAACTAGATCTAAAACCACCTATTAGTAACCCAACCAAAAGCTTTGATACCAACTGTCAAGTGGTATCAAGCTCTAGAACCTACAACCAGGCTCTGATACCAACTGTCAGGATCCTACTCCACCAATAAGAGTATATATGATTACCTCTTGTATTAACAACTAAACACGAAATTTAACCAGAATGAATAAGTAACTAGAAATATGAAACAACACAAGATATGAGAGACAATACACAATTTTATTAATAATCACTCAGAAGAAAATACAATAAAGAAGATGCCACTTCTTCTTCCACCTCAAAGGCTTGCCACACCTCAAGGACTTCTTCCCTCTCTCTCACGGTCCCAACAATCAACTCCAATACAGAGTTGGTGTTCACCTCCACCAGTTAGTAACAACGCTGCTAGTACACCAAGCACACAACCATACTCCAAGTAGATCTCCCTGCTCTTTGCTGCCACCTGCAAATCACCAGATCTTACTCACCATTGTAGATCTCCAAACGTGGTCCTGCACACCTGCTGACCAAGATCATACATAATGAAGAACCCTTTTGATTCTCTAAACCAACACCTACACTTGGTACTGTGGCACTAGGAGGAACACACCATTGCTCTCTTCTCTCTGAAGAAGCTTATTTTGCTCTCTTACTCTCTAGCACACATTTACAATATAGCCCATGAGTCTATTATATAGATCTCATGCTTACAATAATTAGACACACAACTCCAAGACTATAATTAGCCTTTAACATGCAAATTGACAGTCCAAAAATAGACTCTCCAGAATCCGCATGCAAACTGCATGCTCACACATAGGTTGCCGACGTCGGCTCTTCCTGACCGATGTCGGCTGACTCATAACCGATGTCAATTGCTTCTACACTGCTATATGACTGACGTCGATTGATCAGACTAACATCAGTTGCCCTACAACTCATTCTACAACTCTCTGCAACCTCCGTAACTTCTCCTGTTTGCATCCTGGTGAAGCTTTTAGCTCCACAACCTAACAGAACAAGCAAAGTAATGATAACCATTCACGTGTCATCATACTGGTGATCTAGAGGTGACATTATTAGATTGAATGGTATAGTCAATTCCAAGTAAGTAGAGTATCAAGATCCATTCACATGTCATCATCTTGATGACCCCTAGGTGACATGAGGAAATGATCAATCATGGGAAAGTGGAACAACAAGAGCCATCCATGTGTCATCATGATGGAGACCTAGAGGTGACATCAACATATTAAATTATATGATCGATGTTGGATTAAGTGAGAAGGATGTTTCCAAGTGGCAAGATCTTGGTAACCCACCTCCCCAGGGGGTTCCATACAACAAGTAGTCCTCCTAGCAAGTGGGTAAGTAGGATGATGCCTTATGGTGAAATTTTGCTTCATCATAGTTAACACAAGTAATATATATGTCAAATATTAGTCAAGTAGTGGCAGAAAGCAAGGAAAACATGTGGCTTAATCTCATGGACTTAGCCTATGCATATGCCACATCACCAAATGTTGAACATAATTTTGACAACTAAAAGAAGACTAAATAGATGGGTAGATGATGGTTTGACTATTTCCCCCACTATAACAGCTAGACAAAACCTTGTATTGAAGAATTTGTACATTAGAATTCATTGAGAAATTTATAGTAAAGGATTCATGAGCCAATCTAGGAATAAAAATGGAAGCAAAGGAAATCATCAACTTTATATTTGAAGACATGAAATGATTCTCTAGGTTGATCTTATTCTTCAACAGCATGGCTTGAGATAAGACAAGATCATATCAAATAAGAGGTTTGTTCACAGATTGATAAGCTCATCAAAAGGAAGGGATATAATAACACCTATATATAGATTAGAATAATCCATTAAAAATGATCCTAGTTATCAACATTTAATGGAAAATAGTGCATATAGGATAACCTTTTATGTCATGAAGATAAGCATAAATAATTAGGAATGGACAAATTATATAAATAGGAATTGATTATTCCATCACTTGGATTAATTTAAGTAATGTGGTTACTTTTTATTGGGTTGCTAATCTGGAAAAAGAATAAATTGAATACAGAGAGGATGCTTTTAATCATTAGACTCTAGAATGTGTTGGAGATTACATTCTCTTGCCTCTTTACATTTTTATCTAGGAAGTATGGCATGACCAAGTGATTATCATTTCTTTCCTCTCCTTGATGTGTTATTTTAAGGATCTAGATAAGCTCTAATCAGGTAATTACTTATGTGTGTATCAAGAGCATTTAATTTATGGTTGTGCAACATAACCATGATGGACTAGCATTTTAGGGCATGTTTTAGAGAAGATGTACGAGGAAGAATTTTGTTGTCCATCAAAATTATCCTTTTCTTACGATGACATCACCCTTGGTTTAGCAAGATGTGGACACATGAATTACTCTTGGTGCTTGAGACCATAGGTCATTGAGATTCTACCACATGTCAATATCCTTCATGCATAAGTACATAGAGATGATTGCACTATGCTGATAGCCTTGGGTGTGTAGGATGATATCGCATGGTAGCATCCCATGCACATGGGTACACATAAGTGATAGGGATGTGTTAAACCCCCAATTTCCTTAGGTGTTACCATTTGGTAGCATCCCAATCACCTAGGTTCCCAACAGTGATAAGGTTATGGCGTGTGTGATGATACCACATGGCAACATCCTAAAAACCTAGTGGAGAGGTGACAGGGTTGTGTTGAGACCCTCAGGGAGTCTAGGATGCTCCCACATAGTAACATTATACATACTTGGGTGGTTTAAGGTGAGTGGGTTGTGCCAAGATCCCAAGGTGCCCAGGATAGTGATGAAATGCTATAAATTGGTACAAATTATACTGGAGTGATGTTAAATTTATTCATTTAAACATAAATTTAATTGTCTATTATTACTAGAGAAAAATGTAGTTGCCTATGATTTGGAGTAATGGGTAGTTAGTCTCTTATATAAAAGTAAGCATAAAATAAAATGTTGGGGGTTATGGTTTGGTGTTTACTTGGTTCTAGTAGTGGGTTCATATTAGGACCTGTACTTCTTAAATGTGGTGTAATTGGATGAGTAAATGTATGTTTTTTAGTCATTTGTTTTTTCTATTTATATTATTGTTTCATGAATAACTAATTTATATTTATGATAATATGCAAGTATCAAGTGATACTTGTGAGATTTCTTCGCAGAGTGTTAATCATCTTTATTTTGTCCATAGTAATTTCTGCTAATGCATTGACAATGGGAAATAAATCTAACACAATTATAAGAGTCTTTTACGTATTCCATGACTACATGGTTGTATTTAAAAGGTTGATGAATTAATTTGCTGCCAACAAATGCTTAGAGAAAAATAAACTTATGATTTATAGTCGAGTAATATTTGAAGTAAAATTTTATAGCAGTACATTTCATAGAAGTATAATTTATTGATATTTCAACTATACATTGTTCTTCCATTGTAAGTGTTATTGGAATTAAGACAAGTATTAACATGATTAAACAATGTGAGTACATGGATTTTATGAATCTATGTGATGAATCTAAGTATATAATTATTGTGAGTTTTAAATATAATTATTGATTTATGAAAGAGAAAGCCAATAAACTACCCATCCAAGGGGTAATTCAAGTTATGTTAATATGTGATTGGCATTCAATTTGCTTCTTTGTAAATTAGTTGGTCAATTATTAGTTAATCAGTTTGTTCTAAAAAAATTGGTAAAGGATGAACCAAATAAACTGGGGTTAATCTCTTGTTGATGCAACACTTGAAATGAACCATATTGTAATATATATGAACTATAGGCATATATGCCATGTCAATAATTAGTGGTTGTGTTACCTTGAATAATGCATAATTAGTGATGATCTCTACATTCTGGTATCTTGAGGTCTTCATTAGACTGAAAATAATTTTTGCTTTACACTTTTTTTTTTTAATTTTTTAGTTTGGTAGATATTGTAGTGATGTTTCAATGTATTTCTTTTTTATTCTATTTTATGGTTAGGGCTGGTTCTCGACTGTTATTAAAGAGTGTTAAAATGATCACAACAGTGCATGAACAGATCTAGGTGTGAGTTTATCTCTTTAGTTTTAGCTTATTGTAGGGCTACAAGCATGAATGTTTTTTTTTTTTAAATTTCAAATGGTCTGAGGAGTGGAATGTTCTATTATTTAATTTGATATTTATTGTTATTTCCCTTTTGATAAAGTTCTTTACAAATTAGCTTGCAAGGATCTACAAATGTGACTATTAAGAAGATAAACTATGCATTATCTTTAACCTAAATGATAAAATTGTGGAGTTTTCCTGGGTGTGTAAAGAATTATTAAGATGCTACATCTTCTTTCATTGATTCTTTTACTTCTCTCTATTTGGGGATTCTGATTTTTAAGCAAAAAATCAATTAAATTTACCATTCTCACATCATGTAGTTTTATCTTTTTCTTTTAATTAATTCAATCATGATATTTTCATATGATTCTTACCTAGTTACTTATTTGTCATTTTATTTTTATTGAAATAAAAAATTTATCAATTTAGGTGGGTAGATGCTTCATGCTATCACTTCGTGATCTTTGTTTGTATATTTTGATGAGTTCATAATAGAAATCCACTACTATGGTTTGTAGTGTTGTTAAATCATTTTGTGCTCAAGAATATTTAATGTGGAAATTATGGATCTGGAATGAAATACCTGGAATCCCTATTTAACATATAAGAGTAATGAAATTGATTGTAAAATAAAAATCAATCCACAATAATATCTGTAAAATATAAAAAGTTCATGTGCAATTAAAACTTTGAAATATGGATAAGAAAGATATGAAAAAGATTAAGAATATAGTATCCATGTTCTTTACTGAAAAATAAAATATAAAAATGAGCATAAAATACTAAGCAAATATAATATAATTAAATATACAATAATTTAATACATTATTAATTCTTCTTATCTTCAAACATAAAGTTTGTGTAGCCTATAGTACTAAAAAAATGTAGCTTTTATACATCTAAGAAATTGAAATTTTCAATGTTAAAACATTTTTATAAAAAGATGAGTTCTATGGAATGAGTAATTTTTAGATTCTTATACAAAAAATCTCTGGATTTGTAGACATAGCATAATCCATGTTTTTGTATGATGTATATTTATGCCTTTTTTTCACCTGCACAAGTTACAAGAAACAAAGTTTGTTAAATTTAAGAGACTTTTCAGACAAATATCAAAATATTGTTATCATGATTTTTTTTTAATAGCAAAAACATCTATTTTGAATAATCACTTACTATTTACTTATAGATATAATGATGTTGTTCATGGAAAGTGTAAAATTTACATGTAGTTGGAAGTGATGTAGTAAAAATACTACTACTGAAATGTCTTCTTTGTATTCACCGAATGATACTTTCATCAATGCTGGGAAATTTTCTTGTGGCAGTGTTTGATTCAAAGTACAATTAATTTGTCCATTCTATATGTGTATGATACATTGCAATGTATGTTGGTATGATAAATTTTGATTTTGTTGATAGTTTGTACAATGTACAGAATCATTTATTAAAGAATCATTGGTGAAAACCAGTTGCCCATAATCATTGCAAAATGATTGGAAAGGAGATGCATGAATATTTTTTGGTTTTACAAGGCTTTTTACTTGAAATTAAAAATTGTTATTTGTCATGTTGTGGAATAATTCAAAATACCAAAAATTTTGAAAATTTATTTTTTGTATATGAAAGTAATGAATGTGAAATAGATGCTTGCCTCAATATTTTATTTTGCCAAAGTTTGTAGATGGGATTTTGTGGTCTTACTTGCATGGAGCTAGGGAGTGCCTTTGGTTCCATTTTTGATTAAAAAATTTAAAATCATTATGGGTGTATTTGTTGATGACAATGATTGTTGCAAGCTAGTTTATAGATGTTTGTAGGTGTCACTGATTATAAGCTATGAAACAATTATTAAATGTTAGTGTTTTAGAAGAACCAATATACATGTGTATATGTTAAATTAAATCAAATACCATTGCAAATGATGAACAAAGAGAAGTAAAATGTTTTTGCCTAAGTGATTATTATTTTCATGTCCTTTTTAGTTTCACCACCCTTGAGATGGATTTTATATTGATTTTATTTTTTTTGATAAAATATTACGATGGCACAAAATAAACCCACTGCATATATGTCATTTGATTGCACAATATCTTGTATGGTGGTATCCGGAGTAAGCCTCCATTATTTTCAAACTGGTGCAATATTTTCCATAGTGCTAGTTGTGTTTAACATGAGGTAAAATTCAACATCACCTCTCTCATATTGGGTTTTATTTTTTATTGTAAAGTCCATGATATGCATACTCTTTCCAGGTGAAAAATGTTGTAATAAGTTTTCGATTAGCTTGGTGTTGATGTTGATAGTTATTATCATTTGGCCAATTTTATCAACAATATCCACATGCACTATTTCTATATTTTTTGAGGAATTTGGATTTTTTATGAATCTAGGTCTATAAAGAACCAATACATTACCTTCAAAAAATTGCCACTTCTCTTTGTAGAGAGGTAAATGATTAAAACTGACATATTTTGTTAGGTGTTTAAGTTGCAAGAATATTTTAAAAATATAAGTTTTAAGTATAAATAATTTATAATGGGATACAATGCAATGCATTTTGAAATGAAAAACTAAAATGGGTTATAAATTATAAAAGTTAAAAAAGTGATACTTTTGTTCTTTAATATTGCCTAAAATAACTTGAAAATTAAAACATTACCATTTTGGTAATTGTCGCTCTTGTATTTTATGTTTCTTGTTATTGCACACCCCTGGATCTATATTTAATTTCCTTTTCAGACTATGATAATGTGGTAAAAAAAAAAAAAAAAAAATCAATTTCACAAACAATAAATACTAAGTTTTTTTTTATTATTACTATATAGAGCAAGATGCAAGTAAAACATTACTCTTTTGTTGTGTTTTCTTGGTCTATTTCTGTTTCTCGATTAGTATGCTTTCCCAAATCCAAATTTAGATTTTTGAAATCATTTTGACAATGGCATGCATATTTGTTTTTTGGAAAAAAAATAAAGAATGCATAAGATGAATATAAAAAAAAGATACTTTTGTCCATTGTTATTGCCCAGAGCAAGGTGAAAGATATAACATTACCGTTTTGTTGCTTATTGTTTCTCTATTTCTATTTCCTAATTATTCTGTATTGTTGGTTCCATATTTAGTTGTTGTTTGTATTGGGATACTGTGGTAAAAATGGGCGGGGGAGGGGGGGGGGGGAATAGTCAGTTTCACATAACAACAACTAGCAAGCTTTTTTGTTCTTACTAAACAGAGCAAATAACAAATAAAAAATTACCATTTTATTGGATTTTATTATTCTATTTGTGTACCTTGATTATTATGATTTTCTAACTCCATATTTAGATTCCTACAATTATTTTGACAATCACATGAATGTTTATTTGGTGAAAAAAAACAAAGAAAATAAAAATTGCTTAAGATGAATATTGTAAATTGCCATTTTGTTTGGACTTGATTTATTTTTTCCACTTTCTATTGATAATTTCCATCTGGAAATTATATTTTTTGAATCCATTTATTTTTATTACTTACATGGTGTAAGGGTTAAACTATTTTTTATATGTAGAAAGTTTTGAATGAAGAAAATCAAATGTATATGAAAATGGGTGTCTTATATAAGAATGGTTGTAACTGCTAATGTACATATAGATAGTAACTTGAAGGCAAATTTCATGATGATCAATCTAATAGGCATTGAAAATGCTAAATTTTATGTTATGCATATAGATATATCTGTCCTAAAATGGTTTATGAGACTACCAACGTGTGTTGTTGGCAAGCTCGTTACTAAAGAGAGATTATGTTTGTGCATTGTGGCAAAATGTTGTTTTTGGGATCTTATTTGCTTAAGCATGTCAGTGTTAAAATCACCAACAAGTATGATCTTGATATTGGGTAATAAAGTGGATGTGGTTGTTTCTATATATCTCAATATTTTAATAAAAAGAGCATGTGGGGCTAAGTATATATTAACTATTCATATGGGTATGTCTAAATAAATTATGTCATGTGTCATAGTCTCCATATTTAATGTAGAAAATGCTACTATGTTTTTAAAAACAATCTTTTTTTTAAACATGATTTTTTTCCATGGAGCTTCATTGATGAATAGTAGCAAAATTTTTGTGTCAAAATTATGTTATTTAGTATTTGCATAGTTCTAGTTTCTTGAAAACATAAGATGCTTGCATTCATGAGGTCATAGTCATGGATTATGCTTTCTAAATGTATTTCTAAGATTCATGTATTCAATGAGAAAATTACAAAACTATTATATGTTTCGGGAGTAATTGTGAAAAGCAACATCTAATGGGAAGAAGCTTCAAGTCTTTGCATTTTAGTGTTGACTTTGTCATATATGACAAAGATCTTGGATTTTAATTTATTGACAATATACAGTGATTCAATTTATTTTATATGCAAAAGTGTAATGTAGGAAAGGTCATGATGCTTGACACTAGTAAGATCACAATCTAATCCATCTATCGTAAGTCCTTGTGATCTATGTAGACTGCGTGCACATGTTATTTGTATTGGAGATTGTTCATGAATGCTAAATATTGGTTTTTTAATGTAACCTTTTCTTGAAATTCTTGTTATCGGAGTCCATTTTTTGGAAATGTAGTCATTATAGAGGTTTTTCATATTTTTTCATTGAATCATTTCAATGCTAATGCCATTAAATTCTATCCAAACTATGTCTAATTCTCCAGGCATGTAGTTTTTGACAATTCCATCTGCACCATTTACCAACCCATATTGAATGTCATATTTTCCACCAATCAATTTGACTAATATGTTTGACTTCAAGATTATTATTTTAGGAAAGAAATGTTTTTCATTAGTTGCAATGTTTTCATGGATATATTTATTTTTGATCAATAACATTTAGACTAAATGTGTCTTCATTCAAAATCAAAAGCATATTAGAATTGTGATTATTCACATTATTGTTCCTATGAAATAGGTATGGAAATTTTGGTTCATTAGGAGTAGGTCTATAACACATTGTATTCAAGTATTTAATGTCTTGTGTAGTCTGGTGACACGTTCTGATACGTTTTAGAATAGAAACGAATTGCATGTCATTTTGTCTAATGACTTGTTGCAGTTGAAAGATTTTTACATTATCAAGCCAAAAATTGTATGGAATTATTTATCCATCCAACATCGTCTTCTCAAAAATCCATTTATCTTGAATTGGTTCTATCTAGTAAAAGTCATCAACAAAAATAATGTCAACATTTCCAAATGATTTTGTAGGTGTATGCATAATTTGGAAAAGTCTTTTGTCTACATTGCAAAGAATGAAACTTCCTAGTAATGATAACTCATCAATAAGTAATACGCATAATTATTCATAATGTTTTTTTATGATATCTAGAGTATTTGAATCCAATTGCAGCATATGATTAGATTTATATGGAAATTGAATGACAAAATGTGTAGTCGTACCATTCACATTACATGTTACTTATCCAGTGTATGCGAAAATGATTCCTTTTATTTTTAAAGGATCACTATTAAGATGCTTGTTATAGAATCATGCTATTATTTGATATATTAATTTTATTGTGAATGTTTTCCCTATTCCTTCCCCTCTTGTTAAGAACAAATAGATTGTGATGTTTAGTGCAAGACTTTTCCTCATTGTAATGTTCTTTAAAATTATTTGTTTCTATTTAATCAATTGTTTTCGCAAGCTTAAGTATTCTTCTTTGCTTATTAAAAATGATGGTTTGGTTCAAAATTTATGCAATTGTTTATTGTCAAGTAATTTTTTATTTCCAATGTTTTGTAAATCATAGCCTATGTCATAGTTTTTGATAGAAACATGCATTTGATTATTTTATTTGTTTGTTTCAATGTCAAATAACATGGATGAAGTAACATATAGGATTTATTTAGTAGTGTCAATATTGCCTCATTGTGTTATAGTCTGTGCAATAAACATGTGTTCAATTTTGTTGATTTGTGTCTTGTGAAAAAAGTATGCATTGGCCCATGTGCTAAAATATTTTTTCAATGTCTCTTCATTGTCACGATATAGTATAAAACATTATTTTTTCTCTATAATAATTTTTAGGATCTATATGCGCATTGTGTCTAACATGTTGAATGATGTGAGTTTTTTTTTCTAATTCTTTCTATTTACATATTTTTTTAGATAATATGCCACATATTCAACCAAGCATGTTTTATCTAAATGCATTGGTCTTGAAATATATTTTTCCATAGGAGAAACACATATTATTCTTTTGAAGTGTCTAGTTCTTGTGATAATAGTTTTGGGCTTTTCAAGACATGTTTTTTTGGTCTATGGTGATGTGTTTGTGAAAAAAATTTCCTTGAATTATAATTAATGGTAATGCAAGCATATTGTGCACTACTTGATGACTAGACAT
Source organism: Torreya grandis (assembly GCA_037957365.1). Taxonomy (NCBI): domain Eukaryota; kingdom Viridiplantae; phylum Streptophyta; class Pinopsida; order Cupressales; family Taxaceae; genus Torreya; species Torreya grandis. The sequence goes on along the minus strand of JARHVA010002503.1, from coordinate 2,056,359 downwards.
TTTTTGATGTTGGAGAAGAATATTGACAATTTTTCATATAACTTGTAGTTTATTTTAATCATTATAAGCAAATTGCTCACATACTTTACAAAAATAATTGGTCAATGTAAGATTAAACTTTGTCATATATGAGCAAAAACATGTTATAGCAGCATATGCATTTAGGATGAATTGTGCATCTATGTTAGCATACCATAATTTCAAAACTTTTTTAGCAAAATTATTTATCTAAATGTCTGATCGATGTCTTTTTAATATTATGATAGGTAATGAAATACAAGATCGCAAAGAAATTATATATTTTGTTTCAAATAAATATGCATCTTAAAAAATCATTTCAGATGTTGTGTCTTTGGTATATTTTTTATGCTCAAGTTGAGCAAAAAAATTTATAGAATTTTCTTTGTATAGCTCATTGCTCTGGTCCAATGGTTGTAATATTGTGGTTTTTTTCATTGAAGGTAACGGAAAGTTGAATCTACAATGAGATTTTTTTTGTAAGTTATTGTATGATGGTGTGTTTTCATTCTAACTAAATTATCATCAAGCAATGTTGAATCAAAATATATGTCATTGTCTATAATTTTTTTGATTTCAGTAATTGAGCAATGTCTATATATGGTTGCATCTTGTACCCAAAGTATGAAATGTAAATTCTCATTCCTCTATTATGAAATTATGTTACAAAAATGTAATACAAAACTTTTCCAAATAGTTTTTTATTTTGTAACATCAATTTTTTGAATGCATTAGATCTATGGTTAAAATAATGAGTGCATAGACCTAGATTTTTTCTAAGCATTGTGTCAATGTCTTCTTATTCAATGTTATCACTATGCATATTCTTGGTTTTATGAGATGTTTTTCAATACATGACATAATGAATCCCAAAAGTGATCAACACATGTTAACGTGGCAAAAAATGTTGGTGGTCCCAATTGCCTAATAACGGCTAAAATATTTTTTCTTGAATTTTCAAAATAGTTAGATAATTTTCGAATGCTTTTGAAATATCTATAAGTTATTGGTGATTTGAGGATTTTTCTAGGTTATTTTTATCTAACATCTTTTCTAAATTGCTTTTGTCCATTTAATTCACCTTTTCATATGCATATCTAAGCACAACTCGAAACCTAATGTATAATGATTTTTATTGCCTTGAAGAATACATTAGTGATGTGGGTTGAAACATCATTTTCCTTGTGCAAGAACTCCCACTTTGCAATTTTTTGGTATGAAAATTTTTGTTTGACATCATTGGGATGGCTATAACCATACTATAAAGTTGGAAAGCTCATTTCTTCTGATAATTTGAAACCATGATGTAAATATTTGTTGAAACTATCTTTGAAAATATTTATTATAACTATCATTCTTGAAATGCTTTTTTTATTTATTAGGGACCAAATGTAGATTGGTATGTCCAACCATTTTTATAACCAATGGATACAAAATATGTCACTACATAGACTAGTTTTGCCTTGATATGTAAGCTCATTTGCATAAATTCTCATCCTATGAAAGTATGTGCTTATATCATGTATATGATGAAAATCATATAACACGGTTGGATGCAATTTTTGATCATGTGAGTTTATTTCTTCTAAATCACTATTGTTCAATAATTTTATAAAATAATCAATGATCCCCGCTTGATTCATACTAGATGTGTAACGAAAGTGCATTAAAACTTAAATTATATCAAAAATGCAATCATCAACAATATAATTGAATGATGGAATTCTAAAAATATTTTCATGGTTAAAATCATCTTCAATGCTTTAAAAGCATTGCTTACTTTGTGGTTGTTATGTATCTATATCAATGGGAAATTTTAAAGTATATAATGATGTTTTTCTTTGTCTTTTCATTTTTTTCTTCTTATTTATTACATTTTAGGAGCTTGCAAGTGTAATGACTAAGAAGTAGAATGCAAAGCTTCAGACAACATTGACTTTTCCATGTTATTTTGTAGCATAGAAAAATAATCTACATGACAAGATACAATGCAATTTATTAAATTTTTTCTTAAGTATAGTGTATGGCCTACTTATAGTTTTTTCTCTCTAACCTTAATTATTTGTTTGATTAAACATAACATTCAAAGTCTAGATTTTTACAATGTTATTTATTCACTGATTAAAGTTTTAAAACTCCAATAGTATGAATTATCAAAGCCATCTAGAAAGATCACAGTTAAGATTAAATAATTAATATTGCCTTCTAGAGTCTAGAAGTCATTATTTTTTTTTTTTTTATTATGCTCATAATTTTTCCCCCTAACATTAGCATAATGGTGAATTTAGTCTAACCTATTTTGAGCCAGTGATATTTTGAATGTAGGTACATGTATCAATGTGAACTAAAGTCATCCTTTTCAACTCAAAAGTAAAGATCACATAATTGCATGTAGTATACATATTTTGGAAATACTCAAACATGAATTTGCAAGGAGAGACAAAAGTGAGGCTTCTACAAGTAGTCTTAGCAATGAGGTTTGAGGGTTGGGTTTTGTTTTATTCTTGAGGGAAACCCAAGGGATGAATTACTTATATAAATATGGGAATTTAAATCTCATAAAAAATCAGCATGCACATGGACCTCCCTGACCCTATCACTACACTCTGTAGATCAAGTTTTTTATTTTATCTATGACATGACTTTTACAGGGGGCCTTGACCATGAATAATCACTTGCATAGGTCATTGAATTGAGAGGTATAATCAACAATAAATTAATAGTAATTATTGTGAAATATAATAGTAATTTTAAATCAAATACTGGAAGATAAAATTGGATCAAAGAAATACCAAAAATAACTAACATTATTATCTTTTTTAGGAATTTGTCTTCTTTTGAAAATGCATATAATCGTAAACATTTGTAATTTTAAAAAACATAGAAATTTTTGTTTTAGAAACACTTAAAATAAATTATTATTATTTTATAAATACCGTGTACTGTATGAGTGGATCATAACTAGGCATATGCACCTACTAATTTTGGAGTGCAGTTTTAACTTTAAACACGCTTGTTTGATTATTATTTACAAGGGTTAGGTAAATAAGAAAAAAAATAAAAAATAAAAAAATATGCTCATCAACTCTACACTATGATAGCACAACACAATACATCACCTAAAAATGCACTTGTATATAAAAATATTGAAACTAGAAAGTAAGGCAATATATATTTGGTGATGCTAAACAGGTTTGGAATTTGAAGACGTCAATAGATTATTACATGTTGATCATATTCGATAATTCCTATTGAAGCATCAATTTACTCCTTCGATAGTGAGAGCTCTAACTTTGACACATACTTGTATCATCACTTCTATATCAGTATTCTAGCTATAGAATCCCAAGTTTCTACCTATGTGTGTTAAATTCTTATTTCCTTTGTTTTTTCATTACTATTTTCTTGTTTTAGTTGTTTCTTATTTTATTTTTTATTTTAGCAATACTTAATGATCTGAATTTATTTTTTTGACTATATTTATAAAGTACCTTTTGAGCCACCCTTTAACTAAAGGTGCATCAAGTTAATTATCCCACGTGTTCAAAATACTTAAAACAATAACAAAGTGTGTAAAGATATAGCATTTGACAAATACACACAAAAATAATATTTCCCTATGTTGCCTTATATAATGAAATTAGAACTATTGCAGCATAGAATATAGCAGTCAAATCAAGTATATCATTTATTTTTTCATGACAATGAGTCATTAGTATGTATGTATGTATGTATAGGGAATAATGTTTTCCCCAATATATGCATGGTAAGGATCACAGAAATATAAAAGCATAAGCATGATGAATATTGACATATGTATAACATATAAATTATCATAGAAATAACATATTAGGGAAATCAAGTTAGATATTGCATTATAATTTCAAACATTTGATCATAGAAAATATGTATGTCAATCACGCATCATAAAAATCTTAATTACAACTAATGTTAGCAACAAAAAATACCTTGAATTTGATAACCTTTCATTATAAATAGAGTGGTAGTGATATATATATCGAAACATATCATGCATAAATATAAAATAATGAATAACCTTTCTAGAAGTAAAAATATTTACCACATGATTCCCCCAAGACAAGCATGAAATAACATGGCAACCTAGCACAAAATGATGTTTATGCAAATACCTTTTCAGATGCATAATGTTGAATGGGGTCTTCAAATGATTGCCTTTAAAATATAAAGGAGATATGCCCTTGATCTAAACTTCAATGTGATGAAAATTTGTTGAAGTTAATTTTATCAAAAAAATTATTTCATGTCACGGTCTCCATTAGTATTATTTGGATTTTCATCGAGCACTTAAATTCACCCACATTAAATTATCATGGTCATATATTCTTGTGATAAGCCATATTGAATTAGTTTTGATGTAATTTCAAGTGTTCACTAGCATGAATCATTTTTTCATCAAGCATTTAAATATTTTATATTTTTTCTTCTATATTACTATTATCATCAATGATACCTTTCAATTAAAAGCTCAATGATGAACTTCTAAGCTTATGTGGTCTAGATACTTTTACAACAAACACCAGTGAGTAAGTAATTTCCCTTGTGGGTATTAAGATGTTTGATCTATATGGACATAAACCTAGGTACAACTGATTATACCAATCTATAACTAATTATACCAATCAGCCCCATGTTTGTTCACTATTATTATTTGAAACTTTTACAATAATATTGTTTTTACCTTTATTTTTCTCCATTGCCTTATGGATAGTAAGGATTAAACAACGTATTATTGATATTGTACTCATCATAAATCATTCTAATGTATTTTTTCTTGAAATAAATACACCTTGTATAAAATGATGCCAAAAGGTCACCCAACCCTTGAAATATTATTTCCATGATGATCCTATAAATATCCTCACCAATAGTTGTTGTGAAAGGAGATACATCTCATATTTTTTTTAGTATTATGTAGTAATGATGAATTTGTGACCTTATAAATATTTTTTATTTATCTTTCCCATAAAATAAAAAACCCTTATACAAAATGGCTATGTTGAATAATAGGTTGTAACTCTTGAGAGGAAGAATGTTTAAGATCACCATGTTTTTGGCATGTTTCACAATACTTTACATATTCATGATAATCACTTTCCACTATATATTAGTCTTAGAAATGTTTACACATTTGTATTGTCATAGAAATTACCACAGCACTTACTATCAAATGCCTCATGTAATGCAATTTTTTTCTTCTTCATAACCCAAAAATCTAATTAATTTACCATAAAAAAATTGTTTTGTGAAGAGGCAATGATATTATCATAATTGTATGACGTGTTAGTGTTTTTTAAGTAGATATTGTTCCCATCTTTCATGTTGGTTATAAAATTAAGGGATTTTACTAGTTTTTTCATTAAGATATCAAGTAATCATTACATTAGTTTTTCAAATAGTTTATGTGCCTTATCTTTTTTACCATATTTTTCAAATAAATATATATTATAATCAACTTATTGAATTAGAATATCCTATAATCATTGCATTAGTTTATCAAACCATTTAAGGTTTATATTATAAATCTAAAGCAAGAAGCTACATTGAAATTTCAATTAAAAAAAATATACATCAAAATTTTGACATAAAATAACATACATTAAAATTTTGATGTTAAATTTCATGAGAAATATATAAAAAGTTATATTTTTCTAACATGATCCAAAATTTTGACTTTTTTGACCTATTTCAAAACTCATATCAAAATGGATGTCAAATTTTGGATCAATTTTTGATGATTTTGAACTACAAAAAGATTGTGATGCTATGGTTTAATATGGTAGGCTTAAAATTTAATCTCGCTAAGATTTCATGTATTTTTTAAATTGAAACATGCATTATATTTACTAAAACTATACATAATACATGTTCACTTAAAATATATTTGTATGAGAGCACACCCTAAATCATAACCACAATTTAAAAATTACAACTACAATGACATCAATAATACAAGAGAAAAGGGAAAACATCCAACACTAAGCAACGTGTGCCACTAACCTTGTAGAAGGAGTATGAGGAGGCAATGGGCTATCAAGATTATCTCCCCAGCTTCCCCCATGATCAAGAGAGATAATAGGTATGCTCCAACCATCTACTTTTTTTTCTTCTTCACCTTCCTCAATTTACCCATGGGGGGTGATATGGAAAGCACCAACTTGCGAACTTCCCTTGACCATTTCCACTTAAAGGATGAAACCCAAAATGATAAGAATTAGCATGTGACAAAGACCACCCTCTATACCCCCTATAAGGAGAGAAAATCTAATGGGGAGGACGTGGAGGGGTGGAGAAATTTTAGTGTATTAGAGACCTTCGATGCTTGTGGCCATACTCACACCACTCTTGCCCTTTGTTCTAGTAATTATGAGGATCCTTCAGAGGCACTCTATTAATTGTACAAGGGGAATTAGCTCAATGTCTCATAATATTATAAATATGTTCAACCTTGAGGGAAAATTTATCAAACTGCACTATTGTAGCATTACAATGGATAAAATAGAGATTATGTTAGTAATAGAAAAAACTTTGTCTAAGTAGTCTTCATTAAAAATGGCCACATTAATGTCTTTTTAGATATTAAAAATATCTTACATGGAAGAGAATAGAGTCCCATAATAGGGTAATATTCTAAAAGAGGTCCCAGCCTAAAAGGCTTAAAAATGGAATGAATCCATTATTAGGCATCCTAAGCTCTAGAAAAAAAATGAGAATGTGTTTTATAGACTCAAAATGGCCAAACATAGGGAATGTGGGAAAGGGAATCCTCAAGTGAATAATTTTATCTCCCATAGGGAGACCTTGGTAAAGAATGCAACAAGAAAAATGGCTTTTTTATGATAATTGACTAGATAATTTGGAACCTCCTATTCCAAAAAGAGGAATATTTGTTAGTATTCTAATGTTTATTGAGCATCTCCCAAGGAGAAATTTTAAAAGAGAGCCACTGATAACCAAGTTGGGGATGATACAAAATCATGGGGTGGAAATAGCTCAATTCTAGTTTTTCACCCACTTGGGAGACCCTTTAATACCAATCTTGTGCAAAGCATAATCTACATCATCCATATAGATCTTAGAGATAGACTCAAAATCCTAAGAATCCAACCTAAATTTGGTTTTTAACTCAGGATATCTGAGCTAAGATCTAGAGCATTTGTCAAAGATAACCCCCTAGAGCTCAAACACCTCGATGAAAAATCCAAAGAGATTTGAGTCTAGGGACTTATTTTGAGGATTTATAATTGATGGTAGTCATCAGGACCCACCAAATAGAATGAGATTTAATAGAGAGACCAAACCAAAATCCACCACCTTTCCAAATTAAACATGGTTTTAATTGTTTCCCAAGCTTTGTATATGATTTTCCCCATAAAAGTACTTATAACTTTGACCAAGACTAGGGTAATGAGAAAATTTTGGAACCTCAAATGCCATCAAACATTTTTGACAAATGGACATCCAAACAAAATGTAGTGTTAGAGGATAATTTTCCAAGCCTCCTACCCTTTAATTTCTTTAACAATCCAATTGGCACATAGGATGAGATCCTAATTAGTAATATCAATACGACCTAATCCTCTAGCTTCTCTAGGTTGCTAGTAGATATCCTAGGAAACTTAGTTAAAGCTTATATTTCCTTCACAATTATCCCAAATAAAATCTCTAAGTAACTTTTTGAGCTCCTTGTAGGCTGATTTGGAGGAAGCCCAACAAGAGGAGTTGTAAACATGAGTCACCACAAGATCTTTAGAAAAAATATGAAATTTATTAGCTTGAAAGAGGGGTTTGTTAATCTAATTGGATGAATTCTCTTCCACTCTAAGAATTACATAGTTCCATAACTCAACTTGAGAAGCCTAGAAATCAAAATGAATACTCAAGAATTTAAACATTCTCCATATGAAATCCATTGACATTGATAAACCTAAAGTCATCTATGTAGAGGACCATAACATTATCTATAGCTTTGAGTCTTGGCCCACTAAATCTTAGATTAAGAGGCTAAACAAAAGGTTTGTAAACATTCCATAGCATTTTGAATGAATTCTTCATCCTCTTGAAGAGTGAGAAAAGAATCATTAGTGAAATTCCCATTTATGAGTTGGATTTGGGGTGCCATGGGTATGATAATTCCTTTCAAAACACCTTTAGAGGCATAAGATCCTAATAAATAGACAAAACCCTTAGCAGTAAGAATATATGAGGAGAAAGAGGGAAACCATGTTTGATAGAGATAAAAAAACACAAAATCTTAGATCAATGGCCATTAATGGTGATACAAGTTGAAGGCATCTTAGAAGAGGGGTTTAAGAGAGTGAATCAACATAGGACCAAATCCCAGAGCTTGTAGCATGGCTAAAATAAAGGGCCATTCAATTCTATCATAAAAGTTTTTGAAGTATATTAATAAATAAATATATTTGTTTAGAGACATGATCCCATTTCATTCCTTCCCACATAATAATAATAATATTGTATAGGATCTATCTCCCTTGGATGAAACTAGTTTGCTTAGGTCTAACAAAAAGGGGAAGGAGATATCTAATTCTAGGGGCCAAAGTTTTGGCAATTATCTTATAGAAGACATTCGTAAGAGTTATAAGTATCCAATTGGTGATAATATCAAGGTCCTCATATTTGGGAATGAACTTGATATTTTCTTTATTGATGACCTTATCTAGAGAACCCTTGTTCAAAGCTTCCAAACAAACTTTGTGAATATCAAGCCCCACACAGTCCTAGAGGGATTGATATAACTTAAAAGGAAGCCATCAATACCTATGGATTTATATTGAGCCATATCAATGGTATCTTGATGAAGGTCCTCACTAGAAATATGATTAAAATATGTTATTATTTGTCTATGTGAGGGCCTATAAGGGACAAGATCAATGCATTTCTTCATTTCCATTTCTTGGGCATCAGTAGAGGGTTAAAATTTAAAGGCTTATTTGTAATGCTTATTTAAGTCTTGACGGATGTAAGGAAAATTATTAATGCATTCACCAAATTCATTTATATCCTTTATTTACATAGCTAAATTATGATCCCTTAATTTACTGAAAACTATTTAGAGACTTTATCCTAATTTTTAGCCAATGGATGTGAGCTCTAATTTGAGAATTGGGAGGTTGGTGAAGCTCTACTATTTGGATATGATGTATTATTTCTTCCACCTTGTTTTATAATAGCCTATACAAGGGAGAGTGTTCTAGCTCCAAGGACAGGTAATTGAATTCTCTCATAGAGACTGAGTTATCTCTCTTCCTGATCAAAGCCGATTGTTTGCCAAAGAAATGGAGGAAAATTGTGGTATGACTGATGGTTGTTCCTACCAATCAATCCACCTAGTATATCTAGATGGATAGGGAACAAGGTTATACACTCACTTTATATGAGCAAGGGTTAGTGCATACTATAAATGCGATGTCTTGAGATAAATAAAACTGGTTATTATAATTTTGATTGGAGGAACAAACCATTCTATAGAAAATTTGATTGGATATTGGTCTGAGAGAATGACATCCATAATCACACTAACAATTATATCATATTTATAGTAAAAGCAAAAAATGTTTTTTTCTAAAACAAGAGCCCTGAAAAGTCTTTTGAGGACTCTTTCATTACCTTGGTGAAATTTTGACCAGGTGAACCAAGTTGTGGGAGAGGATGATCTACAGTGATGGTTTGGGTCATACAATCCCAACATATTGCACATTTAAAATAAAGATTCCCTATCACCAATAAATCATCTCATGGGTAGGATCCCTTATTTAACTTTAGGTGATTTAGTCATGTTTAAAACTCCATAAAGGATCCAATGGGCCATAGTGAGGTGATCTACTAACCACCACCAAATAGTTGTTCAATCAGTGGAATCATTAGATGCATAAAAGTTGAAAATATTGAGGATTTGCTCATAAAATTTGAAACCCATATAGAGTTCACAATTAGTGGGTCCACACCCCACTTTATCATAAATGATGCATATAGTGGTGCAATCATTGTAATGACACTACCACATCCTACATCATGTGTGGACATATAACAAGTAGCATTCAGCTAGATTATTTTATCTTCCATGTGGATATTGAAACCATTAATATTGACTTATTGTAGACAGAGGATACTCATTTATGAAAATTTTTGATAGTTGTCTCGAATCAAGTACTTATAAATCGAGTCAGTTAAACCATAAACATTCAAAGAGAAAACATTCATTGGAAACTATCAATATTCATGGTTTTTCCCTCATGGCCTTATAATATTGCAAATAGGTTACAAAATAATTTTTGTTGTTAGCTCTTAGCTAGAAATGTTTCAAGCATAATAGGGCATTGTTTAGTGTGTAAAAAATCCTCCTCATCACTACTAGGAGAAGGAATATGTGATCATCAAGTCACCTAACAGTGTGGATAATGAGGCCTATCTTATGTTTGAGGTGTCGAGATGAGAGCCTTATGACTATGTCTTATGTTTGAAAGAGAGAGAATCTAGAAATTAAAGATTCTTAAGGTTTCATAAATGCATTAATGGCCTAGGTATCACTTATCATAGCCAAACTAGGTTTTGGTGAAGGAACCTAGGGTGGCACCTATGGTGATAGAGTACCTATGGTGATTGAGTAAGTTAAACCATAAACATTCAAAGAGAAAACATTCATTGGAAACTATCAATATTCATGGTTTTGCCCTCATGGCCTTATAATATTGCAAATAGGTTACACAATAATTTTTGTTGTTAGCTCTTAGCTATAAATGTTTCAAGCATAACAGGGCATCATTTAGTGTGTAAAAAATCCTCCTCATCACTACTAGGAGAAGGAATATGTGATCATTAGGTCACCTAATAGTGTGGAGAATGAGGTCTATCTTGTGTTTGAGGTGTCGAGATGAGAGCCTTATGATTATGTCTTATGTTTGAAAGAGAGAGAATCTAGAAATTAAAGATTCTTGAGGTTTCATAAATGCATTAATGGCCTAGGTATCACTTATCATAGCAAAAATAGGTTTTGGCGAAGGAACCTAGGGTGGGACCTATGGTGATAGAGTGACTACACTAGGGAAGGTGGAATGCTTAGGGTTAATGCCAAGCATATTGTGGTTATGATTATTTAGATTATTTATTCGGTCCACCACCTGCCATCCATCATTAGCATTAGTCTTGGGATAGGTGGTCTCAGGTGTAGCTTTGGGTAAATAATTTGAAGTGGCCATAAGTGGTCTCCATCCTTTATTACATGATATGAATCCTAAATCTGAAATAGGTATTGGGGAAATTGATATAAACCACCCTCTAGGTAAATTATTTCTTGCTAATTAGGATATCAATGCTTTCGTGGAGGTCTTGTGTGAGAACACCCTCAACACAAAAGTGTCATTGAGTGTTGGTCACAAATAAATAATTTATTTATAAATAAATGAATTGACCTAATGGCTTAACTAATTATTCCAAAAAGGGCCAATAAAACATAAGTAGACTAGGAAATTCAACTCAGACATAGATCTTAAGTTTGGATTTGCCTAAGATGAAAACTCCATGGGTTTAAAAGGGAAAGACAAACAAAGATTTTATCACATAAAATGGGCCATGTTTATGAATAGAATCACACTACTCAAGTTTTTCAAACCTAAAAACTAAAAAACCCATGGTTAGATTTTGAAACCCTATAAGCTTGATGTCATGGGGGTGTCAATTTTTTTGCATCAAATTATGAGTCATCGATTTAACATGGATACAACCCATAAAATAGCTAATAAGGTTATGATTTTTGAGTTAGTTACAATCATTATTAAAATCAAATCATGTAAAATGTCAAAAAGATATTCCTAAGCAAGGGGCACATAACCTCATGAAAAATTTTAAGAACAAACTTGTGAACCTATGTTGATGCCATGGTTATTTAATCAAGGTTAAGATGTCTCTAATAACGTTAGATCCTGAGAGGGACCCATTGAATTTGGGTGGCAACTAAGGCTAAAATCAATAAATTTAAGTAAAATCAAGAAGATAGTCTCGTAGAGCCAAATAATATGGTGATGGTATGATAAAATCCTTAGGAGAAGACCAATATGATGAGTACTCTAGTTTTCCTCAAAGCTCATTTTCTCTCTAAACATTTAATTTTGAATGCAAATCATTCTTATCATATTTTTCAATCTCATAATTTCTTTAAAATTTTATAAATTTTTCAATTGTTAATATCTTACATATTGATTTAATAATTTATCTATAAATAATTCTAAAGTTAACTTTATTGAAAACTAAAAATGAAATCAACTCACAAACCTTTGGTATTTGTTTTCAAAATTTATTTGATGCTTAATTAGTCCTTGCTAAGGTAGGGTACTAATAGTTTCACTTTTCAATTAATAAATATTTTCTCAATGACTCAAATCTTTAAAAATGCATATAGTTTTAATAATTCCAAAGTTTTCCTCAAGTTTTTTCTACAAAAATTATGCAATATTCCCAAGGGTGTTATTTGGAAATATTCTTATGTTGATGTCATGAACACCTAATACCCTAACAGCTCACACAACTTTTAATCATTACATTCATTTTTTTATTATAAAAATTATTAATAATAATGGATACAAATTATAGTAACACTTTCAAATTTTAATTTCCTTACTGTCACATATGAATTGGTTCTATGAGTTATGGCACTCAATGATGCAAAGCATCACAAGGTGAAAATAATGTAAATATGTTTAAGGGGTTATTTTTACCATTTTTGGCATTGGGTCAATGTGAGGGCTATCATTAAGTCCCTTATAATGTTTTGGAGTGATTATAGGTCTTTGAGGTTATGCATTTCTAAGCCTTTTTGGTTTTCCTACCAAAAAGCTTAATTTCAAAATTTGAATCTTAGAAGTTGGCTTAGCATGGTACTTTGGGTTTTTTGTGAAATTTCAATGTTGGTAAATGTTTGTAATGGTTTAATAGGTCCTAAAAGAGTGGTTATAGGCGTTATCAATATACAATTCATGAAAGGAATAATGTTATTCAATAATCAAGAGGAATAATTGCCCTCCATACGTGGAATGGCTAAGAATAGGAGTTGGTTTGCATGTTTTGAGTAATGGAAGGATGATTTGCATGTAATTAAGAGTGAGAACATGTGTTAAAATTTTATTAGGATAGGAGAGACTCGAAGGAGAGGGAAAATTAGGATTAAGAATTCAAGCACTCTGCCTATTTTGTAAATTTTGTGTATAGTGGTTATATTACTAGTAATTTAATAAAGAGAAGAATGTTTTAAAAATATCTATAAGATTTCAAAAGTTCCTTGATAAATTATACATCTTCATTTATATTTCTATTAGGACTTGTTCCAAAGTCTTAACTTAGCTTAGGATTTTGTAAGTTTATTTTGAATAATAAATGTAAATGGGGCATGCTTCTTTTTATAAAGACACCCCCATAAATAAATTAACTTAGTTTTATTTGGTTAGTTTTATATTTTGTGTTAAATAATTAGAACTACCTTTTAGGTAGAATTATCATAGGAGTTGGTTAATAGGTTAGTTGGTTTTTATCGATATGTGGTGAAAACCTTTAAATATATGTTTTTCAATATAAAAGAGTTAACAGTATATTGGCACTCTTTTTATGTACTTACTTTATTTTGATTAATAAAATACTTGTGGACCTGCCTCAGTCGGCACAAGATTTACCTTAGGTGATTTTGTTTGGTTAAATCTATTGGAGTGTTATCAGTGGTATCAAAGCATGGTAACTTGGTAAATGTTTGGCAAAGGCAAGGTAAAAGAGAACATGGTGATCTAGAGATGAAGAGGTGAAAATTTTTATATGATTGGATAAAGAAGGCTCAGATGAAATTGATTTTGAGAAATATAAGGTATGCCCCTTATTAATATACTTTGGAGTTAATATTTGAAAAAAAAAAAAAAAAAAATCAAAATTTTCAATTTTTTTTTTTAAAGCCTATGATTGGAGGACTTTGAGAATTAAAATACATTAAGAAATTAATTTTGTATGGCTGGTCTGAGAAGCAATAAAATTAATTTTTTCATCCTCCATTTTTTTAAGCTTGATTCTCCGTGTTAAAGCCTAGAAGTTGATTGTTTGATTCTAATTTTTATAAATCTGCCCAATAATCTATTTGTATGATTTATAAGTTTGGAAAACCCTTGTAACAAAGTGGTATGTCCTCCATGAGTTTGTAGAAAAAATCAAAAAGAAATTTTGGATAAATCTCTATCAGTTTTAAGCTTTTTTATGCCAAAAAATCTGATCCAAAACTATTCTGAAAGCTTTTAAATCAAATTTATGAGTTGTATGGCTTATTTTTAAATTTTTACAATTCCCATGGTGTCCAAAAATTTCATCCATATTTCATTTTACAAAAAAATCCCTTTCTGGTAGTTTAAATTTGCTCAAAATTGCTTTAAAACTCTATTATTTGGCTCTATACGGATTTGTAAGCCCTGGTACATCAAGAAAAGAGTTTTGAGAATTATGTTTTACAGCCATGATGTCCTTAGCTATAGCATGGCATTGCAATATATCTAAAAGATAATATTTTTCATTTTTCTAAGTTTGATAAAGTTTGATCAAAAAAATTATGGTTTGAGGGGTCCACGAATCAAAGAGTTTTTTACTTTTTCCAAAAGTCTCATGGATGAATTGATTTTTACTTGGGAAAGTAATTTTATTTTATTTTACAAAGAAAAAAATCAGCATTAAAAATAAATTTCTCATTACATGTCTTGTGAAAGCTCATAGAGTAATTGAAAAGCATGATTTTGTAAAAACCCTTGGAAGTTGGAGGTCCAGGGTTCAAATCTTTCTTTTGGTGAAATTTTATATTTGGGCATTTATTTTTTGGAAGAATATTCTATTTTTTTAGAATATTTTACATGTTTTGAATATTATAAAGAACATCAATCATGTAAAAGAATGAAATTTAATGGGATAAAATCAATAGTTGTGTGTTTCATTGGTGAAATAAGGGTGTAAATTGTGAAATAAGGGTGTAATTGGTTTAAATCTTTTATTTTTGGTGAGGTTAAGTGCAAAACCCATCAAAAATATCTTTCTTTTTCTCTACATGGAGGTTAAGTAAAAATCACCGTAGAAGCATTATTTTGTGCAAAGTGTTATTGTGAGTGTGATTTTATTTTATTTTTCACACTTACTTTCATTTCAAGATGCCAAAAATTCAAAATTTACTTTTAGATGGTGATAGATTAATGATTTTTACTTATTATGATTGGAAATATTTGATAGAAGCTTTATTAGTTTTTAATGAGCTATGGGATATTGTAAAGAATGAAAATCCTACATTGCCTACAGAACAAGTCAAACTTGATGTTTTTAATTTACGTGATTATAAGGCCCTAGATTTAATCAAGTGTTGTTGTACTCAGGATACTTACATACATATTGAAAATTCTCCCTATAGTTACATTGCATAGAAAACCTTACCTGATTTGTATGATAAGATACCTAAGCATAATAAAATAGGCATTCATATGCAATTGTTTACTTTGTCATTAGAGGAAGATGGGGATATGGGAGAATACATGTCTAAGCTGAAGAATATTACTAATAAGTACACTAAGGTTGGGTTTGGAAAACTAGATGATGATCTCATAGCTATTGCTACATTGAAAGGACTACCTGGGTCTGATAAGAACTTTGTAAAAATGTTGCATGTCTTTGACAAGATCATAGGCATCAATTTTGATAAATTAACTGAGTTGCTTATTCAACATAACCTCTCTCTACCTAATAAATCCAAAAAACTTGAAGAAGCTCATATTTTAGAGTCTAAGCCTAGTTCATATTCTTCTAGTTAACAAAATAATAGAGGGAATAGTTATAGAGGGGGTTGATGTTATAGAGGAGGCAACTATCAAAACTGAGGTAGAGGTTATTCAAATCAACAAAAATCTAGCCATTCTCATTCAAATAAGATGAGTGATAGAGGATGTGGTCATAACTCTTATAGAGGTAGAAGTCAAGGTAGATCAGACATTCAGTGTCATAGATGTGGAAAATTTGGTCACATTACCTCTCAATGTAGGATTCCTTTTGACAAAATTTAGAGGCCATAAAGAGTGACTAAGTCTAACTCTGATCAATATGTTGATCATAACTATGATGATTCTAGCAATGTTTCTCATGAATTTACATTCACTACTTTAAGGCACATTGATTATATGGAGAATATGAGGCTAGAGATGAGCTCACAGATGTATGGGTTTTAGATACAGGAGCAACCAAACACATGACATTTAGGCGAGACTTATTTTGGAATTTCAAAGAAGCTTCTTTCTCTCCAGTTGCCTTGGTAGATAAGTCTTTGCATACTTCATAAGGTATTAGGTCAATTTGGATTCTCCTTCCTAATGGATCAATCAAATACTTGGAAAACATTTGGTATGTTCCCACATTGAAAAAACATCTTCTTTCCTTAGTAACTATTCAAAAGAAAGGTTATCAAATTGTGTTTTAAAATGGGCTCATTTATATCAATATAGTGAATAATTGATACAAAACCATGTATACAAGATATGAGGATAGAAATTTGGTTAGATTGCATTGTAAAGTGCTTCCCCCCATAGTGGAACTTGTGTAGTTATTGAAATAGGTATAGGTACTATGTCTACATAGTAGTTATGGCATCTCCACTATGGACATTTGAATGTTCACTCTTTAGTGGACTTATAGAGATATGGTATCGTGAGTGGGTTTCCCAGCTTTTGTAAAGATATTATTCTTTGTGAATCATGTGTTTTGGGAAAACAAAATCAAGAAAAATTTCCTAAGAATTCTTCATGGAGAGCTAACAAATGTTTGTAGTTAGTTCATAGCAATGTATGTGACATGAAGAAGTCATCCATTGGAGGGTGTAGATATTTTGTGTTGTTTATTGATGATTTTTTTAGGATGACTTGGGTGTTTTTCATGAAAAACAAATTAGAAGTTTTCTCTAAGTTTGTTGATTGGTTACTTCTGATTTGAAATAGGTTCACACTTAACCACTCTTCGTTCAGATAATGATGGTGGGTATACTTCAAATGAGTTTTCATATTATTGTCAGGAACATGACATTCATCAACAATACAATAATGATTACACTCCACAGTAAAATGGAGTATCTAAATGAATGAATAGAAATTCAGAGGGCACAACATAAGCTATGTCACATTATAAATAGTTTGATGATAATTTTTGGGCTAAATCCATTAGTATTATAATGTATTTGAGAAATAGGTCCCCCAAAACTATAATTTTGGGACAAACTCCATATAAGGCTTGGTATGGGTTTGAACCAAAAGTTAAACACTTAAAAAAAATTTGGATGCCTTTGTTTTGCTTTAGTTCCGACTGAAAATAGAACTAAGTTGGATCCAAGAAGTCAAAAATTAATCTTTCTTGGATATTCAAAAAATAAAAAGGGGTATTGTTTTCTTGCACAGGATATAGGCAAATTCATAGTGAGTCAGGATGTAGTATTTGATGAATTTGGTACTATGAACACTACAGAGATTGATTCTCAATTTGATAGGTTAGAGAGGAAAATTACAAAACATGATAATAGGATTGAATAATGAGGGTAATTCTTTGAGGTTGTGGTATGAGACTAATATCCCTTCAATTTCTTCTCCTTCATTTACTAATTCATAGTTTGATGACTTAGAAAATGTTGAAAATTCTCTAAGAAAATGTTAAAATTTCTCTAAGTCTTCCTTCAAATGATGCAGATGATGAGAATTCTGGTGTTCCTGATTTGAATAATTTGAATAAGTATCCAAAATGGGCTCAAAGTATTTTTTTTGACTTAAAAGTAGATGAAGTTGGTTTAAAATGTCCCACGATTTCTCATAAATAGGTGAACTATGAAATGGTTGTTACTACTTCTACTAAGCCATCTACTTTTGAAGAGGCCTCTACTGAACATGTTTGGCAATAGGCAATACAAAATGAGTATGATGCACTACTTAACAATAATACTTTGGTTTTAGTTGATCATCCTCTACATGTTAAACCCATAGGATACAAATGGTTTATAGGACTAAGTATAAATTGGATGGCTCCCTTAATAAACATAAGGTAAGACTTGTTGCGAAAGGATATGTGAAACAAGAAGGTATTGACTATGAGGAAACATTTGCACCAACTTCCAAATGGCACATTATTCGTATGGTACTTGCCTTAGTAACATAGAATGGTTGGAAAATACATCAGATGGATTTTTAAAAGTGATTTTTTGAATGGTGATTTCTAGGAAGATGTATACATTAAATACCTCAAGGTTTTGAGAAATTGGGTGTAGAACACAAAGTGTGTGTATTGATAAAAGCTTTGTATGGGCTCAAATAGGCACCCAAGGCTTGGTATGAGAAAATGGATTCATACTTGAAGACAATTAGCTTTCAACATTATGAATCTGATGACATTCTCTATTTTTGAGTGCAGAGTAAGAAATTGGTGATTCTTGTTCTCTATGTCGATGACTTGTTTATCACAAGAAATGATGAAAACCATAACAAGTCTATGAAGAAGTAGTTAAAATATGGGTTTGAGATGACAAATCTTGGACTTCTTCACTATTATCTTGGCATATAATTAACTCAAAAAGATCATAGTATTTTCATTCACAAACTAAGTATATTTCTAAGTTATTAAATAGGTTTGGCATGAGTGATTGCAAAACTTCCCTCACTCCCATGGAAAGTAACTTGAAATTGTTTAAGGATGATAACAATGTCTTCTTTGATGACACCAAATATAGATAATTAGTGGGAGGTTTGATATATTTGATAACTACCAGGCCTGATATATCATTTTTAGTTGGAATTTTGTCTAGGTTTATGCATGAGCCTAGATAAATTCATTGGCATGAAACAAAAAGAGTACTTCATTACCTTCAAGGAACTTCAAACTTGTTAGGTATTGTGATGCAGATTTTAGTAGATGTGTGGATGACAGAGTATCCAAAACAGGATACACTATGCATATGGGTTTAGTTGCCATTACTTGATGTTGTAATAAGTAGGATACAGTGGCAAATTCATCAACATAATTAGAGTACATTGTAGCATGGGATGATTTCAAAGAAACTGTTTACTTACAACACATTTTTGAATATCTTCAAGTTTCTCAAATTGCTCCTACATAGTTATAAATTGATAATCAAAGTTTAATAAATATGTCTAAGAATCTATTATTTCATCCCAAAACCAAACATATGGATGTCAAATATCATTATATATGAATTTTGGTGGCAAAGAAATCACTTGATCTTATGTTTTGCCCAACTGTTGATCAGACAACTGACATTTTCACAAAACCCCTTGAAAGAATCAAATTTGAATTTTTTTTAAAAATGCTTGGTATGTATCCAAAGAACTGACTTTGGATCATGGGGGAGTTTGTTAGGACTTGTTCCAAAGTCTTAACTTAGCTTAATATTTTTTTAAGTTTATTTTAAATAATAAATGTAAATGGGGCATGTTTCTTTTTATAAAGACACCCCCATAAATAAATTAACTTAGTTTTATATTTTGTGTTAAATAATTGAACCTACCTTTCGAGTGGAATTCCCATGGAAGTTGGTTAATAGGTTAGTTGTTTTTTAGTGGTATATGGTGAAAAATTATAAATATATGTTTTTCAATGTAAAAGGGTTAACTTCATATTGGCACCTTTTCTATGTACTTATTTTATTTTGATTAATAAAATACTTGTGGAATCACCTCCCTGGGCACAAGATTTATCTTAGGTTATTTTGGTTGGTTAAATCTATTGGAGTTTTATAAATTTATTCTTTTTAATATAGTGAATATTGGTCCTCTATCTTCAACCTATGAAATTCTAAGAATACAAGCTTTTAGGAAAACTTTGTTAACCCGATCAAAAAGATCAAATCAGAGGTGTTCTTGAGAGTTTTGATCAAGTATTTTGGACTAGGAAAGTATAGTATAATATTTTATTTAATGTGTACAATTATCTTTGGATGCTTAGAGTATGCTAATAACCAAGGTTCCATCCAAATCTCTATCATGGTGCATATAGTCTTAAGGAACATTCCCAGAATTCTATAAATTAGTCTTTAAGAGACTCTTGATGAATGTTTGCAAGTTATTTGATATGAAATAACCCTTGACTTATTTTTTTATTTCTTATTAAATATTATTTTGGATACAATATAGCATGATGAAACTTTTTATTAGTTAGGAGGACGTTGTCTCTTGATACAGTCAACAATGACACCAAAATTTTGCTACGTGTTGGATAAAAATTCTAAAGCCTTGGTTAAATGGTTAAAAATGATGATAAATTAAATTTAGGTTATCAAAGACCATACATAGGAATTATATCCCTTTTAATACTCAAATTAATACTAGGGATATAAGCTACAATTGAAATTGTCACTCACAGTTCACTTTCACAGTTAAGAATTTTGTATATTTGCTTATTTTAGCCTTGAGAGGATGGTTCAATAATAAATAGTTATTGGAGAAGTTGAATAATGGATTGATATACCTTTTTCAATTATTATTAGTGTTTGAAATGGTAAAAATCTCATTATATCCCATTTGGTATCCTCTCAGGTTAATTCAGGCTCGCCTAACCCTGAGTTAGTGTTTCAAATTTGAAATTGGAATATCCGGTGATTCCACCCTAGGAAAATCTCAAAACTTATAATTCAATGTATTTTATCATTCTCTTTAATATTATAAGTTTTTAGGGCTGGTATACTATAATCTTGTACTGAATCCATGACTGAGCAAGTGTTTAAGGCCTAAGAGACCTAATTGAGAGAAGGAGGTGGTGAGTTAGATTATAATGAGAGTTGAATAAATAAACTTTACATGATGTAGGAAAGGGAAAATGGGTAATCAAAATTATCTTTAATTTGTATTATTCTTTTTTACTGATCAAACCAACAAGGATAATGTGTAAATAGGGTTATTAGAAGAGGCCTAATTGGTAAGAAGTGACGTGAGTTTAGATGTCTACATTGGAAGTTGTGCCAAATAACTTTTGGAGAAGTTGTAAGAGGTTAAATTGTGTCATAAAGTGGCTTTAGTTTATTTTTAAGCTTAGTGATTTGTTAAAACCTAGAAGGTTTGTGTAAATAGGGCTACAAGGAAGAGATGTCTAAGAGAATAAAGGGTAGATTGTCAGAGAGTTTTTGTTTGCAAATAGTGCCATTGGTTTGGATGTAAGAGAATGTTAAATTAGATAGGGAGAGGGACATAAGATTCATCAATAAAATTTAATAAACATTGGATCATGCTTTAGTATTTTAGGCCTAAGTACCCATATCAAGGAGAGAGACAAATGTGAGAAAAGAAGGGAGAGTGAGGTTTTGATCATTATGTATAAGGAAATGAGGATGGTGACCAAATGAAGAGAATGCAAAGATACATGGAGTGAATGTATTTAGAGAGATAAGAAGACTATGTTTTCAAGATTACTATATGTATGCAAGAAGGCTTATGAGCCTAGTATGGTGAGAGATGAACCAAACCAATCAAGAAACAATAAATGTACCTAAGGCAGGGAATCTAAAAAGAGATCAAGATCAAAGTTTAATAAAGTGATCAAAGTAAATAATAAAATCCATGAGTAGGTAAAGAAAATCTATGTAGGCCTAGGTATTACATTATTTAACTATCATATCTTTATGTCAGAACATTTCTTGACTCTAACAAAGGGTATTGAAAAATCTCCATTAGCATATTTGATAGAGTACTTAACGGATAGCTAAAAAAATCTTAATGTAATGGTGCAATTACCAATGAGTCATTAAACATGGCCAAATGACATAGATAGGGTCCACACACATTTATAAGAATCAAGCGAGCTTTGGTTTTGCATAGTGCAAAAAGGGGTAAAAATTCTAAGTGTTATAGCATTCAGAACTTGATAGAAGACTTGATCAGGTGTGTTCTGATTTGGAGTCCAATTTAGCTCAAAAGGATTTATAAGTACCCCATGAGCATATTTTCCACTTGCATAGATGGTTTCATTTTGAGTTTTATTTATAGATGCAACCCCACTATTGCGATCTGTAGTAATATACAATGCAACATCATGACCAACTCGTACTAAGAATGTCACTAGCACACGCCTTTCAAATTTCAAACTCAGAGCCTTTTTCTTATTTATGTATAATACTTTCATATAATTTAGTGGATTTGGATAGTAGACTACATTATCTACTCCCACAATAAGAGGTGATTTGTTATCTTCAAAAATTACAACATGGTCATCCTTGGTTTCTAACCATAATGGTCCCAAAAGGGTGTTTATTTCATTCATGTCTAGATTTCATTGTCAAAGTCATTAGATAGCCATTAGGCAACACCATTGGGTATGATCTATGATAAAAAATTGTCATTTAAAATTTCAAAATATCACATCATCCCTTTTTAAATTTTTCATTCTAAAATTATCAATGTAGCTTTTTAATATATTAATTAAACTTTGTGATATATATATATATATATATATATATATATATATATATATATATATATATATATTTGGTAATGGCCTTTCAAATTAGCTTATTTTTTCTTAAATATTATTTTAAAATAATAATAATAATAAGAAAGTATACATATATATTACTAAAAAATCATAATTTGATATCTAGAACAACAAAACACTAGTCCGCAAACCTATATCACAAATTAAGATAATTAAACCCAATGTTTTATAACACTATTCCATATTGATTTCTTGCTAAGCAAACTTACTTTATTATCCATGGATATTTATAGTTGATGATTTGATTTGATTATTATTTGGTTGAGCTATAAGTCATATGTTGTTACGGGATAGTTGTATGTTGCTTTGACTTCATGATGGAATTGCTATGAGTTTAGTTGTATAGTGTATTCTTATATTGTGATCATGTTGATTTATTGTTTCAATAATATTTTATGATATATGGCATGATGTTATGGACTAACTACCTGCTTATTGTAAGTTTGACATAGGAGATATTCATCCCTCAGAGTAGGATGGAGGGAAAGCATCATTGGAGAGGGTGACGTAGATGGAGATGTTGGGAGATAATTAAAGAATGGATAGAACCCTACACATGACACGTTAAATAGTACATATTAAATGCATAGTTTTAATAGTTAGCGGTAGTACATTTTTTATGATTATTTACATTTAGATGATTATGCATACTAATTATGCATTAGCTTAGTTTAATGATTATGTGGAATTAATCTTGTGAGATTTGCATTTTGGTTGTTTTAATTCGGTTTGAATAAAAATGTGTTAGTTACCATTTTTAATGATGGAATGTAATTGAACTTACATTAGTCATATCATTAATAAATCATTACAAGCATTTATTTTAAGAGGTTATTTATTTTTAAGACATATTATTATAAAATAAAGCAATTGTATTTTATTTAAAAATAAATAAATAAATAACAAAAGTGAATAAGAAAGTATATATATTTAGGAAAAAGAGAAAACTCATGTAATAAAAGGAAAAAAAAAGAAAAAAGAAGGAAATAAGGTAGCTTTAAAGAAAAGCGCCATATTCTTGTAGGAAAGGAAAAGCATAAAGGAGGGCGCATTTGGAAAAGATGTGATAATAAAGCAAAGAAAAGAGGAGATAGAGAGAAGAGTAAAGAGGAGATCAAGGTGGAAAAGGAGAAGGCAATGTTGAGAGGAGAAGGGAGTTCAGAGCAAGTTGAGCAAAATAATTCTAAGCTAAGCTATTTTAATTTGGAATTGGTATAAGGTAGGTGTAGTTTTATAATTTTATGTAATTTGGTAAAATTATATTTGAACTATAGTCTATAAATATCATACTTATGCTACTAATTTTTATTAAATATAAACCTCAATGAATGAATAAATTTATATCAATTTTATAAGTCAGTTTTGTTTATCAGTATTACAATCAATAACCTGGGTGACTTAGACAAATGAAAAATTACTTAGCGGAATATTTCAAATTACTTAGTTCAAATTTATTCATAGTTCAAATGAAAAATGAATAGATCAAATTGCTTAGTTCAAATTTATCAGACTTAGACACAGTTAACATCCCCATATATGCACATCAGCCTATTTTAGGTGACTTAGAAAAAATTGACCTGGGCGACTTACATAATGAATAGATTTACTAGATTATGTGTATAACACCATATATATATATATAAATAAACAAATATGTTATTAAGAGTGGCGACAAAAGAATCAAACTGCTTAGATATCTAAATAGAGATAACATCATATCATTCATACTAATTAATCTTAGTAATCTAGTTATAACAAATATGAAATGACCTATAAATTTGACATAGGGATGAGTTGAGTGAATCAAACTATGAACTTGTACAACACAGACCATATACGATGCTTTGCTATACCAAATGAGATCCAATATTTTTATACCATGCCTTAGATTTATTTTATATAATATGAATATATCAATATAAATATGAGCTATCATTGCATGTGTCATAACTAAATAACATATTAACTATAAAATAGCATATTAATTGTATGTGTCGTAGCTAGCTAGCCAACAATTTACTTATATATGAGTTGTGTGTGTGTGTGTAATGTTATTATCTATATTATCAAGCCATGTAAGTTATATATATTATAATAACAGATAATATATATATTATGTTATTATACAAATAAGTAAGCTCAATGATTTGTATAAAAGTAAGGCAATTTATATAATGATAGACAATGAACAATTAAATAGATAGTGATTTATACTTTTACTTATTCTTATATATATTTCTGATCACTAAACACTATCACAAATTATATTTCCAAGATAAGTATGATATATCAAAATATTCTCTTTATGAATTCATATAACTGATTTGGTTATTAAGGAAGGCCCTGGTGATTAAAAGGATCAGAGGTTATTCTTTTTTAATGGCGATAGCTATATATTGCTTCTATTTATAACTTTAAAAACTGGATATATATTAATGGCATAGAATAATATACTCCAATATCTAAATATATAATTATTCATAATTATGTTTATTAGTGCATTCATACACTAAATATATTTAATATATGAAGGTTTAGCTAGTAGGATGTATTTAATGAGACCACTATATATAGCTCAAACTTCAAATTGTCATAGTTTTTAACCTGTATTGAATATATCAAAACCTAACTCTGATAAGGTCTCTAATATATAGTATATTTAAGATTTAATGTCAAATTAAGGAACCTATACTTTTTCATCTTCTCCTTATTCTGTTGATTGTTTAAATATAACATTGTTGGTTTTATATATTAAATAACCTATTATGTGATTCCAGTCAATGTTACATTTTAAATCATTAGTATAATTATGAATAAGGAAGTTATAATGGATGAAGACCTTGATTTGAATTGTAAATAACTGTGAATATTATATACAGTATATATATACTACTTGGGTACCTATATTTGGTACGTATTAATAATATATTTAGTAGGGGCAAATGCTCGTAGATCTGGAATATATCAATATGAGGAGTTAGGTGCTCATATGCATATATCATATATATCAATTCATTAGGAGGTGTGATGTCTATTAAAAAAATTATAAATACTTGAAGAAAATAACCCTATTATTATATATGCATACCAACCTCTTAAAAATATAACAAATTGTTAAAACAAAAGATTATGCATTAATGAGAATTATGACTTTCTTTAGCTTGACTAGTTGTTTGTAATTGAGTAGATGCATATTTGAGCAATAGACTATGATATTATTGTTCTTCATATAATGCACTATATTTGAATCTAATTATAAGGAATTAGTAGTATGCAATCTAAATATAGATTATACTTGATTAGTATAAATTGTAATTGGTATGCTTATTATTTATGTGATAAATAATATTGTGGAGATTCATTGATATGTTTGACGAACTAAATGTATGCATTTTTATTATTCATGTGCTTAGTGTGTTTTATAATTACTAATATTAAGTAATCTATATGAATATATTGGTTATACTTATGCTAACCAAATCTTGCATTGCTAGCACTAATTAAGTAGTGAGACAGACTTCACTACCTTGCTAGCATCACCAATACGAGATGAGGGTAATCCGATCAAGTGGTGTGTATGAATTTGACTGATCTTAGAGATCAATAACTATTGAAAATTTTGACCAAAGTAATGTTAGTTAGATACTATCATTTCATATATATGATTTACATATTTGTACGATATCATGTTAGAACGGATTTTTTTATGGTACACTACATATTTTTAGAAATCATATAACACACGGGTATTAGCTTATCTCTTTAGATTCTTGTACCATCACTATCTACTCATCCATGAAGGGAGGGAAATTTACTAATGATGGATTGTGTGATGGATCTATTATTCATGTTTGGTGTGGAAAAGTGTTTGGATGATGATCTCCCTCCCCACAATGGTACTTCTTTGGAGATGACACTCGAGATTGCCATAGATACAAGAGTTTGGGGAATTCATGCTCCATGGTTCCTTGTATCTTATACATTGTATTGTATTTATTATTATTGTATCATTATATTTGATGAGATGTATTTATTTATTTATTGTACATTGACAATCGTGGTTGTATGTTTGCACCTATCATGGCTAGACATCTATAATTACTTTCTATATCTAGTTATGTTGTGTTTCATATGATGATAGCGACCAGTGATGGATATATATCACATGGTTATTTTATAGTTATCATACTTAGAGTATTTTATCTGGATCACTAATTATATTATTTTGGTGAATTCTAATGAAATAATACATTATTTAAAATTTAAAAAAATGTATTTCTAGGTAGATCCAATGGGGATATTACATGTCGTATCATAGCTATGACTTGAGCTCTAGGACTAAATGAGTACTATAATGTTTTCATATCTTTATATTTACTAGAAAGGAGATGGTGAAATCTAAAGTATCCCAAGAGTGTCTTTCAAATTTCAATGATAGTA
The DNA here is from genome assembly GCA_037957365.1 of Torreya grandis. Lineage (NCBI taxonomy): Eukaryota > Viridiplantae > Streptophyta > Pinopsida > Cupressales > Taxaceae > Torreya > Torreya grandis. Next base: position 2,029,320 of record JARHVA010002503.1, on the reverse strand, counting down.
ACCTTCTGTTTGATCCTAATTAATTTGTCATTAAGCAAGTAGTAAAGTTATATCATATTATCGCATCCATGAATGAGACCAGGGATTGAATTACAACCCTGGAGTAATAATTTCATGGCCATGATGAGGAATAACATCAAGATGAACCTAAAGAGAATTCCACTGAGTAGGAAAACCCTTAAGACATGAGAGCACATGTAGCTACAAAGTTGGATAGAGATATGAAAAAGGTGAATCTATCTAAGTTTGATGGAGCCATTCTAGGTGATGGAGTTGAAACATGGCTAACTGAGATGGAGAATTATTTTGAGATTTGAAACTACTCTAAAGTCACTAAAGTATTTTGGGGAGCTTACCAATTGGTTGGTGAAGCAACTATGTGGTGGGTGATCAAGAAGTTATAAATGAATCTTAACTCGAACACTACTACTTGGAAATAATTTATGCCATTATTTAGATTATGGTGGCTTCCACAATTATAATTTGACCAAAAACTTATAGATTTATATAATCTAAAGAAGGGAGTATTATCAGTGAATGAGTATTGGGAGTAGTTCATTAAAATTTTGAAGTATGTACCTTATTACTAGGTAGATGAGAAGCTTAGAATCAAGAAGTTTATCATGGGATTGAAACCCCATATTAGTATAGAGTTGGATGTTCATGGACCATCAATCATAGACCAGGTCTTCAAGAAGGTATTCAAGTAGGAGCAGAAGTTGAAATCTCTTACATAGGCCAGGGACATGTTTAATAAAACATTTGAAAGTTATAAACCAACTTGCATAAAGTAGAACTGGAATTAGAGGAGTGAAGACTCCGAAAGTCATTTCAAAAATTAGAATACCAAATTCAATAATGGTTTAGACAACAAGAAATGAGTAATGGTTTCAAAGGTGGTTTCAAGGGAAACCAACAGGCTTATAGGAAAGGACCACCTGGAAGTTCCTTCATTTATAGATATGACCATTATGCTCATGAGTATACTCAATACAAGTCAAGGAGCAAAGGTTATACTCATCAGTAGGGAACTTTTTAGCAACGTATTCATGTGACAGTCAATAATCAACAAGCCAAATTCCAAGCTTCACCCATCAAACTATATTTTGTTTAAAAATCTAGTTTTCATTTTGATAGATACAAGGGCTATATAATGTTTTATAGCTCCTAAAATTCTTAATAAGTTATCTAGAAGAGCTGGAGTAATGACAAATGCATGGTCGAGATGATATGGGAATGATTCAAAAGTCATGGTTGACAAGTTTTTAGTTAAAGTAGAGATTAGGTTACCCAAATTAATAACATTAATGGATTTATATGTAGCACCACTAGGGTCATATGATGTTATCTTAGGAGTCAACTAGCTTGTAGAACATAAGGCCAAGGTTGACAACTACCTAAAGAATGTTGAGTGTCTAGATGATTTTGAAAATTAGATACAAATTCAAGGTAAGAAGAGAGAGTTGTGGCTTAGGCAGATTTTTGCAATGCAACTCAAGAAGGCTCAAAGAAAATGATGTGAATCATTTATTTTTAAGATAAATGAGATGGAGGAATATAAGGAACCATCTCTTGAAGATTATCTATTCCTTAGGGATTTTAATGATGTGTTTCCAAAATAACTATCAGGATTGCCTCGTAGACGTGAGTTTAATTTCTTTATCGATATCATACCTATATCATAACCTTAGTATAAGGAACCATACAAGATGGCAACCACTAAATTGGTTGAATTGAAGGCTCAAATCTAGGAATTGTTGTCAATGGGGTTAATCGGGTCAAGTATGTCACCATGGGGTGCACCAGTTGTCTTTATCAAGAAGAAGGATGGTACTCTTTGACTTTGCATATATTATCTAATGTTGAATTAAAAAACTATCAAAATAGGTATATACTACCTCGTATAGATGATATTTTTGATCAAATATAGGAAGCAATGGTATTTTCTAAGATTTATCTTAGATTAAGATACTATCAGTTAAAGATAAGGGATGAGGATATTCAAAAGACAACATTTAGAACTTGTTATGGGCATTATGAGTTCATAGTGTTACCATTTATATTAGCAAATGCTTTGGCAACATTCATGAATCTCATAAACGGTGTGTTCAAATATTTTCTTGATCATTTTGTTTATCTTTTTGGATGACATTATTATATACTCTAAGAATGAAGAGGAACATCTTCAACATCTGGAATTGGTTTTGTAATGGTTATGGAAGCACAAATTGTATGTAAAATTATCTAAGTGTGCATTTTTCTAGGAGAGAGTACAATATATGGGACATATTATCTTTATGGAAGGCATTTCGATAGATCTAGAAAAGATAACAGACATTATGGAGTTTCTAGTACCAAAGAATGTGTAGGAAGTAAGGAGTTTCATATGATTAGCGAGTTATTACAATAAGTTTGTTCTAAATTTTTCTAAGATATCTAACCCAATTACTTCTTTTCAATGAAAGAACCAAAGTTTTAACTGGTCAGATAAGTGTGAAGTAGCTTTTCAAGAATTGAAAAAAAGACTTACTTCAACACCAGTGTTAAGAATTATTGACCCCAATGGTCAATTTTCAGTGATCACAAATTCATCTGGGGATAAAATTGGAGGAGTCTTTATGCAGGATGGTGTAGTGGTAGCTTATGGATAAAGGAAACTGAAACCTTATGAGGTGAACTATGCCCCTCATGATCTAGAACTTGTAGCAATTGTGCATACTTTACAATTTTGGTAGCATTACTTATTGGGAGAACCATTTGAACTCAAGATGAATAACTTGGGACTCAATTACATTTTCAACCAACTAAATCTAAATGTTTTTCAGAGACATTAGTTATATATATATATATTTTTTATGATTTTGATATCAACTATATAAAAGGCAAGGAAAATAGAGTAGATGATACCCTAAGTCGTAGAAGGTGCATAGCAACTTTGGCTACTATCAAGAGTACTTTTAGGGATCGAGTGATCAAATTCTCATCGGGAGATGAAGTCTATGATCAAGTTAGAAAAGCATTATCTAAGAATGCTTAGAATCCTAGGTATAAAGGATTCAGATTAGAGAATGATGGTCTTTTGCATTATAATAGAAGGATGTATGTGTCTAATCAAGATAATTTTTAGAGCATAGTGATAAAAAAATTACACAATGTCTGATATTTATGACATCTAGGAGTAACCAAGCTTATGGTAGATCTTAGACTACTTTATTTATTAAAGGGAATCAAGAAATATATAGTGAAATATGTGTCACATTGTCGAGAATGTCAGTGAGTAAAAGATAAATATGTGCATCTGATTGGATTGTTATATTCACATGATATATTAGAATGGAAGTGGTAGTTTATTAGCAAGGTTTACCATTGTCACAGAACAGGCACAACATGATCTTGGTAGAAGTTGACAAGCTAACCAAGGTAGCTCATTTTATATTAGGAAATTTGATAGATTATGCATCTACTCTTGCAAAGAGGTTTGTAAAGGAAGTATATCAGTTGCATGGATTTATAGAGAAGATCATTTCATATTGTGATTCAAAGATGATTTCTAGATTTTAGATAACTCTGAATTAAGCATTAGGTATGTAATTAAACTTCAACACTGCATATCACCTAGAGACTAATGGTCAAACTGAGCAAGTTAATTAGGTGTTAGAGAATATTATTCATATATATTACATGGATCAATAGTACAAGTGGGAATATTATCTTCCATTGGTTGAATTTTTTTACAATAACTCATGCCAATCAGCTTTGAAGATGGCACCATTTGAGGCATTGTATGGAAGAAGATGCAGGACACCAATCAGTTGAGATAGGTTGGAAGACAGGGTAGTCTTTGGACTTGAGATTCTTTTAGAAATGAAAGATCAAGTTAGATCAATGAGGCAAAGATTGTCCTAGACCAATGATATGTAGAAGACTTAAGCTAATCTAAAGAGAATAGATCGATAGTTTTCAGTAGGTGATAAAGTGTTATTGTGAATTAAGCCATAGAAGAGCTTGATTAAATTTGAGAAGTCAGTGAAACTTTCACCAATATATGTGGGACTTTTTAAGGTGTTATAAGTGGTCAATCCAATAGTGTATAGGTTTGAATTTCCACCAGTTCTATCTCTATTTCATAATGTCTTCCATATTTTTTATCTTAAAAAGTATGTAGTTGATCCTTCACATGTGTTGGATTGTGTTGGGAGAGGGTGTACACCGGAAGCACACAATTTGATTACTAATACCAAGCAACTTAATATGCGGAAATTAACCAGATTCACCAAGTAACTAGAATTCAGAATAACACAGCATATGAGAGACAATACCAAACTGTATTAACACTTTATACAGAAAAGAATACAATAAAGAAGATGCCACTTCTTCTCCACCACCTTACAGAGGTTTCCCACGCCTCAAGTGAACAGTAATTCTTCTCCCCAAAGCTCTCCCTCTCACAGGTCCCAACACCCAACTCAAATACAGAGTTGGTGTTCACCTCCCGTGCTCCACGCACACCACAAGTGCTCCACGCACTCCACAAGCACTCCACGTGCTCCACAAGTACTCAAGGTACTTCAAGTAGATCTCCCATGAATCTGCAACAACCTGCAATTCAACAGACCATACTTATGGAAGGAACTCCCTTGCCTTCCTCTTGCTCTATCCGAGTACACACCTGTACTCCAAGTAGATCCTGCCTGATACTGCTCCCTGTAGTGTTGCTGTCTGTATGACCTTGCACACCTGCAAATCAAGCAATGGTTCCAATCACCTGTGAACCTCGACCTTGCACACACATACACCTGCAGATCAACGATCTTACTTACCATGTAGATCTCCTATATAGGCCATGCAACTGTGACCAAGATCCTACACTCTTGAAGAACCCAGCTGGCTCTCCAATCCAGCACCAACACACCTGGTACTGTGGCACTAGGAGGAACGCACCATAGCTCTACCTCACACACAGAAGGAGCTTATAATTATGCTCTCTTACTCCCTAGCACACTTTTCCAATACAACCATGAGTCTATTATATAGATCTCATCAAACAATAATTAGACATCTAATTACAATAATTAGATCCGCAGCTATGAGTCTAAAATTAGCACTCATCATGCAAACACTTGGTTCGTTAGCTAACTACCCATAATTAGCTCGCAGTCGAACCACACAGGCGACCGACGTCGGTCCCTGTCCGCCTGGGGTCGCCGACGCCGGCCGATCTATGACCGACATCGGTTGCCTTCCTGTCTTACCCTGCCGACGCCGGTTGGCCAGACCAACGCCAAACACTTCTGACACTTCGGCAACTTTCCTGCAACCTCCTCCATGTCTGCATCAGTGAAGCTTTTAGCTCCACAATCCTAACAGATTGGAATGTTTTGCAAGTTCTGGATTCTGGGATGGTCATGGTAGAACCAATTAGATTAATTGAAATTCGCAAACTTTATTTGAATAATAGAGAGATGTCATAGTGTAAGGTCTTGTGGGACAAATAATCTAAGGATAGTGTTACTTGGGAGAACTATGATGAGTTCTACAAGTGATTTCCACATTTATTTGTTTGATTTGATACTTTACACTATGTTATTTTTCTGTTGAATATTTTATTTAATTCAGAACTTATGTTTGAATAAGTTTCATTGGGACGATGACTAGATTTATGGAAAAATGATGTTACATCATGATTCCTCACTAAGCAAACTTACTTGATTATCCGTGGATATTTATAGTTAGTGATTTGATTTGATTATTATTTGGTTAAGTTGTAAGTCATATGTTGTTATGAGATAGTTTTATGTTGCTTTGACTTCATAATGGCATTGTTATGATTTTAGTTATATAGTATATTCTTACATTATGATCATGTTAATTTATTATTTCAACAATATTTTATGGTATATATATATATATATATATGTATCATGATGTTATGGACTAACTACCTACTTGTTATGAGCTTGATGCGGGAGAGATTCATTCCTCAGAGCAAAATGGAGGGAGAGCATCATCAGAGAGGGTGACATAGATGGAGATGTTAGAGGATAATATAAGAATGGATAGAACCCTGCACACACCATGTTAAATAACACATTAAATGCATAGTTTTAATGGTTAGTTGTAGTATGTTTTTCATAATTGTTTACATTTAGATAATTGATTATGCATACTAATTATGTGTTAGCTTAGTTTAATGATTATGTGGAATTAATCTTATGGGATTTGCATTTTGGTTCTTTTAATTTTGTTAGAATTATAATAAGCTAGTTACCATTTTTAATGATAGAATGTAATTGACGTTACATTAGTCATATCATTAATAAATCATTATGATCATTTGTTTTAAGAGGTTATTTATTTTTAAGACATTATTATAAAATAAAGAAATTATATTTTATTTTAAAAAAATACATAAATAAAAAAAGTGAATTAGAAAGTATATGTATTTAGGAAAAAGTGAAAACTCGTGGAATAAAATTAAAAAATATAAAAGAAGGAAAGAAGGCAACTTTAAAGAAAAGTACCATATTCTTGTAAGAAAGGAAAGATATAAAGGAGGGCACATTTGGAAAAGATGAGATAATGAAGTAAAGAAGAGAAGAGTGAAGAGGAGAGCGAGGTGGAAAAGGAGAAAGGAGGTCAAACCAAGTTGAGCAAAAGAATTTTGAGCTGAGCCATTTAAATTTAGAGCTAGTATAAGGTAGGCATAGTTTTATAATTTTGTGTAATCTCATAAAATTCTATGTGAATTATACTCTATAAATATCATACTTGTGCTATTTATTTTTCTTAAATAGAAACCTCGATGAATGAATAAACTTATATCAATTTTATAAGTCAATTTTGTATATCAATGTTACAATCAATACCCTAGGTGACTTAGAAATTTTGAAAAGTAAGTTTGGCAACTTAGACAAATGAAAAATTGCTTAGCAGAATAGTTCAAATTACTTAGTTCAAATTTATTCATAGTTTAAATGACAAATTAATAGATCAAATTTCTTAGTTCAAATTTACCAGACTTAAATGTGGTTAACATCCCCATATATACACACCATCTTATTTTAAAATGACTTGGGTGACTATGTGATATATATATATATATATATATATATATATATATATATATATATATATATATATATATCTTGTTATTAAGAGTGGCAATAGAGATAACAAACTACATAGATCTCTAAATAGAGAATCGCACAAATGCTACGAGCGATCTATAAGTTATCAAATTTAGTATAATATAACATCATATCACTCATACTAATTAATCTTATCAATATTTTAATAAAAAATATGAAACAACCAACAAATTTCACATAAGGATGAGCTGAGTGCATCAAACTGTCAACTTATTTAACATAGAGCATATATGACGCTTTGCTATACCAAATGAGATCAAATATTTTTATATGGAACCTTAGATTTATTTTGTATAATATGAAAAAATTAGTATAACATGAGTTGTCATTGTATGTGTTGCATCTAGCTATCATATTAATTGTAAAATAGCATATTAATTGTATGTGTCATAGCTAGCTCGCCAGTGATTTACTTATATATATGAGTTGTGTATATGTGTGTATATATATAATGTTATTATCTATATTACCGAGCCAAGTAAGCTATATATATTATAATAATGGATTATATATATATATATATATATATATATATGTTATTTTACAAATAAGGCGATTTATAAAATGATATACATCGAACAATTAAATAGATAATGATTTATACTTTTAATTATTATTATATATATTTTTGATCACTAAACACTATCACGAATTATATTTTTAGGATAAGTATGATACATCAGAATATTCTCTTTATGAATTCATATAAATGATTTGGTTATTAAGGAAGATGTCAGTGATTAAAAGAATCAAAGGTTATTCTTTTTTTAATGGTGATAGCTATATATCACTTCCATTTATAAATTTAAAAATTAGATATATATTAATGCCATAGAATAATATACTCTGATAGCTAAGTATATAATTATTCATGATGATGTGTATTAGTGGGTTCATAAACTATATATTTAATATATGAAGGTTCAGCTTGTAGGATGCATTTAATAAGACCATATATATAGCTCAAACCTGAAGTTGGCATACTTTATAACTTATATTGAATATATCAAAACTTGGCTTTTATAAGGGCTCTAATATATAGTATATTTAAGATTTAATGGCAGATTAAGGAACATGTAATTTTTCATCTTCTTCTTATTCCGTTGATTGTTGAAATCTAGCATTATTGGTTTTATAGATTAAAGAACTTATTATGTGATTCCAAGAAATGTTACACATCAAATCATCAATATAATTGTGGATAAAGAAGTTATAATGGATGAAGACCTTGATTTGAATTGTAAATGACTTTGAATATGTATATGTATATGTATATGTATATGTATATGTATATGTGTATGTATGTGTATGTGTATATATATATATATGTATGTGTATATGTATATGTATAAGTATATATGTGTATATATGTATATGTGTGTGTGTGTGTATACTACTTGATTACTTATATATATTACGTATTAAGAATATATTTAGTAGGTACAAGTGCTTGTAAATATGGAATATATCAATATGAGGTGTTAGGTGTTCATATGAATATATCGTATATAGCAGTTCATTAAGAGATGTGATGTTTGTTAAAACCAAGTTATAAATACTTAAATAAAATAACCCTATTATTATATATGCATACCAGCCTCCTAAAAATATAAAAATTTGTTAAAACAAAATATTATGTGTTAATGAGAAATATGACTTTTTTAGCATGATTGGTTGTTTGCAATTGATTAGTCATATATTTGAATAATGGACTATGATATTATTGTTCTTCATAGAATGCATTATATTTGAATATACTTATAGGAAATTATTAGTATGCAATCTAAATATAGATTATACCTAGTTGGTATAAACTGTAATTGTTATGCTTATTGTTTATGTGATAAATAATATTATGGAGATTCATTCATATGTTTGACAAACTAAATGTATGTATTTTAATTATTCTTGTGCTTAGTATGTTTTATAATTACTAGTAATAATTAATCTATATGAATCTATTGATTATACTTATGTTAATTAAATCTCGCATTACTGGTACTAAGTAAGTAGTGAGATGGACTTCATTAGCTTGCAAACATCACCAATACCAAATGAATGTAATCGGATCAAGTGGTGTGTATGAATTTGACTGATCCTAGAGATAAATAACTATTGAAAATTTTGGCCAAAATAATGTTAATTAGACATTATCATTTCATATGTATGATTTACATGTTTATGTGATATCATGTTAGAACATATATTTTTATGGTACACTACATGTTCTAAGAAATCATATAGCACACACGTACTAGTTTGTCTCTCTGAATTCCTACACCATCACTATCTACTCATTTATGAAGGGAGGGTGATTCCATAATGAGAAATTTTGAGGGGGATCATTGGTCCATGGTTGGTATGAAAAAGTTCTTGGATGATGCTCTCCCTCCCCATAGCAGTACTTATTTAGAGACGACACTTGAGATTGTCATAGATACTAGAGTTCAAGGAACTCATGCTCTATGGAGCCATGTATATTGTATCTTGTACATTATATTATATTTATTATTTGAGCATAATAATTGATGAGATTTAGTTATTTATTTATTTTACATTGATAATCATGGATGTATATTTATACCAGTCATGGCTGGAAATCTATAATTACTTTCTATATCTAGTTATGTTGTGTTTCATATGATGATAGTGATCAGTGATGGATAGATGTCACGTGCTTATTTTACAATTATCATACTTATAATATTTTATATATATCATTAATTAAATTCTCATGGTTAAGTCTAATGAAAGAATACATTATTTAAAATTTAAAAAAAAAATTACGTATTTCAAGGTAAATCCTAGAGGGGATGTTACAAACATTAGTTTAAATGAATATAAAAATCAAATTCATTATTTGTAATTAATATTTTTGAAAGCCTAATTAATACTAGAAATCAAAGGCAACATAAATTTTAATCAAATTTTAATTTTAATAACAAGTAACATAATATTTTAGCAAACTCCTTATTTTACTAATATTCTTAATACGCATACATGTTACTGATAACCCAAGATATCATTGAATAGTCATAGCTACAAATATGGTTAATATTTTTTACTGACATCAAACAAGAGACAAGATATTATGAATTCACAATGCTTTGAGATATAGAGATGTTTGAATAGATTTGATTTCCCCGATCCACCAAGTCCTACAATCCCTACAACCATGGTATATTCACTATGTTTTCTTTTATTCAAAATCTCATTTTAGAAACATCTAATGCAAGATTAAAAATAATTGGTTGTGTGCCAAGTGTTATAAGATAAAGAACTTACATTGAAATTTGGAAGATGCCAAAAATAATGAACATTTTTACTATGTGTAATTTTAATAATGCCTTTTGGCACATGAAAAATGGCACATGACACACGACACTTCCATTTCCTTCTCAATCCCACTTAGGTAGTCCTAACATAATATAAAATTAAATCTCTCTCTAATCAAGTATTATAGAACATGTCAAATGATCTAGTATGTTACTGTTAACATCTTCACAACTCTATGTTATAATAGCCATTACTTCAATGGCATAGACAATGGAAATACTATATCTATAAATCCCATAATTAATATTTTTTTGTTTATTATTACTAATTTTTGCATATCATTTAATATTTCACTGAGCTTGTATTACAAATTTATAGGCAAAATCAACTCTAAATAATTTACTAAATCTCTCACACATAGTCACGCCCCTTCAACTCCCACATTGACCATCACTAAAAGCTTTGATCTTTACAACTATAGATTTTCATAACAGATTGAGCAGACTTATTTTAGCAAAAATAGCTTTTCCATTTTCAAATAATACACTACCACTTTCTATATACACATAATATTTTCAACCTTTATCAATTACTAATGCTTTCTATCTTGTAGGAACCCATAGAGTCTCAATCTCTCTGAGTGAAAGCCCAAAGGGGTGCATTGAGAAAGGGGTGGGTAGACCATTGGTGCTTTGTAGGATTGTTGTCCCTTTTTTCCATGTGTTATCAATCCAACTAGCTCTTAAAATTATTCCCCTAAGCTTTGCCTCCTATTATGTACCTCCTCTAGTCTTTTACCACCTTCATTAGCCATTTTCCTAACCTATAGCCCTTTTTAGAAGTTTACATGACTAATTTGGCCACATCAACCTTGTATTATTATTTACAAAGATTACTAGGAACTAGGTCGACCATGGCCAACATAGTTCATAACCTAGTTAGTTTTTTGCCAATTTCAGTACTAGGTCGACTAGGTCGACCTTGTTGGCCTAAATTTTGGGAAAGGTTTACAGTTAGATCCACCTATATAAACACATTCATTTCACCATTTCTAATATAAGAGGATAATAAGTAAGATATATTGTGCATCTACTTATCCACCATTCTTCTTAAGGATCAAGCTTCAATTTCATACTTTCTTTGGAGATACGAATCTTATCTTATGGATAAGTATTTAAGATGCATTGATAGGATGTGTAGCCTAGAGATAATTTACTTGTCATCCTTACATACCATAAAAACCTCTTGTAAATCACCTTTGCTAAGGGAGAGATTGAGGCTCAATGGGTTCATCTTCAAAGGTAATTATTCATAACTTTGTTCCTCCTTTATAAGAGTAGATAGATATGAATTTGTACTTCTCTTCCATGCATTAGGATTTTGTATAGATTGACATGAATATATTTCTTATATTCATGTTAACTTTTAGTGTTTATTACCCCCCCACTTTTTTCCATAAGCTTTGGTGAGCACTAGATTAGATTTTGCTTTACTCGTTATTAGTTTAGTGATTATGAAAACATAGGACCTAGTTAAGGTTATTTCATAGTTTTAATTGACTGAAGGTTTTGAAACCCTCTCTAGTGATAGGGTTCATCTTCAAAGGTAATTATTCATAACTTTGTTCCTCCTTTATAAGAGTAGATAGATATGAATTTGTACTTCTCTTCCATGCATTAGGATTTTGTATAGATTGACATGAATATATTTCTTATATTCATGTTAACTTTTAGTGTTTATTACCCCCCCACTTTTTTCCATAAGCTTTGGTGAGCACTAGATTAGATTTTGCTTTACTCGTTATTAGTTTAGTGATTATGAAAACATAGGACCTAGTTAAGGTTATTTCATAGTTTTAATTGACTGAAGGTTTTAAAACCCTCTCTAGTGATATTATTATGGTAAGAGATACCTTGGCTAGGTCTAACAGATCCATATTGGTTATGACTCTGATTATCTAATGTATCCCCAATCAAAAGTTTAAGTAGGATCTATCTTCTTTGAGTTAGGATCAATTTGTAGATCTACTATATTTCCCATTGCATATATTTTAGTGAACTTGAAATGAATCTAACCCTTTAAAGTTTTATTTCACACTTTTATTTCTATCATTTTACTATTTTTCTATATTTACGATACTTTTTCAAACCAATCGATATAGTTCTAACTTTTGTGCATAGGTTTAATACACAAACATATTAAAACAACTCTATTTTATCTGTGTAGGTCTTCATTAGATACATGTTACTTGATCAAATAGGTCAACATAGTCCTCTTCTTCAGTCCCAAATAACAAACTATGTTGAACAGGTTGACATAATCTTTTAGTCAGCATCCAGATCAATAACTAAGTCAAACAAGTTGACTTTGTCTTTTAGTCAGTATCTAGATCAATAAAATAAGTTAAATAGGTTGACTGTCTCTCAGTCAGCATCTAGATCAACAAACAGAGTCAAATAGGTTTACTTAGTCTCTCAAACAACATCTAGATCAACAAACTAAGTCAAACAAGTCTATTTAATCATCTTATCTTACTTCAGCACATGAGGTTTTATAGAATTAGGTCAAACTAGTTGACTTAGTTTACAAAATTTGAAAACAAAATTCAAGGCACTTCAATAAAAAAATTGAAATCCTAATCATCTTCCAACCCACCAAGGTTCCTCTCTTTCTAAATTTATCAATTCAGTACTTCATTATAGTTATTTTTTGAGCAAGTTTACAATCTTCAAAATTATAACCCTACAACAAACTAAGTCAACCTGGTTAAATTAGTTTTTTATCCTATATTCTATCTAAAATACTGAGTTGACCTGGTTGAATCTATTCTTAAAGACTCTTGATTCCATAGAATAGTAGCAACCCAATCAAGTCTATTATGTATTATTTTCATATAGTGTCATCTGAACTGACTTTGTACCATTCTTAATTTGGAAATTAACAACTATTTTCTAGTAATTTATTCATGCTTTCATTTTCAATTGTTTGCATGCTTAGAGTAGCTCACATAATATAATTAGGTGGTTTTTCAAATTATCATTTAGTTACAAATTTTTTATCTTTTTGCACACACTATCAAATCACACAATATTCAAAATGCATTTAACATTTGTCTTCCTAAGGCCTACCTACTTAGATTTCAGCACCAAGGGGGAAGCTAACTTGGTTTTTTGGCCAAGTATAAACACATAGTTAATGTTATATATTGGTTAAGCACTCGACACCCTTATCACTACAGGATTGTGAAGTGAATAGGTAGGCCCCAATACCAAGCCAGTACCATTACTAACACATACCCCTTTTAGCCTAAACATCCTAAAACCATCTATAGATTACTTTCTAGTTCCCTATTTTTTGGCCAACTTCCCCATCACACTTAAAATAACACTTTATAATAATCTAACAACACTTAGGATGATCACTTAGTTAGCATTTACTTTTAAATTGATTTCTTGCTCTCTAATCATTGTATTGTATTATAAAAACTTGCATTGGTCAATGTTGGTGCAAGGTTTTGTGTTGTGTGCCTCAATTGGATCACTCACATTGATCCAATTATTTATGTGTTTACTTCCATTTTTTGTTTCAATTGTATTGCAAAATATTTCCATGTTTTATCACACTATCATTATATTTGACATAATCTCTTATAAATTGAGTTTCCCCTATCTGCAATACAGAGTTGATATGTTTGACTATGTATCCTTTTTGCTAGTCAATTATAGTACTAAGTCGACCTAGTCGACCCTGTATCCTTTTTAGGCTCAGTTTCATACCCTTTTTATAGTACTAAGTTGACCTAGTTTACATTGTACTCTTTTTTTCTAGTTAGGTTATAGTCCTAAGTTGACTTGGTCAACTCTGTATCCTTATCAAGATTAATTTTACCCTATTTGTAGTACTAAGTCAACCTGGTCAACCCTATACTCTTTTCTACCAATTAGGTTATGTACTAAGTCAACTTGGTCAACCTTGTATACTTCTTAGCTCAGTTTCCTATCCTGTTTATATTACTAAGTCAACGTGGTTGACCCTATTCTCTTATTTTTCCCCTGGTTTATAGAACATAGTCAACTTGGTCAACTTTATATTCTTCCTATCTCTTTGCTTTTGTATTATATTCATCTTCCTTAATCTTTCTCCCTCATCATGAACTTCCCTTTTTGAATACAACACTAAGTTGAATTCAATAGATATGATGAGTTTCACCAACCCCAATAAGTTCTCCCATAAATAACTTGTGGTTCCTACCCTAGATGAAATTAATGTGCATGTAGCCACTCACAATAAGAACTATGGGACCCATTCTCATTCCTCTTTAGTTTATAATCCTTTAATCTCATTTGAAGATCAACTTAAATTAGAGTATACCCTAGAATTCTCTTTTTCATTAATGATTTTCCTCAACATTGAGTAAAATATCCTTCTACTATTTACCATCTCATGATAAGTGGTTAAGTTGAAGATCCCCATTCACCTTCTCCCACATTCTCACATGGATTTGGGGACACTAGCTTCTTTGCTTCTCAACCTCTTCCCTCTATTTTTACCCCTTCTCATACCATGACTTCTTCTTCTTTGATTTTTTCCACCTCCATGCCTAGTATCTCTACTAACATGATAGGTTCTCCGTTTAATGGGCCTATTCCAAGACCTGCTCTTCTCAATTTTTATACTAGTGCATTATTTTATACACATAGGAATTTGTTAGGGTGTGGAGCTAAAAGCTTCACCTTATTGCAAACAAGAGGTTTCTGAGCATGACAGTCACCGGCATCGGCAAGCCACAACTGACTTCGATCAGGGGAGCGCAGAAGGGAACCGGCATCGACAGGAGATCGGCCGGCGTCGGTCACCTCTAGGAAGGCAGAGACCGACGTCGGTCGCCTGTGGTAATCAGAATTGCTATTGACAAATAGTCAGTTAAGTGAACGTGAAGTTTGCATGATAAAGACCAGTTCGAGTCTTTGAGTCGCTTGTCTAATTATTGTATGCATGAGATCTATATAATAGACTCATGGGCTGTATTTTTATGTGTTGAACTTGTAGAAACCAAGTGTGGAGCTTGGAGAGTTCTTCCCATGGTGGAATCAAGTAGGATTCCCCATGTATGTAAGATCAGGTTTGATATGCAGGGTGTTGCAGGATCATGGTGGAGATCTACATGTGATAAGTAAGATCAGGGTTGGTCTACTGGGATGTGTGAATGCGAGGGTCAAACGGAGATTGGCGGGGGAGAAAGATCAAGGTGACAGCAATACATCAAGATTAGGATCATGGTTAGATCTACTTGGAGTACCGGTTCGTACTTAGTTGTACTGGATGTACAATGAGGTGAACAACAGCTTGTGTTAGTTGTTAGTTGTGACCTATGAGAGAAGATTACTCAAGAAGGAAGATTACTGGGAGCCCTTAAGGTGGAAGGCCTTGTAGAGGTGGAGAAGAGTGTGATCTCTTTATTTTAATTTCCTTTGTAATGAGTTGAATACAATTGTGTGTTGCCTCTCATATTCTGTATTATTTCTCATTGATAGTTATTTGTTCTTCTGGTATTTCTGCATGTTTAAGTTGCTTATACATTGGTAATCATGTGTGCTCTTAATTCTGACAAGTTGTGTCAGAGCTTTGGGGAACTTAGGTCCTGTCAGAATCATGCCTCTAGTTCTTATTCTTCTCATTCGTCTACTAGTACATCTTTTTCCACATAAGCAAATCATGCCACTAGTACTTCATTTACCAACAATTCTTCTCTAGGTACTACTAA
Source organism: Torreya grandis (assembly GCA_037957365.1). Taxonomy (NCBI): domain Eukaryota; kingdom Viridiplantae; phylum Streptophyta; class Pinopsida; order Cupressales; family Taxaceae; genus Torreya; species Torreya grandis. The sequence goes on along the minus strand of JARHVA010002503.1, from coordinate 2,013,132 downwards.
CACCCATAGTGGTACCCAAGCCACTACTACCAATTCCAATGCTTTAAATAGTACCCATAATACCTCTCAAACCCATCAACTTCTATCACAAACTCTTAATAAAATTAATGCTTTCCAAGTTAATAATGCCAATCAAATGATGCAAATGCAAAATCATCTTATCTATCTTCAAAATCACCCTCAATAAGTTCCATGAGGAATGCATAACCAAAATGCTCCCCCACCTCCTCTTTTAGATTCTTGTGATAATCTTATCCCTCAACCTCCTCTTTTTAACAAAACAATCAAACACCTTCAAAATGAGCCTCTTATACGTCAAATTGCTAATATCAATTTAGGAGGCATCACCCCTATCATTACTTACAATGGGTCGACCGATCCTACTCTCCACTTAAAAATATTTGGAAATCTATATAAAGATTAGGTCAAGTTAAATACTTTTGTTTCCACCAAACCATTAGCAAAACATCTCATGATTGATTCTTTATATTGGTACAATCAACTCGAATCTCATTTCATCACTATTTTGGAAGATTTAGTCAATTCACTAGTCTAAGAATTCTAAACTAGTGATCTCCTTGAAAATACCTTGAACCATTTTATCAATTGTAAACAACTAGAGATTGAAACCGCACAATATTTCATCAAATGATGAAAGACCTTGTCTCACAAATGTGAACATAATATGGTATATGACAACCTCTTTCACCTATTTACCAATGCTCTTTATCCCAAGTTGTAATATCAGGTCTGGACTCTCTCACCATGAACTTTAGAAGAATCCATTGACCAAGTAAAATGTCAATATTTCCTCATGCATCAATTTGATCCATCCCAACCTTCTATAGGTACTCACATGTTAATCAAAAATAAGAATCATCATGCTACAACTGATGGTGTCACCAACTCCTATGATACCATTCATACTATTCAAGCTATTATTCCCAACTAGTATCTAGAATAAGCTTCCCCTCCCAACCACATCACTAATCCTCATTTATCTTTAAAAAATAACATTAATTTTCATAAACCTTTATACTTAGTAGAATTATAAAAATGTATAATAAGGCCTCTTTTGTGAGAATTTGATCCCACTTATGCCATGAAATCTCGGTACGATCTAATAAATTTTGTTGGTTTCATGTTAGTTGGGGTCATTCTCATGAGACTTGTAGGCAACTTCATAATTTGGCTATGGATTTCCTTATTGGTCCCAATTTTGACCATAATTCTATCATTCGTAAATGTCAATAAGCCTCTGACATTGCCTTAAAATCCCATGAAACACAAACTAAATCTCAAGCTTTGAACTAGGTTTATGTTTATTTGGCCATCTATAAATATCCTCTTCCAAATCACCAAGACAATAAAGATAAGCCTACCCCTTCTACCAATAATGTTGATAGTCTTCTTGACCCAACTCCTAAAGATAATGTGGTAAATATGACTAATATACAAAGGCTAGTTGATTCACTAATCCTCATCTCATCCAGACTCCTCAATTATTTCAATTTTTTCATGTTATCCAAGACACTTCCCCAACTCACTTAACAAAGATGGGGGAAAAAGACCTTATATCTCTTGATGAACCAATTTCAACCCCTCCTTTGGATAACACTTATCATACCATTTTTACCACTCCTCCAACCTCTTTACCCACACCAATGATACTCAAACTTCTATTAACACTTCTTCCAATCTATCTCAAACCAATCCTACATCAACCACCCCATCTTCTCAAGACAATCAACAAACATGTCCTCCAATTAAACCTTATGCATCTTATCAACATAAATTCACATGCAATCCAATTCCTCCTTCTAAGGACCTCTTTCAAAACTATGCACCTCTTTCCAATAGTCCTCTTATGGGTTATGAAGATTGGGATCCTATTAAGGATCTTACTAATCTCTCATATCAAATCCCATTTCTAAAACTTATGCAGACCTCTCTACATCACCATAATTTTCTTATGCAACTCTTGTTCAAAATGAACATCCATCATCCTTCCCTAGCAAGATGTGAAGCCATCTTATCTACATTAGAAGATAACATTTTGCAATAGTGCAAAGAGATGTCCATACATGTTGATGAAATAATAGACACTTTTCTTTCCCTCAAACTCCCCATTGCTTCTATGATCCCCACTGCAAACTCCCCATTACTTATATGATCCCCAATGAGATTATGCTTCATGTGGATGGTCCTCCTCTCTTTATCAATGTCCAAATTGGTGATGTCCAAGTCAAGCATGTCTTTATTGATGAGGGTTCATGCCCTTATGTTGCTTCTCTCAAATTTATCAAAACCCTTGGATATTATGAATGTAATCTTAAACCCACACACAACACATGTCAATTTTATGATCAAAAATAAATGCCTCCCTTAGGTTATGTGTGGCTCCCTATCACTGTCCTTCCTATCAATTTTCACGTGAAGGTGATGATCTTCAAATTTCCTCTATCTTATAACATTTTTTTTGGTAGGCCATAAACTCATCACATGAGATCAGTTGCCTCTTCCACTTACCAATGTGTAAAATTTCCTCACAATGGATCAATATATAGGATTCAAGGTGACACTAACCCTTGGACTTTCAAAAAATTCCAAAACCATGGTGTATTAAATATTCACACCCTTGTACCCTTTCCAAGTGTTCCATTTCATGAATCTCAATGGTTTAAGTTTCCTATCAACTCCACCTAACATTATAATTGTCACCCTAAACTCATCAGGAATATACCCCCTAACCTCCTCGATTCTGATGATGATGAGCCTGATAAGATCAATCTCAAGATGAAAACCTTAGATATCTCACCTCATCTCATTTCTCAACTTCCCCCTTCTTTACAACCTCATTCTCATCAACCACCTAGTGATGACATACCTATTGTCTTAACTAAGAATTGTCATTCTATTCATCATACCACATATGATGATAAGGTCCTCCCTACCTATGCCATCGATATTCATAATCCTATTTATGATGATGGATATAACTTAGATGATATATTCTTATGAGGTCTTGTTAAAACCCATAATGTTTCAATTTATTTCTTTCATTTCTTAGTTTTGAAAGTAGATAAAAGAAAGTGAGTATTAGGGTGTGTAGATAAATACCTGGTAGAATGCATGTGTTGATGACCGGATGAAGTGAAAACTCCTTTTTGTTGAGGAAGGACTACCTATAATAAGACCACACTAAACAAATTCATTTTCTAGATAGGTATGAAGGGTGGACTACCTAACAGTGCTATATCCAGGAACTAAAAGTTTCCTTGGATGGCTGTCAATCCACTCCCCTAATGATAGAAATGTTTTGCAAATAAAATTGGAAGATAATAAACTGATATGAACATAAATTTGTATACAAATAAATAAATGGTATACCTATTTTATATAAAATTTTGCAATGGTGGGTCAACACCATGCACAAATACACCAAGGTTAGGTTTAGAGGGTCTAAGTAGGGTCTGCAGGTAGATCAATAATAAAAATAGGGATTTGATTAGGTAAAAGGGGAAAAAATAATAATTTGTTATTTTATTTGACAGTGACCATTATTGGTTATGGTGATCAGTGACGATTGGGTATGACTGATGATGATTAGCTAATTGGTGATAGTTTGGGAAACCAGTGATGGCCATTGTCAACTAGCGATAGTTGCCTGTAAAGTTTGGTGATTTTTGAGATGGAGGTGAAAATGGAATGGCTGAGGGGTAGCATTTAGAGTGTGGATTATTAGGTGAGGGGTGGTGTGCAAGTTAACAAAATGAAATATGAAAACCTGATAAGGAAAGGAAAACACTAAAAGCAAAAGAAGGATACCTGAGTGATTCCAAGTGAATGATAGTTGAGGACCTAAAGAGAGTTGGGTAACATAACAGTGTTTGAATATTCAAAATTTATGTATATAAAGCTTTAGGATGATAAGTAAATGCATAAATAAAATAAAAGAGCCTGGATGTAGAGTTTTTGGATCTATAACTCTCCTAAGAGCCCTATATTTATAACATAACATTGATAAGTAAGAAAGGGAGGCTTGAGGGAAAGTTGCTAATTTGGGAGGAAATGAAGTTGCCTATTTTCATCAATCTTTAAAAGTTGGTGTTAAAGAAATTTTCCATTTTATGAGATATTAATCTCAAACAAAGCTATAAATGCTTTAAAATGGTTAAGGCAAGTTTATGACCCCAACCGTCGATGGTTAGGGTCAACTGTCAATGGTTACCCTAACTGATGATGATTGAAGGGCCACAAGCAAATGGGTAAAAAGGTAATGATTTAAGTGATGTGTTTAGGGAGGGGGTATTTATCATGATGAAGTTGTAAAATATTGCTAGCAGACTAGGTGGTCCCCTAGGTAGAGAGTCGATTAAGGGTCCATAGGTTAAGACAAGACTAAAAACTATCATGGTGAAATTTTTAGGTGTCTATATTTTGCCCCTTTTTATTGTGTAGCTTTAAGCAAGTTGTAGAACAAGAAAAGGTGGTTGGTCTAGGTCTAGGTCTAGTTGCCTTGAGTATGGGAGGGATGAGGTATTTCCCCTCAAACTGGGAGTCAATGAGATAAAGGTCAAAGTGGGTCAGGGTTTGATAATGAAGGTTATGAGGTTGGGCATGTGAAACACAAGTATGCATAGAAGATGTAATGAATTGTGAGGCACATCATCACACAAGGACTAACATTGCCATGTTGGTTAGAAATAAAGTCAAGTTCTAGGATAAATGACAAGGTAACTAGTCCCTAGTGTTAGGCATAACTGATTAGGTTAGACTTATCACGGGTTCCTAAAAAAGGGTAGTGTTGTCTTAGGTATCTAGGGTAGGAAGTGTTCCTAAGAGAAACATAATGGGGTAAGGCACACACAAGGTTGTGCATAATACATAAGTTCAACAGGGAAAAATTGGTCAAGGCAATTAGGAGGACCAAATCAAGGTCACCACAAAGTATTTAAATAGGTGGGTTGAGACCAATGTTGAGGTGGATGTGGGAAAGGATGTGGGGAGCATGGTTTGTGTAGATTATGGCCAAGCTGACTCCTGATGCACAAGGCAAGAGGATGTTGCCTACAAAGTCCCATGGACAATAGATCCAATAGGGACTTCAGGCCTAATGTAGTTCTTAGTAGATGGAGAGAAATGAAATTATAGATAGGTGTGAGGGTGTTAAGGAGGAGGGTAGGTATAGGCATTTAAGATTTGCATGGGAAGTAGCAAAAATTTAGGTAGATAGGGGGAAAAGAAGAAAAGACACCCTAACCATCGATGATTAGGGTTAACTAGTGATGGTTAGGAAACTATCGATGGTTACATTGATGAGGTAATCGTTGATGGTTAAGGTCAACTAGTGATGGTTAGAAAACCATAGATGATTGGGTTGAAACCCTAAAGTGATGGTAAAAAGGTCAATGAGCCCTAGTTGGTCCCTATTTGTAATTTGGAGAAATAGTGTTTTGTCTAGTCTTAGTGTTTGGATGAAAATTCTATGTGAATGGATGGAAAGGTGGTGAGTTTTTAGAGAGGAGTGTGGTGTGATAAAGTGATAGTGGGGTCGAGATGGATGCAAGAGGTTCAGGTATACAAGGGGCCAGGTGTGGATTAAGGTGGTGCCACCAATCTTAAAATGAGGTAGGGAGTGTCTTAAATCTGGTAGTAAAGTGTAATAATTGAATTGAAATGGTAAAAATAGAAAAAATATGGTAAATTATTAGGAAGTAGGGGAATGTTTAATTGTGGGTCTAGGGTTCTAGTTATTTTATTTTTGGGTGTGTATAAAATGGTGTGTTGGGGAAAATGTGTGAGTTATAGAGGGGTAGCTAGATATATATAAGGGTGTAAGGAGTGGTTTTAGGTGGTATGAGGGGGGGTTAGGGTTTTATAAGGTGGGAAAGAGGTTGAGGCTCACCACCTATGGTCACATAATAGTGACCATTGATGGTTAGATCCAATGGATGATGGTCGACTAAGGGGAAAAATTACCCCAAAAGGACCATTGATGATTTGGGATAACCAGCGACAGTTGGGGTAGGATGGCTGAGTTGGGATGGATGGGAGATAGGTTAGGGTGTAGGTGTGAGTTATGTAGGTCAAGGGAGGAGTTGGGTTTGGGTAGGAGTTTGGTTAGGGTAGGAATTTGGCTAGGGTAGGAATTTGGTTAGGGTAGGATTAAGTGTTAAGGAGTAGGTGGGTTAGGGAATTAGAAGATGTAGGAGATGGGTTGGGTTAGAAATGTGGTAAGCTATATAATGGAGGTGTTTAGAAATGAAATAAATGTGTAAAGGGTAGGTTGAGATTAGATTTTAAATATAGATGTATTATATAGGGTGGTTGACCAGCCTCGTGTGTGGTTGCAGGTGTGTGATCAAATTTAGTTACGAGATTGAATTCCAAAGATTTTTATAGAGGTGAGGGATGTTATGTCAATGGATGATTGGTGACACATGGAGGTAGTGGGTTTTGGAGTGATGCATCACTACCAATGCTTACCTAGAGGTGCCATGATGATAGTCACCCTCATCAAGATATGGGACCCAATGACTAACACTTTTTGGTTATCGATAGGGATTATGATCATCCGGTTATAGGATGTTTACCAGATCACACATTTACCCATTCATGGCAATCCCATCTACCATATAGAGGGGGATGATATTGATGAGTACATGGAGATGTTATATGGAGATGATAGAGATGATGCACAGTTCTACTCTAGTGGGTTTAACATTAGGCTGCTATACTAGAGAGCTCTAGGAGAGAGACATTTATTGACTATGTTATCGTTAGCAGTTACCTATTATGCATTGCTAGATTTTGTTGGAGGGAGATACCTTGGTGTGTTTTTGGGGATGTTGGTGGAGTTTTTTTGGGGTGGAGTTATTTTTGGCTGGACATAAATTTTATTGGTGCAGATATATAGAGAGCTATGGGATTTTAGGGCACATAGGCATTATGGCATCAGTGTGGGATTTTTACTTCACTGTTGGGCCTATGAGCACATATAGGTACTAAGACATTGGGGCCTTTTGATAGAGGGATTTTAGATGATAAATGATGTGATTAGATTTTAACAATGGAGGAGAAATGGGGCCATGACAGGTGCTAGTGGTGATTCGAGAGACATTGACTGGTGTAGAGGAGCCTTAGAGAGTTAAGTTCTCAGGGATATTGTTTGGAGGCCATATCAGACGTGGCTGATATGGGTTAGGTATATGTATCATACCTCATCTTTGTAGAGTTGTATATAGGATTATGGGAGGTGAGATGGTGAGCTAGAGTGTATCCCCTTTGAGCAGGTGTGGTGTTAGTTTGGGTTGGTGCAAGGTAGCCCTCAGGATTCTATATGATACATGAGGGAGGATGTAGAATTTTATTTACCAGAGCCACAGGCATAGGAGGAGGAGATTGATCATGAGGAGTTGCCTCTAAGAGATGGGGATGATGTAGGTTGTATAGCTAACTATCTTGCCTAGTTTTAGGGGAGGTACATATCCATTGATTTTGATGTCATAGATGGCGATCAACAGTTGATATATGTTGACTTGACACAAGTACCATCACAAGGGGATCTACAAGAAATAATGGCATTGGTAGCAACATAAGCCCAAATTATTATGTTATAGGGGCAGATTGTCACTCTTCAAAGATAGATTACCACTCTTTAGGTCTAGCTGGGAGGAGTGACAATATGGAGAGACCAAGCATAGGCACAGGTCACCATTTTATAGGGTCAAGTGGCCACTTTATAAGGTCAAGTGGCTAGTTTATAGGGGAAAATTATATCAATGATAGGAGATTAGGATTAGGTGAGGACCTTGCTTGGCTTGGTGACATAAGAGAGAGTCTCTCTATAGTGAATAGGTGGGGAAATGGTGGCACCACCAAGTTATGTGACATAGGATAGGTATCTAGTAGCCATACAGGAGTTGCACTATTATGAGGGCATTGTGTTAGCATAGTGTCCTAATGAGACACGATGGGGAGAGTACCAAGTTGGATTGGTAGATGGAGATGTCATTATGGCCCTAGGTCAGTGGGTCATGGTAGTGGGTCAATCGATAGGGCTTCCACCAAGGATAGGTATAAGTGAAGGAGAAGCCAACGGTAGAGGTGCCCCAGGATCATGATACATATATACTAGACATTTGTTTATGATTTTGATATTGACTTGCATGCCAAAGATGTGAGATGTATTTATGAGTGATGTGTGTTTCATGTATAGACATGTTTTGATTATTTATATATATATGATGTTTATATATATTGAGATGTTTTCTGGTTTTATATTTTGATGAGATGGATTCTTATGTCTTGATGATGTGTTGATTATGAGTGATGATGTTTTTAGATGTTATAGATGATGATTATGGTGTAGTTATGCATATTTATTTTGATGTAATGTTATTGATTATGGATTATGGATTATAGATTTTATTTAAGATTTATTACTTGATTGATGAGGAGTATGATTATTTGGTCATTGACGATACTTTTTGGCATGATAGTAATGTTGATGAGCAGGTTTATGGGATAGTGTGAATGTAATGCTTGATTAATGGATGTTGGGTTGGTATAGGTAGAGGAAACATTCATGTCCACATTTTGGATAAGAAAGTGGGTAGTGTTATACTAGCAAGAACTAAATAATAAGAATCCATAGTTGGAATGTCTTAGTGAATACAAACCTATCAAATGCATCGTAGCAATGTGCTTTATTGAGAAAACAAGTATCTTGACCACTTCGTGCCAAGTAAGCTCATATTCCCTTAGGTTCATTGGGGATATAGGTGATACTTATGGATGTGAACCGATAGGTAGAGGAAAATGGAATTTATAGGTAGTGGAGTGATTGGCTTTTCCATAGGCAACCAAAGAACCCTAGCAGACCAGTCCATGACATTGGTACATTGTATAATAATGTGTAGACTGATCAATGCATGAAGTCTACTTGTGATATAAAATTTGATTTCAGCTTAATTAGATAGTAGGTAGATTGATCAATGCGAGAAGTCTAAATTCGTTCACCCTAAGAGATAATTATAACCTATTGATTTTGGATTTTGCTTTATCACTTTTGTGTTATAAGTTGTTGAAGCTGATCAATGTGAGAAGCTTTTAATGAATATTTATTTTATCCATCCTTTGAGGGAGTGGTCTAATATTTTATTTTGGCATATTTGTCCTTCAAGGGAGTAGTCTACTTTAATAAAATTTTGATTTGATGTGGCAGTTGTCCTCCAAGGGAATAGGATATATTTTAGACTAAAATTAGGCATGGATAAGTCTATTCAGGTATAAAAGGTCTACCCATGTAAAAGTAGGACCTAGACATGGAAGGTTAGAGAAAGGGGTTTTGAGAAATAACTAAACATGAGATTACATCTATGAAAAAGATTAAAAGTATCCATGAGAATCATGCTATGGGTAGAGCTGGGGTGCCCATATTTAGGATTAGGTTATTACTATGACGGATGAATCACATGGATCTGTATAATAAATTGATCTCAAAAGAGATAGAAAATAAGGTTAATGAACAAAGGGATGAGCTTAAGTGAGACGCAAAAGTTCATTTGAACCTTGATTTAATAATGAAAGAGATGCAAATGTGAGGCATTGATAGGTTTAGGTTCTGGCCTACATTCAAGAAAGGATAGGTGATAAGCACCTGATCCATACTTATGGGTTATAATTTAGGGTCCTAACCAATTAAAAGCAAACTTGCCTTTCTTGGTCTTTTCCATGTTAGTGACATGTTGGTTTTCCTTGAGGATGAGATCTATGATGTTGAATTCTCATGTTTTTAGATATTTTTTTTATGCTCATTTGATACACTCTTCAGGTTCATCAATAAGTTCTAAGCATGCTAAACATTCTTGACAATAGTCACTTTTAGAAAGAATCTCATGCAAGGATATGCAGAGAGATGGAATTTGGATTTTAAGAGGTAAGATTGCCTTGGCTCCAAAGATAAGAGAAAAAGGTGTAGCACTTGTAGCAATTCAGATACTAGTGTGATAAGCCCATAAAGCAAATGGAATATAGAGGTGCCAATCCTTGCCTAAAGCATTGACTACCTTAGTGAGCATTTTGATGAGATTTTTATTGGAAGATTTAGCCTATCCATTGGTTTGAGGATGATAAGGCGAGGAGAAGCTTAGTTCGATACCAAAAGTGTCACAAAGTTCTTAGACCTTTTTGTTTTTAAAGGATTTACCATTATCAGTGATGGTTTTGTGAGGAACACTGAAGTGATAAATGATGTGGTGGTTGATAAAATCAATGATTTTTTCAACTTTGATTGAGATTAGTGGGATGGCTTCTACCCATTTGGTGAAATATTCTATAGTGGTGATGATATATTGATGTCATTATGAGGAATGCATCTTGATTTCTCTGATAAGATCAAAACCTCATTGTGAAAAAGGCCAATAGTTAGTTGATACTTGAAGACCATGAGGAGGTGCATGATGAATATTAGCATGTTTTTGACATTTGATGCATTTCTTGACATAGTCACAACAATCCTGATTAAGTGTGGGCAAATAGTAACCTAGGTGAAGGATGTGTTTAGCAATGGCTAGACCACTAAAGTGCCCCCCACAGATGTCATCATGTGTTTCTTTTATGGTTTGAGAAGCCTCATTTCTATGAAGGCAATGAAGGAGGAGACTATTAAAACCTTGTTTATAAATAATGCCCCTAATATTAAGTAATGAGAGGTGATTTGAATGAAATATCTTCAAGCATTTCTAGAAAGATCTGAAGGGAGGATATCGATGTTAAGATAATCGAATATTTGATCATACCAAATGTCTGAAGATAATGTTTCTATTTGGTAAATGGTAGGAAGATCAAGACTAGGGTAGGATGGTGTGACGAAATGGTGGATGGTGACAAACATTTTAGAGTCGGTAGGTTGAGATGGAATTTGGGATGCAAGGGAATCCATTATGTCTGCAAATTTATTGGTAGAATGAGGGACTGATTGGATGATATAACGGTCAAATAATGCGAATAGTTTATCAATACATTGTTTATATTTTAGAAGAACATCATTTTTACATTGGTAGGCTCCTGTACTTTATTAATAATAAGTTTAGAGTCTCCAAAAATGATAATTATTTTGATTCCCAAAGCTAGAGCAGTTTGGAGACCTATGACTAAGGCCTCATATTTAGCTATATTATTAGTGCATTCAAAATAGAGTTTGAAAGATAGGGGAAGAGGCTCCCCATTAAGAGGAATAAGGATTATTTTGGCACCCCCACCATTTTGACATTTAGAGCCATCAAAATACATATTCATTTGGTAGGTGGGTTCTTCTGAAGAAAGGGTAGCTATAGACTCATCTAGAAAGGTAAGAGAGGGAGTTTGATTATCAAGGAGTGGAGCTTCAGCTAGTTGGTTTGTAATCACCTACCCCTTAAAGGAATTTTATGGAAGAAACTCAAGATCAAAATCTGATAATAGCATGATCCACTTGGCCATATGTTGGTTGTGATATGGCCTGAAGTGCATATACTTGAGGGGATCAATGTTAGTAATGACATAAGTTTTGTGGTTAAGAAGATAGTGATGAAGTTTAGATGCAAAAAAAACTAAGGCAAGGTAAAGTTTTTATGGATGGGCATATCAAGTTTCATATTCAATGAGAGTATGACTGATGTAATAAATGGCTTGCTCTTTATTTCAGTCATCGTGATGAGAAAGCATGGCCCCTAGGGAATGATCGGTGGTAGATATGTATAGATAAAAAGGTTGATCCTCTTTTAAAGGAATAAGGACTGGTGGAGAGATAAGATATTCCTTGATTACATCGAAGGCTTGTTGACATTATTTGGTCCATTTAAAGGAGGTGTCTTTTTTCAAGGAGGTGGTGAAAATCTTGACAATGATCAGATAGTTGGGAGATAAAGTGGTAGATTGATTGAAGTTTACCTTGTAGGCTATGAAGTTATTTTAGGTTAGTAGTGGGAAGAATTTCTAGAATGGCTCATAATTTTGTGGGGTCTATTTATATTCTACAAAGGTAAAAATAAAGACTAAAAGTTTTCCTGATAATACCTCAAAGATACATTTCTTTGGGTTGAGCCTGACATGATAATGGTAAGTCTTTTGAAGATGATATTGAGAACAGTGAGGTGATCTTTGTGATGTTTGGATTTACTGAGCAGATCATCAATGTAATCCTCAACTATTTTTTGGATGAGGTCATGAAAAAATTAAGTCATGGCCTATTGATAAGTGGTTCCTACATTCTTTAGGATAAAGGGCATGATATGATAGTATAAATTTCCCCACATGGTGATAAAGGATGTTTTATGTTGATCTTGAGGGGTAATCAGGATTTGGTTGTATCTTGAAAATCCATCCATAAGGGATAGCATTTCATGGCCAATAGTGAGATCGATAAGTTGGTCTATGTTAGGTAGGGGAAAGTCATCTTTGGGGCATGCACAGTTAAGATCATGAAAATTTTCACAAAAGTAGAGTTCCCCAGTGGGTTTGGTAATAGGAAAAATATTATAGACCCATTGTGGGTAGTCAATGGTTTGAATAAAGTTGAAAAATAGAAGGCATTGAAGTTCTTTTTGACAAAAAGAGCTATGTGAGGGTGCATATGATGGAGCTTTTGTTGAATAGGATTAACTTCAAAATGGGTGACGATGTTATGAAGAGTGATGAAATGGTCAATGCCAAGCATATCCTGATAAGACTAAGCAAATGTTATGCTATGGTCATGGATAAAAGATTGATAGTCTCATTGTTCCTTCAGGTTCAAAGATTGGCCAATCTTGACAATACGAGGGTCCTTCTGAGTGCCCAAATTAACTTTTGTGGTCGATTCATTTAACATTGTTTGGTTTTTAGGATGGAAGGATTTTTGAAGAGAAGAGTCCCCCACACCCAAATAGGTAAGAATAGAATTGTCATCTTGACATTAGATATTGTTAATGGTGGGTGAGTCATGTGTAATCATTTTAGGGTGGATAAGAGGAATGGTTTTGGTTTGGCCTTCCTGTTGATAAGTCAGGGGACCCAAACTGACAGTGTCGATAAAAAAAAAAAAGCTAGGTGGGATGATTTCGATGTCTTTAACTGGATTTGGTGAGGGTAGAGGATCTTCAAATTGGAAAAGTGAGGTTAATAAGGGTAGAAGTTCCTCAAATGGGAGAGGTGAGGTTGGAGGTTCTCTAAATGGGAGAGGTGGGATTGGAGGTTCTCCAAATGGGAGAGGTGGAATTGATGCTGGTGATATGGGCTCTTTCAGGGGAACATACCTTAAACCAAATAACTCATGAGGTTTTTGGGTTTTAACAATGGGGATTTCATGGGGTCCTTATTCATAGAGGCCAAAACCAAACCCTTTCCAATAACACTGATGAAGGTATCTTTCGGCAAAGGCCGGGTTGCTAAGATAAAAAAAGTTAGAAGTGAATGGTTGGATATAAGGCATGGTGGTAGGAGCAAGAAGCGGTTTACCAAGTCCCCTATACACAAAATATGTTTTATTATTGAGAAAAGCAAATGGGATGAGGGTGCCCATATTAGGATCATATGATGGATCATTTTGAAGGTTCTCAAATTCATGTGGAGAAGGGAAAACGTATAAGGCTAAAAGTTGAAATTCCCCTACGGTAAGATGCTGAAATGTTGATTACAAGGGGTGTTCAACTAGGATTTGTGATGAAGGAATGGTTAAACTAGTGGATGCTTCATCATTGTCGAAGATATAAGTGTTAGCGAGTTGGGTTGATGTGGTGACTTGGCTAGAGGTTGGTTGTGAAGAGGATGAAGGTGGAATAAGAACATCATTGGGCTGATATGTCATATTACAAGAAGTAAAGGAACTTGGATCGGGTTTGATTGTAATAACTCATCCCTCATGTTCAAATTTGACACATCAGTGAAGGGTAGAAGGGATGCATCCCATGGCATGGATCTAAGGGCAACTAAGTAACACATTATATTAAAATTAACCCTCTACAACATAAAGTAGTTTAGGAATAGTTTGAGGCCCTAAACAGATGTGGAGAACAACTATTCCCAGAGTGGTGTCTAAGGTATCTTTGAATGATTGAAGAACTTTTGAGATTTTTGATATGATATTTTTAGGTAGTTGGAGTTGATCATAGACATGGCTGGTGATGATATTGATACTCACTCCCCCATCAATTATAACTCTTTTACATGTGTATGATTGATGGACGTTGTGATAAAAAGAAGGGGATCAAGGTCTTCACTATGATATGGTGGAATATTAGACTCTTGAAAGGTGACCATGGTAGTGTGTTGGGCAGCTCTGACCAAAAATGCAAGAGGTTGGGGATCATTTGGTTGAACCTCTATAGAACGTAATGCTTAAATTAAAGCTTGTCAATGTTGAGGTGAGGTGCTAATTAAGTCATAAAGTCTCATTTTGACTAGCGTTTGGTAAAGTTGTTTTAATACTAAGAATTAGATAAATGGAGATGCATTGGAAGATGAAGGGGCTCCCAAAATGCAGACTTTAGGCTTGGATGGTTGTGAGGGTAAAGGTGAAGGTGTAGTTGTTTGGGTTTTGTTGGTTGGTTGGGGAGTTGAAGGGTAAGACCATGAAATGGTGGCCTTAGCTTTTTCGTTTTCATTTTTTTAGACTATTTTACCCTTATCCTTCTGTTAGACTCAAGACCGAGTCACCATATGAATAGTATGGATAAGGGGACCAGTTGCTTGCTTTGGTTCCTCTGTTTCACTCCTTGGTGGGAGTAGAGAAGTAGATGATTGGTAGTTAGATTGGATAGGTGGTAAAAGAGGAAAGGGGCTTAAAGAAAGTTAATCCAATAGATCATCCTCCTCCAAAATGACATGGATGATAGTTTGGAGAGCTTTACAGTTCTTTGTATCATGCCCAGGTGTCCTTTGGTAAAGACAAATTAGATTGTCATTGAACCAGGTTGGGTTTTGGTGAGTAGGGTCAAAAGGCTTGATTGGTGGTAGGCTAATGGTAGAAGCTTGTACGAGCCTTTGTAAAATAGTTGTACAAGATTTTGATAAATATTTAAGACGTGGTGGAGTTTGGATTTTTGGTGTAGAAACCTTATTGGGAAAAGACTTCTTGATAGGAGGTATGGTTGGTGGATTGAGTTTGGGTGGTAGTTTAGAAATAATTGGCTTAGTTATAATTGGTTTAGGAATTAGGGATCTAGATTATGAGGATTTAATGGATGTAAAAGTGGATGGAGAAAGGTTGGTAAGGAATGATGATGAACTAGGAGGTGGGCTTATTATAGGCAGACAAAGGGGAGATGGTTTCTTAGAGGAAGAGTAAGTAATGGGAATGGTGGAAGGATGTGGTCCTAAAATAGAAAGTAAAAGTGAAGGAGTCGATATAGTCCTTCCTTGATTTTGTGGTCTAGGTAATCCTTCCTTCTTAATGGGCTTAATTGGATTAGGTCTTGGTTAGGTTGATGTGGTTAAATCCAATCTCAAAGGAGGGTGAATAGGATTGGGTGTGGGAAGGATCCCCAAGTTCTTGATTGGCTTGATAAAAGAAGCATAGGGTGATTTGAGAATTTTAGGTGGGGGTACTTGAGATGGTTATGTGGTGACTTTAGGAGGGGTATTTGGTGGAGTTGTAGCAATAGGCTCAAGAGTGGACTTTGGTGAAGTAGAAGGTTCAGTTTTATTTTGATATGGGAATCCAATCCGATGCTAAAAGGTGGCTCCATCAAAATCAGGTTGGGAGGTGAATTTAAAACTTTAAACTAGTTGAGAAAAAGGTTTATAAATGTATTTTATTCCTTGATCATTATTTTCAAATCTCAAGCCCTTTAGGGAAGAAGAATGAGTGGTTTCAGTGTTGCTAACTCTGGTGGAAAGTTTCGAAGGTGATGATTGGGTAGGTAGGGGTATTGTCTCTTAGGAAATGGTTTCCAAGGGAGGTACAAATAATTTTGTAATTGGTATGGTAAGGGTAATGGCTTCAAGAGGAAGGGTTGGTATAGTTTCTTCTTTGGTTTGGTTGTCCAAAGAAGTAGGTGGTTCTTCTATTTGGTCTAGAGGAGTCGATGAAATGGTCGATGAAATTGTTATCTCCTTGGGTATTTCCATCATAGGAGGGGTAGATGGAACCATGGTTTCATCCAAGGAAGTGGAAGGGATATATACATCTTGGGCATCTAAATAAATAGGTGGTGGATTGTTTACCTCTATTTGGGTGATAGAGGTGATGACTTCTTCAGCAGTGGGTACATTACTGATGACATTAATTACATGTGCCTCATGTGAGTTGGAGGATTTAGGTTGGATTTCATGGTGTTGGGTTGAAGGTGGATGATTTGGGAATGGTTTTCAAAAAATATCAAGAGATTGGTTGGAAGGAGCATTTGGGTTACGAAACATAAGTTCCCCTTTATCAATTAGATCTTGGATAATGCTCTTAAAGGTATTGCATCTATCAATATCATGTCCAACATCCTGATGATAGTCATAATGATCATTCTCATTGTACCACCCAGGAAGGGGGTGAGAAGTATCAAATTGTTGAGGGGGCTTGATGGGTGGAAGTTGGATTAGATTAGCTTTAAGTATTTTTTCCAACACCGATGCATAAGATTCCCCAATCAAGGTAATTGGTTTTGAAGGAGCCCAGTTTTGGGTATAGTTTTGGTGATTGGAAGGATTGTTGGTTTGAGGTGTTTGATTGATGGTTAGAGGAGGTGTAATTTTGAGAATAATCGAGTGTGATGATTCTTTTACTTTAGAATTAGTTGGGTTTATGGTTTTTTTGGAGGGTGACTCAGTGGATTATTTCAAAGCTTCAACTTCCCTTCATTGATAGCACGATTTTCTAATTTGTGGGCCATAGTGAATGCTTCATCAAAGTTTCTAAAGGTTTAGACTTGAAGAGTTTGAGAAATGTGTTTAACACACCCCTGAGAGAATAATTTTATTAATTTGGGTTGGGGTAATGGGAAGCTGAGTTGATTAACGAGGCCCCTCCATCTGGAAATGAAATCAACAATAGATTCATCTTAAAGTTGTGTGATGTAGTATATATCTGTAATGGAAACTTTTTAGATAAGTTTAATGAAAAGTGTTCTAAAAAGGTTTGTGCCAATTGAGATAAATAAAAGATAGAATGAGTGGGAAGGGCACTATACCAATCAAGGGCAGCCCTAGATAATAAGATGGGAAAGGTTCAGAGGAGGAGAGCGTTATCATAAGTGATTAAGTAGCAACTTGATGGAAAGCTCTTAAGTGTTATTGAGGATCCTCTTTACCTTAGAATTTAGAAAATTTGGGTAATTCCCATTGAGAAGGATAAGCATGGATGGGCACGGAGGTGTGGATAGTCTTGTTACAAATTTGGTCATAAGACAAAAGATTCGTTGAGGTAGAGATGGATGACTCCAAACTAGTCATTTTATCCATGAGCATTTTGACTAGATCAGGCTGGGGTTGAGAAACCACATAATTAGGAGGTACATTTTGTTGACGTTGGATTGTGACAATGTATGAATAGGTAGTAGATGGCACCAAAGATGCCACATACTGATAAGTGGTGCCAAATGATTGAGATGGTGGTACATAAGAACTAATTGGTATGAAAGGTTGGGTGGAAGGTGGTATGTACCCTTGTGGGTTAGGGACATACTATTAAGTTGTCATAGGCACTTATTGAGGAAAAGACATTATTGGTATGGTTGAGGTAAGAGGAATTTGGGAAGGTTGAGGTTGGGTAGTTACCCTAGTGTTGATTGGGGGAAGGTTTTGAGGTGTGGAGAGCACTAGGTTTTGAAGTGGGACTGTGGTCAAGGGATTGGTTACAATGGAAGGGAAGATAGAAGCCAAAGTGGAAGATAATGCCATAGTATATGGGGTGTAGGTGACTAATGGTAAGGTTGAACCCACATGGGGTAGGACAGGAGGTTTTTGGTTTGGAGGGAGAAGGTTGGTTTGAGTTTGGGGGGATGGGATGTTGGAAGAGGCCTGAGTCAATGGTTGAGTTGAAGTGGTACCTACCATGAGGTGGGATGGCATGCTAAGAGAATGATCAGAACAAGTAAATGAAGCAGGGGGTATGGTGAGATAAGGTATTGAGGTAATGTTGTAAATCAACCAGAGTATTGTCAAGAAAGGTAGTAAAGTTTGGATCTCCTTCTAATATGGTTGGGATTTTAGAAGGAGAAGGTGGTGGAGGAGAATGGTGAGGTGAAGCATGAGGAGATTTATCAACATTTGAGGTATAATCCATGGATGAAGAAGAAGGTGGTGGTTGGTTGTCTTGATTTCTCACTTGTTATCTAGTTAAAACCATATGATAAAATAGGGAATGTTATTGTGATACTCATATCTCAAACAAAAATCAAACCCAAAATAATTTCAAATCAATTAATACATACACTAAGAAGTGCCTTTTAACCTTAGGATTACTTTTAAATCACTTTTGGATTATGCCTTAAAGAGTGTGATAAGGGAGGTTGGCTTGAAAAATGGGTACTAAAGAGGAAGTCTATAAATGCTTTTAGGTTGTTTAAGCACTCATAAGGAATATTTGTGTTGAACTTTAGTACATGGCTTGGTGTTGGGGCCTACCCCCTCAATTCATAATCTTACAGTGATAAGGGTGTGGAGTGCTTAGCCAAGATATACTGAGTCAAAATTTTATACTCAACTAGAGAGTTGAGTTGGTTCTCCCCTTGGTGGTGAAATCCAAGTGGGATAGTTGAGAGGGGGTAAGGTTGCCACCAGGTGATGAAATCCTGGTCGGTCCTTGTCTCAAGTATTGTTTTTATGTATAAATTATTTTATGGTTCAGTCTTGTGTGTGATAACAAGTGTGAATGCTACGATAAGATTACTATACCTCCTAAGTTATTATGTAAACTAAAATCAGCAATCAATCAATGAATGCAAATGGTTGATTTTTAAGCCCAAAAATAAATGATTTCATTTGATGAGAAAACAACTAAGGAAGAAAGGGAACTAGGCTCCCACTGGGCATGCCAAAATGTTTCAATTTATTTCCTTAATTTCTTAGTTTTTAAAGTAGATAAAAGAAAGTGAGTATTAGGGTGTGTAAATAAATACCTAGTAGAATGTTCACATTGATGACCAGATGAAGTGAGAACTCCTTTTTGGTGAGGAAAGACTGCTTGTAATAAGACCTCACTAAACAAACTCATTTTTTAGACAGGGATGAAGGGTGGATTGGCTAGCAGTGCTAGATCCAGGAAGTGAAAGCTCCCTTGGATGGTTGTCAATCCACTCCCCTAATGATAGAAATGTTCTAAAATTAAAATTAGAAGATAATAAACTAATATGAACATAAATGCATATAAAAATAAATAAATGATATACATGTTCGATAGAAAATGTTATAATGGCAGGTCAACACCATGCACAAATACACCAAGAATAGGTTCAGAGGGTTTGGGTAGGGTCTAAAGGTAGATCAGGAATAGAAATAGGGATTTGATTGGGTAAAAGTGGAAAAAATAACAATCTATTATTTTCCTTGATAGTTACCATTGATAGTCATGGTGATCAGTGACAGTTGGGTATGATCGATGACAGTTAGGTAACTAATGATGGTTTGGGTAAGTGACAATGGTCGTTGCCAATTGGTGATGGTTGCCTGTAAACTTTGGTGTTTTTTTAGATGGAAGTGAAAATTTAATGGTTGAGGGGTAGGAGTTAGAGTGTGGATTGTTGGGTGAGGGGTGGTGTGCAGGTGAGTAGAATGAAACAAGAAACCCTAATAAAGAAAGGAAAACACTAAAAACAAAAGAAGGATATCTGAGTGATTCTAAGTGAATGATAGTTGAGGACTTAAAGATATTTGGGCAGCATAACAGTGTGGGAACCTTCAAAAGTATGCAGATAGATTTTTAGGATGCTAAGTACCTGCACAAAGAAAACAAGAGAGCCTAGATGCAGATTTTTTGGATCCATAACTCTCCCAAGAGCCTTGTATTTATAGCACAAATCTACTAAGTAAGAGAGGGAGGCTTGAGGGAAAGTTGCTAAGTCGAGATGAGATGAAGTTGCCTATTTTATTTAATCTTTAAAAGTTGGTGTTAAAGTAAGTTTCCATTCTATAAGACATTAATCTCGAACAAAGCTGGAAATGCTTTAGAATGGTTAAGGCAAGTTTATGACCCCAATCATTGATGATTAGGGTCAACCTTCAATGGTTACCCTAATCGATGATGGTTGAGGGGCCATGATCAAATGGGTAAAAAGGTCATGATTTAAGTGATGTGTTCAGGGAGGGGGTATTTATCATGATGAAGTTATAAAATATTGTTAGCATACTAGGTGAAGAGTCGATTAAGGGTCCACAGGGCAAGACAAGACTAAAACTATCATGGTGCAATTTTCAGGTGTCTACACATAATGTTGAAATTATTTATTATCGTTCCTCTTTACTTAAATATTTTAGTATTTATTCTAGCATTCCATCTTATATCATTCCTAATTTTAGCATTCTTCCTCTTGATTATAAGGTAGAGATGGTTTTCACACCTCTAATTTTTAAAGAACCTCATTGGAGTATGCTTGTGGATTGTGCTATGACTGGTCCCTACAACTTTGTTTGATATTAAGACCCCTCTAGCTGACTTATCCCTAAGATGATTTTGACTATCCTTTAGCCTTTTGTGTATCCTACCCCTCCCTCTATAGAGATTAATTTGGATCCTATTCCCACTCCCTCTCTAGCTCAGTGTCTTTTGGTTTTAGATCTTATTACTCCTTCAATCAAACCTTGCCCAGTTTATCTAATATCCCCACCTTCCCTTGGTGATGGTTTGCTCCCTTTATCATAGCTTACTCTTTTGCCCACCAAATGGCCCAATCAACCATATTTTGATATTCATAAAGTTTTCAATCAATAGACTAAAGACTATTCATTACACCAGCCTTCCTCGGCTTCCATTTCCACTCTTTATGTTAGTACACCTGCAAAGTCTACTAACAAGTGTATTTATTGCTTTCATGGCATAGATAATAATTCATCCATGAATTATCATAATTCATGGTAATATATCGATACCTTGTATCCCACCACTCCTCAGCCCATAAACAAAGATATACCTACCTTGAAAGTATTACCTAGATATCTTCCCAAGTATGGAGAGGTATATTATCTTTAGAACCAGTGTGTTACTCATCAAACTGATCATTGTTGCATCCTTCAACAAAATCTCAAAGATTACCTCATGACCATTCTTTTACATACTACCCTTCTTCCCATAGGTCATCCTTGAAATAAGGCTCTCACTTATTCCATTATGGCTCTACCACCTCTGGTCCCTTCTCCACCCATGATTCCCTCACTCGTAGACCCTCCCTCACCTATGGATCCTTCTCCATTAGTTACTCCTTCACTTGTGCCCATTATCCATTGGTGACCCATTCATATCCTATGGAGTCTACTCCCATTCCTTCTATTGAGCATCCTCTACATGATAGGCCTCATCAACATAATCCTTTAGGCATTCATACATTTTCCATTGAGGAGATTCGATGTGAAGTATTTTCTCAACTTTCCCTAAAGATCCATGAGACTTTGGTTGCAGTCTACATTCAACTTCATAGAGACTTATTTGATGTTATGGATAATGTGTGTGGACAAATATATCAATATTGATGAGCATAATCATGGTGTTATTTCATTTATTTCTTCATTTGGATTGGACATGTGCTCCAAATTTACATTTATCTACCTTATATCATTTGACATTATTTCAAATTTTTGTCTATCTTATATGATGACTTTTGTCTTGAATTATACGTTACTTATGATGTTCTCTTATGGATTTTTTTTTTTATGATTACATACTTATTCTTCATGAGTTCTTTTTCTATGTTTATCTTATTCTCTTTCATGATTGTTTATTATCTTATCTCTATAAACACAGATAATTGTTATTGTACCTTGGTTATACAAACCTTTCTCCCTTTAGTCATTTCTTATTTACCATGTGATCAGCTAGAAAATAATTCATCTCATTATAATCTCATTTTATCGATCCATTTTGGATATCCCCTTATTCCCCTTTATTACCTTCCACAAACTAAGCATACACATGGTTGAGACTTGAGATAACATGTTGGTTCATAGTTAAGCCTAAGTGTGTTATTCAATCTTATCTTTGGATACTTAGCTTCTTTTAGCCTAAGCCTAAAGCTCATTCATATGTATCACTTTATATCTCATGATTGGTCATTCCAAGTCCATATGGAAGAGGAATATTAAAAGCCATGAAAAATCAAAATCCAAATCATTTGACAAAAGACAATGATCTAAATGGCAACATTTAAAAAATTTAAAGGCCAAATCACACTAAAAGATGTGATTCTAAGCACATCTTATTTTTCTAATTGAAGGTAAAACTCCATAGTTGGCCTCATGATATATTCAAGGTCCATTAGGATGTGGTAGGCCAATAGATTAGAAATTAGAATTAAAAAAAAATTAGCACTACCTACTTTCTCACGTAAGTACCCAATCTTCGCAGTAGACTGATGTCTCTACGAGGGGTCTTGAGGAATGGAGAACATGTTGTGGGAAGGTAGGTCCATTTTACTTTTATTTTTTAAAATAACCAACATGATTTGATCTTAGTACCACACTTATTTCCTTACATAACTTTGTGCCTATAGTGAACAAGGATCCTTTATATATTGATTGTCGCTAGTCACTTAGTGTCTTTTCATGTCCTTATTGTGTCTCATGTCTCCTAAAGCCTTCTTATAAGAATATTATGTTATAATTATTACATTCCATTTTTCACTCCATAAAAACCTAATATTTCCCCTTGAGAAATTTTTTTTTATTCACCAATCACTCCCCTAGGGATTCCATTTGTGAGTTGTAATGTAAGACCTTGGAAAAAACTAGGCCTTCTTCACAAATTACCAAATTTTCACATTACCTTTCCAAACATCCCCTTTTATTATATTTTCACATTGTTCCCACCTCATTGGTGTTCCCTTTGTGAGTTGCAGTGTAAGACCATGGATAAGACCTAGAGTTACTCACAAAATTTTCCAATACCAAAATCATAACAAAATTACATGTGTCAAATATGAGATAGGATGTGATTGATTATGAGTTACACATCATTGATATGCTTCCTATATTGATTTAGTATGTTTCACGCTTACTTCATCAATATTTCACATTTATCTTCTTATTTTCCAATTGTGTGTAAGAATCCAATTTTTCTTAAATTTTTTATACTGCCCAACTTGAATTAGTGTGATTAATTTAAGACCATTTTTCCAATTTTGTTTCTCTTTTATACTTTCCACTGTGATTTATTATGATTGATTGACTTAATTTTTTTATTTTTATACCATTGGTCTTCCACGTGCTTTCTATTTTATTACATTATTTTCATACTTCCCAATGTGATTTAGTGTGATTTTCCTTGTTTTAATTTGGTGTCAATCTTTTTTCTGGTTTAAAAATATTTTGTCCTCTTGTTTACCACTTTTTAGTTTATTATACTTAGTCATATTTTTTTATTACACATTTGCCATCATGAAATAGTGTGTAGTGCATTTGTTTTTGATTAATCATACTTTTTTGTCTATTTCTTTTTAACCATGCATGTGTACTACATAATGCTAGAAAAGAAAATACTCTGCATATATTTCCTATAACATATATAAAAAGAAAAATACATGTGCTATAAATAAATATATCCATGCATCACCAACCATAACCAAAATATAACTCATGAGATCAACATCCAACTGTCAAAACAATCTATCTATATATATCATGTGTTTTTATACAAAATATAAAAATACATCACTCTAGCTCTATGTTTGGGCTCCATCATGCCTATCTCATGGCCTAGCCACATTGCCCATAGATGCCTCAGATTTTCCCCTCTTCATAGTACACTATAATGAGATGGTCTACGATCTCAATCCTGCTACCTGTCCCTGTAGATTGGCCACCTGGGCCTATACCTATCCCAACTAGATCATGGTAACTATGTGTGTGGCTCTCTCCTAAACTAGGACCTTTCATACCTATGCCTCCCCTACTCCCACCCTTGACAGTGGTTTCAATCCATCTTTGTGCATTTGTATTTGCCTCATGACCTCCTTGACTAGTCTAAACTAGCTTGCCCAATCTAGGGTAGATGATACCATATGATCATCCAGCATGGTGTGTTCATATGGTGCCAACACTCTATCTAAAATGTCATGGTACACTACCTTGACTAAGGACCCCCATCTGATCTCTTCCATTACAGGGTCTACAAAAACCAAAACCCAAATAGATATCAGATCACATATACATCTCAAAATTTATCTAACATCATATACAACTAGTATTCTATATAAAAGACTAAAAAATATAACCTTTCTTACCTATCCTAGTGTCACTAACCACTATCCCCCCATCTGCTCATCTTTCAAGTATGATTTCTCTATTATCCCATCCCTAGAGCACCTCATTTGTGGCTCACATCCCAATCAAATAAAAGCCTAGAGTCACCACCCATACACATTTTAGGTCTCTCCTTAGTGGTACCTCTATCAACCAACTCTAACTTGGGATATTATTGAGTCATCCTATATGACCACTCTCTTCTGTACACAATCCCATTGATGGTGTCTTCATCACTAATGTACCTGATGTGACTACCATTCCTCCTACTAAAATACCTATTGTGGTACCTACTACACCCCTACATCCACATCCATGCCCTCTCCTCCTTTAGCTATCGATTATCATGCTTGACCAGTCTATGGTCTCACACACCATGGTTTGGTCTCCAGTCTCTCAACTGGCACTCCTAATCCTCCTATCCCCATCATCTCTATCACATATCATGCATAAAATTTAGGCATTATGATAGGAGTCACCAGGTGTGGGAGTCTAAACTATCCTCAAAAACATGCCACTCATTGTGGATCTACCCATAAAGTATAGTGGCATGTGATCTACTCTTGAGCCAGCCTTGGCACCATAGTCACCCAACTCAACTAAATCATAGTAGTATGTGCATAGATCTTCCACATTATCTCTCCTCATGTGACTATCTAAAATGCTGACACATGGGCATGGTGCTTGTGCTACCTAGTCCTGTCTCTATTTAAAAACTTGAGGTAACCTATCATCAACCACATTAGGTAACCTATCTAGATGATATAAATGAACCTCTCATTTATCCATGCACTTAACAACACCACAAAACCCATTTATATTTACTATTTCAAAAATTTACTGTCAGATTTCTTATTTTGCTCATATATTTGTCTCTACTAACTCTTTTTCCAAATTGTAAAATGTTATGGAATCCTAATGTCATAAAGAATCTTTTCAACTATTATATGTACATGTTGCAAAAAAAATTATTTTTAGATCTTTTTCACTAATCTCTATAGGTTCACCTAATATTCTTCACATTAGACACCTTCACATTTCTCACATCTCTTTTTTTATCTACAACACTAAGGTAAGTAAAGGTATGTGTTTTTTAATTATATCATTTTATTTATCTTATTTTCTCCTTACTGCACTTTATTTAGCTTTAGCATTATGTGTTGGTATGTTTTTTCCTGAAGCACCATCCCGTGTTAAACTATGTGACACATGATGAGCTTCGAGTGGATATATATATATATACACACACACACACACACACACATAATATTTTTAACCTTTATCAATTGTTGATGCTTTCTATCTTGTAGGAACCCATCGAGTCTTAATCTCTTTGAGTGCATACCCTAAGGGGTGGACCGGGAAAGGGTTGGGTAGACCATTAGTGCTTCACAAGATTGTTATCCCTTATTTCCACTTGTCATCAATCTAACTAGCTCTTTAAAACATTCCCTTAAGATTTGCCTCCTATTTTGTACCTTCCTCTATTATTTTACCACCTTCATTAGCCCTTTCTTTAACCTAAACCCCTTTTTGGTAGTTTGCATGACTAAGTCATCCATGTTGACCTTGTATTGTTATTTATAAAGCTTACTAAGAACTAGGTTGACCATGGCCAACATAGTTCATAACCTAGTTAGTTTTTTGCCAATTTTAGTACTAGGTTGACTAGGTCAACCTTGTCAGCCTAAATTTTGTAAATGGTATGGGTTATATCTACCTATATAAACACATTCATTTTGCCATTTCTAATATAATAGGAGAAGAAGTAAGATGTATTGCACATCTACTTATCCAGCTTAGGGTTTCATACTTTCTTTGAAGATACAGATCTTGTATTGTGGAAAAGTCTTTTGGATGCATTGATAGGTTGTGTAGCCTAGATTTGATTTATCCTTGTCATCCTTACATACCACAACAACCTCTTATGAAGCACCTTGGGCAAGGGAAATATTAAGGCTTGGAGAGTTCACCTTTAAAGGTAAGTATTCCTAACTTTGTTCCTCCTTTGTAAGAGTAGATAGATATGCATTTGTACTTCTCTTCCATGCATTAGTATTTTATATACATTAATGTGAGTATATGTTTTCTATGCATGTTTACTTTTAGTGTTTACTACCCCCCAACTTTGTGCCACAAGCTTTTGTGAGCACTAGATTAGATTTTGCTTTACTTGTTATTAGTTTAGGGAATATGAAAAGATAGGACCTAGTTAGGGTTATTACGTAGTTTTGCTTGACTGGAAGATTTGAAACCCTCCCTAGTGACATTATTGTGGTAACATATCCCTTGATTAGATCTAGCGGATCCATATTGGTCATGACCTTGATAATCTAGTGCATCCCCAATTGGAAGTGTAAGTAGGATCTATCTTCTCTGAGCTAGGATTAATTTGTAGATCTGTTACATTTTCCATTGCATACATTTTCTTTCAATTTATCTGGTAAATACATTAATTTCCCTATTGCAAGACTAATAGTAACTTTGAACATCATCGTAAATTCACAATAATATTATTACTAAAGGCAGGGACTAATCATTATGCGACACTTGTTCAAGAAGTAATTTGATCTATTATATTAATACAGATAGATGCTAAGGGGAATTCAATGCTTTTCTTTGCATTTAATAATGTTATAAAGGTTGCCTCTAAATTTGTACCATTTAAAGAAAAACTAAAATATTAAAAAAAATTGTGCCTTTATCTCTAAAATTTAGGTGGTATTTTCTAAGCATAATTTTATATAGTTATTTGGAAGGAATCCATGAAATTACATGCTGCAAGATATGTTTTAGCATTGATGTTTCTGGTTAATTTTATTAAAGACAAAAAATAGAATCATCTAACAAATCTTTGATATTTCTTGTAAAATTTATCTAATGCCTTCTTGAAGTAGTCAATCCTTCTCATGATTTTTTAAATAACAATAGGGGATATCAAAGGGTGCAAACATGTCTAAATGATGTTGGTTTAATTTGACATTATTCTTAGAAAAAATAATTTATTTGAATGCATATTTAATAAAGGTAAATAATATGTTGTAAATACACAAATAAATATATAAATTTAGATGGACATTTCCTATACATGTATGATTCAAATACTAATTATATTATTTCTACACTTTCCTTACCTAAATAAAAATTTAATGTAAATTAATTTGTAAAAATGGAAAATTATTATTAAAAAATAGCATATTTTATGCCAAGAAAACATCTCGACTTGATGTTTTAATGTAGACTTACATTTACATATAAATTGATCTGAACTTAACAAGATTAAATCAATTAAGAACTTATTTTTTTTTATATGAAGTGAATGGAATTCATACTAGGTAACATTTTTATTAATGAGAGTAAGGTATGATGGAGTTAATATGTTTTTAAGAAAGACAAACAGTATTTTGCATTATATAGAATTAAACTATTAAATGTGATTTTTAGTATGATTTATTTTAAGTTTGTATTATAATTTAATATTAAATTTGAGTTGTTCTAATGGTGAAGAATATGTGTTCTTGACAGGGAGGTCAAAAATTCCAATCTAAGAGGGATAATAGAGTATATGTGCCTTATATTTAAAAATATTATAAGATCTCAATTGATTTGAAATAATATAAAATTATCTTCAACTAAAACTTGAAAAGTATTTATTCCTTATAGAATTAAACTACTAAATGTGATTTTTAGTATAATTTACTTTGAATTTATATTATAAGTTAAAAGTAAATTTGATTTGGTCTAATGATGAAGAATGTTGTTCTTGAAAGAGATGTCACAAATTCCAATCTAAAAAGGATGATAGAATATGTTTGCTTTATATTTGAAAATATTATATGATCTGAACTTATTTTAAATAATATGAAAAAATTGACTAAAAATTGAAAAGTTATTTATTCCTTGTAGAATTAAATTACTAAATGTGATTTAGTCATGTTAAAATCTCCACAAAGGATCCAATGGGCCATAAGAAGATGCTCTTATAGCCACTGCCAAATAGTTGTCCACTCAACAACATCATTGGAGCCATAAAAGTTGACAAGATTGAGGATTTTACCATCAAGATTAAAAACCATCAAAAGTGCATAGCTATGTGGGTCCATTCCCCACTCTTTCATAAATGATGCATATAGGGGTGCAATCATTGTAATGACATAACCAAATTCTACATTGTGTGTGGACATATAACAGAGATTAAAACTATTAATCTTGGCCTCTTGTAGATAGAGGATATCCATATATGAAAACTTATGATAGTTGTCATGATCAAAGTATTTATAGATCAGGTTAATTAAACCATAAACATTCCAAGAGAAAACATTCATTATAAATTATCAAGATTCATGGTTTTTCCCTCCTTACCTTCTAACATTGTAAAATAGTTACTCAATAAATTTTGTTATTGGATCTTGGTTAGAAAATTTAAAATCATAACATCTCATCATTCAATGTGTAAAAAAAGTGTCATCGTCATTTCTAAAAAAGGACTATGTGATCATCAAGTCACCTAATGACATGAATGGGGACTATCTCGTGTTTGAGGGACCATGATGAGAGCCTTATGCTACTATCTTGCATTTCAAAGAGAGTGAATGCATTTTTTAAGGAATCTTGAGGTTTTAGAACCAATATTTTAGGTCAACAAACCTCTATCCAAATCATGTAGACCTCTAGACAAATCCCATGGCAGTAGGCAGGGGCCAAATGGCTATGACTTCGCTATTACTTAAAATAAAGATTAAAATAAATCTTACAATACTTTTTTGAAAGGTTTTTGATTATACACCTTTAAAAACTTAAAAATCTTCTCAAACTTCTGATGATCCTAAACTAAGACAAACCCTTTATTTATAGCAAGAGAGAGGTCCTGCCTAGAATCTTTGCCTGGGCAGTGTCTATCTCATCATTGCTTTTTATTTTACAAAAGTAGATTATACCTTATGATCAATGACTTAAATATGGATTTGAACTGATAGAAGATTCTTCCATAGATGGTTGAGGGTCCATTGTTGTTTCTGCTTCAGTTACTAAATCATCAATTATAATTGAATAGAAATAGCATCTGTACTAAAAATTATTGTGTATACTCCATTGGGGTCCATCATGAGGTAGAGAGTGGATGAATTATAAGGAAAAGTAAGATTCCCATGCCAAGTGTCTTCTAATAATTGCATGAACAATCATTTCTTCATCCAAGGCTTCATTTGGATTTATTATAGTTGGTCCTAGGTCTCAGATAAAAGCATATGCCCAATTGTTGTCCTAAGATATTTGATGACCCATCTTAACATCCTAATTATGATTAGGTCTTCTAATTAAATCACATAGATGAGTTAATTGAAGATTATTGGTTAACCTATGAAAAAATATTTGTCCATGGCTTCTATCTATAGAAATATATGTAACTCTTTTGCTTTGTAGTATCATACAGGTTGCTCTAGATTTTTTGAGATAGGCCTTATTCAAACCATATTGAATGATTTCTCCTTGCAAAATCACATTCATTTCAATAAGTCTTTTTTTAATTATCTGAGTCAAATTGAATCTTGGATCTAGTTGTGTCATCATAGAAGCTGGAGGTTGTCTACTTAACCAATATGCTACAATATTCATTTTACCCTAGATATGTTTAACAGTATAGTTAAATCGATTAAAATAACCTACAATCTGATATATTTTCCTCGACCATCCTTTCTACTATGGTCCTTTTCTTTAAAATTCAAGAGCCTTGTATAATCAGTGCTGATGATGAAATGTGGCAAATGCATAATTTTCAAGGCAATTTTTTCAAGACATTTCTTTACAACATAGATTTCTTTGTTTGAAGAAATCCATTTTAGGACATCATCACTAAAGACACCACTGGAAAACTCACAGATATATTCTTGATTATTATCTACACAAACCAATATTCCTCCCCAAGCATGATCAACATTAATATATACAATAAACTTATCAGAATTGGGAATTGATAGATCAGGGAGATGTTGTACCTTAGCTTTGATTTTCTAAATAGACTAAGAATGTTTAGAATTCCATTTAAAAATATTTTTATTTTTCAGTAATTCTTTTAGTACGAAGCAATCATTCCCTACATCCTGATAAAAATTGTTAAGATAATTGAGAATTCCCAAAAATGCTTGAAGTTTTGGCTTATCCATAATATCAAGGAATTTAGCATTTTTCTTTTATATGTGGTTGGACTTGCAGCTTTGAATTCTGGACTATCGTTCCCAAAAAGTTACATTCTATTTTGCAAGTTTTTGAGAGAACAATACCAGCTTTAAAATCTATATCAGAGAATATTTGAAGATGTTGAAAATGTTCTTCAAGAGTCTTGCTGAAAACAAGAATATCATCAATATATACACAAAGAAAATCTGACGTTCCTTTGAATATGTCATCCATATATGCCTAGTAGTATGCTAGAGCATTCATTAATCTAAAGGGCATGACTATCCATTAGAAATGACCAAAAGGACAACTGAAAGCAATTTTTTCGCAATCAAATTTCTTAATCCTTATTTGATAAAATCTTGATTTGTAGTCAAATTGTGAGAAATATTTACATTTGGCAACTTTCTCAAGTAGATAATATTTATCTGGAATTGGATATGTATATGGCTCTCTTATAGAATTTAATGGCCTATAATTTATGACCATTCATTTCTTCCGTCTTTTCTGTTCAGAATGATTGTTTACCATAAAAACTTAGCAATAATAGGAAGAAGTGGATTTTACAATAAAGCCATTTTCATGAAGCTCCTTAATTTGATTTTCCATATCCTTGTAATCATGAGTTGGGATAGGGATCTTTTTCCCTCCTAGATCTGAATTTCCATGATAAGCATAGATTTTTCCCAAAATTTTTTAGTATTATCAGAATAGATGTTTTCTTTGATTTTTAGTCCTATAGCTTCAATTTCTGGAGGACTTCATTATCAAGATTTTGACTCAAAATTGGGAAACTATTTTGTAGCATAAACTAATCTTGGAATTCGTATTCTCTCATTATTTATGGTAAAGAGAACACTTTTGGGAGTAGATCTATACAATGAATATCTATCTATAAAATATCCTCCTAATAATATGTCTACATGCATTTTTTTATGAACAAATAAATCACAGGTAAAAATCTTGTCTTGAATCCTGAATGGTTGTTTATGTGTTTATAGATTGCAAGTAAAACTATTACCTTGGACATCTAAGATTTTGTAAGACTGTGACTCATTTAATTTTTGCCAACTCTCGATCAGAGGAGTCTTGGAAAAAGAAAGAGATGCACCAGTATCAACTTGAGCATTAACTAATCTTCCATTTATTTCAATAGTGATAAACTGAGCAAATCTTCCATTTAGAAATTATGTTAGATAAATTGGTTGAGGTTATTCTAATGCAGGTACAGTAGTACATACCAATTTATGTTTTGAAGGATAAAAAATATGAAGATGAACAGGTGTTTCCTCTTTTTATTCTCCTTCTTTTGGTTCTTCTTCATGGATGAATGGTCTACTATATTCGCCTTCATTTGGACAGACATAAAAAAATTTAGGAACTTCTTCATCTTCCTGTTGTTGGTCAAAGTCTAAAAATGGATCAAAATTATTAAAATTTGTATAGAATTATTTATCAAATTTTGGATCTTATATTTCTAGAGGTTTATCTCTAAAAGTGAACTTATTCTTGATCCATGAATCACTAAGCCTGAAAGAGCTTGGAAATTGCAAAGGAATAATATCAGGCTTATTTATAGATGGTGGCATGTGAGGCATATTGGGTTATCTACCTCTATTGTTTCTCCTTTTATCCTTCTGACGATATTCTCCAATTACATGATGATGATGAGACATTCTTCCCTATGCTTCATATTGTAAATATTCTCTTGGAAATCTTGATCGATTAGATTTGTTCCAAGGTCTCTGCATATTTGTTAGTGTTTTTTCTAATTCATTTTCTAATGATTCCAAGTCAATTTCAACTTGGAAATCATTATTTTCTTCATCAAATACTTCTTCAAGAATGGTTTGAAAAATATCTTCTTGATCATATAAATCTTCTTGTTCATCAACAATATCCCACCATGCGACAGTGTTGGAGATATAAACTGCTTTGACAATTGGATTTTTACAAGAACATTGGGGGGCAATGTGGACAAGTTTTTTACAGATATAAAAATGAATTTTATTAGAGGATGGTCGTGTATTATGGCGTTGTCATAGGAAATGGTGTGGTAGAGCATAAGAATGACGATGAGGGAAAGAGTGACGTTGAAATGTGGCACGCATTCAACACTTTTTCTAATGCTTTTTAGGAGTAATAAATTATTAGCATCCAAAGGGTGCAGTTTCAGGGAAGACTAGAGAAATGTGAGATGCTTGATGATTGCTAAGCTTTGGAATGGTTTTGATGTCAGATATTAGTTGCATAGCTTGTTGTCCA
Organism: Torreya grandis; assembly: GCA_037957365.1. Classification (NCBI taxonomy): domain Eukaryota; kingdom Viridiplantae; phylum Streptophyta; class Pinopsida; order Cupressales; family Taxaceae; genus Torreya; species Torreya grandis. The sequence goes on along the minus strand of JARHVA010002503.1, from coordinate 1,980,294 downwards.
GCAAAATCAATGGCATCAAATAAATACATAGTAGATATGGTAAGCCCTTTGATATCAATATATTGGATAACTTTATCAATCAAATTATAAGTCAAAGCTTCAAGAAATTTGATCTTAACAGTGTTATCATTGAAAAATTTAGATTCATAGGCCAAAGATATGAATTGTTTAGCAAATTGTTGAAAACTTCTTTAAGTCACATAACTGCATTTTCATAATCCATTTATGGCTTTCAATATCCTTGTTTCCTTCTAGTGGAGCAAAATCATTAATCAACATATGATACAAATTGCAAGGGGATCAGGTTGTCTGTGTACATGAATTTCCTATTCTTGTTTTGTCATGGAATTCCACCATTTTGAGTGATTCCCCAAAAATATTTTGATGCAAACTAAGTTGTTATGGGAGGATCCAAATTGAAAACAAAATAGATGGTTCTCATGGAATTACACCATGCAGAGATTTCATTTAAAGGATTCAAAATATCATCTATATTTAGGACCATGGCTGTAATGGGATCTGTGTTCTTTGCATCATACTTGTGGCTAGAGATTTTGGATTTTTGGATGGATGGAAACTACTACCAAAATTTATAGAGGTGGTTCTATAATTTAAATGAGGTATATCTCCAATTTCTTCAATTTTCACCTTATCCTTGTTTTCTTCAGCTACAAGCCAATCTAGATTGGATTCTAAAGAAGTCAATTTAGAATCTATATCATTTTACTGACTATTAAAGACACCAAGAGACTGATGGATAGTATTGACCTTATCAAGAGTAGGGCATACATAATTCAAGGTCTAATTAGTGTACTTTTGTACATCATTGCAAGTTTGCCTAATGTGTTGAGCATGGTCTTCAATAATGGCTATTCTTGACAAATAATTTCATATATACAAGACATCTTTACATACATTATTAATTTTTTCTAAAAAATGGGAATTGAACTGAGAAACATAATTTCTATGTTTAAATTCTTTTGATGGTTCTGGTTTAGCTCCTGTAGGCTGGAAGGCTGCTAAGAAGTAGCTAACAGTGCCTTCTGGTTGTTTATATATTCCTCGATAAGGAAGCCATCTTCCTCCTTTATACAGAGTAATTTTGTCCTCTATATAATATTCAAGAGTTTTTTCTTTGGGAAGACTAGTTAAAGTATGTGACGGGTCATTTGGATCTGGACCCTAGTTAACTGGTTCATCTCCAAATAGAATAGATCCTTTACAAATTGTTCAAGAAGATGTAGACGCTTCACTTTTCCTAGGAGACTGAGGTCTTGAATGAAGATTAAATGAAAGGGATCTAGGAAGGATGTTTACAGATCTTCCATCTGTATCATGAATATTTGATTTCCCTTTCATTTTAGGAGTGATAGCTTTTAACTAGTCTAACTTCTAAGTTGGAGGTATTTCTATGGATGTTATATGACCCTTTTAAAGCTGAACAAATCCACTTAGTCTTCTATCATATGGTATATTTTCTAATATTTTTGGATGGTTGGTATTTATCATACTATACAATATTGTAATATTGATAGAGGCATATTTAAATTCACCAAACATGTGTAACCCATAAACAGAAGAAAAGATTCCCCAACAGTCTAATGAATCATATTTAACTTCTAAACATCCTTTGTCATGTATAGAAACTAACCAATTTGGAATATGTTCATAACAAATAACACCATCATTTAACTTAAAAATACTAGATAACTGATAGGCATGGATAAAACTAGTTTGACAATGATCACACAGAACTAGATACATGACTGGCTTGATATTTTATTAGGAATAAGAGGAGTAACATACACACGAATCATACCAAAATGAATAAACTTAACATCCTTATGAGATCTTATGTACTTAATCTCATTTGGTGTTAACAAAGGAATAATATTTATCTAAAAACACTTGTTAGGCTTATAAGTTAAAGCAAGCTCTACATATTTAATACATGGACGAATGAAAGTCATAAAAGTAGTATTATAGACAACCTTAGACTTAATCAACTCATATTTCTTATAGACATTTTTTTCCTTTACTGTAGGAGGTTTTTTCATCTGGGTGGAACCTTTAATATTATCCTCAGTGACTTGTATTTCATAATTTTTAGGTATTTGTCTAGAGGTTTGTGTGATTTGGCTAGAGGTCTATTGACCTAAAATATTGGTATCAGATATGCTATCTATTCTAAGTAAGCTCTTAATATCTATTCTCATTTTATGATTTGTATTTGGGATGTATTGCATTGAGTTTCTTCCCATTTATATTATTATGAGTTGGGACTTTTATCTCTACAAATCTCCCCTTTTCAGACAATCCTCGCTTTTAGAATTATCTTAAGCTAAAAATGGAATTTGAGAAGGCTCAGTCTATTTCTGATGGTTATGAAATACTTAATGAAGCTACTTTATAAGGATCATATGAACTTCCACCTATCATCCCATGGATTAATAGCCTGGGGATCACTTGTCATTACTAGACTAGGGTTTGGTAGAAAAACTTAGGGTGGGATCAATGGTATCAAAATGACTACACTAGTGAAGGTGGAAATCTTAGGGTTAATGGCATGGGATTTAGGGTTACAATTGTTTGGATTATTTATTTGACCCACCACCTTCCATCCATCATTGAAACTCATCTTGGGGTAGGTGGTCTCAAGCATAGCTTTGGGTGTAGGATATAAAAAGGCCATAAGCAGGGAGTCCTTGACCATATGGTATGAAGCTTGACATCTAAAATAAATATTAGAGAGATTGATATAAATCATGCTCTAGGTCAATATTTTATTACCAATATAGATATCAATGTTTTTATGGAGGTCTTTTACGAGATCAACCTCAACACAAACAATTTATTGACGCTCGACAACAAAGAAATGGTTAGTTTAGAAATAAATGAAATTACTTAGTTTAACCAATTATTCCAAAAAGGCATAGGTAAAGTAGGAAATTTAACGTAGACAAGGACTTTAAGTTTGGTTTTTTTTTAGATGACAAAGTCATTGATTCAAGGGGAAAAGACAAGTAAAGAGTTTCTTACATAACATAGGTCATGTTTATGAATAACGACACATTGCTTAGGGTTTTCTACTCTTAAAAATGAAAAACCCTGAGTGATCATATTTTGAATCCCTGTAATATTTATGTCATGGGGGTACCAATTTTTTTTCACCCAAATACAAGTCATGTTTTTGATAGGGATACAACCCACAAAATAGCCAATAAGGCTACATATTTTGAGCTAGTTACAATTGTTATCAAAAGAAAATAAATCAATTAAAACATCAAGAGGAGATTCATAAGTAGGGAGTACATTAACTTGTGAAAAAAATTGGGAAAAAACTTACGAGCATGTTGGTAAGTGCATGGAGTTAGGGACCAAAAAGTAGACGCATTTTGCATTCAAACTGATTTTAATGTTTTTAAGTACGTGGTTTTAAAAAGTTCATACGCAGGCTTAACACATAGGTTCGATAATTACCAAGCTAGGACTGCGTATGGAGTTTAAAATAGTATACGTGGTTTTAGCCTTTAGAATCACGTATTCAATTTTAGTCTTTAGAACCACGTACGTGGTATTGATATTACAAAATCATGTATGTGGAATAATTTACTATTACATTGGCATGCATAGTATACAAATAAAATAAACATTTAAGTATAAGTTTACATTTAGATATGGACATATATACTTTAAGATATATTTTATTTATATACTTCTAGGATGTTTGAGAGTGGTTTCGTACTTATAAGAGATATAATGCAAATTCTAGGTTTTTTGAGGATCCTATCATATTTTAGACTTAGTCAGATTATAGGGTTTTAGGGTTTCAGACTTAGCCATATTTCAGGGTTTTAGGATTTCAATGAGACATCATAGGAGGTATGAAGGTTGCATGAATGGATGTAGGTATGATAGAATAGTATGAGAGCATCTCTCACAAAGTGCCACAAGTTAATCCCAACCCATTCTTGTGCACCCCTTAAGGCATACACTTTGAGAGAAATGCATCAAAGAATCCCTAATGTATTCATGAACCATCTAATGCATAAAATCATACACAACATGATTTATAATTCTGGGATACATTTATAACATCAATCCCATGGAGAAAACACACACCTCACTTATTTCATTCCATGGATTGTGGATATTTCTACTAGATTTTGATAAATTTAAGCATTTTTTACTTTGTCTATTATTCCCAGTTAATCGGTCATGCCTATCAATTAATATCTGGTTAAAATAATCCTTGCCATTATGATTGGACCCTATACCCTATACCTTAAATCCTATGCCTTAAACCTTAAACCCTAAACCAATCGATTTAACCAAAATTATCATCCTTTAGAGTAAGAATTAGGTTCACAAAGCTCAATTTGTCCCAAATCACATTAATAATTACCCCAATTGACTAATTAGCTTAATATATGATGACATTGGGGCTAATTGAGCACAAAATCACATTTTTGATTTAACCATATACCCTAAAACCTAAACCTTATACCCTATACCCTAAGCACTAAACCCTAAACTCTAAATCATAAACCCTAAGTCAATTGATTTATCCCTAATTAACATCTCTTAGAATAATAATTATTTTTATAGGGCTCAATTCAGCCCAAATCACATCACTTATTGCCGTATTTAACTAATTAGCTCAACATGTAATGACATTGGGGCTAATTGTGGCCAAAATCACATTCTATAGTCATAAACATGTTCAACGAGCTAAAATTGGCCTCAATCACCTTTGCATTTGGACCCTATACCTTAAATCTTAAACCCTATACCTTAAACAATGTGCCCTAAACCTTAAGCCCTAAATTATAAACTTTAAACCCTAAACCAATCAATGTAGCCCAAATTAACAACTTTTATAGTAATAATTAGGTTCATAAGGCTTAATTTAGCCTAAATTGCATCACCAATTAGCCTAATTGACTAATTAGCTCAATATGTGATACCATTAGGGCTAATTGAGCCCAAAATCATATTATGTAGTCACAAATAGGTTCAATGAGCTCAAATTGGCCCCAATTGCCTTTGTGATTGGACCCTATACCCTAAAACCTAAAGCATATACCCTAAGCACTAAACCCTAAACCCTAAATTAATTGATTTAACCACAATTAACATCCTTTAGAGTAATAATTATTTTCATATGGATCAATTTAGCCCAAATCACATCACTTATTACCCCACTAGACTATTTGACTCAACATGTGATGACATTAGGGCAAATTGTGCCCAAAATCACATTCTAATTAGTTTAACAAGCTCAAATTAGCCTCAATTACCTTCGTGATTAGACCTTATACCCTGAACCCTAAACCATATGTATTATACCCTAAACCATATGCCTTATACCCTAAACCCTAAATTATAAACTCTTTAAATCCTAAACCATTTATTTTAGCTCTACTTAACATCATTTAAACTAAGAATTAGGTTCACAAGGCTCAATCTAGCCAAAATCACATCCCTAATTACCCAAATTAACTAATTGGCTCAATCTGTGATAACATAGGGGATAATTGAGCCCAAAATCATATTTTATAGTCGCAAATAGGTTGAATAAGCTTAAATTATCCCTAATTGCCTTTTAAATTGGACCCTATACCTATTGTTGACCATTTTGGTCCTGCAGGCCAAAATCGGTCCCCCCTTTTTTCCCCTGCTGTTCTGAACCAGTCCAAAATTTGATTCTTTGCACAAGTATATTTCTACGGACTCTGTAGGTCTATTTCTATGGACTCTGCAGAGAGTTTCTACGGACTCTACAGGCATTTCTATGGACTCTGCAAGGAAGAGACAAGTTCCCAATTACGTGCAAAATGGACCATTCCAAGTGCCCTTGCAGAGGGCAGTTTTCGGACTCAAGTGCCCTTGCAGAGGGCAAGGAACATTTGCAAAGAGGCCAAAGAGAAAGCTAAAAAGGTAAGTTTCCTTCAGAATTTTGTTTAAGGTAAAAAAAATAATTTCTTCAGACAAAATGTCCGAAGGATTCCTCCAAACTTTTTGTCAGAAGAAATCCTTCAAAAACGTTTCACAGAAATAAACGAGGGCCGAGGCAAAAGACGTAAGTGATTTCCTTCAAACTTTTGTTCGAAGGAATTCCTTCAGACAAAAAGTTTGAATAAATTTGAGAAAAGTCGCGAGATAAAAGGGCTTGGGGAAAAAACTCCGAAGAAGCGATCAAGGCAATTCTTGCAAACTTTTTGTCCACGAGAAAAGTAGCTGAGAGAAAATCTGCAAAAAAGTGGCTGAGTGAAAAGAGCTGAGAGAAAGTCCATGGGAAAATAGCTGAAGGGAAAAGGCCGCTGAAGGATCCCGAAGGGCAGGTGGCCTTGCGGGGGACTCTCAGCCAAATGAAGGACACTTCTCCAAAAGCTGAAGGGTCATCTTCCCTTCGGGAGCATTCTAAACAAGAAGCTGAAAGAAAGGAAAATGCTGAAGAAATTCCAAAGGGTGACGAGCCTGAAGACGTCAAAATCAAGCATGATGAACTAGCCATTAAAAGTTCAAACACAGTGATGGGTGCGCAGACATCAAATTTAAGGCAGTGAAATAGCCATTGATTTTGAAAAGCTCAAAGAAGAGCCCAAGGAACTCAGTGACCCGACAAGCAGATAGCCCCGAGGGTCGAAGGAGCTAGAAAGAGACAAAACTAGGAAGAGACAAAGTGCAGAAGTAGACAAATAGTGTAGGTGGCAAAGAGAGGTGTCAACTCAAGGATTTACTCTTACAATTGGAATAGTGCTTGCCAAGTGGTCATCAAATGATGCAAATAGTAAGCGATGCGACCTGTTTTCTCCACTTTACATTAATGAGTGGACAAACTGCGTGAATATCTAGAAAGAGCAGTCTTGTTTGCAAAAAAAGAGGCACGGCCCGTGCTTCCACATTAATGTTTGAATGCCAAAGTTAAGACCGGTGATTACACAACATGGTTCTAGTAGGCCTTTTCTAGAAGAATGACATCAGCAACAGTGACTTCCTCTTCTTGATGCTCACAAATGCACATGGGCCAACTTGTAAAGAGGTGCCAACATCTTTTCCAGAAAGGGCCAAAGTCTTTTCTTCTCCCTTCTATATATTGTAAACTTCTCATTTTGAAAAGGATCTCTTAGCCTGTAAGGCAAAACTCTATCCAAAAATCTTTGGGTTTGTAAGGCAGAACTCTGCCAAATTTTACCTTGAATCAAGACTTAGCAATTTTTACCTCCATTTGAACTTGCACTCACGCATATGTCTATGTCTTCATTTTGTGTTAAGTCATTTTATTTTATGTTTTCATAGAATGATTCTGGCATGTCTCGTGCCTGTGAAGTTTCTCCTTCTATAGGTCTATCAAAAGTGTCTACAGCAGGAATATAGGCGCATGTGAATAGGCTACCAAAGTGTGTCTCAGAACACCTTTGATAGTTCTTCCTCCCTATATCTCTATGGACCCCTGACTCACTGATACAGAAGAGTTTCCCACATCAGATGAAGTGTATGCTAGCTTCTTCTTGATGAAAAGTGTATGTTCGGGCTGAGTGGATCAAATTTTTTGGTGTATCACCTTTTAGTTTAGGTTTAGGTTTTATTTTCAGCATCCTTCTCCCTTTTCAATCCCCCCCTTTTTCATTTATTTGTTAGCAGTAGGGAATCCAAGACCGAAAAGATACATCTAAGGGAGCTAGCACTTATCTAGAGAGTCTCCCCCCAGTTTTGCCTTGCCCACAAGCAAGAGGGGAATTTCCATTGTTGCGTGTGGAAGGTAGGAGCTCGGCCTCCTGTCCAGGGTGCAATCCACTACGTCAATAGTTTTTAGCATGCCTGAAGGGACCAACTAGTTTGTTTTCAAAGAGTTGAAGAATCTTGGTGTGTTCTTCAACCAACCAACCTTTGGAGGCTTTTCATCAACACAAATGGCGACTCCAAGTTGAATCAGCTGGTTAAGCAGTCTAGGTGCCATCAAGAAATCTTATTTTTGTATGTATAATTCTATTGATAAGAATCATGGGCCTTGTATTCCTTCATATTACCATGATCAAGCTCAAAGCATTCCTGCAATCCCCTCAAGCAGCTCTCCTAGTTGCCCTTCAATGATAAGGGAAGTAACGCTAGAGTTTGAGAAGCAGGTAATGGAGATCGACAAACTGGATGAGTAGTACAGATATCAGCAAGAGCTAATGTACAAAGACGAGTGTTTGTTCAGGCAAGCTCAAGCCTTGCAATCTATGGAGGAGGAGGTAGCAAAATGGAAGAATCTAATCACGCAAGGTAGTCAGCCTTGCGCACCCCCTCCTATTCTAAAGAAATCCCCCTCTTGTGCACCAAATCCTTTCTATCAAATAGCACTTGCTCATTCTAGCTCATATGATGCATCAATCGATCCTGCTCTTAATGTCGTGCACCTAGCTTTCCAGCATGCCTCTCTTCAGAGAGCTCTTCCTATACATGAGTAGACCCTCCCAAATCTTCCCCAACCTCCTTAAGTCTTTCAACATGATCTCCAAATTCTAAGTTGGAAGAAGGAAAGTCATGAACCAGCCCAGGCCCTTGGAGAGGATAAAGTTACTCCCTGTTCACAAGAGGAAAGTTCCAATCCCAAGATCATGAGCTGGAAGGAAACAATGGAATCATGGAGTAGGAAGGAAGAGGAGGAAAAAGGTTTTTCTCAAAACCTAGAAGAAGTTGAGGCTTCTCTTGCTCATGATGATGCCTGTGACCTCCAAGAAAGGCTCTTTCAAGAAGATCTAGCCAAGAGAATTACAGATTTGGAATCCAGAGTGAGATTCCTCAGCCAACGTGTGATGGACATGTCTGAACACACCCCATCTACACACCTCCAAGAGAACTATCAGGCCACACCTGATATAGATGAAGTGCTGGCCAAATGGAAGGAGGAGAATCAATCGATTCTAGCTCAAGGACTACCTCCTCTTCCACATGGTTTTTCCACTTCACCCCTTCTCAAAGAGGAACCTATTTTGCAGGAGGTGAGTGAGGAGCAGAAGATCCAATCTGTAATTTATCAAGAGGCTATAATGGATGTCAAAGAAGATGAAATCATCATGGAGGCTTCTTTTGAAGACATCATCAACAATGGAGAAGACTCAGGTCACGCATACATGCGGATGTTCCAGCAATATGAGGAGGAACATAAGCATGCTGAGCTCTCTCCCCCCTTGTTCAATGAACTTCTTTGTTTCTTCGATGAGGAAGATGACCATGCCATGGAGCCAGAGTTGGAGGAGGATCAGGAGAATGTCTTTGAACAAGTAGAGACCCTGATCCTTGAGCAAGAAAAGGAGAGGCTGACCTCTCTTAAGGAAAACCTTGAAGAAGAGAGTTTTGAATAAATAGGTGATGTTCTGTGGGATGAGCAATCAGTTTGTGATTCCATTTCAGACATCACAACAGTCATCCTTCTTCAAGAAAGCCTTGAGGGAGCTCAGGATGAGTTTGACAGGGTCTTCAATGAAGTAGAAGGGAACAAGTCAAACCATGATGCACTGCAAAGGGACTATGCATATCAAAGGGCTTATGGCAATGAGCCAACAGCCATCGATTTCTTGGTGAGACGCACCAACATGAAGGACCATCATTCAACAAGCTTCCAAGAATAATAAGCGTACATATATGTTGGAAGCATGTTTGATTCTGATCCACTCGGATGCAAGACAATCAAGGTGATAGGCAAGAGGAGTAGGTCACCAAATATCCATTCCATTCAGCCACTTGTCTGGCACCATAAGTTTCCTAGCCAAGGAGGTGACTTAAGAAGTTTTCCCTTTGATCCAGGAGGGAGGCAAATATACCTGGTTAGCTGTACATAGTAGTTTGCTTTCAATTTTCTTTCCTATTTTCCCTAAGTGTTGTTTGCATAAGTAGTGTTTTTAGCCTTGTGTGTGTTTTCCTTTGTGTGTGGGGTAAAAGCTCATGATTGATTCTAAGATCTCTCAAGGTTTTTGTTAACCTTTTTTTCAAAGCTACATTCTGACTCCGTGCCCAATGGACTTTAAGGCAACTGGTTTCTAAGCATAGCAGGCATGCTTCCCTTAGGAGTCACCAATTTGTTGACCATTTTGGTCCTATAGGCCAAAATCGGTCCCCCCTTTTTTCCCCTGCTATTCTGAACCAGTCCAAATTTTGATTCTTTGCACAAGTCTATTTCTACGGACTCTGCCGGTCTATTTCTATGGACTTTGTAGGTCTATTTCTACTGACTCTACAGAGAGTTTCTACGGACTCCGCAAGGAAGAGACAAGTTCCCACTTAGGCACAAAATGGACCATTCCAAGTGCCCTTGCGGAGGGTAGTTTCTGGACTCAAGTGCCCTTGCGGAGGGTAGGGAACATTTGCAAAGAGGCCAAAGAGAAATCCGAAAAGGTAAGTTTCCTTCAGAATTTTGTTTAAGGCAAAGAAGAGAATTTCTTCGAACAAAATTTCTGAAGGAATTCCTTCAAAAAATTTGTTCGAAGAAATCCTTTGGAAAAGTTCCATGAAAATAAACAAGGGTTGAGGCAAAAGACATAAGCGATTTCTTTCAGACTTTTGTCCGAAGGAATTCCTTCGGATAAAATGTCTGAAGAAATTTGGGAAAAGCCGCAGGAGAAAAGGGCCCAGGGAAAAAACTCTGAAGAAGCAAACAAGGCAATTCTTGCAAAAATTTTGTCCACGGGAATAGTAGCCAAGAGAAAATTTGTGGAAAAGTGGCTGAGTGAAAAGAGATGAGAGAAAGTTCGTGGGAAAATAGCTGAAGGGAAAAGGCTGCTGAAGGATCTTGAAGGGAAAGTGCCCTTGCGGGGGACTCTCAGCCAAAATAGACACTTCTCCAAAAGCCGAAGGGTCATCTTCCCTTCAGGATGGTTCAAAACAAGAAGCCTAAAGAAAGGAAAAGGTCGAAGAAATTCCAAGGGGTGACGGGCCCGAAGACATCAAAATCAAGCACGGTGAACTAGCCGTTGGAAGTTCAAACGCAGTGACGGGTGCGTAGACGTCAAATTTAAGGAAGTGAAATAGTCGTTGATTTTGAAAAGCTTAAAGAAGAGCCCAAGGAACTCATTGACCCGCCAAGCAGATAGCCCCAAGGGTCGAAGGAGCCAAAAAGAGACAAAACTAGGAAGAGACAAACTGCAAAAGTAGACAAACAGTCCAGGTGGAAAAAAGAGGTGTCAACTCAAGGATTTACTCCTGCAGTTGGAATAGTGCTTGCCAAGTGGTCATCAAATGGGGAAAACAGTAAGCGACGTGCCCTATTTTCTCCACTTTACATTAATGAGCAGACAAACTGTGTGAATATCTGGAAAAAGCAGTCTTGTTTGTATAAAAAGAGGTGTGGCCCGTGCTTCCACATTAATATTTGAATGCCAAAGTCAAGACCGATGATTACATAACATGATTCTAGCAGGCCTTTTCTAGAAGAATGACATCAGCAACAGTGACTTCCTCTTCTCGATGCTCACAAATGCACATGGGCCAACTTGTAAAGAGGCACCAAGGTCTTTTCAAGAAAGGGCCAAAGTCTTTTCCTCTTCTTTCTATATATTGTAAACTTCTCATTTTGAAAAAGGATCTCAGCCTGTAAGGCAAAGCTCTGCCCAAAAATCTCTGGGTTTGTAAGGCAGAACTCTGTCGGATTTTACCTTGAATCAAGACTTAGCAATTTTTACCTCCATTTGAACTTGCACTCACGCATATGTCTATGTCTTCATTTTGTGTTAAGTCATTTTCTTTTATGCTTTCACAGAACGATTCCAGCATGTCTAGTGCCTTGTGAAGTTTCTCCTTCTGCAGGTCTGTCAGAAGTGTCTACAGTAGGAATATAGGTGCATGTGAATAGGCTGTCAAAGTGTGTCTCGAAACACCTTTGATAGTTCTTCCTATTTGTATCTCTACGGACCCCTGACTCACTAATACGAAAGAGTTTTCCACATCAGATGAAGTGTATACCAACATCTTCTTGATGAAAAGTGTATGTTCGGGCTGAGTGGATCAACTTTTTTGGTGTATCACCTTTTAGTTTAGGTTTAGGTTCTATTTTCAGCATCCTTCTCCCTTTTTAATCCCCCCCCCCTTTTTCATTTATTTGTTAGCAGTAGGGAATCCAAGACCTCATAGATACATCAAAGGGAGCTAGCCCTTATCTAGAGACTCTCCCCCCAATTTTGCCAGGTCCATAGGCAAGATGGGAGTTTCCATTGTTGCGTGTGGAAGACAGGAGCTCAGCCTCCTATTAAGGGTGCAATCCACTGCGTCAACACCTATTTCATAGGATTATTTGCATGTGAATAAGAATGATAGCATGTGGTAAAATGTTAGTAGGATAAGAGGAATATTTTGTAGTATGAAAAAGACTTCATGGTGTGTTTAAAGACAACACGGTTAGATGAATACGTATTTGATGTAAAGTGTTCCTTGTCTGTAGTGAAGTGGTTTCATTTTTTTCTCTTTGAGTGTCATTTGTATGTCATATTTATTAGGGAATTATTTTGTATATTTTGATTTTATGAATTAATTTAATTTTTATATATTAAATAAATAAAGTAAATATATATTTAATTGAAAAAATGGGTAGAAAGAAATCATATTATGAAATCATTGTCTATATTAAATTTGAAGTTAGAGAAAGTGTTATTACTAAAAATTAATATCAAAAGTAACATAAAATTTTAAAAAAACAAAGAAAATTAGTTTTGAAGTATTTTTAAGATGCATACGATTAAAAATATAATCGAGCTTAAATGATAAATCTATAGGCTCCACCAAGCTAATAGAAAGAGGAGGAGGATTGTCAAGTTTATCACCCATCCATTACCACTAACTAAATCTATGTTATATAAGCTCCCACACTATTTTCTCTTGTTTATCCTTCTCATCCTTCTTATTTTAAAGAGATTTTTAAATGTTAGAACTCACCACACTGAGGGATTTCCCAACCACCTTAATCACCATATCTACTACAAAGTGAAGGGCATCTTCCACAACCATCCATAAGGGGGAAATGTCTATAAGAAAAGAGATAGAAAAAAGTGAACAGTTACATGAACAATACCAAATCTTGTCGCATTCTCTATACCAAGTTACGATCAACTATTAACATCATGTCAAAAGAAATTAAAAAATACTTTACTAATAATACAAGATGCATTGTCCTAATTATCAATTAAAGCGCAGAGTGTTCCACTTCCAAATTCCACTTTCTCTTAATTCTAATTAACATATATTTCTTTCAAAGAAGAAAAAAATCAATATTATTTATGTAATATAGGTTCCAACATCCCAATCATATCCTTCTCATTAATATTCGTCACAATAATACACCTTCCAAACTTCAATTTTTTCCTAAATTTGATTAATTTATGTTTCTTTAAAAAAGAAAAAGAAATTTCATTTAGAGAACATAGGGTTCCAATCTCCCTTAAACGGAGTTGGTCACATTCTTCTCGTTAATATTGACTATAATAATAAAACTTTGAAACCCATTTTTTCTGTAAATTTGACCAACATATATTTCCCTCAAGAAAAAAAGAAATTTCAATATCATTTATATAACATAAGATAAGAATTGTTCACATCCTACGAAATAAGCTTAAATTATCATGTTTTGAGTAATGGAAGGATTATTTGCATGTAAATAAGAATTATAGCATGTGGTAAAATGTTATTAGGATAGGAGAGACCCGAAGGAGATGGAAAAAGAAGATTAAGAATTCAAGCGCTCTGCCTATTCTGGAAATTCTGTGTATGGTGGTTGTATTGCAAGTAATTCCATAAAGAGAAGAATGTTTTGAAAATATATGTAAGCTTTCAAAATTTCCCTGATAAATGATACATCTTTATTTATGGTTCTTCTTTTGAATATAGTGAATCTTGGTCCTCTATCTTCAGGCTACAAAATTGCAAGAATATAAGCTTTGGGGAAAACTTTGTTAACCCGGTCAGAAAGAATAGATCAGAGGTGTTCTTGAGAGTTTTGCTCAAGTATTGTGGACTAGGAAAGTATAGCCGAAGCTTGTATTTAATGTGTAGAATTCTCTTTGTATGCTCAGAGTATGATAATAACCAAGGTTCCGTCCAAATCTCTGTCATGGTGTATACAGTCTTAAGGCGCATTCCCATAATTCTATAAATTAGTATTGAAGAGACTTTTGATGAATGTTTGTAAGTTATTTGGTATGAAATCATTCTTGCCTTACTGTTTTATTTCTCATTAAAGATTCTTGTGGATACAATAAAGCATGAAGAAACTTTATATCAGCTGGGAGGACCTTGTCTTTTGATACAGTGAAGAATAACACGAAAATTCTGCGTGTTGTATAGAAGTTCTAAGGCCTTGGTTCAAAGGTTGAAAATAATGATAAATGTTAATATAAGGTAGCAAATACCCTACACAGGAATTATATCCCTTTGAAGACTCAAATTCATGCTAGAGCTATAAGATACAATTGAAACTATCACTCACAGTTCACTTTCACAGTTAAGAATTCTATATATTTGCTTATTGTAGCCTTGAGAGGATGGTTTAAGAATAAATAGATATTGGAAAAGTTGAATCAAGGATTAAGTCCTAGTAGTGTTTAAAATGGTCAAAATCTCGTTATATCCCATTTGGTAACCTCTCATGTTAATTCAGGCCCGCCTAACCCTGAGTTAGGGTTTCAAAATAGAAATTGGAATATCTTGTGAGTCCGCCCGAGTAAAATCTTGAAACTTTATAATTCAATGTATTTTATCATGCTCATGAATATTATGAGGTTTTTGGAGTGGTACATTACGGTCTTGTATGGAATCCATGACTGAGCAAGTGTCTGAGGCTTAAGAGACCTAATTGAGAGAAGGAGGTGATGAGTTAGTGAGGTTATATTGAGAGTTGAGTAAAGAAATTTCGCATGAAGCAGGAAAGGGATAACGGGAACTCAACACTATCTTTAGTTCGTATTGATTCCAAACCAACAAGGGTTATGTGTAAACAGGGCTACTAGAAGAGGCCTAATTGCTAAGAAATGAGGTGAGCTCAGAGGTATACATTGGGATTTGTACCAAATAACTTTGGGAGAATTTGTAAGAGGTTAAATGGTGTCAGAAATTGGTCTTAGTTTATTTTGAGGCTTAGTGAGTTGTTCAAACCCAAGAGGTTTGTGTAAACAGGGCTACAAGGAAGAGAGGTCTAAGAGAAGAAAGGGTAGATAGTTGGAGAGTTTTTGCTTGCAGATAGTGCCATTGGTTTGGATGTATGAGAATGTTCAATTAGACAGTGAGAGGGCCATAAGAGTCCTCAAGAAAAGATAAGAACCATTGGATCATGCTTTAGGCTTTTAGGCCTAAGTACCCATATCAAGGAGAGAGACAAATTTGAGAAAAGAAGGGAGAGTGAGGTTTTGATCATTATGTATTAGGAAATGAGGATGGTGACCAGATGAAGAGAATGCAAAGATACATGAAAGAGTGAATGTATTCATAGAGACAATAAGTCTATGTTTGCAAGAGGACTAGATGTATGTAAGAAGGCTTATGAGCCTAGTGTGGTGAGAGATGAACCAAGCCATTCAAGAAACAAGAAATGTACCTAAGGCAATGAATATAAAAAAGAGATCAAGATCAGAGTTGAATAAAGTGATCAAAGTAAAGAATCAAAGCCAGGAATATGTAAAGAGAAGTTATGTAGGCCTAGGTACTACATTATTCAACTATCGTATCTTTGAGTTGGAACATTTCTTGACTTTAACGAAGGGTATTGAAAAATCTCCACTGGCATATTTGACAGAATACGTAGCAGACAACTGCAAAAAGCTTAATGTAATGGTGAAATTACCAGTGAGTCATCAAACATGGCCAAATGACACAGACAGGGTCCACACTCATTTATAAGCATCAAGCGATCTTGGGTTTTGCATAATGCAAAAGTTGGTAAAACTTCCAAGTGTTATAGCTTTCAGAACTCGATAAAAGTCTTAATTAGGTGTGTTCCAATCTGGAGTCCACTTTAGCTTGAAAGGATTTGCAGGTACCCCATGAGCATCTTTTCCACCTACATAGATGGTTTCATGTTCAGTTTTATTTACAGATGCAACCCCACCAATGGGCTCTGAAGTAATATGCAACGCAACATCATGACCAGATTGTACTGAGAATGTCACTGGCACACCCCTTTTAACTTTCAAACTAGGAGCTTATTTCTTGTTTATGTACAATACCTTCAATGAATTCAGTTGATTGGGATGGTGGATTATATTATCTGCTCCCACAATAAGAGGTGATTTGCCATCTACAAAAATTATAACATGGTTATCCTTGGTTTCTGCTTCTAATGGTCCCAAACATTTTTCTACACTGTCTGCAACCCTGAATGTGGTATGAGTGTATGTAACAAGCAGAGAACCTCCATGATTTTGAGGAAGGTACAATGGATGGAGACTATCCGGTGGCCTCATTACACCCAAATCCAAATCACACTCATATTATCATAAACGCAAGACATGAAATGCAAGGATCAAGGTCAAAGAGCCACCATACATCTCTGTTATTCACAATACCCATATGCAGAAGGGTGCTTATTTCGGTCATGTCTAGATTTCATTGTCAAAGTCTTAGATAGCCATTGGGCAGCACCATTGGCTATGACCTAGGATAAAAACTTGTCATTTAAAATTTCAAAATATCACAAGAATCCTTTTTTCAATTTTTCACACTAAAACTGTCAACGAAGCTTTTTAATATATTAATTCAAATTTGTGATATATATTTTTGGCAATGGCCTTTCTAACTCAGCCTATTTTTTCTAAAATATTATTTTAATAAAAAATTATATATATATTTTACTGGGAAATTATAATTTGATATCTAGAGCAACAAAACACTATTCTACAAATCTTTATCACAAATTAAGATAATTAAACAAAATGTGTTGTACCATTAGTTTAAATGAATATAAAATCAAATTGGTTAGTTGCAATTAATATTGTTGAAAGCCTAATTAATACTAGAAATCAAAAGCAACATAAATCTGAATCAAATTCAAATTGTAATAACAAGTAACACAATATTGGATTTGTATTTTCAAGTTCAAATTATTAAAGTAAGTGTACATTGCAATATTGTACTTAAACTGAAGCAGAAACATTCCTCATACAAATACAGGGACTAGCCGCTATGCTAATTGAATAAGATTATAAAAATATATGAAATAGACATTATTATTTGTCCTATATGGTTGATACAATAGCATGCTAGTAGAAGAGCTCTTGCACATTTTTTACATCTAATAATTTAACATCATACAATATACCTATTTGAGAGAGAGAAAGTAAAGTCCTATTTCGAGGATATTTTTTACTAATAACAAATTCTCTATTTTATGTGCATTTTGTATGCCTTCAAACACAATCAGAACTCATGGGATCCCTTGTTGGGAGATAAATCGGAAGCACACAATTTGATTACTAAACCAAGCAACTTAATATGCGGAAATTAACCAGATTCACCAAGTAACTAGAATTCAGAATAACACATGATATGAGAGACAATACAAAATTGTATTAACACTTTATACAGAAAAGAATACAATAAAGAAGATGCCACTTCTTCTCCACCACCTTACAGAGGTTTTCCACACCTCAAGTGAACAGTAATTCTCCTCCCCAAAGCTCTCCCTCTCAGGTCCCAACACCCAACTCAAAATACAGAGTTGGTGTTCACCACCTGTGCTCCACGCACACCACAAGTGCTCCACGCACTCCACAAGCACTCCACGTGCTCCACAAGTACTCAAGGTACTTCAAGTAGATCTCCCATGAATCTGCAACAACCTGCAATTCAACAGACCATACTTATGGAAGGAACTCCCTTGCCTTCCTCTTGCTCTATCCGAGTACACACCTGTACTCCAAGTAGATCCTGCCTGATACTGCTCCCTGTTGTGTTGCTGTCTATATGACCTTGCACACCTGCAAATCAAACAACGGTTCTGCTCACCTGTGAACCTCGACCTTGCACACACATACACCTGCAGATCAACGATCTTACTTACCATGTAGATCTCCTATATAGACCATGCAACTGTGACCAAGATCCTACACTCCTGAAGAACCCAGCTGGCTCTCCAATCCAGCACCAACACACCTGGTACTGAGGCACTAGGAGGAACGCACCATTGCTCTACCTCACACACAGAAGGAGCTTATAATTATGCTCTCTTACTCCCTAGCACACTTTTCCAATACAACCATGAGTCTATTATATAGATCTCATTCAAACAATGATTAGACATCTAATTACAATAATTAGATCCGCAGCTATGAGTCTAAAATTAGCACTCATCATGCAAACACTTGGTTCGTTAGCTAACTGCCCGTAATTAGCTCGCAGTCGAACCACACAGGCGACCGACGTCGGTCCCTGTCTGCCTGGGGATCGCCGACGTCGGCCGATCTATGACCGACGTCGGTTTCCTTCCTGCCCTATCCTGCCGACGTCGGTTGGCCTGACCGACGCCGGTGTCTCTGACACTTAGCAACTCTCCTGCAACCTCCTCCGTGTCTGCATCAGTGAAGCTTTTAGCTCCACAATCCTAACAATCTCCCACTTGGAGATAAACAGCTGCACTGTACCTGTACCTGTACTCCATCTAATCTGTTTCCTGGTTTGTATTCCTCTTCAAGCTCAACCCTGAAGACAACCCACCACACATCTCGTGGTGTACCACCTGTCATCCGAGTACCCTGCCACATCCGAACCTACAACACCTGTAGTGAAGTCCTGACCCTGCATAGCAACACCTGCTGCCGGTCCCTCTCAAAAAACTGAGAACCTACTTCCCCGAATTGGCTCCTAACTCTCTGACAGCTCCCACTGCATGGGAATACTCAGGTCTATACCAGACCTCATGTGATTTCGGACACTGTACCTGTCCAGCCCTTAGTGTGCTCCGGCTCTGCATCCTGAACCTCGCCAACACCTGATTCACATCAGCTCCCACTCGAGACAAAATCAACATGTGATCTCCATGCCTCCCATGTCAAAGAATTCTGCTGCTCCAAAATCCCCCCTGACATGCCACTGAACTAATCTTACCCTTAGCTCAGCAAAATCCTGTATGTACACCCCTGCTAGCTAGCATACTATCCACATACAGCAACAGAATGATGTCGCGACTCATCATCCCCCTGGTAAGACAAAACCACAGTAGTTACCCTGACATTGACTGAAGCCATGCTCCGTCCTCCACCTGTCAAACCCTGTACCACTGTCCTGCAGCTCCACAAGACCATATAACCTGGTCTTCCGTCTCACGTATCCGTTCTCTCTATTCTTCTACTAAGGTATCCATTCGTCTCTGTGCTTTCATACCTGCTGGCAACCCTACCAAAACACACCTGTTTGGTTCTCCTCCAAGGAATCACATCCTCATCCATGCCAAGCTCACACCTGTTTCCTGGATCCTTCCTGCTCTACAATCAGCAACATGTATAAAGAAGAGGAACAACGAATTTGAGGGCCTACTTACGCCTTCAGTCCTCCGTATGGGTGTTTGAGACTCCTTGACAACATGCTGTCCACCCAAAATTCGTTACAGTGACCGACCTCGGTCACTCCACAGTCTGCATCCGACCGACGTCGGTTCCATGCGTCTGTACCTGACTACCAACCTGCCAGCGCTGGTGTCCCTGCTGCCGACGTCGATCCTATGACCGACATCGGTCTTACATACTGCCGACGTCGGTCCCTTGACCGACGTCGGTCTTACTCTACCCGACATCGCCGGCTTCGGTCTGCACATGACCGACATCGGCACCTGTCTGTTCGACGCCGGTTCCTCTTGACCGACGCCGGTACCTGTGTTCACCTGTGAGTGATGACTTTTTACCTGCGAGCTTCTTTGAATCAAAACCCATGTCCAAATTGTCCTGCTTAGAAGTATCCAGCCACATCCACTGGGTTCTGTCCGCCATCTCCTCCATAAACACCAAGGCTTTCCAGTTCTTAAGCCTGTCAAATATATCTGTCTTCCGCTTAAGAACATGCATCTTCTTTCTGCTCATGTGACCAAGCCTACGAAGCCACGTCTCCGCAACAAAAGAAGAATCAGTAATATAAACAAGTAGATAAAGGATACCTGTTTTCTTACCACCAGCTAATTCAAGTGCATCCGCTGTGAGAGTTCTTGTGCATCTCTCATCACCCAATCTTTCTGAAGAAATTAGCCATATCTCCAAACCTGGGACCTGCATGACCTTCATCAACACCTGTGTGTTGGCCGCCTGCAATTTCAGCTTCACTTCCCCTTTGCCAATTCTTTGGCAAGGCTCACCAGCTCCTCTACCTAGGGCTGCATGGAAAGAGGTAACCGAATCTTTTATCCAAGATTCAACTTTATCCAAGAAACCTCCAAGAACATCCTGTGCAATAACACCTGCAACATCTGCTTCTTCAGTTTCTTCATGCTGATCTGCTACCAACCAACAATAATCTTTTACCTGCTCTTTCTTTCCATAGGACCGTGAGTGACCATCTGTGCTTTTCAACTCCTCCATTCTTAGCTTACTTTGATCTGCTGTTGCTCTACTCCCACTCGATCAGAAACCCCTGAGAGTGCCCTGTAACCAAACACAAAACCTGCTTCCTCCAACCTTAGCTCTGATACCACTTGTTGGTATCAAGCTATGAGCCAACAACCTTGCTCTGATACCACTTGTTGGGAGATAAATCGGAAGCACACAATTTGATTACTAAACCAAGCAACTTAATATGCGGAAATTAACCAGATTCACCAAGTAACTAGAATTCAGAATAACACATGATATGAGAGACAATACAAAATTGTATTAACACTTTATACAGAAAAGAATACAATAAAGAAGATGCCACTTCTTCTCCACCACCTTACAGAGGTTTCCCACACCTCAAGTGAACAGTAATTCTCCTCCCCAAAGCTCTCCCTCTCAGGTCCCAACACCCAACTCAAAATACAGAGTTGGTGTTCACCCCTGTGCTCCACGCACACCACAAGTGCTCCACGCACTCCACAAGCACTCCACGTGCTCCACAAGTACTCAAGGTACTTCAAGTAGATCTCCCATGAATCTACAACAACCTGCAATTCAACAAACCATACTTATGGAAGGAACTCCCTTGCCTTCCTCTTGCTCTATCCGAGTACACACCTGTACTCCAAGTAGATCCTGCCTGATACTGCTCCCTGTTGTATTGCTGTCTATATGACCTTGCACACCTGCAAATCAAACAACGGTTCTGCTCACCTGTGAACCTCGACCTTGCACACACATACACCTGTAGATCAACGATCTTACTTACCATGTAGATCTCCTATATAGGCCATGCAACTGTGACCAAGATCCTACACTCCTGAAGAACCCAGCTGGCTCTCCAATCCAGCACCAACACACCTGGTACTGAGGCACTAGGAGGAATGCACCATTGCTCTACCTCACACACAGAAGGAGCTTATAATTATGCTCTCTTACTCCCTAGCACACTTTTCCAATACAACCATGAGTCTATTATATAGATCTCATCCAAACAATGATTAGACATCTAATTACAATAATTAGATCCGCAGCTATGAGTCTAAAATTAGCACTCATCATGCAAACACTTGGTTCGTTAGCTAACTGCCCGTAATTAGCTCGCAGTCGAACCACACAGGCGACCGACGTCGGTCCCTGTCTGCCTGGGGGTCGCCGACGCCGACCGATCTATGACCGACGTCGGTTGCCTTCCTGCCCTATCCTGCCGACGTCGGTTGGCCTGACCGACGCCGGTGTCTCTGACACTTAGCAACTCTCCTGCAACCTCCTCCATGTCTGCATCAGTGAAGCTTTTAGCTCCACAATCCTAACATCCCTTACAAACTTTATCAAAGCAAACTCCTCCTTTTCCTAGTATTCTCAATATGCATGTGCTACTGATAACCGAGGATATCATTGAATAGTTTTAGCTACAAATATGATTAATATTTTTTACTGAAATCAAATAAGAAACAAGATCTTCTAAATTCACAATGTTTTGAGCTATAGAGATGTTTGACTAGGTTTGACTTCCCCGATCCACCAAGTCCCACAATCCCTACAACCATGGTAGATTCACTATGTGTGCTTTGATTCAAAATCTCATTTTAAAAATATCTAATGCGAGATTAGAAATAATTGGTTGTGTGCCAAGTGTTGAAGGAGAAACGACTTACATTGAAATTTGGAAGATGCTGAAAACAATGAACATGTTTACTATGTGTAATTTTAACAATGCCTTTTGGCATATGGCAAACAACACATGGCACATCCATTTCCTTCTTGACCCCACTAAGATAGTCCTAACGTAATATAAAATTGAATCTCTCTCTAATCAAATATTATAGAACATGTCAAATGATATAGTATGTTACTGTTAACATCTTCACAACTCTGTTATAATATCTATTACTTCTATGACGTAGATTATGGAAATACTATATCTCTAAATCATACCATTAATATTTTGTTTATTATTACTAATTATGTATACCATTTAGTGTTGCACTGAGCTTTAATTACAAATTTATATGCAAACTTGACTTTGAATAATTTACTAAAGCTCTTACATATAGTCACGCTTCCTCAATTCCCACATTAACCATCACTAAAAGATTTGGTATTTACAATTACAGATTTTTATAATAGATTGAGTAGATTTATTTTAGCGGTAAAAGATGACCCATTTTTGAATAATGCACTACCACTTTCTTCCGATTTATTTGGTAATTGCTTCGTCAACTCCTTATTGCAAGATTGGTAATAGCTTCGGACATCATCACAAATTCATAATAATACTATTACTAAAGGCAAGGACTAACCACTGCATAACACTTGTTGAAGTAATAATTTCATATCTTATATTAATTTAGATAGACGTTAAGGATAATTCAATACTTTTCTTTGCATTTAATAGTGTTATAAAGGTTGTCTCTAAACATGTACCATTTAAATAAAAACTAAAATATATTAAAAAAAAAATTGTGCCTCTATCTCTAAAATTCAGGTGGTATTTTCTAAGCATTTGGAAGGAATCCATTAGAATTACATGATGCAAGACTTGTTTTAGCATTGATGTTTCTGGTTAATTTTCTTAAAGACTGAAATAAGATCGTTTAACAACTCTTTGATATTTCTTTTAAAATTTTATCTACTGCCTTATTGAAGTAGTCATTCCCTCTCATGCTTTTTTAAATAACAATAGGGGATATCAAAGGGTGGAAATATGTATAAATGATGTTGGTGTAATATGGCATTATTGTTGGAAAAAATAATTTATTTTAATGTATATTTAATATATGTAAGTAATATTTGTAAATGCATAAATAAATATATAAATCTAGATGGACATTTTATATATACGTATGGTTCAAATATTAATTGTATACTTTCTTTAACTAAATAAAAATTCAATTTAAAATAATTTATAAAAATGAAAAATTATTAATAAAGAGTCATTTTTTTCACACATCATAAAAATATTACCCAATATGAATTTTATTCATTTCATATAAAATAAAAATGAGTTCTTAAATCATTTAATCTTGTTAAGTTCAGATTAATTTATATGTAAATGTAAGTCTACATTAAAACATCAAGTTGGGATGTTTTCTTAGCATAGAACATGTCATTTTTGTATTTGTCAAATTTGAATTTGACTTATCTCATTTTAATAAAAATGAATTTTATAGTAAGAACAAGGTATGATGGAATTAATATGTATTTAAGAAGGACAAACACTATTTTACATTATATAGAATTAAATTATTAAATGTGATTTTTAGTATGATTTATTTTGAAAATGTATTTTGTAGTAATGTGGTGAGGATGATGATGTAAAAGGTGTTGCCTAGCCATCCACTAAGGTACAAATCCTAGGAGATATAAAACAAGGATGAGGTCGGGATTGTACCCTGAGCGAATTTGGTGGAATGGATACCCCTCAGTCCTTGGCACCTAAAGCAAAGAAGTATTTTGTACACCTAATCCATGTAACCATTTAGGGTTTCAACCAAAAAGAAAATGTATTATAATTTAATAGTAAATTTTAGTTGTTCTAATGATGAAGAATATATGTCCTTAAAAGCGGGGTCAGAAATTCCAATCTAAGAGGGATAATAGAGTATATGTGCCTTATATTTAAAAATATTCTAAGATTTCAACTTATTTGAAATAATACAAAATTTAATTTCTTCAAATAAAACTTGAAAAGTATTTATTCCTAATAGAATTAAACTACTAAATGTGATTTTTAGTATAATTTATTTTGAATTTATTTTATAAGTTAACAAAAAATTTGAGTTGGTATAACGATGAAGAATGTGTGTCAAATTCCAATCTAAAAGGATGATAGGATATGCACGCTTTATATTTGAAAATATTATTTGATCTTAACTTATTTTAAATAATATAAAAAAATTAACTAAAAATTTAAAAGTTATTTATTCTTTATATCTAATTAAATTACTAAATGTGATTTGGTCATGTAAAAATCTCCACAAAGGATCCAATGGACCATAGGAAGGTGTTCTTATAGCCACTGCCAAATAGTTGTCCGCTCAACAACATCATTGGAGCCATAAAATTTGAGAAGATTGAGGATTTTCCCGTTAAAATTGAAAACCATCAAGAGTGCATAGTTATATGGGTCCACACCCCACTCTTTTAGAAATGATGCATATAGGGGTGAAATCATTGTAATGACACCACCACATCCTACATCATGTGTGGAAATATAACATGTAGCATTTAGCTAGATTATTTTAGTGGCCATCTGGAGATTGAAACTATCAATCTTGACCTCTTGTAGACAAAGGATATCCATGTCTGAAAACTTCTTATAGTTATCATGATCCAAGTATTTACAGATTAGGTCAATTAAACCATAGACATTCCAAGAGAAAACATTTATTATAAATTATCAAGATTCATGGTTTTACCCTCCTAGTGATCCGGGCAACAATTTAGGCGATAATTCAGGTGACAGTTCCACCCCAATTGATAACGGAACTTTCGGGAGCCATAACTTTTGCATCGTAGCTCCAATTGACTTGCCGTTTGAACTGTTGGAAATATAAGAATGAGGAGAATGTCATGAGATGGCAAAACTTCCTATTTTTTCCTTGCCAGATTTGCATCAACCTTTTGAGTTGATGACAGATGCATCTAAATATGCCATGGGAGCTGTCATCATGCAACATGGCCATATTATTGCATATCATAGTGAAATTTTCACTGATATAGTCAGGAAATATCCAACATATGATAAGGAGCTCTATGCCATTGTGCAAGCCTGAAAATAATGGAAACACTACATCTTGGGAAAAGAGACAGTCATCCACACTAACTACAAACCATTGGAATTCATCTAGACACAGAGCAAACTATGAAATGAAAGGCACCAAAAGTGGGCCACATATATTCAAAAATTCCACCTGATAATCAAACACAAAAAGGGGGGCTCAAATATAGCTGCAGATTGTCTGAGCCGCCCACCAATTACTGCACTCACAACAGTTCTTGACCTGTGTGGACATGAGAATACCACTTTGGGTGCTCTGTATGAAGCAGATCCTACCTTTGTTGATACATATCAAGTGCTTCAAAAATGTAAACATGTTTCTAATTTCTATTTGCAAGATAATGTCCTTTGTCATATGGGGCACATCTGTGTTCCAGTTGCAGAGCAACAAAAGATGATATGGGAAGCACACTTTAGTAGGATAGCTGGACACTTTGGTATCGAAAAGACATTGGTAGTTCTTCAAAAACACTTCTACTAGCCCCATATGTGAAAGGATGTGGAAATATATCTCAAATATTTCACCCCATGTGTGATAGCCAAGCCAACAAATAAGAAGCAAGGATCATACATGCCATTGCCAGAACCAACCAGGCCTTGGGAATCCATCTCAATGAATTTTCTCTCAGGTTTACCCACTTCAAAACATGGTAAGGACTGTATTTTTGTGGTAGTTGATCATTTTTCAAAAATGGCTATCATGATTACTTGTAAGAAAAATATATCTGCTGAAGAAACTGCTCAACTATATTTTAGTCATGTATGGCTCCATTTTGGTCTCCCCAAGTCCATTGTCTCAGATCGAGATAGCAGTTCCTGAGCATCTTCTGGTCCACTCTATGGAAGATGATGGATACCAAGCTGATGAAGTCCACAACCTTCCATCCACAGACTGATGGTCAGACAGAGATGGTAAACCGCTTGATTGTTCACATGATTCAGATGTATCACTCCAAACATCCACACACATGGGATGAGGGACTTCTTTTCATACAACATGGATACAATTAGGTGTTGCATAGCTCAACCAAGCACAATCCATTCCAAGTATGTTTTGGGTTCCAACCAATGGCACCAATTGATATAGCTGTTCCATTTTCCACCATGGAATACACACCTCATAGAAGATCTAAGGTAGCAAAAGAAACAAATTTTATTGAACAAATGTAACACATCCAGCAACAAGTTCATGACATCTTGGAGAAGATGAATCAGAAGTATAAGCAACGCCATGACAAACATAGGATTGCACACCATTTTGTTGTGGGTGAAAAGGTTTGGTTGCAGCTTCAAAAGGAACGACTTGTAGGCCCACATAGAAATATTTGGCCTCTATGATATGGTCCCTACACCATCACCAAAAATGTTGGAGAAAATGATTTTGAGTTGAACCTATCATCCTACCTTGGTCTGCATCCAATATTCAATGTGGAGCTCCTCAAACCATATCACCCACCTTTATTGGACACTTCAGTTATAGCAGAACAACTAGACATTGATGATCTTGATCCACAGAGTTTTGCTCCAGTGGAAGAGGATCAAATTGTGGACACTTGGATGAAGACAACAAGAGGACGCTCTATTTTGCTTTATCGGGTGGTCAAAAGGGGCCAGCTTAGCCACCAAACTGAGTGGCTCACAGAGAATCAAATCAAGACACAACTACCACACCTGATGGGGAACATTGATGCAATAGGTACCATTGATTTTCAAGGAGAGAGGAATGATCTGGGAAACAATTTAGGTGACAATTCGGGTGACAGTTTCACCCCAATTGATGAAGGAACTTTCGGGAGCCATAACTTTTGCACCGTAGCTCCAATTGACTTGTCATTTGAACCGTTATAAATCTAATAATGAGGAGAACATCATGAAATGGAATGAGCTTTGATCAATGAATTTTGACCCCTTAAAACCCAATGGAAGTGCCCCAAATTTCAATTTTAGTAGTGTAGTCTAAAAATAGTAAGTTTCTAAAAATAGTAATTCCTCGAATTATGTATTATTTTAAGTCTTGGAAGTCAAACCACTTAATCTCCCTTGAGATTAGTGACCTTCCACATCCTCCCCATGATTTCAAAATGTGTATAAATGAAGAGGTAACCCAAAATGTGAAGATAGACATCTCTTCCCAAAGATAAGCATATAATTGTATTGCGATCTTGAGTAATACTACATCTCTTCTCAGAGAATTCATTTTTACT
Source organism: Torreya grandis (assembly GCA_037957365.1). Classification (NCBI taxonomy): domain Eukaryota; kingdom Viridiplantae; phylum Streptophyta; class Pinopsida; order Cupressales; family Taxaceae; genus Torreya; species Torreya grandis. Next base: position 1,952,770 of record JARHVA010002503.1, on the reverse strand, counting down.
ATGTTATTGAAATATTTATCAACCAGAACTTTTGATTTTTGGATCACCTAGCCTTCTAGCATTATAAAGCGATTACTCAATAATTTTTGTTGTTGGCTCTTGGCTAGAAAGTATACAATCACAACATGTCATCATTCAATGTGTAAAAAATTCTCATCATCCCTACTAGGAAAAGGGCTTTGTGATCATCAAGTCACCTAATGACGTGAAGAAGGGGGATTACCTCATGTTTGAGGTACTATGACGAGGGCCTTATGCTACTATGTGACTTACATTTAAAAGAGAGAGAATTAAATTTTTAAGGAATCTTGAGGTTTTAGAATTAGATTAATAGCCTGAGGATCACTTGTCATCGCTGGACTAGGGTTTGGTATAGGAACCTAGGGTGGTATTAGTGGTATCAGAGTGACTACACTAGTGGAGGTGGAAAGCTTAGGTTTAATGGCATGGGATTTGGGGTTACAATTGTTTGGATTATTTCTTTGACCCACCAACTATCATCCATCATTGGAACTTGTCTAGGGTCAGGTGGTCTCAAGCATAGCTTTGGGTGTAGGATTTAAAGCAGCCATAACCAGGAAGTCCCTGACCATATGGTATGAAGCTTGACATCTAAAACAAATAATAGAGAGATTGATATAGAACATCCTCTAGGTAAATCTTTGCCTGCCAATATAGATATCAATGTTTTCACAGAGGTCATGTGTGAGATCAACCTCAACACAGATAATTTATTGACAATGGGCAATAAATAAACGGTCAGTTTAGAAATAAATGAAATGACTTAATTTAACCAATTATTCCAAAAAAGGCCAAAAATCATAGGTAAAGTAGAAAATTTAACCTAGATAAGGACTTTAAGTTTGGTTTTGTTTGAGATGACAAAGTCATTTATTCAAGGGGAAAAGACAAGCAAAGAGCTTCTTACATAACATAGGCCATGGTTATGAATAGAAGCACACTACTGAGGATTTTTTACCCTAAAAAGGAAAAACCCCAAGTGATCAAATTTTGAATCCCTATAATATTTATGCCATGGGGGTACCAATTGTTTTGCACCCAAATACAAGTCATGGATTCGGTAGGGATTTAATCCACAAAATAGCCAATAAGGCTACACATTTTGATCCAATTACAAGTGTTATCAAAAGAAAATAAATCAAGTAAAACATCAAGAGGAGATTCATAAGCAGGGAATACATTAAATTGTGAAAAAAATTGGGAAAAAACCTGTGAGTGTGCTGGGTAAGTGCACGGAGTTGGGGGACAAAAGTAGACACATTTTACGTTCAAACTGATTTCAATGTTTTCACATACATGGTTTAAAAAAAGTGTATACATGAGCTTAGCACATAGGCTCGATAATTACTGAGATAGGATTGTGTATGTGAATTTAGTATTTAAAATTACGTATGTGTTTCTAATCTCTAGAACTGTGTATGTGATTTTAATCTTGAGAACCAAGTACATGGTATTGTTGATATAAAAATGTGTATGTGGAATAGTTTACTATTACATTGGCATGCATTGTATATAAATAAAATAAACATTTAAGTATAAGTTTACATTTAGATATGGACATATATATTTTAAGTTATATTTTATTTATATACTTTCAGGATGTTTGAGAGTGGTTTTGGACCTCTAAGATATATAATGCAAATTCTAGGTTTTGAAGGATCTTATCATATTTCAGACTTAGTCAAATTTTAATGTTTTAGGGTTTCAGACTTTGCCATATTTCAAGGTGTTAGGATTTCAATGAGACATCATAGGAGGTATGAAGGTTTCATGAATAGATGTATGTATGATATAATAATATGAGAGCATCTCTCACAAAGTGCCACAAGTCGATCCCACCCCATTACTGTGTACCCTTTAAGGCATACACTCTAGGAGAAATGCATTGACAAGTCCCTAATGTATTCAGGAACCATCTAATGCACAAAATCATACACAACATGATTTATAGTTATAGGATGCATTTATAACAATAATCCCATGGATAAAACACACACCTCACTTATTTCATTCCATGGATCGTGGATATTTCTACCAAATTTTGATAAATTTAAGCATTTTTTACTTTATCTATTATTCCTATTTAATCGAATGCCCCTATCTATTAATATCTGGTTAAAACAATCATTTTTATTAAGATTGGACCCTATACCCTATACCTTAAACCATATACCTTAAACCTTAAATTGTAAACCCTAAACCAATCGATTTAACCCAAATTAACATCCTTTGGAGTAAGAATTAGGTTCACAAGGCTCAATTTAGCCCAAATCACATCATTAATTACCACAATTAAGTAATTGGCTCAATATGTGATGACATTGGGGCTAATTGAGCATAAAATCACATTTGTGATCTAATATTATACCCTAAAACCTAAACCATATACCCTATACCCTAAGAACTAAAATCTAAATCATAAACCCTAAATCAATTGATTTATCCCTATTTAACATCCTTTAGAATAATAATTATTTTTATAGGGTTCAATTCGATCTAAATCGTATCACTTATTGCCCTATTTAACTAATTAGCTCAACTTGTAATGGCATTGGGTCTAATTGTGGCCAAAATCATAATTATAGTCACAAATAGGTTCAATGAGCCAAAATTGGTCTTAGTTGCCTTTGTGATTGGACCCTATATCATGAACCATAAACCGTATACTTTAAAAAATAAGCCCTAAATTGTAAATATTTAAACCTTAAAGCAATAATTTTAGCCCTAATTGACATCATTTAACTAAGAATTAAGTTCATAGGGCTCAATTTGGTCCAAACTACAACATTAATTCCCCTAATTGACTAATTGGCTCAATTTGTGATGCAATCAGGGCTAATTGAGCCCAAAATCACATTCTAAAATCATAAATAGGTTGAATAAGCTCAAATTATCCATAATTGCCTTTATAATTAGACCTTATACCCTAAACCCTAAATCTTATACATTAAACAATGTGCCCTAAACCTTAAACCCTATATTATAAACTTTAAACCAATCGATTTAACCCAAATTAGCATCCTTTAAAATAAGAATTAGGTTCACAATGCTTAATTTAGCCCAAATTACATCATTGATTACCCCAATTAACTAATTGGCTCAATATGTGATGACATTAGGGCTAATTGAGCCCAAAATCATATTTTATAGTCACAAATAGGTTCAATGAGCTCAAATTGGTCCCAATTCCCTTTGTGTTTGAATCCTAAAACCTAAACCATATACCCTAAACACTAAACCTTAAACCATGAATCATAAACCCTAAATCAATTGATTTATCCCCAATTAACATCCTTTAGATAATAATTATTTTCATAGAGATCAATTTAGCCCAAATCATATCACTTATTACCCCAATTGACTAATTGGCTCAACTTGTGATGACATTGGGGCTAATTATACCTAAAATCACATTCTAGTAGGTTTAATGAGCTCAAATTCACCTCGATTTCCTTTATCATTAGACATTATACCATAAACCCTAAACCCTAAATTGTAAACTCTTTAAACCTTAGACCCTAAATCATAAACTCTTTAAACCCTAAATTAGTCACTTTATCCCTAATTAACATCATTTACTAAGAATTAGCTTCACAAGGCTCAGTTTAACCAAAATCACATCATTAATTACCCCAATTGACTAATTGGCTTAATTTATGAGGACAAAGGGGGCTAATTGAGCCCAAAATCATATTTTATAATCATAAATAGGTTTAATAAGCTTTAAAATTATCCTTAATTACCTTTGAAATTAGACCCTATACCTTAAACCCGAAGCCCTAAACCTTAAACCCTAAATCATAAACCCTAAACCAATTGATTTATCCCAAATTAACATCCTTTAGGGTAAAAGTTAGGTTTATGGGGCTCAATTTGGCCCAAATTACATTATTAATTGCTCCAATGGACTAACTGGTTTAATCTATGATTGCATTAGGGCTAATTGAGTCTAAAATTGCATTGTATAGTCATATATAGGTTCAATAAGCTCAAATTGGACCTTGTTATCTTCATGATTGGACCCTATACCCTAAAACTTGAACCTTATACACTATACCCTAAACCCTAAACTCTAATTCATAAATTGTAAAACGTAAACCCTAAATGAATTGATTTCTCCCTAACTAACATCTTTTAGAGTAATGATTTTTTTTCATAGGGCTCAATATGTCCTAAATCACATCACTTATTATCCCAATTGACTAATTAGCTCAACCTATGATGACATTAGGGCTAATTGTGCCTAAAATTATATTCTATAGTCATAAGTACGATTAACGAGCTCAAATTACCCCAATGCCTTCACGATTGTAACTATACCCTAAACCATATACCTTAAACCCTAAGCCCTAAATCATAAACTTTTGAAATCCTAAACCAATCTTTTTATCCCCAATAAACATCATTAAGATTAAGAATTAGGTTCGCAGGGCTCAATTTAGCCTAAATCACATCACTAATTACCCCAATTGATTAATGCTTAAATTTATCAAAATATGGTTGAAATATCCATGATCTATAGAAAGAAAGAAGTGATGCATGTGTTTTCTTTATGGGATTCATGTTACAAATTTATCCTGTAACTGGAAATCATGTTTGTATGTCTTTGTGCATTAGATGGTTCGTGTATGCATTAGGGGCTTGCTAATGCATTTTTCTTAGAGTGTATGCCTTCAGGGGTTCAAAAGAAATGGGATGGGATTGACTTGTGGCACTCCGTGAGAGATATTCTCATACTATTCTATCATATACCTACATCCCTTCATGCAACCTTCATACCTCCTATGATGTCTCCTTGAAATATTGAAACCCTGAAATATGGCTAAGTCTAAAACCCTAGAATTATAGAATTTGACTAACTCTGAAATATGATAGGATCTTCCAAAACCTATAATTTGCATTATAGCTCTTAGAGGCCTAAAACCACTCTCAAACACCCTGAAAGTATATTATTAAAATATAGCTTAAAGTATAAGAAATTATATGTCCCTATCTAAATGTAAACTTATACTTGAATGTTTATTTTATTTAAATACAATGCATGCCAATGTAATAGTAAACTATTCGACATACGTGCTTTTATAACAACAATACTATGTACATAGTTTTAAAGACTAAACCACATATTTAGTTTTAATAACTAAAATATTTCGCATACATAGTTCTATTGTTTGATATTTGAAACACATGCCTCAAGGCTTGTTAATGGCTTGGATTCTCGAACCTAGGCATGGACCTACAAACACATAGTCGAATGTGTGTTTTTGACTAAAAACAACAAAATATAACTTCAGTCATGTTAAACACTGTGAAATTTATCGTCATTTTTCTTTAAAATATGACTACAACATTGACTACACTCTCATCTTTCTAAATATATAGTTTTTTTATATTTTTATTACTTTAAGATATATATATATATATATATATATATATATATATATATATATATATATATATATATATATATATATTTCTAAGTATGTCTTTTTATAGTGCTATATGCTGAAACTATACATGTTCATCTTTGTTTACGTATCTTTTGATTTCTTGATTTAAACAAAAATATATATGGTTGCAAACTAGACCTAATTCTTTGTGACATTAAAAAAAAATGATATTTTTTTAGGTAGTTAAGGATGACACGGTCGGCTATACATTATTGATCATATTTCAGAGTCTATTGACTTGTGAATACAAAAAAAACTAAATATTCATTGATTAATTTTTTAAAAATATAGGTTGCAAACTAGATAATCTTATCTAACTTTCCACCAAAGGGCTTTAAAAAATTAAACAATGCTCAAAAAATGATGGGTTGCATGAAAAACTATCTACTCTAGTTTTTCTGAAAAATAGTACTGCCTCTTCTAATTTTTGATATTTGACCTACTTATGCTTGACTATTTCAAAAAAAATAGTAGTTTAGAAACTAGACTCAAAATTCTACAATTCATGTTCCTATGACGTCTTCAAATTTGAGTTTAGGTGTCTCAAATAATTCAACAAATTGAAGTTTCTTATTTTTTAAGTAAAACATGTCCACTTAAGACCTCATTTAATCCCCCCAATTTTATGTCATGATTTTTTCTTTCCAAAACTAAAATTTATAAATACAAGTAAAACTAACATATATATCGTAATAAATCTATGTAAAATATACCGATATATATCATTCTTAAAAATAAATTAAAATGTATATTAAATAACTCTAAAATAATATATCAATATAAATATAATATGATTGTTAAGATTATCTAATTATTTATCAAAAATACAATCCTATAAAATTAAATAAAATAACAATAATATGATAAAAACCTAAGGAAAACCCAACATAACAAATACTCTAATTTTATTTAGTGCTTGTTTTATATTTGAAAATATTTTCTATCTCAATTTATTTAAAATAATATAAAAATATTCTTCTACCAAACATTAAAAAATATTTATCTTCATAAACTTAAAACTGACCTGCTTCATTAATTCTTAACTTATTTGAGATAACGTGCAAAATATTCTTCTAACCAAAAATTGAAAAAATTATACGGAATCAAAATATTTTTCTATCCAAAAATCGAAAGATATTTACTCCATATAAACTCGAAACCAACCTCATCCCTTTATTCAAGCACTCTGATCGGAGTGTTTGACCTACAGCAAGAAGACACTTCCCCTGCCCCCTGCTATGCATTTGTCCGTTTATCCATAAAAGCGTAACGAATCCGCTTGTCTGTTTATCTAAATAAGGTTCTCATCCTACGACACAGCTTGGCACTTTCTCATTTACAGAAATGAGAAGACATGCGCATGCCTTAAGTTTCCAACATTTTGCATCTAAGCAATCCACAGTCCCTCCGGACATTTCACCAGTGCAATGATTGGCGATTATGATAATAATGTAAAGGAATTGAGTGTTTAGAGGAGCAGCAGAATGGGGAACCGTCAAGGACACAGAGCGCAGAGATCATCCCATGCGATTCGAACCTCGGCTGCAATGTTGCCCCTCGCCCTTCCCTTCGGCCCCGCCGCAGATCTAAACAGGCCGGGGGACCATTCTTCCGGGACGTTCCGCTCCGCCAGAGGGGTTTATAATTCGGGATCCATATTCCCGCACAGAGGCTCCGGGTTCGAATCCCGGGAGCCGTCGTCCCCTAAGGTGAGCTGTATCGGGCAGATTAAAATGTCCAAGCCAGGAGCAGCCGCCCACGACGCACTGAATCACAAGAAAAGGCTATGCAATCTGAAGAAATTGATGCTTGGAAGGCATCACGATAATATTAAGGCAGAAGAGAAACCCTGCAGGATAGACGACAACCATCCTTGCCTGGCACAGCTTAAACGCTACATTTCGGGTTCTTACGACGCTAAATTTGGCGACATGTTTGTGCAGGAAGATGAGATCGTTGCCAGTTATTCATGTTCGTCGCCTCAATGGAGTGGATGTAATCAGAATTCGTATACGACAGATATAACAGCCAATCTTCTCCATAAATATGGCGTATGGCGATCAATTGGTGCACAGACAATGCTAATTTGAAAGTTTAAAGTTTAGCATTGTTTTTATATATATTTAATTCATTAAGCCTTACACAGTCCATATTATGAGAAATATATATATTGAAGTATAAACACCAAGTTAGGATTTTCAGTTACATTGTATTTATAATTTACTTTAATTAGGTATTGTTGTCTAAATAGACATAATTCTATTAGGTTTTATGGTATTTTATTTAATGAAACAAGACTGATTGAAGTCATTTTTATTAAAATGGAATGTTGAAGCCCAAGTTAAGGTTTTCAATTACATTTTACTTATTAGATTAGTTTTTTCACAATTCCATTATTGTTTAAATAGAAATAATTTTGTTAGGTTTTATTATGTAAACATTTTCAGAACTATGATTATTAAAGTGTGGTTTCAAATATAAGATGGTTGTTTTAGCTTTAGGATTATTTTTTAGCTAAAGAGTTATTTTTTAGATTCATACTATTGTTTAATCTATTTTTAGTTGAAGTAAATCAAATTAATAGATATTGAACTATTTAAATTTGAATGTTAGAATATACAGTTTTGATATTGAAATACATTATGTTACAAAACTTAGAGTTTGTTAAAAATAAGTAAATGGGCCTTTAGATATGTAAATATTCGTAAAACAAATTTAATTATGGCTATGCAGGTTGATTGTGACTGGAAATTACTTGAAAGGACCTAAAAACTATGTCATGACCAATTTTAGAAATTGAAACTATGATTAGACAAATTTGCAGAAGGAGGATAGAGATGCAGTGCATCCTTGTTTATTGATTGCAATCACGCCCTGGTTGACTGTGCACCTAGTTTTTTTATTTAGGTCTATGTGACTATTTACGAGTGTTGATTGATAAATTATGTGCTCTATGTTATCATGTGGAAGCCCTGTAAAAGATAAAACCCTAACTCATACATAATAGAAAAGAAAAAAAATCAAATGCAAATGGGAGAAATGAGTATGGAGAATAGCTAAGCTATCCTTGGAAAACTCCACATAATCTGAGTGTTGCATACATATCCCAAATGGGCCTTAAAAAGATGTCGTTATCCCTCTTAAGACGATTATGTGATCCATGATTATGTAACTATATGATTGGAGCTAGAATATTCAATTGAAATGCTTGACAATTGATGCTCTCAATCTTCAATAAAATATATTCAGACTTGGCCTATGACTATTAGAATGTTATAAAATTGAAACTGGAAGAAATAATGCTCTTTTGCTCAATGTGTAGTATAATTCTAGGTGATTCTTATGTGTTTGGAGAAGCCTTGATGTGCGTATATAGGAAAATCTTTGAAATATTTTTGTTAACCAACTTTACAAAAGGCATGGGAGAGTCATTTTGAAATGTCTAAATTCAAAAAAGTGGATATTAGAGTGTGGGGGACAAGGTCGCAGTGTGGCCATGTTCGACCTAGTGCGGACTTGTCTAAAAAGGATAGAGACTATTGGCAAAGGTTTAAAAGGAGCCTATAGGTTGAATAGGAATGAATAGGCTTTAAATAAGTATGTCTATATAATATTTTATGTGTTTACATGAAAATAGAGGCTATCTTATGGATTAAAAATTATCGAAAATGGTGAATGGACCAAGTAAGGTAAATATGTCAAGGTTAAACATTTTTAAGCACTTAATAATTGATTTTATGTCTCTGCATTTACCCCCACTTTATTTTAGTGATGAAACAAATTAAAATTACTAGAGTAAAATATATGTGAACCTGAGTGTGTATACACACTGTCTTTTGATGTGAAGCTTGATTGTGCAAGATACCTAAAATTTGAATTTAGTATACACACTCTGTCTTTTGATGTGAAGCTTTATCTTCTGATGTGAAGTTTGTTTTGCAAACCTCTAAAAATGCCATTGAAAGTAGTTATTTTCTATATTTAAAACTTGAAAATATGAAACTTAAAATTTAAATTTTGAAAAAAGCAAGTATAAACTTGAAAGAGTATGCAATCTAATTTATCCTGTAACTCAAAAGTGGAGAAGTGTTTGCCTCTTTTTTAAAGCATTTGGAGATATGTTGAAACTATGAAAAATTGAAAGTGATCAAGTCTCAATTTTAAAAACTTTTGAATGTTCTTGAATTGAAAATATTGTATGCTCCAACTCTCATTTAATTGTGTAGAGTACTTTGTAAAATACTTTAAGAGGAGAACCACCAAATATGACTCGTTACATATAAAAAATGTAACCATAGACATTGAGTTTAACTAGATGCTAACTTGGCCCACTTGAAACATGAATACAAATCACACCACTACAAATATATCTAGATTATATTTGAAACTTTACAACTTTGAAACTTTTACACTGTGAGAAACTTTTGAACTTGAATTTTTTTGAAATGTCATGTAGTACCTTGAACATGAATGGGTATCTTGCCCCATGTACTATATTCAATTGATATTTAATTACCATTTAAACTTTGAAACTATTGAAACTTGTAACTACATGAAAATTTTCACTTGTTATTGTAGGAATGAGTGCACATGCATGTGACATGCCCCTATGATCTTAAAATTTTAAATCATGCTATAATTTTTGAAATTGTGTAGTGCCATAAATCTCAAATTATTTATGAGAACTTGACTTCTCAAGACAAACCCATTGCAATTCCCCCCTTTTGAGATGTGGGGTATAGTTTGTAAGTCACTTAGCTCAAAAGTAGAGTTATGTAATATTTGAAATATGTAATCATGTATAAGTGCGTGAATTTTTGAATGTATTGCATTACATATTAGAATATAACATTTAATTTTTATGTGAAATGTGTAAGAGATTGATATATTATTGAATCACATAAGCATCATGTGCATGATATGTATCATGGCACTAAAGTAAGAGTAGAGAAAATATGAATAATGCATGATATGAATCAATGAACATATAAGTAATATCATATAATGTCACATAATTTTTATAAAATATCATATATAAGACACAAAGGCCACATACATGGAACATGTAAAAGTTACATAAACATAAAAGGCCAAGGGCCACATGCAAATGACATAATGATGTCATTTAAGCAATAATTTCAACATATAAAGCCAAGGGCCACACACAATAAGCAAGCAAGCTCTATCTTATCATGTAGCAAAGTACACAAAAAACATAGAATAAATAAAAATAATTTAAATGAACCATTTGTATCAATTTTATTGTTAGCAAATAACATTTCACATGTAACACATAAATAGTATGAGTGATTAACAAAACATTTGAATGATATGTAGCTCAACATGGTAGAAATATTATGGATAAATACAACATGTTAAATTTTTCATGAAGAACAAAAATATGCCTCCAACTTAGTAAATTTGTTGGATAATAAGGGAAGCTCGACTTTGAAATCATGTAAAAGTATGTATTATATCACACTCAAATACCTCGTGAAAAGCAATATATATTTGAAAAAATGAAATATTTTATCTATCTAACATAAATAAATAACACATGGAGATAAGTAAGCTAGAAACAATTAAATAATGCTTACTAGCTCCTGATTTTTGAATTTAAAAAAATGCACATTTGAATTATTTGCATGTTTTTTTAATTTTTGCCAATATTTGAAAATATATATATATTATTATTTTTCCATAATTGATTTTTTTTCAATTTTTTTACCATATTTGAATTGAAAATTGCTTAATCAATAAGGATTCAAAAATAAGGTGCAAAAGCATTATATGATAAGCAGTAAGGCAAGCCATGTGTCCTCCAATGTATGTGCAAAATGAGTGATATCAATGTAGTTTAAATGAATAAGACAACAATGTACATGCTCCTCATGGAAAAGAGAGAGATATTTTTGAGTTTTATCTTCTATCTAGACCTTTCCCTATGGGCACTAAAATAACTACTTCCCAACAAGCTAGCACGTTTGCATTTCATGCAAGACTGAGCTCTTACGCACTCCCCTGAAGCACGCACTAAGAAACTGATTCCTAGGGGTTGTGTCGTACAGTAATATACTTGTCATATATTAGTGCTTGATCATATACCTTAATCAATGATTGAATAGAAAAATAAATACAAAGTGGTGTACCTAGTTTCAATTACATAAACAAACATGATTATGAATATAATTGCCATGAGATTCAACATATGTAATGCAAATGTTTAGATATCATAGATTTTATTCATTATTTATAAATATGAACCACAAGTTACATAATAAATGTATTGGCAAATTAATTATACAACTTAACTATCATCTATAGTACAATATCAGGATTACAATGATTTTTATGATTCTGCTAGTTACCACACTCAATTGTAATACAATACCAATGTTCAACAGTGTTACAAATCTCTATACAGGGGTATTTATACTTGGTTCTCCCTAACCAAATTGTTACATTAATTATGACACTTATAATGACTAGCCAATGATATCTAGTTAACTGAGATTCATGACAGTTGTCTACTTTTTTTTTCATATGGACCCAGGCTTTTGTGCCCCTATATTTCCATTCGGTGTTGGATCCTTGTTGCCAAGTGTCCACCTTAGTGTAGGCTAGTGTTAAACTCATGTGTGATTTAAGTCTATTTTATCCTTGAAAATATCTCTTTAATCTTTTCTTGCTTCCTTCATGCTCCCCAAGTCTTTCACTGATATACCGAGTCCTTCATTCTTGGGTTCTTAATTTGTTATACCTCTCCTCTAACTAGGTATTCTCATGTTGTAATATCTTGTGACATGGTATTTTTCACCATGGTCTTTTATGCCATGGTCTTCTATGACATTGTCTTTTGTGCCATGGCCTTCTACGCCATACTTGTTATGTGTTATAAGCCAAAATACTTAGCCAAACTTTGGGGTCTAACAACACCCCACTCTACACTCTTATTTCATCCTAGACTAAGTACCGATCCTAGCCTCAACCAAAAATTTAGGACCAATCTACTTTATGACACCTTCTTAATGTGACAAGGTATCGAGCAACTTTGTTATTATCTCCTCATTGCCTCTTTCAACTTTTTGGTCTCCTCAGGTTGATCAAAACACTCACTTACCTTATTGAATAATTGTTCAAGGGATGTGGAAGCATATTTTTAAACCTCTTCAAGCATGGTGACCTCATTCACAACCTATCCTCAGAGCACCACAAAGTTGGAATTTATTTTTTGTTGATGTGCATTTATTATTTCTTCCATATTTTTGGCATCTTTAAATGCTTTAGCACACTCAGTGTGGTCTTTTATTAATAGGGTGGCATCCACCAATTGTTGATGCTGAAGCTCTTCTGCCTAGAGTCAAACTTCTAAAATTTTATTGGGTTGTGCTAGCTTCCCAAAAATCCCATCTAGGATGGGAATCACCTCCTCAACTCATTGAAAATTGTGCCTATAGACCCCCACTACTTTAGTAAATTATTTGATTACGCATATCATTTCATCTCTTGGTGTGGGTTTCTCCTTACATCACTTCAAGAAGAGATCCACAAGGGTCTTTAGCTTATCAATAGCCTCAACCTCTAAATGGACCCCATCTACTAACACCGGTTCCTGGCTTAGAATAGCCTTACATAGATTTAATGTTTTGACCTTTGCTATTATTATAACTTCTATTTGGCATTTTAGCTTAGCCACTTCCTCTTCGAATTTCTCTTGAACGGTGACTTATTTATCATATATTTCCACCACCCTGCCATGTTTTTGTTTATCTTGACATGCATCAAAATATACAAGCACATTTTGTTATGTTACTTCACAGGCCATTTTCAAGAGTGTTGCACTAGCTTGTAGAGGAGAGAGTTGTCAAGGATCGACCCAAAGAGGTGTGAGCAACATCGTTGCTTCAAAATTCAATACCATACTAAAAAGAGGCATCTCAAAATATAATTCCTTAGCATACATGTCTAGGAAGAATGACATCTCACATCGGGTGTGTATAGAGGCATATTCTAGATCAAAATAGAAATACAAATAAAGCATGTTGTCAGGGATGCCATTCTAGTATTGGGTGTGTAAGTTGGTGGCTACATTAGTTTTGGGTGGTTGGACCACAATGTTAGTGAGCTTTTTCCCTTTTATGGGATCCCACTCAAGTATCTCAACATTTGTGTCCTATTCCAAGGAAGTGATGTTGATGTCCATACTATTTAGTTCTTCTGCTTCAAAACAATCCCTCTCTTTTCCAAGCAGATCTTCAATGTCTAGTTGCTTCTCTTCAAGGGTGGTCTCTTCTTCTACACTGGGGAGAGTGTTTTCTTTAAGTTAGTATCCTCATATTCCTTAGTTTTTTCCATGGACCCTCATGGTAAATCCTCTAGCTCTTTTCTATCACTATCCTTAGGCTCTTCTACTTGCTTCAATGGAACAATTTGCATTGATGGCATTGAGCCTTCAAGTTGAATTGTTAGTGGATCTCTTCTTGGTGAATCCTTTGGTGGTGATGTCTTTGGTGATGAATCCATTGATGGTGAAGCCCTTGGTGGTGGTTTTTGGGAGTTCCTTTAACTTTTTAGTGGTTTTAGATGTGAACTTATGCTGGCATCATGCCCGGTATGCTTCTTTCTGTTGAGTGGTGGTACTGGGGGAAGCTTTTCTTTCTCATGCTCTATGCTTCCCAAAGATTTATTTTTAGCTTTTAGCATATAAAAGAGATTATGAATTGAATACCCAACCAAGGTTGGATGAACCTTGATGTCGTTTCTATCTATCTCATACTTTTCTATATATGGTTTCTATCTAGGATATCCATACATTTTGGAGAGAGTGTGAATCTTCAAGCTAAATCATTATGCTTTAAGGGTTATCAGTTATGCATAATATATATAGTTGAAAGAGTTTACAAAGTAATACATCATGAAAGCATAGGGAAGCTTCAACCAAGTAGAAATCTCTCTAGATGGGGCCATCCTGATGTGTGTAAGAGAAAAGTGTTGCTTGATAACAAATTTGACTTGTTTACCAACCTGGGTAAGTAAGTCCTTTGGAATGTGCCATTTGTTCCCAAAGTCTTCCTTCATTCCATCATACCATGACTTCATATTGAGATTAAAAGTTAGAGTAATATATTTAGGGCATATGAACACCTTGTAGTGCTCTGTAGGGACCTATTCTCAGGTGAGTATAACCACTTCAATTATCCAAAGGTATAATCAAGTACACAAATTTTATCGAATACCATTAACAAGAGGAATACATCCCATGAGAACCTATAGTTAGGTGTTTGGTGAGCCTTCTCCACATCTATTATAATCTTATTGGAAACATACATTGCCCAGTGATACTTTAAACCCTTCGTTACCTGGTGAGCAACATATAGGTGGGCCATGTCCACCTCCTTCCATCTATCACTACCACCAACTTTTATCATGATGATTCACACATATACTCAGAGGGTGAGATCAAGTAAGTTATTTATATGTATGGTATGGCCCTGTTTCTGATATTCCATCATTGTGGTAGTCTTTTATATTTCTATTGAGTCCTCTAAATCAAATTTAAATTTTACACCAGAGCACTGTAACCCTGATACTTCATTGATTCTTTTAGTCATGATTTTCATCTAATGCCTGGCACAGTAGATATAAACCTCATGTACTTAAAAAAGTATAAATTTGACCATCTCTATAGGTTTTCCAAAATAGGGAAGGTTGAAGAGCTAGAAGAGCCCTGTAAAGTCCAAGGCATTGAAGATTTTCAAAGCATAAACAAATTCACTATTGGTGTTTTGGTGCTTGATTTTATAATCATTTTAAATATCAACCTTATTTTCAGGTTGGTGGTGGTTATAGTCTAAGATAGTACAATTAGGCACATTTGATACACAAGTTTTTGTGCACAGCACCCTTTCTATGTACTACATCTCCTCGATTAACAAAGAAGGAGGTGGGGGTACTTTGGCTTTATTTTTAGTTTGGTACACCATCCTTGTCCTTCACATTCCATGCACTCACCTTATTCTTTAGGTTTTTCCTCCTTGATTATCATTGTTCCCCACCAATCCTTAGCTCCTTTTATTTTGAAATAACTGGTAGTGGCTCACTTCATTGGGTCTTTTTCTTAGGATACATCACCCTTCATGGAGCCCTAAGTTTGAGGCTCAATCATCCAATGGTCCCAAATGAATACATTTTTTCATTCAAGGTATCTTAGCTCTCTTGATTTGAAACCTATTAATGGTAGACGTCAACTTATACAACCTAAAATCCAAGAATTCCTTTGTGTTCTTTCAGTTTAGCTAACTCTAGTTGTTTATTTAGTCAAAACCACAATCTCAATGATCAATGAACAACTAGGAATCGATATTCTAACTTGTCTTTGAATCACCTGAATTTGGTTGTTCACTCTTTGGCTTTATAAAATGACACTCGAAGCAAAGGTAAAATTTAAAATGAACCACCCATTGTCTCTTTATAGGTTTGATGGGGTAACTTGCATTTACTACCCCCTCTCTTTGACCATCACTTCTCACAATAAATGTGATTAATGGTATTGCCACAGCATGATGTTGTCATACTTGCCATTACCATTACCTCCTTATATTAATGATGTGTCTTATCATGTGCTTTTATCAAAGTACATGATAGTTGTAGGAACATTTGAATATTCATACCATACGTGGGAATCATTACTGATCAAAATAATATTATGGTTATGTGCCACATCTTGTGTAGTCTTTATCCTTGTACACCTTTACTTTCACACCTTTACGTCTAAACGCATCCCTATAAACCATTTTCTAGCATATGTAGAACCCCTTACCCCACACTAATTGTGCTTCATGTTCCTATAGCTCCAATAATCTGAACAAAACTACTATGGTTTTGTAGGGGGGTATGCAGGGTATATAAGAAAACACCTAAAAGGTTGATTGGCTTAAGGACCCTATGGGATACTAGTGATCTATAAAGGCTATCTGATTTATCAGCTTGCACCAAACTATAGAAAGAATCATAAACCAGGTTAGGGATAGCATGATCAATCACACAAAGGATGCAGGTATCTTTAATGGGTATAACCATAGTAAAATGAGCAGTTACAACAAGAAATCTACTTGCATATAAATTATGGAAACAAAAAAGTTGAATTGAGATAATTATCGAATGATGCATAAGCTTAAGAGAAAAGCATTTTCAGGGCAAATGAAAGACATTTTATAAATCAAATATGTTTTAAATAAAGGTTACAAGAGAATGCCTAATCTAAGCCTAAGCTAATTCTTCATTTTCAACACTATCACTTCCTAATGATGCAACTTTCTAGTTTAATAAAGAGGAGATTGTTTGTGCAAATGTATAAAATGTTTTGAGAAACTAAGATTCTACCATGCAATGAGAGTTGTTTCATAAGCAAAATTATAATGTAACGGGAGACATTTTCAATCAATGAAATATGTTCTAAATATATATAAATGCAAAATCTTCATAAACTACCCTAGAGAATGCTCCAAACAAACTAAATTACAAAAACAATGAAAACTTAGCTAATAAACTACTACAGACAAATGAGACTTTTAATTTTCATAGCAAAGTGCCCTCATATCAAGCTCAAAAATATTTTTTAGATGTTCTACCAACTTGGAATGCAAGCTAGGAAGTAATGAAGGAGGAAGACCAAGTTGTATCTGGGTTGAGTCCAAACCAAGAGCCAATAGCAATGGAAGAGGTGAAGGAGAAGTTGTAAACTATGAGATAACCAATGTGGAGAGCATAATAATAGGTGCAATGGATATTGAGGGAGATAATATAAAGAAACAAGACTTAGGAGCACTATGGAGAGCAAGGTGAACCACCAAATTAAGTTGTACAGTAGTAAGGCATCCCCTATCATAATGAAAGCCCAAACATGCCAAGAATGGACCAAGTGAGATCCAAGAAGGCACAAAATCTTAGTCAATGATGATCAAGAGGAGAGATCAGATCAAAAATATCAAGATAGAGGAATAAAAATGAGTGATAAGCAGTCATATAGGTCATCCCCAATCTGCCAAATACTAAAACTAGCCATTTCTAGCCATTGGGGACAAAACAGGGCCCTTTTTATTACATTCTACTTGGGTTGTGACCTAGGCCATGGATTTTGTGAAGGAAACATGTGGCCTAAGCCATGGGTTTCCCCCATAATCTATGCCCTAGGAAAGTCCATCCATAGTGGTCAACAGGCCTTTAGAAGGGCCATAGGAGGCATTTAAAAGGCCCCTCAATGAGTGAAAGGACTAGTAAGGTGCCAAGCATGTCTGGGGGATATGGATATGATGCAAGAGGATCCATGCAAGTAAAAAATGTATTAAAGTAGGATAAATAGGGTCAATATTTTACATGTGAGCTGATGTGTAATCATAGGGAGGATTAAGGTCACAGGAAGTATGATTACATATGCCCTCGAGGTACAAGCAGTCGGTGGTCAAATGAACAAGGAGTGATGTGTAGTACATGAAAGCCACACAAAATCAAACAAAATCAAGAACTAAAATGATAATAGAGAACATCACATACACTTATCAGATAAGGATGGTAGTGGAAGAAGTTGATGGTGCGATTCATGGGTGAGAGTACAAATGTTGCATAATCCAAATCCAAGTCTAGCTCCAACTCCTGCTCTTACATATAAGGGACATAAGAAATATCAAACCATATCGTATAATATAGAATGACATTCACTAGAGTGTCAGCTCTAGTGTTTTCCCTATGATGGATATGGGCAACTTGGATGTCCTCAAAGGAGGAAAGTAAATCATGTGCCTCAAAGAGGGGGAGCAACTCAAAGCTAAGGATAGACCAGGCCTCAGTGAGTTGAGACATGACTAAGAGTGAGTTAGATAAAAAAAATCACATAGCACATGCTTAACCCATGGGCATCATTTAAGGCACCAATAATTGTGTGATATTCAGTGGTGTTATTCATCTCATTGGTAAGGAAGAAACATCTAAAGCAAGCTCATGGCCCCACGTATCATCGATGACCCAAGCTGTAGCGGTAGGTCCTGAGTTAACCTGATTTCCACCATCTATATGAATCACCACTCAGAGGTACACCATGATAGGGGTCAAAGATGCAGGACTAGCAGCCATAAAAGGACTATCTCAAGGTAAGATAGGGTAAATGATCTGTACAAGGGAGTTGGATAATGAAACCAACTCACAATCAAAGTAATTAACCAACATCATTCATGGGAAGAGGTGACAAGGGAAGGTGATAAGAATTTTGTAGAAGATGAAGATTGATCAATAGATACCGGAGCAACCAACACCACTTGTAATTTGCAACCAATACCACCTGTAAGAACCATGGAAAAAGTAAGAAATGGGAGTTATAATAGATCAACTATAGAACTATAGATAAATGACTAACTAAAGGAAGCACAACAAGCAACTTCTATCCCTGGGTGCCCATGAGATGGGACACAAGCCCAAGAGGTCAATGGGGACACAAAAAGGGTTAAGAGTAGGCCTAATAAGGCCTCTAAGTGAAAACCAGACGCTGTCATTACACTCAAAATGGTTTGAAACTCCTAATATGGAGGTTTCATGGTTTAGGATGTAATGGAGGGTGAAAACCCAAAAAAGGGCCCAAAAAAAGCAAAAAGAGAGCCAAAAAGAGGAAAAAGGGTGAAAAGAAGTCAGTTTCACACTCATTGTTACTCTAAGAGACTCTAAAGAAAGCTAACTAGCCTACTAAAGCATATGAGGATGTAGGGAGTACACCACAGGTGCACATGATGGTATGGGTAAGTCCTCTAAACAAAACTTTGTCAAATTTAGTCAGTTTTAGTGTTTAGGAGGCCCAAAGGTCATTTTGACTAGATCTAGATGATTCAACAGATGAATCAGGTAGACCAACTAGTCAAAATGACCTAGATGTGGAGATAAACTCTTTGAGCCAAGCGGGAGGCCAGACAAAGGCCCGAGGAAGGAGTTTTGGGAAGCCCTAGGGATTCTCAGAACACCATGACCTAGGTCATGGCCTGGCTATGCAAACCTATGGCCTAGGCCACTTCTAGGCCATGGGGCTATGATAATGCTAGAATGTAGCTCCAGCAATCCAAATGGAGCCAGTAGGGTTTGGTAGGGGATACACAGGGTACTTAAGCAAACACCTAGAAGGTTGACTAGCTTAGGGACCTTATGGGCTACGAGTGATATATAGAAGCTATATGATTTTCTAGATTGTACCAAGCTATAGAAAGACTCATAAACTAGGTTAGGGCTAGTGTGATCAAGCACACAAAGGATGCAGATATCTCTAATGGGTAAAATCATAGTAAAGCAAGTAGTTGAAATAAGAAATCTACTTGCATACAAATTATGAAAATGAAAATGTTGAATTAAGAGAACTATTAGATGATGCATAAGTTTAAGAGAGAGGCACTTTCAGGCCAAATGAAAGATGTTTTATAAGTCAAAAATATTTTCAAGCAAGGGTACAAGAGATTTCCTAATATAAACCTAAGCTAATTCTTCATTTTTAACACTATCACTTCATAATGATGCAACTTTCTAGTTTAGCAAAGAGGATATTGTTTGTGCAAATGTATAAAACATTTTGAGCGACTAGGATTCTACCATGAAATGAGAGATGTGTCATAATCAATCATATCATGTAATGGGAGACATTTTCAATCAATGAAAAATGTTCTAAATACATACAAATGTAAAATCTTCATAAACTACCCTAGAGAACACTCCAAACAAACTAAATTAACAAAACAATGAAAACCTAGCTAATACACTACTGCAAATAAATGTTAATTTAATTTTTCATATAAAAGTGTCCACATATCAAATTCAAAAATATTGTGTAGATTTTCTACCAACCAGGAATCCAAACTAGGAAGCAATGAAGGAGGAAGACCAAGTTGTATGTGGGCTGAGTCCAAACCAAGAGCTATTAACCATGGAAGAGGTGAAGGAAAAGTTGCAAACTATAAGAGATCCAACTTGGAGATCACAAGAATAGGTGAAATGGACTTTGAGGGATCTAGGAGCAATCAATAAGCCTCAGGATCACTGTGGAGAGCAAGGTGAACCACCACATCAAGTTGTAGAGTAGTAGGGCATCCCCTGTCACAATGAAAGCCCAGGCATGCCAAGAATAAACCAAGTGAGATATAAGAAGGCACAAGAGCTTAGAGAGTGAATATTAATAGGAGACATCATAGAAAAAATAATAAGAGATAAGAATAAAAATGAGTGATAAGTAGTCATATAGGGCATCCCCAATCTGCCAAAGACCAAAACTAGTCATTTTTGGTCGTTAGGGACCAAACAGTGCCCTTTTTCTCGTATATTACATGGGTTGTGGCCTAGGCCATGAATTTTGTGAAGGAAACGTGCATCCTAGGCCATGGGTTTCCCCCATAAGCCACAATCTGAGTCAAAATTCTATCCTAGGTGGTCAATAGGACTCTAAAAGGGCCTCAGGAGGCATTTGAAAGGCCTGTTAGTGACCAAAAGGGCTAGTAAGGTGCCAGGGATGTCTGGGGGATGTGGATATAATGTGAGAGGATCCATACAAGCATAAAATGTCTTAAAGTGGGATAACCAAGGTTGGTACTCTATAGATGAGTTGATGTGTAGTCATAAGGAAGAGTTGGGTCACAGGAAGTATGATTATAGGTCCTCCACAAGAACATAAGTACCAATTTACAAAAGAAAAAAAAATAACAAAAATAGATGCACAATGAAGGTAGTGCTTTATTGAAAACAATAAATCCTAAACTAATGGCATACACCTTATTGGTATAATTAAAAAAAACTCAAACTGAAAAATACGGCCATAGTCAACTACCATTGTAATGACCAAGAATAAATTGGTCATCCAATCTTTTCAAATGACATTCACCAATAGAATGAATACTATGAATAATAAAAGGTCCATCCCGGTGAACACAGAGCTTCTTGGAGTGGTGTGTGAACTCAAACATATAGTAAGACTTGCATTGCTGGTGTAAATGTCTTATGTTTGAGGTGGCGATCATAATATGCCTTCTAATTGCATTTCTCCACATCTTGACTCCAATGAAAAATAAAACATGTTTCATCTAATTTTAATAAGGCATATAAATGTGCTTTCAAGATGGTTCATTTTCTAGTAGACCAACGCACACAATGTGAAGAGAAAAAACCAAGAACTCAACTAGAAGAACTACTTATGTGTCAAACACCAAATTAAAGGATGTACTTTTGTTGAGGTGTTTGTAAGTTGTTTAATAGGCCCAAAGAAATGCAAACACCCGATCATCCCAGTCAATGCATCTAATATTACAAACTTTTTTTACTTTTATGCCCAATACTTTTTTGAATGCTTCAGTAGTGCCATTTGTTTGGGGATCATATGACATGGTCTTGAGATGGGTAATCATAAATTCAACTAACAATACTCAGATAGTCTTATTGAGGAAGTATGTACCTCAATCACTAGTAAAACTTAGTGGATAGTCAAACCTTGTGATTAATGTTCCCAAATGAAGCATGTTGTAGTTATTGAATTATAATCTTGTGTTAGCATAGCTTCAGCCTAACGTGTGAGATATTCAATTATTGTAATGACATAGCATGAACTAGTATGCCATTAGACTAGGTCGATGGGGCCAACAAAGTCAATGGCCCATTTCTCAAATGGTTCTTTCAAAAAAAAAGATGTAATGTCATTACATCCTGATGATTTGGTTTCCCCACATGATGGCAAATATCACATTAATGTGTATGTAGCTTTGAATCTTGAAAAAGTGTAGGACATCATAGACCATCCAATTAAACTTTGCATGTAGTAGCCTCACCAGCATAATGTCTTCCAACAATACCTTCATGGACTTTGTGGATCACATCATGGAATTCATGTTTCATAACACAGTGTCAAAGGACTTCAGCTCGGCCAAGCTTATAGAGGTCACCTTTAATGATCTACAATGGTGTAGCGCAAACAACTAGTTGTTTTTTAGCCTATGTACTTAAATGATTTGGATTTGTGCCAGTAGTTAGCAAGGATACTATATATTCTAAATCCTTAGGAACATGTGAGATGAAAAATAGCTACACGTCAGGTAGGTCATCTTCGATGGAATGCACCAACTCACCAGAATCAAGTCTTAAGAGATAGTTAGGACTGTAATTGGCCTTACCCAGCTTAACCATGACAGAGAATTAGAATTCTTAAAATAACATAATCTATTAGTAAATACAACCATGTAAAATGGGTTTATTAACCAGGTACTTCAATGCTTCATGGTCTGTGTAGAATACAAAAGGAGTCACCAATAGATATTATCAAAAAAAATTTAGAGCATAAACCATGGAAAGTGCTTTGTGCTCTATGGTGGTATAGCTCCTCTCAATCGGAGTAAGCTTCTACTTACAAAGAAAATAGGATGATCTAGATTACCTTCTCTAGGCTATGTAAGTATCATACTAATGGCCATACTCAAAGGATCGATATGGACATGAAATGGTTTATTCCAATCAAGGAACTAGAGAATTGGTGTAGTGAGAAACTTGTATTTTGAGGCTACAAAAGCTTCTTGGTAGGAACTGGTCCAAATGAAGTGTTCATTGTGTCTCAAGAGCTCTTCTAATGGTTTGACAATCCTTGCATAACCCCAGATTAATTTCTTATAGTACCAAATATGACCATGAAATTCATGAACCTCTCATTGGGTTGTTGGCACTAGTAGATAGAAGATGATGACAACCTTAGCGGGGTCCACCAGAAGTCCATCTCGACATACAATGAGACCAAGGAGAACACCGAATAGAGTATCAAAAAGATATTTTTATAAGTTGAGAGATATTTAAAGCATTCTATAGTAATCAAGCATAACCCTGAGATTATAACAATTGTATTTCACCAAGCCATATATTTTCCAATCATCCAAATAAACCTAAAGAAACTTATAGATGAAGTCTTTAAAGGCCTCAATGGCTATTATAGAGAATACAACAGGTGTGATCTTTAAACTAAATGGCATGATGGTATATGAAAAATACCCCCATTCAATTGTAAATGTAGTCTTAGGTCTATCTTCCTTTATGATTTAGACCTGATGGTATCTGTAAAACCCATCTGTGAAGGTGCAAATTTCACACCCAGTGACAACTTCAAGGATTTCTTCAATGAAAGGCATTGGGAAAGGATCAACAATATAAGTTGCATTAAGTATCATGTAGCCCATATAAATATTTATGTGCCCATCCTTGTTTATGCTTATCACTATAGGGCTAACTTAATCAAACTCATTAATTAGACTAATAATTCTAGTGCACAATATACTATCAATTTCTTCTTGAACCCATACACACAAATTTGGATTCATTCTATACAATCATTTATTGACTGGGCGAGCACCTTCAACTAGTTTGATATGAATTTTACCCAAGGATAAGTGAACACCCTTCATTTCACTATAATTCCTAGGGAAAACATCTTTTTATTCCTTCAGCAGGTCAAATACTTTAGAAATGTCATTATCATACCAGTAGTTTCCTACAATAGCCATCTTTGGTGCATCCTCCATGCTAATATTTTTTTTATATGGTTTGAAGTGGTTATAAGTATAGATGGTGTGTATTAGGAATAGTGTCACAAATAGTTCTAGCACCATAGTCCATGGGGACATCCAAATGATTGGTCAATGGGTCCATCAGTTCGAACCCTTCACCTTCATCAACATGGAACACATTTTTTTTAATTTCTTTTTTGAATTTCTTCACATTGGGCATGGTCGATGATAGGTATTGGTGAAGTGGAAGATTACTCAATTGGGTCATTTAAAATGACCAATTTTTCTTCTGGCACACCATGTATACATTGTATCCAATCTTTAATGGGACTGGGGTCACCAATAAATACGTGACGCATTGCTTGTAGTGTGAGGTGCAAATCCATCCTTGGGGACAAATAAGATAATGTTGAGACCATGTTATTTTTTAACAAATGCCAAAAATGGGTACCTAGATGGTGCTCCTCATGAACATACCATACTCTGGACCAAAAGCGTAAAGTGCCATAAAATGCATGTACCCACAAATATTTTGGTAAGAAAGATACATCGACCAACCACATTGCCTTGCAGGCTTCTAGGTTTGGTTATGATTCTCAAACTCCACTATAGCTGATTATGCCCCATATGTGGTTGTCATGATGGAACCAATGATATAAGGTAGAATACACTTGTTTCTAATGAAGGAGATGCTCATGATGAGTTTACCACCACCTTGTTATCATGACATCAAGAAGGTGAACCAGTGAGTGCATATGATCAACATCAGAGTCATAGAAGGCCTCTAGGTGCTATAAAACATCAAAGACTTCTATTTTCCCATAGAGCTTCATCAATACTTTTGAATGGTGTAGCCATAATTGGTCCTTGCATGACTTGTCTAGTGACAAGATGAACAAACCTATGGCACTTGTGGTACTGGCACAGAATGTCTTCACAACTACCAATGGCACCACACACTCTCCTAGTAAGGTTGTAGTCACCTTGGGCCCAACAATCATAAGCATTACTCATAGTATTAAAAAAGGATTGTGTGCCCATCCATCAGAGGATGCCATGGAGGGTAGGATCATGATGTTCATTGCCTCGAGCTATGACATTGTAGATGCGATTAATATCCTCATCTGAGCTAACAAGTTCTATATACAGGGGCCCATGTTCTTGGTCCAATAATATGATGACACATTCATCAATATTTTCAAAGCTGACATATCTCTTCTTCAATCTTAAATCAGTGTTGTTAGCATAGCACCAAGGATGACCCAATAGGACTATAAAGTCATTAGCCTTAGCCAATTCTAGAACTTTAAATTCAGCCTTGAAATATAACACGAGTATATTTATAATTGCATTTTTAAGAATGCTAATTGGTAGAACATGGGTTTTATTGGCCATAAATAATACATGAGGCAATGGTTTTAAAGTCAAGATATCCATCTTTCACCATGCATCCTTTGTGAGGACATTAACCTCAGCACCAGTTTTAACTAAAATGTCTCAGATCACCCATCCATTGATGGCAGCATTCACCAATATTTATTTGTCCTCTTGAGGGATAGGAGGAATAACAGTATCTTGTTATTGAACATGGTTTAATTGATAATATTTAGTTGTCTTTGGTGCCTGATGTTTAAGCTAATTACTTAACTATGGAATAATATCTTCTTCCAATAGGCACTTGTAAAGTTTTTGAAAGTCATCTTGTGCCACATCTTGATGTTCAGTGGCCTTCTGCATATCAGCACATTGGGCGGGCATGGTCCTTAAGGAATTGAATTTATCCTTTTAATTATTTTACCAAGGTCATAGTATCTTGGATCAATTATTTTTTTTATGAGCATCAGGATACCTAGTTGTATGAGGATCTTTGTGTTGTACCTTCTCAATGGGTGGAATAGATGTAGACTAGGATTGTCCACCATTGTGCATTGTGATATTAACCTATTGGGCCATCAGAATGCTAGGGGGTGGTCACTAGTGTGACTTATCAATCATATCATACTAGCACCCTTTTCATTTCTTTCTTTTTTTATGGCTATGCATAAATTAGGGCATTCCTCTAATAAGTGTTCTTTTTTACAAAAAGCACGTGTTGGATAGACCAGATAGACTTTCTAGTAGTGATCTAGAGACACACATTTATAGAACATTCATGGTGTAAAATTTCCACCTCCTCATCCCCATCCTCGGCCTCATCCATGACACCCACCATTATATTGATTATTTGAAATAGAAGTTTGATAGCTACCATGCATGCATGCTCATGTATATCACTGATAAAATGGTAGTCATTAATGTCATGGGTATATGTATCGCATATATTTTAGTAGTCATACACATTAGAATGTGTGGCCATTTTTAATAGAGGACAAGAGCATACATCATGCTCTTCATGGAAAATTTCACAAGACTACTTTAGTATAGCATGGATGTTCTTTCAAGGATAATTATTTCTGTTATGACCTTCAGACTCACAATCGATACACTAAAGACTGTTACGATTGTCATGAGCATTGTTTGCATTTAAATTTTATAATTTTTATGCTATTTAAGCTTCTATAAAGGGGTTGATTCTAGTATCGATGCTACCAATAGCTTCAACACAAAGGGCAGCTTTAAGGGCCTCGCATAGGCTGGTAAAGATCCTATGAGACAAAGTTCATCTAAAGGGAAGCAACAAACCTCCCATGAACCATTGGGAATGTTGATCAACATTAATCTCAAATGATAGATTAGACAAGAGTGTCTTGAATCATGCATCATACTTGTACATGTTTTTGTTTAGCTCTTATTTTATATCCTTCAGTGCAATAATACTTCATTGCTCAAATTATGGAATATCAAACTCTTGAATAAATATTGTCTTGAGCTTGCCATAATCAAGTACTTCTTGTTAAGGGTAATACTTCCTAAAAAAACTCATGTGCTCTTTTCATAAGTGTGGTTACAAATAGTGTTACTTTTTGCTCAGAGGAAGTTATGTCATGCACTCTGCAAATGAGTTCGCACTTATGAACATGCTCTGCGGTGTTCTCCATTCCTATATATTTTAGAAAATGAAGCATAATTTCATAGTATATGGTAGGTTTTTGAGGTGCTTACAATGGTGGTTATTGAGAACTTCCAAGTCATGTTCATGTGGGGGAAGCTCACTACTTCCTCTTACTCCACTCCTAGTCTGCTAGTTGTTTTGCCACCTAGTCCACCTCCTACACCTTTGATAGTAGAAAAAACACTCAATACATTGGGCATAGTAATAGGTTTATTTATTATGCTATGATGATTACTCTTCCCACCACTAATGCTTGATCCACCAAGCATACCAAATTAGCTGTGAAATTTTCTTGAAGAGGAAAAAAAGCATTAATTTGCTATGCTCATTGTTACTAACAAATATGATCATGTAAGCATAATGAAATCTTAGCATGACAAGTATAAAATAGTAAGTAACAATGAACATTAAAAAATATTTGTAAGGTTCTTGCTTCAGATTGTTCTAATTCGTTGAAAATCAAGAGGGAAAGTGACCAAAGTGAAACATAAAGCCAAAGGCTAGAAGAATGTTTGAATAAGGGATGTAAGAATTTGAAAGGAATTAAAATCAAAATAATCTATGTACAAAGGTAAGTATACAAATAACTTAACCAATTATAAAAGTGATCAGCATGTAACCATAACCCATGGCATGATATGAAGGAATGGTTTCTTGTGAAGGAGGAGTGTCAACTATAGATGCCTCTGAATCTGCATTAGGATCAGATGTTATGATATAAACCTCTAAATCACTACTCATATGCCCATGTAAATTTTTATATTCATGTGAAATATGAGAATATGTGACAACCTAGATATGTGTTGAAGCTTTCTTAATAACATGTGGTGCCTTAATAAATTAAGACTTTTTTTTATGTGTCGCTCTCTATTTAGGATGATGTGTCATGTTATTTGAAATGAATTGAATATGTTCATGTGTAATTGTATCTTGCTTATACGTAGATGGAGAAACTCTCATGCTCATGAATATATGGAGAAAATGATTATGGTATGTTCATGGTTACTAATAGAAGAAAAAAATGTAATGTGCTTTAAAATATGTAAATAACGCTCTTGAATAATTTTATGAACTATTTCATTGTTCAATGATTGTTATAGGAAGTTGTTATATAGTATAATTAAACACCATTGGTTCCAAAGGATATTCATATTGGATTCTTGGAAATTTTACCATTTGATTATCTTGAATATAGTTAATACATTTATGTAATATAAAAAGAACTACTCTAATATTTTGTCTCCTTGGGCATCCTAATAGCATATCAAATACTCATTTCTTGGTATAACTAAGAATAGATTGGATATTGTGAAAGGGCCCACTTGTAAATGTATTACTATATTCCCAAGAGTATCCTATGTATGGTAATCAAATCCTTTGAAAACTCTAGAAGTATCTTATTAATCTTGCTCTATATAACCAAGAGAGTAAAGGAGTATTATGGTGCAAATGTTTTCACTTGATTTATTGTCTATCATAATACTATGTATGTATTTATTCTTAACATATGCTCAAATAAAGACTGCATGTCTATTTGAACCATCATCAATGATTTCAATACCATCAAATGTGATCATAAGGCATGATGTTTGTTTGCTTGTATATATACCACTGATGATATCAAATGAATGTCCATATATAGGAGGAGGAAGATGAGCATTATTTGCATAATGTACTTCAAAGTTATTATTGTTATTTTTTTCATGATTTGGAAAATTATCTTTATACATTTTGAGCTTTGCATTATCATTGGTTTGTGGTGTAGCCTCTTTATTAGGTGTGTCAATGTGAATAATTTTCTCATCAATTAGAGATTTATTCTTGTGCTTAAGCTTGAAACATTTCTTTTTAGAATTTACAATACATTTATGGTAGTCACAATATTCATTTCCATCAAAAATATTATATTGTGATCGAGACATGTCCACTTCAATTGGTGGAGGAACACTGATAAGATTGCATTCAAGTATCCTTTGCAACAATACATGATTAGGTGAAGGTAACCTTTAAAATTACCTCCTTGGTGGAGCTTGTAATTTAAGCTTTTATGTTGGTTGTGAGAATACATTAATTTTAATCTTAGCTTCATTCTTGATTGCATTTTTTTGCTCTTATAATTAGTCTTATTTTTAAATTTGAAGTTTGAAGTAGAACGAGCATTTGAAGTATACTTAAGCTTGATCAAAGTAATCAACTTGACCTCAAGCTATTTAAATGTATGGCGTAGTTCATCAAAAGATTTGAACTTATCAATCATAATTGAATCTTGAAGTGGAGATAACAAACTTTGAGTAAAGATATCTTAGAACTAATTATCATCCATTTGATTTGTCATTTTAGCTAATATAAACTTGTATCTTAGCACATATTCACTGATTGTTTCATTACACCCTTGTTTGAGATTTGTAATTTGAGCATATGCTAAATTTTCACTATTGTTTATGGAAAAGTGTGTTAAAATGTGATATGCAAAGGGATTGAAAAATTCTACTGATTGAAGAGGAAGATCATATAACCATTATTTGAGACTTCTTAGAAAGAGCTTTGTTAATAATTTTTTATTATCTGCATAGTCTAGAACAGTTGCATGGATTGCACACAAATGTTGTTTAGGATCACATTTGCCTTCATATAAAGGAAGCTTAAGAGTTACAAAGCCAACTGGTAATGGATAAGATACAATTTATAGTGCCAAAGGGTTGTAAAACAAGTAACATGAGTCGATAAAGGGGCTAGCATGAGAAATATTTTACTCAATGTTAGTTATCTTAGCTTGTAAGCCAATAAGTGCATGCTCAATAGTAATACTTAGATAGGTAATTGGATTAGTGTAAGTATAATGAGTAGGCATAGGCATAAATACATTTTTTATACTAATTGATGTTCCCAAGCCAAAAGATGATGCTATGGGTGTATAAATAGGAATGGATGCAATGGTAAAAGGAGTAACATTGGAAGTATAGGATTTGAAAACCTAGAAAGGAAACTATTGTGGTGTAAATTTGGCCAATTTAGCTTGATGTTCAACTTTTGGTGATAAAAATAGACTAATGATCATGTTTACCTCATTTGGGATCTCTTTGAGACCTTAATGAAATTAAGATAATTCTTGTACTTGATTTTGATCTACTCCATTAAGCTCATGTGGATTAATATAAGAGTCATGTTAATTATATTTATTTTCATTACTTTCATTATCAATTTTAATGTAAACCTCATTTGTACAAGACCAAAGGATTTGAATATTAGTAGTATTAGTTTGAGAAAAAACATCATGCCTTGCCATTATAGAAGAAACGAAAAGAATATGATATGTGAAATATAAATACCACTTAATCTATAAATACACCTTAGAGGCATACAATACAATATGAATCAAGTTATGTTAATGGATATGAATACAATACAAAAAAATCAAGGGATAAGGGTGATCTAGACAAGGGTTTGAATGATTGTGTGGGCTCTAAAATATATTGACTCATTCATTGATTAGCATCAGCCCCATATTTCAAATTACTAACTACAAAGTCAAAACCATGCCTATAAGTCATTAACAATATTTCTAAGGGTACAGTGAAATTAACTTTCCTGGATAATATGCTCCTCTATGATTCACCACAAATTAAATAGTTAGAAGTGGCTTCATATGGTATAAACAATGGATCCTAGGCATTTATGATATAGTGTGAGGTACGTGGAAACTAAATTTCATGTTTAGCATTGTAAAATGCATATGAGTATTGGGGAAAACCCCTCATATCATAATGTCTACAGAATAAAACACCACGTATCCTTTCTCAATAGTCACTAAGTACTTTTAAATCTGACAAAACACAGTTTATAAAACAAACAAAAGAAAATAAAAAATAAATAAAAGAAAATGAAAATATTGTTGTGTATAAATATTAACAAATTTTAACCTGAGGTCATAAGAAAGAGCTTCTATGTCATATTTATCCAAGCTGATAAGACAAACTTCTTCAATGTCAAATTAAATCTGAGGTCAAAAATTTTGAATTGTTTTATGTCATATTTTATCCAAATTTGAAGGCTATTTTATTTTATTGTTAGTAATTTAGAGATATATGTATCAAATCCTAGGACAAAAATCAAGCAAACAACAAGCAATGTTCTAAAAATAGTGGGTTCACCAAAATATTTAATCTATTTTTAATTGAAGTGAATCAAATTAAGAAATATTAAACAAATAAAAATTTAATGCTATAATATATAGATATGATAATGAAATACATTATGCTATAGACTTTTTTTAAACTAATAATTTTATAAAAATAGTAAATGGGCCTATAGATATGCAAACTGACCTAAAACAAATTCAATTCTGACTATGCAGGACGACTATGATTAGAAATTTCTTGAAAGGACTTAAAAACTATATCATGACTAAATTTAAGAATTGAAATTGTGATTGGACAAGTCCATAGAATGAGGATAGAGGCACAATGTGACCTTGTTTGTTGACTGTGTCCATGTCCTAGTTGATTATGTGCCTGATTTTTTGAACTAGGTTTATGTGACTATTTACAAGGGTTGACTGATAAATTGTGTTATGTGTTACTATGCAATACCTGCATAATAAAAAACCCTGACTCTTGCATAATAATTAAGATAGATGTAAAATTCAAATGAGGAAAACTTGTAATATGAATAGTTGAGCTATCCTAAACAAAAACCATGTAATTTGGTGTTTATTGTATAGCCCAAATGGCCTTAGGAAGATGTAGTTCTCCTTCTTAGGGTGATTGTGTGATTCTTGATTTTGAATCTATGTTATTTAAACTAAAATATTTGATTGAAATGATTGAAAATGGATTCCATTGACCTATAATAAAATATATTCAAACTTAGCCTATGACTATTGGAATGCTAAAAATTAGAAATTGGAAGAAATAATGCTCTTTTTGTTTAGTGTGTAGTAGGATTTCTAAGTGATTTTTAGATGTGTTTGTAGAATCTTTGATGTGCTTATATAATGGAATATTTGAATATTTTTTATAGTCAAATTTAAAAAGGATGTGGAAGAGTCATTGTAAAATGTCTTGATTTAAAAAAGTAATTACTAGAGCATAGGGAACAAGGACACACTAGTAGACAAGGCCGTAATGTGACCCTATCTGACGTAGCAAAATTTTGTCACACAAGTAAAAACAGTAGAGAAAAAGGTCTGATAGGAATCCATAGGTTGAATTGGATGAATATGCTTGAAATAGGGATGTTTGTATGATATTTTTTGTGTTTTTTAGAAAATAGTAGATCTCTTATAGATTATGAGTTAGTGAAATGGTGAATGGATTAAGTAAGGTAAGGATGTGAAGATTAAATATTGTCAAGAACTTAATGATTAGTTTTATGTGTCTACAACTAAATAGTTAAAATAAAATTGTAATAGATGAAGTTGTGCAAGCTAGGAAGGGGGGCATGACGTACTAGAATATAATAATAAGTTGTGCACGCTGAAGAAATTAATGTTAGGAAGGCATCATAATAACAATAATAATAAGGTATAATAAGAATAATAAGAAGAAGAAGAATAAAAATAAGGGGAAGAAGTTAAAATACTCTTGTCTTGCACATATTAAATGCTACATGTAATGAAATTACATAAACAGATCAAGATATTTTACAACAATGGATATAAATGCAAACACCACTATTATATTAATGTTAATATAACACAACATTGAGAAATAATAAGTAAATCCATAATTTATTAACTGAAAATAGAGAAGTGTAATTGATAAATAATATTAAACCACTTCAAGGTGGCAACCTCCACAACTATAAAATAAGAATAAAATTTGTAATATAATCCTCAAGTAATAACAAATTTACCTCTTATATATACCCTAATTAGGCTATGGTTACTCCATAAACCGATTATACTAAAAATATTATAACATAGATAAATGTGACAAGATAAGATAAAAGATATTGTAGGCCACATATTAGTCAAACATATCCCTGCACGTGTTATAGCTTAATTGCATAACATGCCCCTACCCTTCAAACAAATATTTCCATCAATGTTAAATAAATATATATTTTGTTTCAAGAATTCTTCATCCTCCCATGTTACATCTTCTCTCATTATATTATTCCACTTGATCAGATACTCCTTAATCTCCCTTGTTCATAGTCATTTAGTGCATGTCTGAAGGATCTCTTCAAATTCCAAAATGAGTCTTCTTGCCTCATTAAGCTCTAGTATCTTGGTCTAGGTGTATACTTATTGTCAAATTACCTTATCTAATTAGGATACATGGAATAATTGATGTATGTGTATTCACTGAGGTAGCTCTAGCTTGTATGTGACAGTGTCAATTTTATGCAGGATCTGATAAAGGATGTAATACATAGGACAAAGTTTATTATCTTTTTTTCTACTTCAAGTAAATTATATTGTATAGTTATATGTGAAAAAATACCTAATCTCCCACCACAAACCACCTCTCACTACAAATTTGATATGCTTATTGCTTCATTTAGTTTTATGGCATTGCCATATTCTCTCTTAGACTAGCTAGTACCTTTTATTAGTGTTGATAGTGCTTCTCAATAGCTCCAACCTTTATTTGAAACCTAAAATGTGAGGTTATGGATGTGGATTGATACACATATGGTGACACAAATGAATACATTTTGGAATATGTATGGAAGAAGTGTTATACCACCATTATGTTAGTGATAACCAATGAACCCTTATTTCATGTTTATCTGATGCAAAAAAAATGAGATAATCCAAAAGCACTTGTTGGACACCTATTTTTACCCATTATATTGAGGATGATATGATGAGCTATGATCCAAATTATTACCCAAACATGAGAATAAATCATTCCAAAAATTATTGGTAAAGATAGGATCATGATATTGGGGATACCATTTAAAAAATTTAACTATATGCCAAAAATAATTTTCTACTGTACTAGTTAAAATGGTTGAGACAAGGCATAAAAATAAACATATTTTTTGATCCTCTCTGTGATTACGAAGATAAGAAATTTACCCTCCAACCTAAGCAAACATGTTATGAATTCCATGAAAACATACTCCCACCTTTGGTTAGGAATAGATAAGTATTGCAAAATACTTGGGGTCTTAATAGTCTCACCCTTATTTTGATAAAAAAAACAATGCATTTTACCAAAAAACATTGCACATCGCTTTTACTTCCATCCCAAAATTAATCTTTCTTGATTCTATTATATGTTTTAAAAAATTATGAATGCCCTCTACTGGATATGCATCCATCTCTGTAAGGATATTATGTTTGAGAGAAAAATTATTACACAAGTACAATCTATATTTATACCATAAGGCATTCAATTTCCACTCAAAAAAATTTTAACCCTAGAATATTTTGGAAGTTATTAAAACATAACCTGTGTCGAATTGTTATTTTCCTATTTTGATCTTGTCTCATTCACCTAATTTGCCCACCATATAGACATTGTGTATAACAATGACTTTGTGGCTTCATCCTTCTTGGATGGTGCATCTATAACTACATTATCCTTTCCTTTATTATATATGATTTCAAATTCATACCCCAACATTTTGGTCATCCATTTTTTTCTTCAAATGAAAACTTTATTTCAAATAAGTATTTTGAACTATCATTATCAATTTTCACCTTAAAGCATTTACCCATTAGAATAATGTCTCCATCCTTCTCATAGATAATATTTAATAAATTCTTACCTTTGAGCTAGCGAATATCTAATGCAAGGGTTCACCTTGCCTATATGATTACTATCCCCATTCCATATCCAATTGCATCACATTCAACAATGAAGGTCTTTGAAAGGTAAATCCAGTATCTAGTGGACATAAATTTATCCTTATAACTACATAGCATTTTACAAAGTGGGTGGAAGAAATTCCAATTGAGTCTACAGGGAATGACATATGTAGATTTATAATGACAAATATTATTTTTCGTTTTGGCATTCCTTCAGCTATTATTTATGATAATGGAACATCATTTAAAAACAAGACATTTAAATAAGCTTGCAATAAGTACAAGATTAAACATACCTTTTCTACACCTTATTACCCACATGGTAATGGCCAAGTAGAGACAACAAAAAAAATAAAATATTTGTTAAAATACTTGAGTGATACATCATTGATTGGCACTAACAGATGGTATATGCTCTCTGAGTATACCAAATTAGTGTATGCACACCTACCCAAGCCACACCTTACACTTTGGTCTATGGTACAGAGATAGTCTTATTGATTGAACTTGAGATACCTTAGTTGCATGTTTCTATAAAATACATCATCAAAGATAATGACTACCATGAAAAGTGAATGCATCGGTTAGAGCAGTTGAGAGCCAGGTTGTTGAACACTTACGTGTTTATCAAGATTACATAAAATGAGCATATAAAAAAAAAGTTCAACCACATGAATTTGATGTGGATGACCTAGTACTAAAATAAAATCAAAAGAATACCTATGCATAAAAAGACAAAAAGGGAAAGTTCAAACCAAATTGGTTGGGACCATTTACAGTTATAAAAATCTAGGAAAAGGTGTATACCACCTTGCTACACTTGAAAGAAAGCCTTTAAAAATCCCAGTGAACATTATACATTTATGTAAAGATATTACATAATTAAAAATACCAAAAATAAATAAATAAATAAACATTCAAAAATTCAAAAACATTTTTAGCACCTATATGTTCTATTGGATCCTTGGCATCTATGTGGTAGTTCCATGTTGATGGATGGCATAATCAGCTACTCCTACATACACATGTGTCATAATTATACTTGAGTGTGATATAGGCATATACAAATACTTTATACATTCATATTTTAGATGTTAAGCTTTCCCTCTACTCGTGTCACATGGATATTGGGGGCATCTACTTCTTTGATCTTGATACACATAGGTTATATGGTTTGATGATCACTATACATTATCATGTTTGACCTTACATATGTACTTACAAATGCATTTATCCATGATTATATTTTACACACGATACTTGATATGCTATACACTTGACATTTTTTTCTAACATATTTGATCCATGAGCTATTATGACATGTTTATGTTGAATGCTTATGCTTTACTTTATACACTTCCTTGAGTGTCTTTCCTTGCTATTGTATTCCTTGTTTGAGCATTTAAAAATTCTCCTTTGCTTTTAGCCCCTATGACTATGTATGATTTCATTGACATTTACATATGTCATTGTTTGTTGTATGGACATTTAACTAAGTCATATCCCTCCAATTGTGTAGCATTTGAACATGCCCCTTGTTTGTGGTATCCTTGGTCCATTGTCTTTTGACTTGATTTTGATTGCACTTATGTGTGTGCTTGATTTTATTGTTGAGATTGTAATTTTACTATCTAGACATTGCCATGACTCTTATCATGTATCTTAGGCCTACATGTGATCACATTGGTTCTATATGCTTCAACGATACATTTACATAGACATGTTCCCTTCTATATGCCACATGGATACATTCACAAATTATACAATTGTTTTATCCTTTTGAGGTGAGGAAACTACCACTTCCTATCTTTCTCTCACCTCAAAAGGGGGCATATTAATGAGGGCATGTCATGTAGGCATGTTCTCCACACTTGGCATAGTTTTCAAATTCAGTGGGGGTATGATTTGGAAGCATTACACACACATTTAGTATATGGTACTTATATAATTTTTCAAATTTAGTGGAGGCATGTCATATGGGAATGGATTCCATAAATTTAAAATTATCATATTTAGTGGGGGCATGATTTAAAAGGATGTTCTCCACACCTACTCAATATTTAGCATTCTCAATTTACAGTGAGGGCATGTTTTGGAAACATGTTCTTCACATTGGTACTTATATCACTTTTTAGATTAATCCATATATTGTGGCAGTATGTTTTGGAAGCATGTTCTTCACACTTACATAATTATCTTAATTAACTAAAGCACACGATTATATGATTCAGATTCACGATTGTGGTAGAATTATATGCATTGGTGTTGATGAGGTCTTTTGACATGCCAACTTAGGCAAGGGTTTTTAATCCCTTCCTCTCCTGAAAGGAGACTTGTGTGATAAAATCACCTCAAGGTCTTGGTTACCAAGTCTTGGTATGCAGGGTAACCCAATTGGCTTGTTATGACCATTTCGTTCAAAGGAACTGTGTGTATTTCATCCATATAAATATGTATTAAAATAAAATTCTTATACCTATGGAACAAGAAAAATGATCTAACTATGAATAAATAGTTGATTAAAAGAGACATGTCTTTTGCTTATAAGTTCAATAATGCATAAATGAGCAATAAATAAGAGCATGCATTCAAGATAAGCATTAAACTCATATTACAACTCAAAAACTAAACTAACCAACTAAGCAAAAAATTGAGAGGAAATAAAATAAAACCCTATGATAAGCAAAGCAAATTTTAAGCCACCAATTGAATTCAACACCCAGAAATCAATCCCGACATGAATAACTGATCCATAATCACCATGGGAATAATGCAAACATATAAGGAGAGTGAGAGGATGAGATGAAGAGAAATGGCCACCATTCACATGTGCAGATCATCAATAAACCTCCACAACCTTATATAAATTAAGTTTTTTGTGTTGATAACAATGTTTTTGTTAGTTACAATCGATTACATACAAATCCCACCAGTGCAACATCCGAGTTAAAAGATTGAGGAAAAGATTAAGCTACTAAAATAATAAATTGCATGAAAAACAAGTGTGAGTAGCTCTATATTCTCTTTGGGAGAATAAAAGCCAACCATTTTACAATAAAAATCCCTCCTTGTATAGAAACTACAATCTTCAAGGGGAAGATTTCCCTTCCAAAATGGTCAACCACCTCCATTAATGCTCAACAACCACTTTTCATGCAAAATAAATTCCACTCCATTACACTTTTACTATTCACCACCTACACAAGACACTTTTCAAAATGGAGAAATTCTAGGTCTATTAAGTGCACTTTACCAAAGCAAAAATATAATAGGGTTATAATAATGGACACAAAACTAGATTGGCACAACCCCCAAGAAAGCTACTTATATTAAAATATCTATGTTGAAATTAAATTTCCAACACACTAAGTGGTTAATGAAATGGATCAAGAAATCAAAATTTGACCAAATGACCACCACCCTATCTGACCATGTCGAGACTTTTAGCCTATAGTGCAAGCATCGAACTCCAACGCCTGCAGTGTTGGTGTCAGGATCTGATAGTTGCAATGCAATCTTTAGGGTCTGACAAATGTAATGTAGTCATCAGGGTGTGATGATTTTAATGTAGTTATCAAGGTCGAACAACTATACTGCAGTTGTCCAATAGATGCAATGTAGTCCTGTAACCTCGATGTATGCACAGGAAGTTGAAAACCTTGACACTCCAAAAGGAGGTCAAAATGACATTTTCAATCTAAGGTTAAAACATGAAACTTTCTCACATGGATGTACTCCTCAAGATGGAAGGATTTTTAGAATCCATAATGGCATGCAAATCAATAAATATCCCTGAGATATCTTGAGAGAGATGAACAGGCCACATGCAAAGAAAGGGCATGACTCTTACAACTGCAAGAAGGTCAAAATGACATTTAAGGAACAAGTGTTATATATAAAAATTTATTGCATGGATTTGATCTCCATAATGGGATAGTTTTAGGGATCATAAAATGCAAGGATATCAAGATGAACCCTTAAATCAAGCTAAGATAACCAAGAGAGTTGGCTTTCAAATACGAATTGGGAGGTTAAGACTCCACTTTTACGTTAAGTGTAAAATACAAAGTTGACTCGCACAGACGTGGTATTTTCAATGGTGGTAGTTTTAAGTCCTAGTTTGGCATGAAAATATAGATAAACTACCAAGGCAATTTGTAGTGCTGAGACCAATGAACCGTGAACCTATGCGGGAGTAGAGCACAAGGTCAAAATGAAGAGGTTCCCCATTTTTAGTTAGAAAATGGGGCATATTGTGTAAACAACAAATGGAGAATACTGTTGGGAAATACTCCTGAGTATTTTGAGAATATAGAATCTTTGAATTCATAAAATTAAAAAGCATTATTTATAAGCAATCGCCCATAACAAACTTGTATTCAAAGGCACTAAAATTTATAAAAATAAGTGACATACTAAGCTATAATCCTACCAAAACCATTTGTGTTACAACCAGTCATCAGACCCTAATGACTGCACTATAGCTATTAGACCCTGATATTTACATTGCAATCATTAGACCTTAATGATTGCATTACATCCATCAGACCATAATGCCTACACTACAGGCCAAAAGTCCTAACATAGTCAGTTAGGGTGGTGGTCTTTTGGTCATGAATTTTGACTTATTGATCCATTCGTAAACCGATTAGTGTGTTGGAAAGATGGTTTTAACATAGAGATTTTTTTATAAGTATATTTCATGGAGGTTGTGCCAATCTAGTTTTTTGGCCACTATTTTAACCCTATTTTATTTTTCCCTTGGTAAAGTGCACTTAATAGACCCAAAAGTTCTCCATTTTGAAAAGTGTCGTGTTTTTTATCTTGTGTAGGTAGGTGGTGAACATTAAAAGTGTAATGGAGTGAAATGCATTTTTTTTTTAAAGTGGTTGTTGAGCATTAATGGAGGTGGTTGACCATTTTAGAGATAAATTATTACCCTTAAAGATTGCATTTTTTATATAAATAAGGATTTTTATTGTAAAATGGTTGGATTTTCTTCTCCCAAAGAGATCATAGAGCCAATCACACTTATTTTTCATACAATTTCTTATTTTAGTAGTTTAATCTCTCCCTAAAACCTGGTGTTACACTAGTAGGATTTGGATGTAATCAATTGTAGTTAACAAAAACATTGTTATCAACATGAAAATCTTGATTTATATAAGATTGTGGAGATTTATTAATGAACTGCACATGTGAATGGTGGTCATTTCTCTTCCTCTAATCATCTTACTCTCTTTAGATGCTTACATTATTTTTATGGTGATTATGGATTAGCTAGTCATATGGGGATTGATTTTTGGGTATTAAATTCAATCGATGGCTTTAAATTTTCTTTGCTTATGACAAGCTTTAATTTTCTTTCTTGTCCTTTATCTTTTTTTTTTTTTGCTCAGTTAGTTAGTTTAGTTTCTGAGTTGTAATCTAATTTTAATGTTTATCTTGATTACATGCTCTTATCTATTACTCATTTATGCATTGTTGAACTTAATTTTAATAGATGTATCTCTTTGAATAAATTTTTTATTCATAGTTAGATATTTTTGATGGTTCCATAGGCATAAACTCTTTATTTTAATGCATATTGATCTAGCTAAAATACACACATAGGCCTCTTGAACAAAATGGTCACAACGAGCTGACTAGGTTAACCTATGCACAAAGACGTAGTAACCAAGACCTTTCATATATTTAATCACACAACTCTCCTTTAAGGAGTGGAAGGGATTAATAACCCCTGCCTAATTTGGTATGTCAAAAGACCTCATCAACATACTAACACTAGAAGGAGGGCAAAATGACATTTTCAAGATAAGGTTAAAACATGAAACTTTCTCACATAGATGCACTCTCTAAGATGGAAAGATTTTTAGAAGACATAATGATATAAAAATTTGATAAAATCCTTGATACATCTCAAGAGAGCTGAATAGGCCAAATGCAGAGCAGGGGCTTAACTCCTACAACTGCAAGAAGAAGGTCAAAATGACATTTAGGTACCAACTATTATATATAAAAATTTATCGCACAAACTTGATCTCCATAATGGGATAATTTTATGGATCCTAAAAGGCAAGGATATTGAGATGACCCCCTAGATCAGGCTAATAAACTTGAGAGAGTTAGCTTTCAAATGCGAATTGAGAGGTCACGACTCCATTTTTACAAGTTTAAAATACAACGTTGAATCACATGGATGTGGTATTTTCAATGGTGATGGTTTTGATTACCAGTTTGGTATGAAAACTTAGATGGACCACCAAGGCAAGTTGTAATGCTAAGGCCAAGAATCATGAGCATATGCGGGAGTAGAGCAAAAAGTCAAAAATAAGTGGGTCCCTAATTTTAGTCTCAAAATGGGGAGTGTTGTTTAAGTAACAACAATTGATACTATTTTTGTATAAATTTTCAGCATGAGACATCTAATTGCATATGTCATGCAATATGTGTCTAATATTGCAAAATCTAAATCAATTTTAGATTCGAAAACTCTTTTATGGACTGTTACCATATCATGGACTTTTTTGTACTGATATCCCACAAAATTTTATAGAATTTATTGAGCTACTGTATAGCAGTAGTTATTTCACATTTTGGTACGGTCGACGTGATCAAATCACTCAATATTTCCAAGTTTTAAGTTAGACTAGATCATCCAACCTCACCAAATTATAAGTATCCTTGGGTTACATAGTTGAGCTAATCTAAACTACCATGTGGCAACTCACTTTTACTCCAAATTTGGGGGCATGTGCCTCTCTCTCTCTCTCTCTCTCTCTCTCTCTCTCTCTCTCTCTCTCTCTCTCTCTCTCTCTCTCTCTCTCTCTCTCTCTCTCTCTCTCTCTCTCTCTCTCTCTCTCCTTAAATATATGAACTTTAAACATTTATATATATTTGTTCTAATTTTAGTTTTAGAGCCTTACAATGATACATCTTTTTCAAATCAACTTTCCAAATAAGCATGGTGTTTACATCGACACATAAGTGTATTCCTAAACCTTGATCTTTCAATTTAAATATATTTTAAGTACTTTCAATCCCAAATTATAGACACTAATTTTATAATGTATCATGCTCTTGGTTGCAAGTTAGTCACTAGACACAAGTTGGGCACATGTGAAGACAATATGTGTATACACACCCATATATGCATTATTTTCATTTAAACATAAAAATTCATTACTAGATTAAAGGAGGGGAAAATGTAGATGATATTTTATGACTATATAACACCTCAGTCTTGTCCACTTGGAAACCTTAGACCTTATTTGTTCCTCTGAGTTCTATACCTTTGCCACTTTTACAAGTCTCGCATATACACTATTATTTTACCCCTTCGCCTACATTTCTTAGTCTATGAGGATCCTTCTGTAAAAATTTATGAATTACAAGAGATAAATGAACAATGAAATAAACTTTGGAAAATAACCCAAATAACCTTTATATCACAGGTCACTTCAAGGGGGTAACCTCCTTTGAGCAAGCTCAATACAATAATATTTGTGGATGCCTTCATTGGGCCTTAACACTTACTCAAATACTAAATATACGTTAAAAACTACTACTTCCCATTTATGTGAGATATTTCAAATATTCTCAAGGGATGAATTATAAATCATATGTGTCCATAGTGACTAATACACTAATGATGCAAAGATCAGGGTAAGACACGGGTTCCTAACATCCCCTCCCCCTTAGAAAAAGCTTTGTCCTCAAAGATTTAGATATAGGAATAATTATTTAAATAGGAATAGTGGTTCCCATGTTGCATCTTTTGGTTGCATGTCGTGCCACTGAATTAATACTTTCATGATTGAGCAGGATCGAAGTCGGTAGGTGCACCTATCGAAGGTTGCTTTTAGTTTGAGATGGATGAAGCCTTCATTATCAAGTTATGGTAAAATT
Organism: Torreya grandis; assembly: GCA_037957365.1. Lineage (NCBI taxonomy): Eukaryota > Viridiplantae > Streptophyta > Pinopsida > Cupressales > Taxaceae > Torreya > Torreya grandis. The sequence goes on along the minus strand of JARHVA010002503.1, from coordinate 1,910,026 downwards.
GTTTACACTCTGATGGTGGTTCTAAGAACTTTATTCAAATAGGAGACATGAAAGACTGGGAGAACTTGAAAGAAAGGTGGAAGCTCCAACTTGTAAGTAACATACCCAATCTACTGGAGAACCTTATATGGCCCATAAAACTTCAGAATAATTCTATGACACCCTTTTAGTTTCAAGGATAATTACTTTTATGGTTGTAAATAGAGAAAAAACATAACGTCAGGTTGGAAGGTGTGCTTAGAGTGGTGCTAATTATTTTGTTGCTTCATTTAGTTATATGCCAGATGGAGATTGCCCCACAAGCTGTTGAGAACTGATCCTAATGTCAGAGAGTAGTGTCAACTACCTGAACTGATGAAATGATAAGGGAATATGGGATAACTATTGGGGGCAATTGACCATAAACTACTTCATATAGATTCATTTTAATATAAGTGTGGTAGGAGGTATTATACCACCATTCTATGAGGGGAAGCCACTTTACCCACTATTGTTATTATTTTAGAACAAAGTAATGAAGGAATGTTTCCAAGCATTTATTAACAATTTTTATTTGGCCATTTGTTTGGAGGTGATACCCAGAGTTCATCTTCAGTTGTGTGTATGTACATAATAATAACTCCCTCAAAAAATCGCCGGTGAAAGCTACATCATGATCGGAGATGATTGAAGAAGGGATGCCATGAAGATAAAATATTTGATCCAATAAAATTTGTGCAACCGTGGAGGCTGTATATGGATGGTTGAGGGGAAAAAAGGCTATATTTGGAGAGGCAATATACCATGACCAAGATCACTATTTTTCTTCTATATTTAGGGAGCCCCTCAATGAAATCCATATAAATATCTATCCATATCCTCGTAGGAATGGGCAAGGGCTTGAGCAAACAAGGAATCATTATTATTTCACCTTTGTTGTATTAGTAGGTATCACATTCAGCCACCATCTATTTAATTTCCCCTTTCATCCCCTTCCAAAATAAGTTTTGATGTGTGTGTTCATATGTTTTGATAAATCCTAAGTGTTCTGCTAATGGAGAAGCATGGATTTCATATAATTTGACTTGATGAAGGCTTGTGGTATGGGAAAGCACCAGATGACCCTTGTATTGTAGAGAAGCACCATCCCATGAATAATGTGATATTACAGAGGGGTTAGTGGCTAATTGTTGAATGAGGTGGTGTAAGGAGGGATCATTTGCATACCCTTGGTGTATAGATTCCAACCAGATCGGAATGGGCATGGAGATGGTATAAAGGTAAGTTTGGTCTTTGAATGTGCATGAGAGAGCATCCACCATGACATTATCTTTACCCTTATTTTAAGTGATCTCATAATCATAGACCATGAGTTTGTTAACCTCTTTTTGTTGTGCCAGTGATGAGACCCATTATTCCAAAAAATATTTCAAACTTTGGTGATCAATTTTTATGCAAAAATGATTCCCAAGTAAGTATGGGCACCATTTTTTTACTACATGCAGAATTGTCATCATTTCCTTTTTGTATGTAGACAAAGTTAAATTTCATCTAAAAAGGGATTTACTAGTGAAAGCAATGGGATGACTCTCTTGGAGAAGAACATCACCCATTCCATTACCATAGGCATCAATTTTGATGGTGAAAGTTTTGGTGAATTCCAGCATGGCCAAAACTGGTATGTTACACATAGCCTATTTGAGTACCACAAATGCCTAGTCAATTACAACATCCCATGTGAATGTATCCTTATTTAATAAGGAATTCAAGGGAGTTGTGATCTTTCCATAATACTTGATGAAATTATGGTAGTATCATGTAATGCCTAGGGAGACACAAAGGCTCTTAAGGGTTATCGGTTAAGGCCAGTGCTGCATAACACTAACTTTTTATAGATCCACGTGGACCCTCTTGACTAAAACAATGTGCCCTAGATATTCAACTTCCTCTTGGTTGAAGGAACACTTGGACCGCTTGGCACATAATTGATTTTTTGCTAGAAATTGTAATTTCATGTCAATATTCTAGAGATGTTCGACCCATGTGAATCTATAGATCAAAATATCATCAAAGAAAACCAAAGTAAATTGATGGATGAAAGGCCGAAATATTTTATTCATTAGTGCCTAAAATGTTAAAGGGGGCAATTATAAGTACAAATGGCATGACAAGAATTCATAGTGACCATCATGAGTGCATAAGGTTGTATTTGGAATTTCATCAACATGCACATGGATTTGATGATAGCCTAAATGAAGATCTAATATGGAGAAAAATTGTCCCCATGGAGCTCATCCAAAAACTCATTGATGACCAATTTTGGGAATTTATCTTTTTTAGTGAGGTGGTTAAGGGCATAGAATTCAATGCAGAGGTGCCATGAACCATCCTTTTTATGGACAAGAAGCACTGGGGAGGATTATGGGTTGGTGTTGGGGTGAATATCTCCAAACTTGAGGAGTTATCGTACTAACGATTCAATCTCATTCTTTTATAGATAGGGATAGCAGTATGGCTGAATGTTGGGTGGGATGCTTCCTGGAAAGAGCATAATGTGATGATATTCATGGCATGAAGGGGCAAACCCACTATTTCTATAAAACTGTTTGCATGTTTTTCGAGTATGACTTATAAATTAGTAGGGTAGTTAGTAGTGGTGAGAATATAGAGTTGGAAGGAGTGCAGTTGGGTAATGACCCCATGTGAGTCTTTATTCAAAATATTTTCCATGAGATGGGAGCTAATTATTTGAGAAGATTGATAAATAACCCTTCTAAAGTGTGCTTCTATCCACTATCTATGAACTACATCCAAAGCTCAGATAAATCCCATAGAATAGGTCCTAATGTGTGGAGCCATTGTGCCCCTAAGACCACATCACATCCTCGTAAGGGTAGGGCAAACACATCTAAGTGAAGAGTGTAATCACCTATCATGACATGCACATTCCAACACTTCCCTTTACATGGAAATGTTCCCCCATTAACAATCATGACTTCAAAATAGAATAAGGGTGTACAAAGTAGTTTGCATGCTTAGCAGTGTGGGGATTGAAGAAATTATGAGTGCTATCAGACTCAATGAGGATTGTGAGAGGGATATTTTAAAATAACCCCTTGACCTTCATGGTTTGATGGGTGGTAACACCTGCTAGTATATGTAGATAGATCTTTGGTTGAGATCCTAAGCCATTAAGTCCTCTGAGGGGATTTGTTCTGCTTGAGAATCTTGGAATTCTTGGATATCATGCTCACTATATTTCTCTGGTAGTGATTCCACATCAAGAAAGTAGAGATTTTATGTGATGTACATGTGACCCTTAACCTATTTTTCATCACAATTATATCATAATCCTTTCTCCTTAGGATCCCACATCTCTACCTCAGTAAGGCTCTTGACAGGTGTGGTTGTGGTTAGTTGTTAGTTCATTATGTTCTTTACATGTAGAAAAGTGGGGGGTCAACGTTGCACTAAGAGTTTATCTTTTGCTAAATTAGCTAGACCTAAGGCATCCATCATGTTTTTGGGATAAAATATTTTCACCTCTAAGTGGATTGGCTTTTTTAGTCCACTAATAAAATATCTCTTGAATAAGTTATCTGATAACCCTTCAGTGTGATTAGTCATTTTCTTAAATCCAATTTGATAATCATGAATGGTGTTTGTCTTGTGTAGTTTAGTGAGAGATCATGTAAATTCTATGAATGTCGAGGGACCAAACCTGCCCATAAATATGGATGCAAAGGTTTTCTAATCGATTTCATCATTCGACTTGATATACCAATGGTATCATTTGATTGCTTCTTGTTCCAAGTGGAAGGAAATAATTGGGACTTCATTGACAGAATAAGTATTATGAAGATTAAAGATTTACTCGAATCGATATATCCATCCTATAGGATCTATGCCATTTTAACATGGAAAGTATAGCTTGTAACCACATTATGTATGGGGAGAAAATAAATTATTATTTGAAGAAAACTTCTTCTGCAATTTGTTAAGCAAAAAGATATTTTGTTGATCCAGTCCACGTATCATATCGATTAACTCAGTGAACTAGGATTTCAATGTTGTGATTTCTTCCTTCATGATCTTTCTGCCTGCACAAGTGGCTACCATAACCAGTATCTTTTTAAATGGATAGAAAAACATGTTCTAAAACACTATCAATAAGGAAAAAAATTAATTTAGGCTCAATCCGAAGGGGTAAATACATTTTTACAAGTTTTTTGGCACCTCCTAGTAGGATTAACAAAGGCAAGGGAAATTTCAGAATTATAATGGAAAAATTGAAAAATTTGTCCAAGAGGGACAGAAGATAAAAAAATGGAAATGAACATTATGGGAAAGTTTCGAAGTAGGAGGGAAAAAACTAAAGAAGTTATGGCAAAACCTTAAAAAAATAAAAATTGAAATTTTTAGCTAATAAAGGTGGAATTTGGATATAGACCCTCAAGGAAAAAATGTGTAAAATAGAATTTTAGGTGTTCTAAGAAATTTTGAGAGTTAACAGAATTCTAGAGGGAGAGATATGGTGAAAAAATGGTTTTTTTTTTTTAACTAATAACTGCTTGGTTGCTCCTGCCAAAATCATGTCTGCAAGTGTGTGGTGACCAACTATTCTCAACTATGATCACACTGTTGTTAGTATTTTGAAACTATTATGTTGGGTATGGGTTCTATATTTGTTTGAATGTTTTAAGGAGTCTCTCTGACCACCAATATTGTCTGAATGAGTACCACTCTCTAGAAAATTTATAGCCACATATTTAATCCTAAACAATAGCGCTTGGTTTAGCTCACAAGTGAAAACTAGTCAATCAAGATGGGATCATTGCCTTTTTCACTGATAGGTCCTCTCAATGGGTCAGCCACTTTTGGGTTCTTGTGGTACTCCTCACAATGAATTTTTAGGATTATGCCCAAGTACTTCCCACAATTATGCAGAGGGGTATTTATCCTTATCCAAACCTGCAATGAATATGTAAAAAATAGAGGCCAAGAAAAATATTTCCATAAATGGCATAGCTTTTGGAAAGTCATAGTGGATAAAGTGCTCTGATACCAGATGTGAGGATCCTTTTGCACATATTTATGAACTATAGAAAATAAATGAGCAATGAAATGAACTTTAGAAAATAACCCAAATAACCTTGAAATATTAAATCTATTCTAACAACTACTACTTCTCATGTATGTTGGATAATTCAAATATGCTCAAGGGATGACTTACAAAGCATATGTGTTCATAGAGACTAATACACTAATTATGTAAAGAGAAGGGTAGGACACGGGTTCCTAACATAGTCTAACCGGTCTTATGTTGATGACCCAGGTCTTCTATCTTGCTCAAAATTCTTAAAATGTACTTATCTTCCATCTCTGAAAGTTTTAAACATGTATCTACTTTCTTACTCCCTTGACACTAACGTCTAAGATAAATAGTAATGTCGACCTATTGTCATGTCCTGATGCAAGTGTCTAGTGCCCTAAATTCATCCAAATTGTAAATAAAACTTATCCTAATGGTTAACCTAAGTGTTTTAATGTGAGTTATGACTTGAAATCGGTTAATATAAATATAATATCAACCCTCATTCATTTCTCACCAAGATAAATACCAAAGATACCAAGGTAACTTATCAAAAGCACTCTATCAAGAATTATATTGAACACAGCTTCCATATTTCCACACAAATCATAGGACAACACATCTATAAATCTGAAGTACTAAAGGAGGAGTCTAAGAGCTTGATTTACCAAGTTACAAGCTAGGTCACTATTATATTTATTTTTCACAATATTACATGATTAACACACAACCTAACACGTAAGAGAGAACTACATGAGTCTGAGTAACTCTTCTAGAGTATTGGTTATATAGGTATCACCCTCTAACAATGGGGTCTTTGGGGTCATCTCAATGTCATGTGCCCACTAACCCATTTTTATCCAAGGTCACTATGAAGGTGAATAACTAGGGCTTTGTCATTTCATAAGGAGTAATAGTCCATAACCCAGATCTAAATGCACTAGAGAGAAGGCAAATTCAAACCTAAATTCATCCAAGTGGTTGCATCCTATTTCAGCAAGTATTTTGTATAGGATACTTGCATCAAACCCATATAATAGCATCAACGTAACCATCCCATGCTAACATTAGTTTCCAAAGTACCAAAAGCATCAGATCTAAAATTTGACAAATGTTTTAGAATCTCTTTCCATCCTACTTTTTGCCTATTCTAGATCTAAAATTGCATTAGCATCAAAACAAGTTAATTACATCACTTCTTTATCATTTCAATATCTAACATAGTGCTACTTTCCATATTTAAATTATTTCAATATAATAAATTTAGTGCATGCTTATATCTGAGTTTAGCATCTAATTGCCCTCTTATAGATCTAATTTTCACCCTTGTGTCATTTAATTTTTATATACCCCTTTAATTTAAATATAGGGTTAACAATAAGATCACCTTAGATCAACATTTTAGGTTTAAACAAGAAGACCTCAGATAAGACCAAGCTTTCCTCATAAAATTTTTAAAATTCTTAAACTATCTTTAATTAAGTGTTTTCCTTGAAGATTTAAGGCAATGATTTAAGGATTGTGATTTCATAATCTCAAAATCAGTTATCTTATTTTGTGTCAACAAATTTCAACGAGACTATTTTTTCATATCTCCTTACACTTACATTATTTCTTAATATATAGAATCATATTTACTTGTCATTGTGTACTTTTCACATTTTCACTTATTTTTGTTATTTGAGGTAACTCAATTGTTCCATGTTTAGTATCACCTCCCTTATCTTTCATTCCACTTTGGGCACACCAAGGTCAATTTCAAGATAACATTCTTATTTAACATGCAAGTAAAAAAGTACTAAACACCATGCTCTCTAATTTATTTCCCTTGGCTATCAAGTCTAAGTTCTCTAGTGATAGTGATTTTTAACACCCATGTTCGGTTTTTTGAATCTGTATAGAGGAGGAATAGAAAAAGTCATCAAGAATTTAAAGTCCAAATCATTTAAAATAAAAGGCAATGATAAAAATGCATCTATAAAAGCCTGGTGGATAGACTTTTATCATACACATCTCACTGTGAGTTGCTTTAACACAGGTCATTTGACCAAAGATTGCAGCAACCTCAGAAAAAAGAAAGAAAAATCTTGGTGGATAGACTTTTATCCTACCCATCTCACTATGAATGCCCCTAACTCAAAGGGAAAATATTCTGATTCAGCCTCTGAAAAATCTAAAAATGTTATTCAAAATGAGAACCCTACAGGCTTAGAGGATGATCCTAAAGTTAACAATACATTGGAGACGGTGTTGGATGTGGACTTTCAAACCCCTGTCCATTCAGCCTCTAACAAAGCCATTCAAAAAATAAAAACACCTTGGGGAAAAATAATGGAAGAGGTTGTAATGGAAGACAAATTTCAGTCCTCAAAACCAATTGAAATTTATTTACCAAAAAACCTAGAAACTACAGAAGATAATGGGTGAAGCAAGGTCTATAAAAATTAAAATGGAAAAAGTTCAAAGGTCTAAACCTTCATCATGACTCTTTGTCTTGGGGGGCCTGTGAAAGGAAGGAGAAAGGACCTAGATTGATCCTCAACCCAGATGGTGATTTGTACTTTAGCTTAAGATATATTTGGTCTTTGTTTATAGAAGATTGGCTTATAACCCTTGTTCTGTTGTAGGACACCTTATGTTGGCTTGTCTCAGTCTTGAAATCATTGGTCCAGTTCCTATTAGTTAGTAGGCTTTGGGATGCCTATTAGTTGTTTCTTTCATTTGAACCTTTTGGCAGGTCTCTATTTTGTTGTTTTTCTATTGTGTTTTGTAGATATAGTAGTTTTGTTTAAGACTATGTTTTTGGTTGGTCTCTTACTAGTTGTTTTGTCTTTCTTGCAGGCTTTGGTTTAAGTGCCTTTTGGTTGTTTTGTCCCTCATGAGCTACCCTTTGTGGAATATCATTCGAGCCTCATTGTTATATCATTAGTATTAATGGCTTGAAGTCCTCCCAAAACTTGCATTTTTTACCCTATCAAATTAAAAAAAGACATCTATAAAATCAAAAGTTAAAATCACACCAAAAGACATGATTATCAAGCATATCTCTTATTGCTCAAAATACACAGTTTGACTGATAATAGATTCAAGGACCATTTGGTTGTGGTAGGCTAGGAGAATGGGATAGGATGTATCAAAATTATCCATAGTGATACCTACTTTCTCATGTAAGTACCCAATCTTCACAATAGACTGACAACTCTATAAGGGATCCTGAAGAACGGAGAACACGTTGTAGGAAGGCAAGTCCATTTTACTTTTCATGCATATACCCTTCATGGGATGATACTTATACCTCACTAGATAACCCAAATTTATTTAGTTAAGGTAAGATCTTTAGATTCCTTAATGTCAAAAGTCTTCTTGTCTTGCCAACTCGATTTGAGTGTCTTGATTCCAATCAACCTTTTCTACCTTGGTATCACCTACATTTCCCCCATGACCCATGTCATATCCCCCCTTGATAGGTAATTTTGCTTCTAAATGTTTCCCAACTTGTATATTCTCTATTCTTTATCTCTTTTAAGACATGCTCCTAATAAGTTTGTTTTGGTTTCCTCCATATTGAGAACAAAAGTTGTATCTTTGAGTGACTATGCATTACTTATTTAAACCATTGTCTTATCCTTATCAGATATCTTTAGTTTTATTTTATTTTAAATTATAAGTTTATCACTCTTTTTGCAGATAACTTTATTTTTTTCTCCATTTCATTTTTTCATTGTTAAGTGAGTTTGGATTGTTACTTCTCATTCATCAATGTTGTTTTACTTTACATTATTTTTATGTCTTTGTTTAATTATGGTTTGTTACTTATTTTACATTGATGTTGAATCTATTATTTTAGTTACATGTGTCCTTGGTTTGATTTCATTTTTTACTTTTATTACTTAAGGTACATTTATTTGGTTTTGTCGGTCATTTAGCAGCATTGGCTTTTCAGTTACCTGATTCACTCTCATTTTATCTATTTTTCCTTGGTATTTTGGTTCTAAATTATCATTTATTATCCTATCTTAGCACTTATCCAAGTGACTTATTCAATTCTGCAAAGTTCATTTATTTTGATTTTCTTGCGATTGTTTATTTTTGCTCTTTAGTTTGGTATCTTTAGGGTTTGTTCAAAGCAATTAATGTGCCCTCCACGAACAAGACTACAAACACAAAAGAAAACCATTTGGTGATAAAGTTAAGTAAAGGTATTTATATCATAATTTCAAAAATATTTTAATTTTTTCCTTGTTTCCATTTTGATTTATGCTTTGTACTATAATTTATTAGCTCAACATTGTGTGTTGCTATGTTTTTTATTGAAGCACCATCCTATGCTACAACTATGTGACATGTGAAGAAATTCTAGTGGGTCATATGTATACACAATATTTTAAACTTTATCATTTATTGACACTTTCTCTTTTTCAAGAACCTATCGAGTCTCAATCTCTCTGAGTGTATGCCATAAAGGGTGCATCGAGAAAGGGATTGGTAGAACTTTGGTGCTTCAGAAGATTGTTGGGCCCTAGACCATTACCTGAAAACATTGCAAGGTAATTTTATTCAATTCCATAAATAATAAAAACTCTATTATATAATCTCCTAAGTAATTCACCATCCAAAATATCCCCTACCTAAGCAAACACATTTTTTACTCATTTTTCCTACTATGTTGACCCAATCAACCTTGTTGGGAATCTAACACATGTTACAGAACTATGTCGACCCAAGTCGACCTAGTTAGAGGTCTAATGGCTCTATTTCCAACCAAAAAAGATCAACCCAACTAACCTTATCAACCAAATTCTCAGGAGATTTAAGGTCAATCCTTGGCTATAAATACCCCCTTAACTTCACATCTAAAGAGATGATCATCCAATTGCACGTCATTATAGCTCACAAATCTACTTATACTATCATTTGGAGGTTTCATTGCTTAAGTTTTTGCCTTGGATTAGTATCCCTTGTCTTTTGGAGGTCTTGGATGCATAGGAGAAATATTGTAGTCTAGATTTGATCTATCCTTACGATCCATACAATCCATAACAACCTCGTACAAATCACCATTGGTCAATGGAGAAATTGAAGCACGACGAGTTCACTTCAACAAGGTAAGTGTATTCCTAGCCCTTGATAGATTGATAATTAGATGTTGTATAACTAATGGATTGAATTGTATCTCTCCTTAATTAGATTACTTCTATATTGTCCTGAATAGAATTATATTTGTTTGTTTGTTTTCTTTTCCATTTATGCCACAAGCTTTGGTGAGCCCTAGATTAACTTTTATGTTTATTTACTAGATTAGCTTGTATGTTTGTTTAGTAGATTAGATAATTTCCATTTGTTGCGTTATAAGACCTAGCTAGTGTTATTACATGATGACATTTAACTAGAGTTCTTGAAAACCTCCTGTTTGCCATTATGTAGTAGGATATCCCTTAGTGAGGTTTAGCAAATCCATAATTGGTCATGACCTCGATATAACAAAGTATTGCTAAGAAGATTATTAGTTGATTACCTTCTCTGATCTTGGATATTATTGAGTAGGATAAGTTGTAGATATATCTTATTTTGTTTACATAGAGATTGTCTCTATCCCCCATGGTTATCCTGCAATGCCTACCCAAGTCAGTTAGAGAGACAAGTAAGTTGGTTTGGGAGAGAGTTCCAACTTTAGGTGTAGACACTAAAAAATCATACACCATAGCTCTATATGTCACATTAACCATTAAACCACCCCTTCGCCCCTTTTGGGTTAGATAATTTATCAATGCTCTCATTATTAACCTCAAACCGTTTCCTAGGGGATTGATCATTAGTCATTGGTGGATTAGCCAATTTTGGCTATGTCTCCTCGACCGTCAGTGGTCAGCCCTCAATCATTGACAATTGATTAGATTGTCGATGGTTACTTGAAATTTTACATGATCAAAGGAATCAACTACAATTCAAATGCAACTCACTCATTGATTACCATTTGTCTAATTTTAGTTTATTTTTTACATGATCAATGTATGATTAGACTGTTGGTCAGACTCTTTGATAAATCATTTGTTAAACTCTTCATTTCAACACTCCTTTCCTCTATATTAAGAGATGAAGATAAGGTTGAAATTAATCATATAGGGGTAAGAGATTCTAACTCCCAAGCCAATCTAAAACCTTTTCAGCAAACCAAGAACCAGGTCAGAGGCTTAGGGTGCTTCTGCAACTCACTATCTTGAGCCAAGGTACTGTTACTCTATTGGCATTTCCCCAGGATCCATAACAGCTTTCAACTAACCTCAACATTCCTCATACCAGAAACCCTTAAAAGCTAAGTATCTATGTTATTTTTATCAAGATTCAGTAATTAGCTCTATTTGTTTCTTTACTTGTGTCATTCCCCTTTATTTCCTTTTAACTCCAAACATCTCACCTCCTACCCAAAACCACCCACAAACCATTCTCACTCACCTAAGTACCCAATCCCTAAGCCAGATGCCCCTAAGCATTACCTTCTATATTGCAACCAACATTCAACCCAAATACCACTTTCAAAACCTCTCTGCAACCTCCCCAACAGACTTCTCTTCCCAAACTAGGTCCAACAGTAACCGTTGACGGTCTTACTGAATTGCTAATAAACGTTTCTAACTACCTATGGTTAACAACTGCCAATTGTCACCTAATCATCGATGGTCATACCCAACCATCGATGGTCACTGTGTGCTATTTTACAAAAATAAGCTAATTTAACCCATCTAACTGTACCCAAAGCTTAGTTTTGGAGTTTATGTTTTATCGAAAAACTTCAACTTATTTTTTGAATCAAGTTAGATTGATTCATCATTAGTATTCAATCATTTATTACTATTTTAATCAGAATTAATTATTTCTTTTCAAGCATTTCTTGTATTTGATTTTAGCGCCTTATATTATTTTATGTAAGCATCTATTTTCAATTTATCAGAACTTAAGTGTTTTAAAAGTGTGGATTGATAGCCTCCAAAGAAGCCTATGATTCTTAGATCTAGCTCACGGTAAGTAGTTCACCCTACTATCTCACTAATCCACTATTTTCTAGATTATTTTTTTATCTGCAAGTCATCCTCCCCAGACAAAGAGGAGTATCAGCAATTTTTTGGATTCAAGTGCACACAACATATCCAGGTTCTACTAACCTCACCCTTCTTTTAAGTTTTACATCTTTATAAACAAGAAAATAAATGAAATTTTAGTGAAACAATCTGGCATGCTCGATGGGACCCTTGAGCTTTCTCTTAGGTTCATAGTTATAAGACATTTACATTTAGTTGCATTAGAGAAGAGTCATTCATTGCATTCTTTTCCAAAAATTAAACATTCCTTATTTCCTTTCTTCCTTTCCAAAACGCAAATTCTATTTAATTTTCCTTTCTTTGGAAAAAAATAAAAATTGTCATTTTTTATTTCATTTCTGAAAACCAAAAGTACTCATTCTAGGCCTAGGCTTTATATCATCATATCATATCTAGGTACATCTTAGTTATTTTGTATTCATTTGAAAAGACACCAAAATTTTTTTTTTTATTAAAATTAACTTTGCATTCATTGTTTGTTTGTATTGATTGCCTCACATAGCTTAATTTAATCAAGTAAATTAATCGTAGTCTCACTTCTTATCACACACATAATACCAAACCACACATTCAATCAAACATCAAAACATTGACATAAGGCCCGAATAGAATTTCATCACCTAGCAGTCACCTTTCCTTAGCTATCCTACTTGGATTTCACCACCAAGGGGAGAACCGACTCAGTACATTGGCTGAGTATAATATTTAGCAACTCAATATATTATTACTAAGCACCTGACACCCTTATTGCTATGATGTGTGAAGTGAGGGGGTAGGCCCCAATTCCAAGCCATGTACCAAGTTCTAGTATAGATCTTGAGAGCCTTTAACTACCTAAAACCATCCTCGAACATCTTCTTCTAGTACCCGCTCTACAAGCCCAAGTTGACCTTCATAACTTCTTTAAAATTGAGGCATAAACCTAAAGAGAGATAAAAGGTACATTAAGATTTTAATGTGCTTTATTGTATGTATTATTTTCTTAGAGATATTTTTATTTTGATTGCTTCTCTTTTAACTTGTGAGATCGATTTTATCTTCCTTTTTCCCTTATTTGTGTGGTTCTCACAAGATAACAACTAATAAACCAAAAAAATCAATATCCACTTCCCAACCACCCATCTTCCTTTTATTTTTCATCCATAGAGTACATTTTAGATATAGAGGGTTCTCCTCACCCTCCTAGAAGTCCTAGTATCCCTCAGACAATTGCCTAAGGTAATACAGATTTTGCCACTTTTTTGGATAACAATCCCATAGCCCTTCAACACTACTTTAACACCATACTCACTTTACCCCCGCTTCGGTTCCATCTATTGATCTACCCTATGGTATGTCATCCCATATTATGGGTAACACCTCTATTTCCACCATTTCCACCCAACCCTTAGTCACCCAAGCATCTTCTTATACCAACAATCCCTCCAATACCACCATCCAACAAACCAACACCCAAATGCCTTCCATCCCAACCAATATATCTACTATTATAGGAGTAACCCAACCTTTGGGCACCTATACTCCACTTACCATTAGAGTACCCTCTACTAGTGTTGCCACCCCTCCTCTTGTTATCTCCAACCCACCAACCTCCACTCCATTCCAAATCTTGGATGGTTTCCATACCATCTACCCTTCCACCCATTAGTACCAAGGTTACTACCCATCCTCAACCTATCAACTCAACCATACCTCCAACCTAACCCATGTCAATCCCTCAACAAGTGCCCATTGCACCCAACCCAAGCTATATTCCTAACCCACCAAGTTATATGGCTCTACCTTATACCCAACCTCCTATATCCACTTATCCATACATGGCATCCTCTCAACCACCCATATCCACATACTAATATGTGGCAACCTCCCAACCTTCCAGTAGTTATCCTTATGTTTCACCTACCCAACCCCAATAGAATTTACCCTACAACTATGGGGGTGCACAACTGCAAGCCGATGTAGTTAAGATGTTAATGGACAAGATGATAAATTTGGAGTCATCTATTTTTGATACCCATAACCTCTTATCACACGATCAAATTTGCAATGAGCCAATTCATCCATCTATCCTAATCTGACCTTATCCTCCTCAATGGGAATTTCCAAAATGTTCAAAATTTTAGAGCAAGGAAGATCCTCAACAACATCTTAAAGCATTTAGACACTCTTGTTATTTGATTATTTATGATGATGCTCTCCTTCTTCACACCTTTCCCATGTCCTAATCTGGTCTAGTATTAGATTGGTACAGTGATATTACCAAGCACTCCCTCTTTCCTTTTTCCCAATTAGCTCAAACCTTCTTAGATCATTTTTCCATAAATATATCTAAGAAAGTTTCCATCACCAACCCCTATTCCATTTGGCAATTTGAGGATGAGTCAATTGTTGATTTTGTAGCCCGTTGGAGACGTTTGATAAACAAACTTTCTTTCTCTTTGCCCCAACCAGATATGATTGATATTTTCTCTCATGCTTATGCCAAACATATTTTCTCCACTCTACAACTTTAGACTTTCAAGACCTTTGATGAGGCTCTCGCCATGGAATGGAAATTAGAGATTAGAGCCATCGATGAGGGGAAGCTAAAATTGAGAAACAAAAATTTTAGATTCAAGTCAAATGAAACTTCCTCCTCTAAAACCACCAACCAATCCAACACCAACACCAAAACCAAGCGAACCATGAATGCAGTTGTCCTTAAAACTACCCCTCCTTCAATTGTTAACCAACCCAACTCTTCTAATTCTTCCAACCAGAATATCTAAAACCAAAACCATAACAACCAAAATCAATATACTCTACTAAGGGATTCATATGCTTCGGTATTGAAAAAGTTTTTGAAATCAAATATCATATAACTTGCTCCAATCAAACCCCCGCAATAATTTGATTCCTCTCATCCTATACCCAATTGGTATAAGGAGAATGAATTATGTGCCTTCCACTATATCATTGGACATGATGTCAGTAGATGCAATACCTTCAAAAGCATTATCCAAGGGTTGATTGACAAAGGGGAACTTGTGCTAGATAATCCCAATGCACCCCCAAATCATTCACTTGATATTTTTAGGCAGCCATTCCCCAACCATGCCCTTTTTACAAATAACAAAAAAAATAAAGCAGAATCCTCTCACAACCGTGAGGTCCATACTGTTAATGTGGTTCTTAGTGAGCTCATAGTTGAGGAAATAGTATCCCAAACCACTTCCTCTTCCCCTCCACTTATTGAGGTATTGGATTCACCTTCTATTCCTTTGGATACCAAAACAAAGGAAACAACTATTCCCCTTTCTCCACTTATTGAGGTAGTGGATCTACCAACCTCTCCTTTGAAAGACACACTAAAGGAGGCAACCATTACTACCTTTCCTTTCTCTTCCATCATAGATAAATCTACTCTTACTTTAGAAATCATTCCTAAGGAAAAGGCCACCTTACCTACCCCTCCCATGGAGGAATCACCTTCCCAAACCTTGGAGCATTTGATTAAGGAAAAGAACAAGGAAACTGATTCTCTTTCTCCACCCATGGGCTTAGCCTTTGAGTCCAAAATCAAAGGAACTAGACCCATCTATAGGCCTTTCTCTAGACTAGTTCAAAACTTGGAATTCCTATCCCAACCTAATATGGGTCAGGCCACATTTTGGCATCATTTTGGGTTCCCCTATCCAACCAAGCAAGAGCCCTTGATCATAATTTTGTCCACCCAACCTTCCACTTCCACTATTGAACCCACCATCATCCCAACCAAACCATCAAAAACCTCTACCTCCAAAACCATAATTGAACCAACCAAACCAACTCCTCCCAAAGTATCCAAGTTACCTTCTAACATTCCAACCAAACCCATTAAAAACCTAGGCATGCTCCCTACTCAAAGCCTTGATCACCCACCATTAAATTTGGATTTAACCCAGCCCACCCACCAAAGAAACTCCAAGTTAAACCAATTAAAATAGTGGAGCCACTTAGGATCCCCGAAACCAAAACTTTGCCTTTCATTTCTACCTTGCCTTTCATTCTAGGACCGCGTCCTTCTTCCATCCTAGGACCTCATCCTTCCATTAAGAAAACAACTCTACAAAAGATAACCCAAACCCAACCTCTTCTTTTAGCTACACCTCTACCTATTCTTTCCATGACTTTTACCTCCAAACCATACACCACCAAACCTTCTACTTCTAACCCTTCTATTTCCAAACCATCCACTACCAAGCCTTCTAATTATAAACCTTCTACCTCCAAACCATATACCGTTAAACCTTCCACCTCCAAACCATTAACCCCTAATCAATATAGTCCAAAACCACCTACCAAGAATATTCCTCCCATTTTGAAGCCTAATAAGGCTTCCACCCCAAAAGTTAATTATGAAACCTCTACTCCCTTGCCACCGTTACTTGAGTCTTACTCAACCATCTTGAAAATATTATTGTAAGCCTATTGATTAAATTTTCCACCCATCAAACCATTCGACCCCCATAGTCCTAAACCATCCTAGTTTAATGACAATTTGGTATGCTCATACCATAGAACGCCTGGGCATGATATGGAAAATTGTAAAGCTATCAAAGTCCTAGTACACCAGCTATGTGATGAGGATGACCTATTGATAGATGATCCTCCCATGAGCCCACCATTAATCCAACTACCCAAAACCTACCTACCCCCAAACTCTCATCTAAGATGAGGAGGAACTGAAGCAAACCTCTAGCCCAACTCTTCCCCAAATCCATACCATCCATGTGGTCACAAGATCACAAGCCCAAGAAAAGGATAAGGGGAAGACAAAGGTGTCCATTTCATGGACATACCCTTCTTCCACCACCCAATCACCCAACCAAACCCAAACACATTCACCTTCACCTTCACCCAAACCCAAGGTATCCATCTTGGGTGCCTCCCAAACCAACCCTTCTAAGTCAATCCAAGGAGTAGTTCTAAAGCAACTTCATCGAACAGTGCTGAAGATGAGTTTATATGAACTAGTTAATACCTCACCCCATCACCACCAGGAAATCATAGAGGCTCTATAGTCCATAGAGGTTCAACCAAAAGATCCACAACCTTTAGCCGCCTTTGTCAGAGCTCTTCAGCTTTCCACCTTTGTTACCTTCAAGGATTTGAAAATACCCTCCATTCATCTTGATGATCCAAATCCTCCCCTTCTCATTACTATGTGCATCAACCAAACCCACATCAAGAGGGTTATGATTGATGGAGGGGCTAGCATCAACATTATCTCCTTCCACACATATAAACAGTTGAAATTACTAGAGAACATTATGTCAAAAACCATAGTGGTGCTCCATTCCTTCAATGGCGCTATGGAAACAACTCTATGAATTATCATCCTCCACATTCATTTAGGACCTTGCATGCTTCCTAAGCTCTTTTATGTAGTAGAAGGAAATTTCCAATATAACATTTTTCTATGACACCCATGAATACATTCCATGGCTTGTGTGCCATCTACCTTACATCGATGCATCAAGTTTGAGCACGAGGGTCAAGTAGTTACCATATAAGCTGACCCAAGTCTTTTTACATCATGCAACATGATGTACCAACCGAATGATGTTCTTATTCCATCAACCAAACCTTTGCCAACCAAAGATGACTCCACCTCTTCTACCCACCAAGATTACACTAGCTCATCCATCCCTCCTACCCATATCCCCACGAAAGACCCTTTGAAATCAACATTCCAATGTATCTCACTTGGGGAGTATCACCTCTTAACCTTGGATGCCTTCCCTACTCCCCGAGTACAGGAACCTTAACCAAAATCTTGATTAGGGTCCCAATATCATAACCATTATTCCTTTCGAGCCTCTCAATCTCCAAACAAATCTTATCTATGAAGGACTTGATCAACCACATTTTGCCTCCTCTACCTCCTCTTCTCCTTGACCATTCAGTTCCAATTTTTCCTATCTGGATAAATTGGAATTCATTAAGACATACCTCCATAGATGTGCTTGGAAGGGATTCAGTTTATGATGTTATGAACATGGACCACATGAGTTGTTTCTATGTAAAACCTAAAAGCCTCGAGAGATGTTTAGTCTCAGATTCGTTATGCCTAAAGAGCCAACCAATTCACCTCCAGTTACCATCATTGATGAGAAGTTCCATCCTCACCAACCCCTTCACCATCGAGATCTAAGGATTTTGATGCCATTCCCCTTAACTTTTTTTTGTCAACATGATTAGCCTTAGACCCCTGACTTATCAAAAGGATGAAGAGACCATAACCTTTTCTCTGATTCATCCTGAGATGATAGAAGATGACTCTCCTACTATTAATATCATTTGGTGTCAAGATGATGATTCCTTTCTCACCTATCTTGGTGAAAATTATTCCTCTATCCATAAATCTCTCCCTCTTGAGACTTCAACCATGTTGAACGAATCCACCATGGATGTCAACTTGGGTACTCAAGATAACCCATGCATTATCAAAATTAGGCAATCACTAGATTCCTCAGAGATTCAGGATTTCCCTTCCTTCTTGCAAGATTGAAGTATAGCATTTGCTTGGTCTTAAAGTGACATATCAAGAATCGATTCTTCCATTACCACCCATAACATAGTCACCAACTACAATGCCAAGCCTGCCAAGCAGAATCTTCATCAGATGCACTCTCGCATAGCCCTTCTTATCAAAGAAGAGATTTTACACCTCCTATTCATTAATTTCATCCAACCCATTGATTATCCCTAATGGGTCTCGAATGTCATGCCTATTACCAAAGCAATAGGGGGACTTTGCATTTGCATAGATTTCTACAAACTAAATTTTGCTTGCCAAAAAGATGACTTTCCTTTGCCAAGTATTGACCAGTGTGTTGATCTTATGGTCAACCATGAGATGCTATCTCTTATGGATAGTTTCTCAAGCTATAATCAGATCTTGATTTCCCCTAAAGACCAACATAAAATGTTTTTATCACCCCATGGGGAACCTTCTGCTATAGGGTCATGCCTTTTGGTATGAAAAATGTTGGTGTAACCTACCAACATGCCATGACTTATATATTCCATGACCTTATTCACAAGATCTTAGAGGATTACATAGATGACCTTCTTTGGAAATATAAATGTTGTAAAGATAATTTATCATTTCTCAAGGTTATCTTTGAATGCCTCATCCATTACCATGTTTGTCTTAACCCAAAAAAAGCATTTTTGGGGTCTTATCAGGAAAGCTCCTTGGCTTTATCATCTCTTTTCAAGGAATTGAAGATGATCCTGCCAAAATCAAAATGATCCTTTGCATTCCTCCTCCAACCCACCTCAAGAAACTCTATAGTTTACAAGGAAATCTCTAATCCATTCATCGCTTCATCTCTCAGCTATCTGACAGATGCCAACCTTTCCATCACCTTCTTAAGAAAGATATATCTTTTAAGTGGACTAAATATTGTCAAAAGGCCTTTGACTCAGTCAAATAATACCTTCTTTCTCCACCCATCCTCATTCCTCTCAAATATGATCAACCTTTATACCTTTATATCTTTGCCACCAATCACTCTTTAGGAGTAATGCTTACACATCGAGATGAGTAACATAATGAGCAAGTTGTCTACTATATAATTTGAATGCTTATAGAGTATGAAACTTGGTACACCCATACTGAGAAGCTTTGCCTCACCTTGGTCTTTATGGCTTCTAAACTCTGCCACTACCTTCTCAACCACAAGACCTATGTCATAACCAACACCAACCCGCTTAAGTATTCATTCCAATCCATACCAAAACCAAGGTATGGCTAAATTGCTCATGCTTTTATCTAAGTTTGATCTTGAATTCCTCCATCAAAATTCAATCAAAGGGTAATTCATCGCTAACCAATTGGCCGAAGCACATTTAGCAGACAACCAACCTTCTCCTCTTGAGTTTCCTGATGAGTCTATCACAACTCTTTCTCAAGAGGACATCACCTATCAAATAACCATGTTATTTGATGGATCAAATTGCAAACGTGGTAGAGGTGATGGTATCATTCTCATTCCTCTTGATGATGAACCCCTCCCTTTATCTTTCAATCTTGATTTTGATTGTACCAATAACATGGATGAGTATGAAGCCCTAGTGATAGGTCTCCAAACTGATTTAGCCCTGGGAGTCAAGATGATCAATATTTTTAGTGACTCCCATCTCGTGGTCAATCAAATCAATGGATCTTATCAATATAAAAATGACATCTTGCAATAGTATAAATAGCTAGTTAATGCACTTTTAGCATCATTTAAACATTATCTTATCCAAGCCACTCCACGATCTATGAACAAGTTCATTGATATAATGGCTTCCCTTGCTTCCCAGATCCCATTTTGCACCTTTTGACTCTAATATTTTTGTCACTATCCATCATCTTATCAAGCCTTCTTATACCAAATCAGACCTTCCTTCCATTTGTAGTGTGGAAGAGGCCCCATCTGATATTTGGTATAAGCAGATTTTTGACTATCTTAACCTAGCCATTTTTCCTTCTGATCTTTCTAGGAATGGTCAAAGAATGTTTATTCAGAGCACCTCTTGCTATACCATACTAGGGGTATTCTTTACAAATGTGGCTTTGATGGTCTTCTCTTTCATTGCCTATATATCCATGAAGCCTCTCATGTTATCATGGAAATGCATGATGAGATTTGTGGTGGACATTTTAGTTGTCTAGTTGTCACTAAATGTATCCTTCACCTTGACTACTATTGGCCCACCCTTAACCAGGACTATTGTGATTATGTGAAGAAGTGTGTTAAATGTTAATAACATGCCAATTTACATCACACACCTATCCATAGTCTCCAAATATCCAAGGATTTCTGAACCTTCTTGCAATGGGGACTAGATCTTATTGGTGAAATTAACCCTCATTCTTTGCAGTGACATCATTATATCATCATTGCAATAGAATATTTCACCAAATGGGTGGAGTTTATTCCTCTCATTTCAACCAAAGCCAAAAATATTGTTGATTTTATTAACCATAACATTATCTACCAGTTTGGTGTTCCTCATAAAATTATCACCGATAATGGTAAATCTTTTAAGAATTAAAAAGTCTAGGATCTTTGTGATGCATTTGGTATCACGTTAAGTTTCTCATCGCCTTATCATCCATAAGATAATGGACAAGCTAAAGCTTCTAACAAAACCCTTAACAAAATGCTAACTAAAATGGTTAATGCATCCAATCTAGATTGGCATTTACAGATCCCTTTCACCTTATGGGCATATCATACTAGCATTTGAACCCCTATGAGTACTACCCCTTTCTCTCTTGTCTTTGGAGCAAAGGTTTTTTTGCCTCTTGAAGTCCAAATTCCCTCTCTCTACATATCCCAACAGGGTATCATTTCTGAGGGAAATTATCGTTAGGAACGTTTAGCCCAACTTGAGCTACTTGACGAGAACCATTTAACCATGCTTAACCATCTTTATGTCTATCAAGAATGAATCAAGCACACCTATAACAAAAACCTAAAATAATGAGAATTTAATATCGGAGACCTCATCTTAAAGGAAAATCAGCATGTAACCAATATGGAAAAAAATAAGCGGGGCAAGTTTGCTTTCAAATGACTTGGACCTTATATCATAACACACAAATATGGGTCAAGAGCTTACCAGTTATCCTCTCTTGAGGGAAAACTAGAACCAAAGCCTCTCAATGCTTCACATCTACATCCTTTCTTTTGTTAAATAAGATCAAACTCACATTTTGTCTAACTTAAGCTCATCCCTTATTTTATGAGATTTTCCCCTTCACTCCCCTCACTTTGAGGACAACTGATTAAAGCATAGAATCATGTGATTATCCATCACAGTTGTATCCTTAATCTAAAATATGGGTACCATAGCTCTACCCATGGCATGATTCTCATGGATATTTTTTGTCCCTCGTAGGATGGAATCCCATGGTCCTTGTCTCTCAAATAATCCTCTCACCCACTATTTCAACCTCCCTGTGCTTTAGTTTTGCCTTCATAAAGGTAAGCCTATATAATCAAGTCTATGTCATCAAAATCAAAAACATTAAAATTCATCTATCCTATGGGCCATATCTAGCATTAACAAACGACTCCCTTGAAGGACAGCTACCAAAACCAAACAAAATTTATTCATATAAGGTAGACTGCTCTCTTGAAGGACAACTATCAAAAAGGCTAACACGAGTCTCAAAAATCTTAGACCATTCCCTTGAAGGATGGATAAGTAAAGCATTTGTCAAAAACAAACAATTTTTCAGAGGCTTCTCATATCGATCAGCTTCCCTAAAACCTCTCAAAGCAATAACAAAAATATCGAAAGACCCATTATTTATATGTCGTAATTGGATTTCATGAGTAGACTTCCCGCATTGATCATTCTACACCATATGTGACATAAGACTTGTTTATACTAGCTCTTTGGTAACCTACAGAAGAGACATGCTAGTCTCACAAGAAGATTCCTTTATCATCTATATCCCCTTTATACCCTATAAAATAAGGAATTTTGAGCTTACTTGGCACTGTGTGATCAAGAAAATTTTTAACCAACCAATAAACACTGATGAGAAGCATGTGAAGGGCTTATGTTCATAAGTCGATCCAACTTCTTTTTGTTTTGGTCCTTGCCAATGAAAGAGCATTGTGTCTCCTTCTTTCTCATACCTACTTATTGATGCATTCATTAAGACGCTTGTCTTTTGATTGTTTTATCTTTCTTTGTTCTTCTCACATCTAGTTTTGATTATCCAAACTTACTCTATGTGTTTTAAGATTAATTCAACCTTCATCTAATCAAATGCAATTCATTAAAAACATTTAAATACCATATATCTATTTTATTTTTTGATTTCCTTCTTACCTTATTTGTTTAAATGTTTTTAATCATGAAAACATTTTAATGAATTAACCATTTCATACATCAAACATCATTTCACCCTTCTAACCAATCACATAAACAAATCATAACCATTCTTCGCATCTATAACCTTTTAATCATTTTCTTTTCTAAATAAATGAGTCATCCGAATATGTTATCCATCACATGTCTATCTAGATAAAGGAGACCATAGATTCATTAATTCAAAATATCCACATTTATAACATCTAATTAAGCATGTATCTAATAATAAGAGAAATGTTAATCATAGCATCACGATCATATCATAAACAACACCATCACTTCATAAACATCAAATAACTAACCATAACCATAAACAACATCCATAACCAATAATCACATCAATAATCTCATAGTCATAAATAATCATATATCATAATAATGGACATGTCTCTCACCAAAATATGTACATCTAGTTGCATCGGCTTGTAGGCCGGTATCAAAATCATATAATACATCATAAATAGAGATTCTCGTAGGAGTCTAAGGTCCTAGGGCACCACTGCCTCCTGGAGCATGTCCATCTCTGGAACCTATTTGTGCACCCGTAAATGCTTCCCGCTAACCTAGTGTAGCATTGTTAGCTCCCCCAGTAACCACTGCTCTATACTCAGCATATTGGGGCTCATTTAAAATTTATCTAAAGACTAGTGCCTCATAGTCTTTGAGCTCCTCAATCATGGCCACATACCCCACCATAAGGATGGTCCCATAGGTACAGGTGCCCGCCCTCTTGCCTTTATCAAAACATGCCTCTCCTATGTCACCAAGGCTAGCTATGCTTGTACTATATCCCTCCCCTACGTAAGGGTATCCACCTAACCCTATGTCATATCTCTCTCTACAGTCATCACTATTAGAGTTGCCTGTGTTGTGGCTAGTGTTACCCTTGCCTGATCTTTCTCTGTAAGGAGTGCCTACCTATCAGGGGCAACCACATCCATCTAGTCCCCACCCCCTCCACCATGTCCTCATTGGGAGCCTATTGTACATTGTCTCCCCCAAACATTGTCATTATATAATGCACCTGAAACCATATAAGGTATTCTTACATAACCCCTGCATCATCAATAACTGTAACCACTGGTATCTCCTCATGAACAATCACTATATCCTCAGGCTATGGTGGAGGTAGTGGTGCCTTGGCATCCTCTCTCTTGTACCTTGAGAAAGCACTTGGTACACCCTAAATAAGCCCAAATTATCTCTTGATCTTATCAAATGGGATGAAATCCACCTCATGCTCATGTCTCCTATATATCCACCTATAACTCTACAGTGACAAGGTTTACCTAGCATAGCTAGAAAATACTAGGAATCTGGTGTGTGGCCTCCAGATAACCTCCCCATCAACCAGTGCCTCCAACCTATCCCTATACCACTCCATATCTCATGTTGCTCCCCTAGTGTTATAAGTGTGTAATCACCTCTCCACCTCATGAATCCCACTCTAAAGTCCACTTGGTCCCATACCTGCCATGGCAACCCACCTGGTCATAGCACCTTGATGTGCTCATATGCCCAGTAGTGTAGAACAAACCTGATGCTAATGTCATACCTCCTGTATACACTATATCCATAGAGTTCATGATAGATCTGAACTAGTAGGACAGGTGCCCATGCAAATACTTTTTGATCTATCATCATATCTACCATAATACCTAGCAATAAAAAGATAAATCTACCACTATTAAAATCTAGAAGTGCATAACAAGTCATGGCTATCATCATCATCATGACAAGTCATCTCCCTCCCCTATCCATGTGATACATAGGTGCATAATGGAAGCCTCTACATACCACCTCGCATGAACAAAGTCTACATCGAATAACTAATCCATATAAGCATCTTGTTCCTCATTATTGATATGCTTTATCAGCGCACTCCATATCAGTAACCCTAAAATCCTATGAATATCCTATGTTCAGATGGTAATCTCTCTAGTAGGTAATAGGAAGGTGTTAGTAGCCAAGTCCCATCTCTTGATGAGGATTACCAACATCATTGCATCTTTTGGCATATGCTGATAAAATCTCTTACCTCCTAAGCCCATCATCATCATGTGCTCGCACTCCTAATCCATTATAGACCTGCATACCTCATCCAGGAGTTGAGGCACTTAGTCCCACATCTACAGTTGCTCCCTACCTACAAAGCTAAGTGTATATCTTAAATCACTCTACCTTTCACCCTATCCTACCTAAACAAAGTCTTACCTTCACCACCCAAAATCCTTACCCCATATACCATCCTAACCAAACCATTAACTCATTCCTATACCTTCCCAATGTGTAACCCATTCCTAATCCATGTTATACCCTATTCTCACACCTTATAACGACCACTGATGATAGAGTGTTGATTTATGATGGTTCTTTATCAAACCATAACCAATCAACAATCTATCACTGACGGTTCAATGGTGGATCATCGACAGTCCACACATTGATCATTTGATGATCGCCTATTGATTAATGATAGTCACCAAAAACTATCGATGGTCATTATGTAGAAACTGTTGACTACCCTAAAACCCTAGGTCCTACCTAAACCTACCAAAATCCTCAACAAAATATCAAATTTAAGCCTAGACCTGCTTTATTATTACCTAACCTACATCCCTAAACACAAATTTCCAACCCTCTAATAAATTATTATCAAATATCAAACCCCCCCAATTTCCAATGCCTACACACCCAGAGCAATACACCAAACAAGTAACATCATAAAATGTAATAAAATTCATAGCATCCCTTATGTCATTATGCATCCTCCATCATGGTGGAGCCCTTGGTACCACCATCATTTCTCAACCCTATGCTCTATCTCTACCACGTTGCATCCTTGTTGGCTCTCTAACCTGATCAGGCCCACCTCAATCAACCTCCAACTCATAGTCCACTCTCAGTAAAATGCATAGTATAAATTCAACTGGCACACAACAAATCACTTTCACATAAAACATTCAATGGAAGCATCATGGGTCGATATTTGAAAATAATCAAATAAAGCCTCACTTGACTTTTAACGATCACCCTTTTAGGGTTTCCTCTTGACCATCGACGGTCACTATGTGACCATCGATGATCGAGGATTGACCATCGACGATTAACCCCTCTTGGGTTTTGCCATCCTACCATCTCATTTTTTGAAAGGACCACTTAGTCCAACAATGCTTTTACCTCCCTAGTTTAACTTTTGGCCATTCATTCTACTTGCGTGCCTTCGTTTGCGATGATCACACCACGATTCCTTTACCATTGCCTTTGTTTTCATGACCCAACCTTGCCTTGGTCATTCTGACCACATTGATTACCTTGTCATATTTGAATGAACTTGTGCTAATTTTGTGCACCGGCCATTTAGGTGCCTCAGAACATGACCCTTTACGGTCCTGACACCTGCAACCATTTTTATTTTCTTAAGATCACATCTAGTTTTTGAATACCTATGAATACATCAACCTTGCCTAGGAGACTTGAGTTTATAGGAGTAACCCATATCAGCTATGCCTAATGTTGTGGCTTGGTCACCCTATCACTTATCCTTCTAGTCTTACCTTATTTTACCACCTACCTCAACTATGGTAGCCTAGCCTATGTGTGATCTATGATATCACACTTAGTCATATTTTGTGCACCTATTCGTATTTAAATGCCCACCCAACTTTCCCATCCACCTCTCCACTTGTCAAATCCGCCACCAAATTTATTTTACCTCATCGATTCCTGGTTTCAGGGGGAACACCTCCCATACTTGGGGCATCCAACCTTCTACCAAATTTTCATTTTTGTTTTACAACTTGTTGATACAAACTGCATAACAAAAAGGGGTAAAATGTAGACACTAGAAAACCATACACTATGACTTTAAATGTTGCATTAACCTTTGAGCCACCCCTTGGCCCCTTTTGGGTTAGATTATTTACTAATGCTCCCATTATTAATCTCAGACCATTTCCCAGGGGATTGATAACTAATAATTGGTGGATTAGCCAATTTTGGTTGTCCCCTCAACCACTAATGATCAGCCCTCAATCGCTGACGGTTGATCAGACCACTGGGGGTTACTTGAACTCTTGCATGATCAAAGGAATCAATTGTAATTCGAATGTAACTCACTCATTAATTACCAGTTGTCTAATTTTAGTTTGTTATTCACATGATCAATGCATGATTAGACTATTGGTCAGACTGTTTGATAAATCATTTGTTAAACTCTTCATTTCAACACTCCTTTCCTCAATATTAAGAGATGAAGAGAAGGCTGAAATAAATCATCCAAGGGCAAGAGATTCTAACTCCCACGTGAATCCAAAACCATCCTAGCAAACCAAGCACTAGGTCATAGGTTTAGGGTGCTTTTGCAACTCACTATCTTGAACCAAGGTACCGTTACTCTGTTGGCATTGTTTTAAGATCCATAACAGCTTTTAGTCAACCTCAGTATTCCTCAGACCAGCAACCCCTAAAAGCTAAGTATTTGTATTTTCTTATCAAGATTCAATAATTAGCTCTATTTATTTCTTTGCTTGTGTCATTACCCTTTATTTCCTTTTCATCTCATTTTCTTGTGTTGGAGATATGCAATTCTAGACATTTCACCTCTTACCCAAAACCACCCACAAACCATTCTCACTCACCTGAGTACCCAATCCCTCAGCTAGATATCATGAGCATTACTTTCTATCTCGCAACCAACATTCAACCCAAACACCACTTCCAAAACCTCTTTGCAACCTCCACAACAGACTTCTCTTCCCAAACCAAGTCCAACAGTAACCACCGAAGGTCTTACCAAACCATCTACAGACTTTTTTAACCGTCGATGGTTAACAATCGTTGATGATCACCTAATCACCGATGGTCATACTCAACCACAGACAGTCACTGTGTGTCATTTTATAATAGCAAGCTAATTTGACCCATCTACCTGTATGCAAATCTCAATTTTGGAGTTTTTGTTTTATCACAAAAATTCAACTTATTTTATAAATCAAGTTTGAGTGATTTAGTATTAGTATTCAATCATTTATTACTATTTTAATCAAAATCATTTATTTTTTTTCAAATATTTCTTGTATTTAATTTTAGTACCTTCTGTTATTTCATGCAAGCATCTATTTTCAGTTTATCAGAACTTAAGTGTTTTAAAAGTGTGGATTGACAGCGTCCAAGAAAGCTTGTGCTTCTTGGATCTAGCTCACGCTAAGCAATCCACCCTACTATCTCACTAATCCACCATTTTCTAGATTTTTTTTAATCTGCAGGTTATCCTCCCCAAATAAAGAGGAGTATCAACAATCGTTTAGATTCAAGCATGCACAACATATCCAGGTTCTACTAACCTCACTCTTCTTTTAAGTTTTACATCTTTATAAACAAAAAAATAAGCAAAATTTTAGTGAAATAGTAGGAGAGCACGCTAACAACAATTTCAATTAAACAAAGAAAGAGGGAAAAAGAGAGTCAAATGCATACAAGATTGATGTACATTAATGAAATCCTAACTTTCTTCTCTATAATTCTTTGAGCATAATAATTTTCCTCACATTTTCCATGGTAATGTGGTGATTATATTTTTGATATCCTTTAATGAAATATAAGATAATGGTAAGAAACCATCACATAGATCAAAAATCATAACACAGATGTGCACAACAAAAGAAGTTCATTCTGTTCATTATAACATTAGTATATCAATTTCATGAAAGCTAAACATTAGAACTATTTGTTCATTGACACAACCATGTTTGAAAACTTCTTCATTTATGAATAATTTAAAGAAGGGTAATGTATATGTAACAACAACAACAACAAATAATGATGACATATAAGAAATAAATTTGTATACATAAATTATAACAATGTATGATTCACGTAGATATGTCAAATAATATGTATGTGCATCTAAATCATGTCATAATGACATCAAAAATAGACCATGTCATGATACAATCTAGACTATAATATACATACACAAAATGTGTTATATAGGCATACAAATGGGCCATATTGGCATTCAAAATAGATCGTGCCTATAACTATGCCTAGCATAACAACTAGTTCTCTTCTTGCTCATTGCCTCCAAATAAATTATGCCTCATCACCCTATATGTAGAATCGGGGGTGTTGGATGACTCATTATGGGGACAAACTCTCCTCTTAACATGTGAAGGACTAAATGTCTCTGCCACAACCTCAAAAAATTGGGCACCTGCAGAACACAAAAAATAGATATCTATTTTAATGCATTAAAATGATATATGGAAAATGATAGAGCTGCCAAGAACAAATTTTGCAAAAAGGTGATTTTGGACTCACTGCGTGCCACTTAAAGGGTTGTCTAGGGCTACGTGACCTGGAATATATTTGAGATGGATAATCCTATGGAGAATACAAATAGGGTTAAATCTATATGTCCATACAAATATAAATATGACGTAGAGTATCATTACTTGAAGTTAAAAAAATAATGTTACTATGTGTTCTCACCAATCTCTATCTTTGAATCAGGTGGGGTTGGGGATATACTAGATCTTCGAATGAAACTGCAATGTCAATCATACGTTATTGTGATCCATGTGAGGTACCCATAGCATCTCTCATCATCTATAAAACTAAAAAATGAAAGTGTTCAATTATGAATCAAATAAAACTCAACCTATTTTAAGATAAATATAAATTATTCCTTGTGTATATAAAGAGAACAAGAGAGGGATAGAAAAAGAGAAAAATAGTACTAACAAGAGGGGGGCAGAGAGAGAGTGCAAGGGAGGGAGTGAGAGAGAGATAAAGATAATGCAACATTCTCTCTCTTTATCTCCCTCTCTCTTCCTATGTCTCTATCTCTCGCAAGAGGAGGAGAAGGCTAAACAATCAAATACACTAAAAATGTGGTGCCTACAAAATATTTAATCAATCTAGCAACTTGACAATTTACTTTCCCAACCTAAGTGTAGGTTAACGCAGTGTTAATTGCAACCTCAATAACAAAATATAAACCAATTTTGGTACCTAAGATATCAATGATCGTCTATACAAACAACAAATCAAAGGAGTCAAACATCAATCGATTAAGTAAACATATACTAAAAGATAAAATTAAAATTCATTTACATACATAAATAAACTATAATTAATTAAACTTGTGTCAAATACATATAGTGAAGTAGATAATCCCTGCATAACTAGTTGTGTGTTGAAGGGAGGTGGTGAAGTAACTGTAGATGGTATATACTCCAGCATGCTAGTGTCTTGAGGTGTTGAAGCAACTGCAGATGGCATATACTTTGGCATGCTAGTGACCTAAGATGTTGAAAAATTTGCCAATGGAATATATTGTTTTGTACTAGTGTGAAAAGATGTTGAAGAAACTATAAATGGAATATATTGTTGCATACTAGTGTCTCGTACAAATGTACATTTAGTCCCCACGTGTGCCTATAGTAATTCCAGATGTAATATGTGTGTGTTTAATCTAAATAGGTGGTTTGGTTCAGTTACTCCCATATGATGTGCAATGATGTACATGAAGTATAGGATGATTGCTAGCTATGTCACTATATGAAGTACCAATAATAGGAGGGACACTACTAGTTGTGCCACCATATGTAGCCTATTTATAACTCCTCATTGTATGCATCCCATGGTCAATCATAACCTATGTGAAACTAATAATTGCCTCAAGGGTATCCATATATGTAATACAATGAAATATTTTAGGGATAAAAGTATGTATTATTGTCCTTTTATTTATGTTGTCAATTTTAATGATTTTGGTCCCGCTTGGCACCAGGTCTATCAAATGAAGACCCACCTCACCTACTTTGGGAGACCTTCATGTCAAAATAATTCAAGATTTATTGTAGAACAAAATCATAGTAAAGTTTTATCAAAAAATATAATGGAACCTTATTATTATTGCATGGAGCCTCACTAAACACCATCCACCACATATCTCAAAAGTTGTTTTTAATCTCTGCATTAACACACCAATCAATGTTAATGCATTTTCAACTAATTGGTGGTGGTTTGGTGGCTCTAGGCTTAGAAAACAAAGCACACACTTTTTTTTTGGTTATATTTTATTTTAATGTCCTCGTATGATAATTTATCATAATAATATTCTTTCAACACCTCTCTTTGATGCAACATTGCATCAAGCTGGGAGGTGACATTTTTCATTTCGTTAAAAATGGCCTCCAATGTATTGGCAAGTGAATTGTGTGCACTGTGAATTGAAGAGTCACGCAAACTATTGACAATAATCTACAATTTTTGTTGTTTTGAATTATATTGTTCATATAATTGAGCTTCTTCTTCTGTGAAATCCAAATGTTGGGGGTTTTCATCATGGTTTTGTTCGAGATGTTTTAGGCAATGGGTCCATCAAATCAAGCATCTAAATTTAGAAAAATAAACATTTATATATTAAGTCTAGTTGAAGTAATTTTTTAGAGAAATACAAATTTAATTTGAACAAGCTCTTACCTTGTGATTATTATTAAAAATGCATTAAAATATATATTGCAAACCTTAAACATGCCCTATAGGAAAAAAAACTTACCTGAGACCATGATGCAAACTTGTGCAACCTTGTTGGGGATGCAAGGAATGCAAAAGCATGCACGCCCTTATTTTTTCCTTTAAAAATGTGAGTTTTAAACACAAGGAAGATTAAAGAATGTTCACTGCAGTTTTTGGTTGAAAAGAGAAATGTTTATAACATTTTAAAGGGTGTACGCCCTTTGTGGGCCAAAAGGTGTGCATCCTTTCGGGATCAAAAAAGGTGTACATCCTTTAAAAAAAGTGTTTTTAATAATGTCATGTTTTTTATCCCCCAACTTTCTACATCTGCTCAAAATAAAATCATGAAAATATATAAAAGTTGTGAGTAAGGTGAAGAATATTTATTATCTTAATTTATGGGGAACTCATAAACTAAATTTGAGACCATAAGCTAAAAATGAAAAACCCTAGAAAGAATGATGAAACCATAAGGGAAACCTAGGGTTTGGTATGTTTACAATATAAACTAGTTCACCAATATCTTTTTCCTTATTTTGTATTAATACTTGTCTTAATAAGATAAAAATTTGATAAATTCGAATTGTTTAATATATGAAAATAATATATGAATCTGAATGTTAAAAAATATATATAATTAAATAAATGTAACTTATTATAAATGGAAATGACCTAAGGGATTTAGATACTTAGCATGTTATTGTCTTGTGCAAGAGTGTGACTATGTGCAGGTGACAAAAAGGCTTGGAAATGGATTAGAAGTAGGTCAAATCATGTATGTGAGATGGAATCACTTGCAGAAGTTTGTCATGATATGAATGTCTACACCAATATGGAGGTGTTTGTTGTTTCCAAATTCATCCATGTGAATTGTGTCTTACTGTTTTGGCACAGGCCATTGCACCTGCTTGAAAACTAGCTTCTTGCATGACATCAGGTGTTTATTGTGTGTATAAATCTATAAAACCCATCTCATTCACTTTGAATTGAAACCCTATATTCACTTTCAACACTAATTTTAAACCTACAAAATGGGATGAAAAGTGGGTTTAAATAACATCAACTAGTCCCCAATGAATGGTTAGAGTTGCCTATGTATCAAATACTCCAAGGAGGGTAGATAAACTGCACGTAGTTTTTCTTGTTAGGTGTATGTGTTCGTAATGGTGCTCCTTTTATGAATACAACATGTAATCTAGCTTTTGAAACTTGATAATGAAAAACTTAGCTTAGGTGTTTAAGACTTGGCTAGGGCATGTTCCTTATTATTCATTTCTAAATTTGGAAGTTTAAGATAATCTCTTTGAATGTGCAAGTGATCGAATAGGTGTTCTTAGTGTTTTCTTGATAGTGCCAGATAGAAGAAATAGGCTTAATCTTGACTTGTATATATAGCTAACATTTTAGATAACTTCTCATGTCATAGACATGTGAAACGTATGTGTTGACCCATAAATTGAATTTGAAAAATGACAGTTACTTGGCACGATGATAGGTCCGTCAAACTTGGATGCCTGTAGAATTTAGTAGGTGTTTGAGTTCTAACGGATCCGCCTAAAAGGCATGAATACTAATTTGATGATCTAGAGATAGTCTGAGTCTAATTTTAAACAGGGTAAACACAAACTAGGAATTTGTGTATGTGACTGATAGCAAATCGAGAAGGTCGGGCCCATAGAAAGCAAATGGATAGGAAAGAAAGGTGTGCAAGAGCCATGTGTGTACACACAAGCCATGTAAGGTGAAGGAGGTCAAGCATGACATTGCCAAATGTCTAACATCAAATTTTAGTGTTTATAATCAAAATTGATGCAATTCATTAGTGAACCCCATAGTCTCACACTTCAATGCTTTAAGAGCTCCCTAATATCATCATTTCCAATTTTCCCCACAAGATAAGACCTTAAAGTTCAATGAAATTGTATGTAAAATAATTGTTCAATTTCTAAAAACAAGCCTTGTATGTTGCAAACAAGAATCGATATTTGTTTCCCAATACCCACATGACTTTGATGACAAAAATAGAATAGACCACGGTTTTTGTTTGTAGACAATGGAGAATAAAAGACTTGTGCTTTTTGGTCTTTTTTTAAATCTCATAGTATATAAAAGATCAAAGTTGGTCATTTTCTACGTACATGCATTCTATAAAAAATATATTCATTGTAGGTGTTTGATGCAGGACCAAATAGAGGAGGATGACGTTATTGAACAAAATAATAATAAACGAGTAGGTGTTGAAAATGTCTTTTTAACATTTTATGGCTTGAGGGGGAAAAAATAAACAAACAAGTGTTGAAATTGTCTTATTTACATTCTATGGCTTGAGAGAGAAACAATAAATTGATGTGTGGGTCAGTTGCCACATCTCTCCCCCTAAATATAATGTAAGATAGATATAATCATTACATATATGCAGTCGTTGTGAAGACAAAAAAATAAAAACCTATAGGTTTTTTTGAACTATGCAGAACCCATAAGAACTCGAGTTGAAACAATGCACCAAAATAAAAAAACACAACAAAAAACACACATTGTTTCCTTTCAAGACGTAGAAACAAGTAGGAAGATAGCAAGAATTTGGGCCTAAGCTCCTATAAACAAAATAGAGGTCTCTTCACACTAAATTTCAAGACAAAATTAAAGGAAAAGAAAACTACATCAATTGATTATCAAGGACAAGCTACAAATCGCATCCACAGAGAGACAAAAACCAAGAACAATGACAGAGATTAGAAAAATCGTCCTTTTCAATTAATAAAATTGAAAAACAAAGATTACCAAGAAATAGAGGACAACACCATTGAATAAAACCGAGCTTGGTTTGCAAAGCAAGATGGACATTGAAGACACGAGCATAAGAAACAAAGTAGTGGTAGGTGTTAACTACTTCACCCACTCACTAAAAATGAAATAATCTCCGAATTATAATTCTTGAGAAAAAATTTACCACACAACACCTTTTCACTAGTAAAAAAATTATTTTTACAAAAAATAATGATTAAATTAAGAAAATATTTAGACCAATCATATATCAAATAAATAAATATTTAAAAATTTGATTAAAAAATGAGAGAGAAAAAAAACCATTTATTTTCACATTACTCCACCTCAACTTAAGAGCAGGGGTTGGCAGTTTATTAGAAGAAAACCCATACGTATGCGTTAAGTTTCCAAAATTTGCAACCCTAAGCAACCCCATAGTCCCTCGGACATTTCACCAACGCCATGGTTGGTGATGATAATAATAATAATGTTGTTAAGGAATTGAGTGTTTGAGGAGCAGGAGAATGGGCAGCCATCCAGGCCATAGAGCGTCCAGATCTTTCCACGCGATTCGAACCTCGGTTGCAGTGTTGCCCCTCTCATTTCCCATCAGCCCCGTCAGAGATCTAAACAGGTCGGTGGACTATTCTTCCCCGAC